>JAMJFZ010004023.1:14907500-15507500 GCA_026225945.1 Cricetomys ansorgei | reverse complement strand
AGGAGACCAGAAGAGCAGCCTAGATTAGTCTCTGTCAATCCAGACTCATGAGAAAAAGAAAGTTGTTTTAAGTCACTATGTTCTGGAGCAATTTGTTAGGCAGTGACAGGTAAGTAAGTAGCCAGCCTATGAATCCTGCTGCTTGGTTAGAAGTAGCAGGATATCTGACAATCAGTGACTTAAATAAGTTAGAGACTGATTGTTGTCATGGAACCAAAAAGTTGGCTTCTGTTTCATGGCCAGAAGCAGCTGTACCAATGGGGGGTTGGGGGGGGGTGACACCTGAGGAAATATCATTAGCTGGCCATGCTAATGTGCTAGCAAAACAAAGGGATTTTTTTCTTAAGATTTATTTTTAGTTTTAATTATTTGTATGCCTACAGAGGCCAGAAGAAGGTGTCAGATCCCCTGGAGCTGGAGTTACAGGCCATGTGAGCCACCTACCGTGGGTGCTAGGCACCAAACTCACAAATTCTCTGGAAGGATCAAGCACTTAACAGCCGGGCCATCTCCCCAGTCCCCAGAGTTTTGACCAGTAAAGAAGGATATACTAGCTGTTTTGTGGTACCTGTCAGGACCAGTTTCTACCAGGAAAAAGACTAACTTGTGATTGTCTAGTGAATTTTACCTTCTGTATCAAATTTAGCCATAAAACCAAGCCAGGCAAACCACCAAACAGCACCCACTCATCCTGCGTTTACAGGAAGAGATCTCCTCTCCACTTAACAACTCAGAATTTCATGTTTTTCAGCTTCCTCTGGGTTCACTGCATAACAGCTGCTTGATCTTGTGCTTGATTCAGACCACTGATGGTGTCACTATTGATCAAAGGTCCCTGGGACCACTGATGGTGTCACTATTGATCAAAGGTCCCTGGGCAATCAGTTTCAAGTCCGAAGCAATTGGAGGTGAGCAGACAGCTCCCTGTGAGCAGCCTTTCTGCCAGCCTTAGCAGACTTCTAGGATGTCTGGAACAAGAGGCCATGGAAGTAGCTAAAAATAAAGTCTGTAGTTCGCACAGTTGGCCGGGGGCTCTTTCTTGAGTTAGAAAGCCTACGGGTGCAGGACGAGATGGAGGTAATAAAAGGAAATGAGGTTGAAATTCACGTTTGCTCTCTTTTCAGTAACTTCTTGGAAGGAGGAAATGGAGACGAATGGGACATAAAAATCACAGAACATAGACTCTGCAGGGCCCTTGGAGGTAACTGATCAACCTTTCCCCCACTTGTAAGTTACAGTGGCTAACATTTGTTGAGTACATGTCACACGTCAAACATTATGCAAAATAAACTTGGATTCATTCTTTGATTTTATCCTCAGCACGTTCCTTCAAGGCACCATGACTTTATTGTCCACTTTATGACATTTAGGTAAGCAACTTGCACAAGGCCACACTGAATAAATAGAGGTGTGACTGTCCTGGCAGGAATGAAGATATTCTAAAGACATACTTATGATCTGAAACAATGGACCCCAAGAAACTGGCATCACCCCAGGATTCTCGTACTTTGAGAAGAAAAGGGCTGAAGCTTGGTGCCAATCAGAAGAGGAACTTGTCTTCCGGGAAGAGATTTCCACAGTTCTGACCATTGCAAAAGAGACATTCCCGAGACTACAATGATGGGCAGAACCACACCCAGATGGGGATTGCTTAGTTATGCATACCTCTCGATGTCTTCTTAAACTTAACCTTTATGGCAGGACCCTAAGGATGTCCTGTGGGGCTCACTGGACCTCTTTATTCCTCTTCCCAATGTGGCCACATTGAAGAAATCTTCCCTTTTCTCCTTTTTACTATTGTTTGTTTAATTGGCTTATTGAAGATGGGTAGAGCTCTGTTAACAGAAGCCCCAGAAGTCCTGGCTAAGTGTACCCCTCTTCCTCAGCTCTCATTCCTTTCCCCTAGCAGCCTCTGCTCCACTTGGATGCTCGATGCTCACTTCCACTTGGAAAACTAAATTGCTCAACAGATCATTTATATCTTATAAGGAAATCTGTTTTCCTAGACCCCTTCCAATCTAGGCTGCCAACTGAAGCAACACATTGGCCAATTCTGCTCTAGCATGGTCCCTTCACTCAACATCCTCTGAGCCTTTATATCTTCAAACTGAATACCTGCAGCCGTCCTAAGCCCCTCCTCATCAGGTATTTGTTGTTGTATGTGTCTCTCTATGTTCCTGTGTGTGTGCTGGGGGTGGGGTACATGTGTATGTCTGTACATGTGGGCATGAAGGCCAGAGGTCAGTGTTGGGTGTCTTCTTCAACTCTTTCTCCACCTTGTTTTTTGAGACAGAGTCTCTCATTTAACCTGGACCTCACTCCAGCTAGACTTGCTGTCCAGCAAGCCCTAGGGATTCACCTGTCTCTGCCTCCCCAGATCTGGGATTTACAGACACTAACCATCATTACTAGGTTGCTAGACAACCCAATTTAAGGTCCTGATGCTTATATGGCCAGCACTTTACCCTCTGGGCCATCTTCGCAATCCTCACAACAGATATTTGTATGGAATATGCTGCTTCTGCAGATCCCAGGCTAGTCAAGCAAATAAAGAGCAAGCCTGGAGCAGTGAGATCACCTGGACTTCTCACACCTTCGTCCTCCCACTTTCCATAGAGACATGGACAGGGAGGTTTTTTTCTTTTCTTTCCCCTCTGCAAAGTCAATGATAAAAGACAGTTAGCACTCAGCCTTGCCATGGGGACACCAAGGAGTGGTAGGCACTGAGGCAAATTGCAAGCAAATGCTTGATCTATGGGAAGCAGACATTCTTCAGATCCCTCCAGGTATTGCTACAAACGGACTGTGCAAATTGTCTGAACTTCTAAAACCTGCTGGAATTGGGGGTTTAATTTGAATTTTTTGATTTTTATCAGATCTTTTACTTCTTTTTCTACTAACTTTGACTTTAAGAGCAGTTAGAAAGGAGTCTATGGGCCAAACAAAATGAGTCTGCAGACACCGTGAGTGGCGCTGTTCTTTCTTACCAGGTGGGCCCAACACCCTGACGACGTCCAAGGGTGGGGAAACACTTGACCTGAACATCCCGCTTCTAGGAATACAGACTCATCTGCAAGAGCTTCTCCAGCTGCTGTGTTATCTTATACTTGAAGTTGACATGATGCTTGTTGCCAAGTGACAAACTGCATGTGTGGTCCAGCCTGACCCTTCAAGTCATCTTGTTAAAGCTATCTGGAACTCAAGGGCCTAATTCTTCATTGACTCATGTCAGCCCCATGCTCACTTAGAGACATTTTGACTGTTTTCCTCCAATCCAATTTTCTATGAAGCTTGGAGCATCACCTTTTCCATGAATTCAACAGCTGGATTCAAAATCCCAATGAAGCCTGACAGCTCTACCAGCATTCAGAGACATGGCCTCATGCGCTGGGGGTGTAGCCCAGTAGGTGGAGTGTTTGCCTAGCATGAGTGAGGCCACAGGTTTGATCCTCAGCATCACATAAACTGGATGTGGTGGTGGCAGTACATGCCTATAATCTTGGCACTGGGAGGTGGAGGCAGGAGGAACATAAATTCAAGGCCAACCTTATTATGTGATAAGCTCAAGGCCAGCTTGAGCTTCCTGAATCTTTGTCCCAAAGAGCCATTGAGGTGGCTCTGTGGATAAAAGCACTTGCCACGAAAGCTGAGAAACCCAAGTTCAATCCCCAGAACAACAACAACAAACAGACAACAACAAAAACAAACAAACAGAAAAAAACCCTGGGTGTATTGGCATACACTTCTACAGTGAGATGAAAGATGGAAGACAGAAAAATCACCCAGAAGCTTATAGACCAGCTAGCCTGAAGCGTACAACACAGCAGAAACAAGAAAGACCCTGTTTCAACATGGTGGGTAGAAAGTGAGAACCAACTCCCAAAAGTTATCCTTTGACTTTCACATTCATGCCATGTGCGCATGCATGTGTGTAGGCATGCCCACACACACACTGAACACTCACAGGCTCTTGCATGTCAGAGGACCAGAGCATGCTCAGCACTGGTCCAGCTCCTTCATTCTCTCCGCCAATCGTCTATAGGAGCCCATCTTCCAGCTCTGCTCTGGTGGCTGTCAACAAACATTCAGGCTTCATCCTGGTGACATCTGAACCCTCAGCTCTGGTCTGGAATTCCTACCTCAGTGCCTGGAGGAACTATTGTTTGGATCTCAGTTTCCTGGCCTTGGCATATGGCCTACGGGCTGAGGACACAGACAGTGCTGGGCACCATCTCTGGTGCTGCCACTTCCATGATCTCACTTCAGGGTGGATCTGTTTCCACTGCCACCCAACCCACACTTTTAAACTGAGCTTTCTGGATGACCAGAAGCATCTGCATTATTTATTTGTGTTCTTCCTGTCTCCCCTAGGCGCCTAGCTGGTGGGCAACTTGCATAACTTGCCATGATACTCTTCTGATACAATATCCTCTTAGGTAAAGAAGACTTTAAACAGTGGGAGAGTGGGGATGTAAGGAAGAGTCCCTTATCATGGCTCCTGATCTGTGTAAGAGTGGGAAAATCAAGCTGAGCACAAGCAAGTGAGCATGCCTTCATTTCTCTCCTCTCTTCATGTGATGTGGATAGCTAATGCCTTTGTGACTTCCTGAAGTGCTGGACTGTGACTTGGAATTGTGAGCTGGTATGAACTCTTTCTCTTCTAAGTTGTTTGTTGGATGTTTCATTGCAGCATCGGATATAAAACCAGGACACTAGCCTAACTGGTAATCTACCTAAAATGAATCTTAGATCCCAAGCTCCAGATACACATGGGAAGGGACGAGGAATGTTATAATTGTGTTTTCTTTGTGTTTGAAAAAAACATGTGGTGGCAGATGTCCCACAAATGCATATGTGGTCAGTGTCTTAAAGGTACAGGGAAGTGAACCATCTGCAATGAAGGGCCCACTGGCCGTGGGTCCCCACAGCCACGCTCATCATCGTGCATCTTGGAGCTAGCTTAGTTGACCCAACGCTTCGTAAGTAAGTGGGCGGTGAAAACATAGGCAGACGGTATTGGTTAATGTTATGACCAAGTCTGACATTCTCTTTCTCCAAGTGATCCTGGTACATAGATACTATTCACTGAAATAATCAATCAATCACTGTCAACAAGTTACAGGATGCTGAGTGAAATTAGCAGAACAAACTGTGGCCGTAAGAGTCAAAGTTCAACTTAGTGACAGCGTTTGCTTTGCATGTCTGCCTCACTCTTTGACCGCCTTTCCTCTTGTACTGGTCTTTTTATAAAAAACAAACAAGTGCGATTAACCTTTCTGTTCAATTGCTGCTGGGTCCAATCATATCATTTATGACACACTGCTCTCATCTGGGAGTGAGATAATTTAACCATGAATCGACATAAAGGCGGCAGGGTGGCTGTGTAGTTTGAATGGGGTCCCTGCCCCTGGCCTGTGACTGAAGGGTGGGGAGCAACAGGGTCCACGAGGTTGCGGGGTATTTGGAATGAGGGTCCTCAATGTCTCCATTCCTGGAGAAGCCTTATGACTCCCATGTTCTGGGCCCCATTCTCCCTATCCTACATACCTGAGTTTGCATCCTCCGGGCCTTGGACATTGCCCCCAAACCCAGCCGCTCCCCCCAGGACCTAATGCACTCTCACGATTCCCTGACACCTTCTATTCAGCAGCTTAACCGGAGTCTCCTCAGACTCTGCTCTCTACCTGTTCGTAGGGCCAGGTCACACTTTAAGTCTTCTAGACGAACAGCATATAGTTCTCTCTTACCTGTTCCCAGAGCTGTGCAGGGGCCTGTCTGGGTCCTCATTCTGCTCCTTATCAGTTGTTACAGGCTTCTCTGTCCTTGTAACCCACCATAGACACTTCTGCCAACCTCTAGCTAGGACTCTACATTCAGGATCCTGCCATAGCTCCCCATTGCCTGGGTGCCCAACCAAAGCTGCACCTCGAGGGTGACCGGCAGCCACACTCGCTGGGCACAGCCGCCCCCACTTTTGATCCCCGCCTATTTCCAATTGTCAGTCCCTTCTCTGCTTCCCAACAAGCCTTCTACTTCTACTTCTACTCTCCTGCCCCCACACTTTTGGGTCACAGCAGCCTCTCACTGGGAAAGCAAGCCATTTCCATTTCTCTCTCTTAGGAAAATCATTCTTTCCCAAGTCTGCTCAGTGCTCACATCACCACAAAGCTTCCTGACCTCACCCCAGGCTCCAGCAATCTGTCAACTTCAAAGGGTTCAGGCTTATTGTCTGGAACATTCTTTTTGATCCTTAACAAGAAGCTTTGTGATATTTTTCCTCCATTCACTCAGCTGACTAGCACATTCTTTGAAAGTAGGAACAAGCCTTGTGGACTGTGTGGATGGTCTTGCTTCATGGGTGAAGCCATTTTTAAGTCTTCTCCTAGAAGAGGTGATGTCCATTTCCCTCATCTCCTGCTTCCAAGAAGGACTCAAGCTAGGTGGCGCTGATGGGTTAGCCAGAAGGCCTATGTCTCAGGTAGCTACGGCAGGCACCTGCTTGGGATTTCCATGGGGCAGGGAGCCTGGACGAGCCCCCACCACTTGTGGGCATAGTGTCTGCACTGCAGCAATCTCCTGTTGGTTGTGGTTGTGAACCACGTCCCCCACTAGCTCACATCACCCCTTTGCCTCCCCAGGGATTCGGGGAGTGGGCACATCACGAAAGGCCTACCATGCATGTGCTTTCACCTCCTTTCTCTGTGCAGAGCTGCAGGGAAGTCAGTTGTGCTGAGACATTAGGAAGCCTGGCTCCTCCAGCACCCAGCAGCAGAATTTTCCATGAATGGCAGAGAATCTCCACAGATTCCCAGGATTCTCCTCTTAAAGATCCCAGGATGTGATTCAGGTGGTGAAGCCTAAGAGCAGCCACCAGTATCCCCTAGCTGTGGTTCCTCTCCCCAGATCCCCAAAGCCAGCCTGTCTCCTCTGCACCAGCAAGCGATGTTTATTTCTATTTTTTTTTTATTTTTGTGTGTGCGTGGTGTACATCTGTGCATGTATGTAGGCCAGAGGTCAACATAGGGGGTCTTCCTAGTTGATCTCACTTTATTATTCATCTTTATGTGTGTGTATGTGTGGGCACACATGTGCCCTGTCATGAGTGTGAAGGTCAGAAGACAGCCTCACATGTTGGACCTCACCTTCTATCCTTTCTAAGACAGAGTCTCTTGTTGTTTACTGTTGTGTATGCTAGACTAGTTTACCTGTGAGCTTCCAGGAGTCTTCTGACTTTGTCTCCCACCTCGCCATAGGAGTGCTGGGATTATAGACACGTGCCACCATGCCCCCCCCCCTTAACATGAGTGCTGGGATATGAACTCAGGTCTTCATGCTTGCACAGCAGACACTTTCCCTGAATAAGCCATCAGGTCCTTAGTTATTACTACTGCTACTGCTATTATTATTGGTGTACTACTTTAGGTATAGTCTCACTCTACCACCTCCTGCCTCTGCCTACTGAGAGCTGGGTTATAGGTTAGCTCAGGAATACCCACCACAAGTTCACATTTAAGAAAGGCTCCCTTAGGTGTTCCAGGAGCTATGCCAAGGGCTTCACACCTGTGATCTCATTCCACTTTCATAGAAACCTGCTAGAAAATGTCAGAGATAAGAAGATCCAGGGTAGAGGAAGTTCTGGGCCCGGCTGGGAAACAGAACTGGGTTAGAAGCTTGGCTGAGTCCAGATTCCTCTTTGAACAGCCACGCTGGTTCTGCCACTGGCCTTGCAGTTCTGAAGCCCTATCTCTGGGAAGCCCTTGCCCCAGCTGCCTGGACCATGGTTTACACTAGCTGTCCTTCTCTGCTTCTCTCCATCATAATATGAACTGTGGCTTCAGACACTCTGCCTGACACTTGTGAGGCTGAGACATCATGATTTGGGGATCAGTATCCCACAGTCCCCGCCAGCTGACCTAGTAGTTGGTCCACAGACAAACTGTCCATCTCTAAGGCTTGCTGGCCACTGTGTCTTTAGGACATCAAGGTACAAAATGTGTGTCTATGTGGGTTCTAGATCACTGTGACCCCTTGGCTGCCCCTTCCAGGGCTATTTAGGAAACTCTAGGCTAAATCAGCAAGGCAAGTGCCCCTGCCCTGTCGGGGCCCGGGTTACCCAGACAGTGAATTCGCTTCAGGAACCTTGTCAAGCTAAAGTGTTTCATAGCCTGGGTAACCCGGGCCCCAACATTCACTGCCTGGGTAACCCGGGCCCCAACATTCACTGCCTGGGTAACCTGGGCCCCAATACTGCCCTAATCTCTTTCTTGGATTTAAATTCTGGTGACCTGGTGCAGGACTTTGCCTTCTGCCTGAGTTTCTTCCGGTGTAAAGTGAAGACATCTTTCATCATTCCTTCTTACGTCACTCAAAGAGTGACTGAGATACAGAATAAGACCCAGCACGATGTCTGCAGATTTGTGTTTTCCATAAACGTCGGGAGTTGATTTCTCTCATTCCAAATGATTACCCAGAGCCTAACTGCTTGCGCTGTGGACAGTGCCATGTGACCTGCAGTGAGTAGGACCAGGCCCCTGCCTCAGCTCTCAGCTCCTTTCCCTTGTTCCCTCCTCTCGCATAGACTGGGCCCCTCTAAGGGAGGATAGGAGAGAACAGATGGGGGAGTAAGAGTCCCCAACCCTTTTCCCTAAAGACCTTACAGGGCTCAGACCTCAGGACTATCCCACCTCTCTGTCCCAGGGTGAAACATGAACTCACCTTGCTCATATTGTATTGAACTCATAGAACCGGTTTCATATTCCAGTTCTGCTCATTATTTGCTGGTAACCCATCCTCATCCTTTATTTTCTCCTCTTGAAAATAAGAATGTAATAATAGCTCTTGAGTTTGTGTGAGGATCAAAGCAATGTAATTTGGCCTGGCATAGCACTTCATAAAGGGTCAGAATCAACATTGTTACCGGAAAGGTTCTTTGAGTCTGAGGGTTGAGTCCCTGGTTAAGAGCCAACCGTAGGCCACAGCCTAGGACACTATTAGATCTGAGCTCTTAGCATGGCAGGGCTGGTACCTGAGCCCTTACGGCTGTTCAGATGCCACCTCTGTTACCCAGCTCCTCCTTCACTTGCCTTCTAGCCTGAGTTTCCTATCGTCTTTGGGGATATATTGGTGAGACTGCCTGGGTATGCTCCCTGCACCCCAGTGCCCTCAGATGAGCAGTTGCTCTGCCTCTTACCCCCTGGCTGTTGTGTGTTAATTACTGGGCAGGTGGAGGCAGCTGCAGGGACTGGGCCACACCTGCTCTGGTCCGTCAGCCTCGTGTCAGGTGCAACCCCGGGGCAAATAGCAGTCCAGCTAATGAAAAAAAGCTCAGCCCTGGCCCTGGAGCTGCGCAGCTGCTGTCTTTGTGTTTCTCTGCATTTGCCTGGTGATCTGGCCCTCAGCACCCAGAACCGGGGCCAGAGCTTTGCCGCCACAGTTCCCTTCCCCAGTGATCTGGTTACAGAACACATTCTCTGGCTCATCTCGAAGAAGCAGCTTTTTGCTGTAACTTTGGAAACTCTGGGGAAAATAAACCTCAAATATTTTCCTGCTACAATTCTACCAGAGGGCCAGTGATTCAGACAGCAGCTCTCAGAGCCTGGGTACATCGCCTATGCACTGTCACCTAGCTTTTTAGAAACACTGGTCCTTGGAGCTGGGGCGATAGCTCAGTTTGTAGAGTGCTTGACCAGGGTGCATGAGGCCCTGAGCTCCATCCCCAGCAGCAGCAGCCGAGTGTGGTGATGCAGGCCTATAATCCCAGCACTCAGAAGGTGGAGGGGATGAGAAGAGCCGAAATTCAAGGTCATCCTCAGACTGTGAGCCAAAATAAATTCTTTCTCGGGCTGCTTTTGTCAGGTGTTCTGTCACAGGAATGAGAAAAGTAACTAATACAGAAGAGTCTGGGTTGATCGCATGGAAGGATGGCACCGGTGATGGGAATTTGAGAATCCCAAAGATGTAGACCAGCAGGGAAAGGAGAAGAAGCAGACAAGTAGTAATAAAAAAAAGAGACAGCAGAAGCAAGAATGAGGTGCTCCCCTCAAACTCTCCCCATCTCACTCCCTCTGTTTTGCAGGGACTGGTCCTCAGAGTCTCAGCACCATCCTTCCCAAGATGGGGAATGGGGTTGACGCTTTGCTCACTTGTGATGCTTCTTTCCAATCTCGGTTGGGTCCATGTCTTGAAGGTTGTAAAGCTTTCTCAGAGAGGTGACTAGTGGAAATACAGCAGCCAGCCGAGGAGGCTGGGAAAGCTCTTTTGTCATTCTGGATCCTTGGGGTTAAGAAAAGAGCTTTGCAGTTCATGCTGAAATGACCTTGGAGACTGACTTTTGCCCAGGTACTGGAGGGTCCTCCTGGTTAGGCCACAGGTAGGCACGGAGAGCATCCCCAGAGAGGAAGACAAGCTCCCCGAGAAACAGATATGTATAGCCCACAGCAGCACATTCAGGGGTGGTTCGGATGAGAATACACACACACACACACACACACACACACACACACACACACACACACACACGTTTGAATGCTTGGTCCCCAGTTGGTGGTGCTGTTTTGGTATGTTTAGGAGGTGCGGCCTTGCTGGAGGAAGTATGTCACTGGGAGCAGACTTCGAGGTTTAAAAAATCTCCCACCTTTCCTAGTGCTTTCTCTGCCTGGTGCTTGCAGTTCAAGATGTGAGCTCTCAGCATCCAGTTACTTCCACATGCCTGCTGCTTCTGCTGTGCCCCTTCCCTCCGTGACCGACTCTTATCCTTCTGGAACTGAAAGTCAAATAAACCTTTCCTTCTATAAATTTCTGTGGTCATGGTGTTTTATCACAGATACAGAAAAGTAACTAATATACTCCCCTTGCTCTTCAAGCCTTTACAAAGCTACTTGAGCCTTTGATGGAGGAGAATGAATTAAGATCTTAGTCTCTCTAGGTAGGCTCACATGCAGGGGTTTTGAGGTCTGCTATCCCAATTTCCCTCACTCCGCATTCCTAGCGATTTCAGAGTCAATGTCTCATCCTTAATTTAAGGATGTAATCCCTACTAGAATTCCATCTCCACGGAGCTGCATTCTGGGCTTGGGTCAGTCAGGGTTCAAATCTCAGTTCTACTGTATGTTAGTCATTATTTTCTGGGTTAAATGAAATATTTAAATTCTTCGAGCTTCACGTTTGCCTTTGTAAAGTGGAATCCATGCTTTATGCCTCCAAAGGCATATCTATAGATATGCATTATTATTTTAAAGATTAAAATTGTGCACTGCTAGTTGGATTTCTCATAAGCACATTTTTATTTAAAGTTACATAGAGAGGAATGACTAGAGACAGAGTGAGTGGTCGAGGATTCTGACATCAACATGGATTGTTGGTGTGTCTACACATGTAATCATAAAATATAAACATTATATGGAATGGGCATAGTGGCCCAGGAGGCAGAGGCAGGCAGATCTCTGTGGACTACATAGCAGGTCCTAGCCTAACCTCATTCTCTCTCTCTCTCTCTCACTCCCTCCATATGTACAATTAATACATACACATTCACGTATGTATATGTGTACTTTACACACACATGTATATGCATATATTAAGATTGAGTTATGCCAGACAGGATGGAAATGTCTCCAGTGTGTGTGCTTGGCAGGGTGGGAGCTGCCAGAATTTGAAACCCATTGTTCCTTTCTCTGCTCTACTTGCTCCTCCCCCCCTGAAGGCGGAAAGGCAGACTGTGACTTGCAATTACTTGCAGTAGAACTGAAGGAGCCATTACCTGGGCTCTTCAAAGGCGAGCATAGAAAGAGCTACTTAGCCTCTTAATTGAATGCAGCCTCCCAGCATCATCTAACCCTTGGAGCTGTCCCCAGTCGCAGTGCCTGTCCTCTTGATCTTCATGAGAGAACCCTTTTATGTGTTCTCATGAGGAAAAGAGAAGAGGGCTTCTCTGTAGTAGCATCAGACACATGTTTGTGGGCCAGGAAGATCACGGAGCCTGTTTCCTCAGTGTTGAAAGAGAGATGGGGACTGAGGAGGGAGAGAGATGTGAAGGAATCAGGCTCCCATGGGAACCTGAATTCTAACTTCCGGGCTACTTGGAGATCAATGGTAGCCTTTGTGTGTGGCTCCCAGCTGGAGGGGCCTGGGGCTGCAGGTGTTTTACATTATTAATAGGGAGATCTCTTTCCTTCCTAATAATCTCATCTCCTTCCACATGTATGGAACCACTTAGAAAAACAGCCGTGTCTATGGGAGTGTAAATAGGCAGTGAGGCAGAGGCTTTTTCTCATTAAGCATGGCGGGCCTGGGGCCTGGGCCCTTTGGACTTTGAAAGGCCAGGAAGATGTTTTAATTTGAGTTTCTCTTAAAAATCAGGATGAAAAGAAAGAATAATAATGAAAAAAAACCCAGTAATTAATGCAGACTAATGTATCTAGCCTCAATTATTTGTTTATACCAATGCAGTTATAAAATACAATATTTAACATTCTATTTTGCTGAAAAGGCCCACAAAGACAAAAATACATAGGGTCCCCAGAAATTATATTGTGGTCTTAGACATGAGGTTTGGGGTCTGAAGACAAAGTTGTGATCTCCACCTACTTCAGGCCCTGGTAACCTCATGACCTCAGGTAAATCATTCACCTAGGTTTCAGTTTTCCCTGTAGTCCAGGGTTCCGCAAATGCAGAAGAGGACTGAATGTCCCCTCTCCTTTCTTCCTCTCTGGCCAGGATCTAAAAACATGTCATTATAAACTGGAGATGCGTAAGCACTCAGTAGGTGTGGGCCTTTGGAGACAATGGGGCCTGTACTCCAAGAGTGAAGGATTCCACAAGAGCATTCAAGAAACCCACCAGGCAGCCATTACCTGTCCAGTTCCTAGGAAAAAACAAGCTGGACAAATTGAAGGATTGTGGGGTTCCAGGAAATGGGCTGAGAGAAGCACACAACCCCACCAGAAGTTCTCTGGATGCACCAGAGGCATCCCAGCAGCAACTGGGAGGGAGAGGAGGCTCCAGTTGTGAGAGGTGCGGCCCACCTGCGGACCAAGTGGCTGTCCTGCTCAGTGGATCCCTCGGCTGATACGAAGAGTTGAAGAGATCTGCGAACTGAAAGGTCTTTTCATAAATACGCTATTGGGAGCGAGTAAGATGACTCGGTGGGTAAAGGTGCTGAGTCCCATCCTAGAACCTGCATATAGGTAGAAGGAGAGGGCTGAATCCACAAAATTGTCCTTCCTGCACACATGTATCCTCAAACTCATGCCTCCCCCCACACAATTATTAAAAACAACCGTTTTAAAACATGAAAAAGAAACAAACAAGGGAACAAAGAGGCCAAGGGTGGTGTTTCACACTCTGGAGGTGAAGGCAGGAGGATCGGTTTAAAGTCATCCTCGGCCACATAATGAATTCAAGGTCAGCCTGGTTTGCATGATACCCTGTCCAGTGGGGAGCGGGAGAAAGGAAGGAAGAACAAGACTCTGGCAGAGAGGGAACATGGGAAACATGGGAACATTTCAGGCAGCATCTGCTGTTCTTGATGTGACATAGCCTCCTCCTCCTTCCCCAAGGAGGAAGGGAAACATGGGACTTGTTTCATGGGAAACAAGGCATCGCTAGAACTGGGTTGTGTGTTCAGAGTCACTCTCTGATAAACATGTCCAGCGTGTGTTCCAACTTGCCTCAGTGCTCTTCCTCTCTTTCCTCTTCCCCACTTCTGTCCTTCCCCACTTCCATTCTCCCCTCTTTTACCCATTCTCCTCTTCCCCTCTTCCCCTCCTTCCTTTCCATAAAGTTTTTCCTTCTCACCAAAAACGCAGGGAGCACATCTATCTGAGGCCTCCCAGCTGTGAGGACCCCAGGTTGGCTTGTCAGGAAGGCTCCAGAGAACAGCTGCATAATCTTCTGGTGACATGATGAATAGGCTTGGAAGCCTTGTTCTGACTGTGACAGCCATCCAGGTCTCCTCAGCATCCTTTGTCATTGACATCATTTCTACACCCTTTCATTTCTTTCTTTCTTTTTTTTTTTCTGTACCTTGATAGGAAGTAGAGGTGATGCTTTTCAGTTGATCTGTGAGAACAGGGTCCAGCTGGCCATGCCCAGCCAGCTGTGGAGCAATCAGCCTGCGGGAAGGCAGGTCAGGGGTCTAGGGAGACAAGCACCTTCATCCGCAGGGCAAACCAAGACACCTCAGACTAGAGAAGGATACCCTGACCTACTTTGCCTCCTGAGGTGGGGAGAGAGGAAAAGCAGGGGTCAGCTAGAAGGGTACAGACATCTCCATAACTGGGGTGGGACATAGAGCTGACTGAATGCAGATAGAGCTCTCTCTACCTCTGTGGAACCCACCTGGGCCTCAAGCTACTGTAATTAACAATCAAAGAAATGTGCACTCAAGCAATCAAAAAGCATCTTAAAACTTATCAGAAGGGCAGATATTAAATGTTATTGAAGTTTGCCTTCTAAGCAGGTGCTCTCAAAGCCTTCAGGGAAGAGTCCTACAAGCTTTCCAAAGACATGTGTTAGAAAGAATGCAAGCCCAAATATATTTCTTGATCCAGCAATCCATTTCTAAGAATGTATCCTAAGAAATGTACCATGCCATGCAAGAGTGAGGACCTGAGTTTGAGTCCCGGGAGACACCATGGTAGCACGGGCATGCCTGCAATCCCAGTGGGCTTATGGTGAAATGGGAGGGGAAAACAAGAGATACTACGAGACATGGAAGGCCAGAAATGAGTTCTTTCCAGGCTCTAGGAGCCAGAAGTCTGCTATTCTAGTGTTGTCAGAGTGGCATACCCTCTGCAGGCTCCAGGGTGGCATTTTTTCCTGGTGGCTGCTGGTATTCTACGGGGGTTGCCTCACGCTTAGTCTCTGCTACCGTTGTCATGTGTTCTCTTCTCTGTGAGCTTCTTTCAAAGACATCAAGTCCTAGATTTATCTGAATAATTAGGGTTGGCTTTGTCTTGAGGCCATGAATTTAATAATAGCCACAAAATCTTTGAATTAGTCAACCTCTCATTGCTGTGACCGAGATGCCTGACACAAACAACTTAAGGAGGAAGGTTCCCTTCCGGCTCAGGAAGTCAGAGGGCTCAGCTCATGGAAGCTCCATTCGAATATCACGACAGCAGGAGCAAGTGGGCAAAGAGCTTCTCCCCAACATGGCAGACAGGAAAAATAATGGAGTGGCAGTGGCTTGGAGGATGAGGCGCTAATCCTGGTAGACGTGTGTGTGTGTGTGTGTGTGTGTGTGTGTGTGTGTGTGTGTGTGTCATTGATTTTTTTTTTCTCATACCCCTCAGCCTAGCAGAGTGCTTGATATTTGATAAGGAGGTGGGAGGGTCTGAGTGAGCTGGATTGACCATAGGACGCCACACCCATTATGTGACATCTAGGCATTGCTATTCTGTGCCTCAGTTTCTTCTCTTGTAATATATGGAGAGTCAATGAAGTCAGTGGGTTCCCAACTTTTTTTCTTATCAATGGAGCCCCCCCCCTTGCAATTACAACGAGTATGGTAGGGGCTGGGGAGATGGCTCAGTAAAGTACTTGCAATGGGAGTATAAAGACCTGAGCTCAACTTCCAGAGCCTACATTAAATAATTAATGATGATGATGATGATGATGATGATGATGATGAAATAAAATAAAAAAAAAACCAGGCATGGTGGTAGAGACAGGAGAGACTCCCTGGGGCTTGCTGGCCAGCCAGTGGGAGCCAAATCAGTGAGCTCCAGATTCAGGGGGAGACCCTGTCTAAAAAAACACAGCAGAGGGCACGTGAGAAAGTCATTCCCTGCACGCACATTTGTGTATGCACATGGACATGTGACACACGCACACAACAAATTAAAAACAAAACAAACAAACAAACAACAAAAACAAGCACAGCCATGAGACCAGTAACAGTACAGAAAGAGCACAGGAACACAACGAGAGAATGCTGTGTCTCCCCACTCAACCTCAGCTGACCCTCAGACTCACTAACATGTCATATGCCAAATGTTCCATAAATACCGTCGGTAGCCAACTGGTCTGATTCCTTCCAGGCCTTTCCTGCCACCACATTGAAATGTTCTACTTCGTTTCCCTCGACCTGGCAGAACCGGGACGATCCATCCTCTCCTCTGTGGGCAAAGCTGCCCTGTGTGTTGTGGAGGAGGCCTCGGGTCTGGGCACTGCTGATGAAATTTCACTGGTGTTTCTAGTCAGACTCAGGGCTCCCTGGGGAGGAAGAAGCAGTTCTGTGATTCTCCAGCTAAGCTAGCCAGAGAGTCATTGCTTTTCTCTAAGCTTCTGGATAAAAGCCCTCCGGGAGATTTCCTAGGCTGAAATCAAATCTGTGGCCCCAACATCCTCTGCTTCCTAACCAGGTGCATCATTACCTAGCCACAGACTTCAGGGGGCTCTCTTTGGCCCTCTGACCTTGGCACGTCATACTAAGGTGGTGCTATCAACACCTACTCTTCAGCCAGAGAACATGAAGGCAGGTACCCTGCTGGTCAAACAGTCAGTTCCTGTCCTGAAGCCAGCACCCTGGAGCTCCCTCACACCCCAGCACTCCAGCCACCCCTTCTGGAGATCCAGATGTCCACAGAGTCAGCAGCCCATGTCATCATCGAATCTAGAAGGAGCTGGAGACCTGGTACCAGTGCTGTAGTAGTCAGGGCCAACTCTGACAACCAGTGTCCAGACCTTGCTGATTACTAATATTATAGTTTCACCATTGGTTATCTGTTTGCAAGGTCGTGTGCATGGGGCACTCAGCAATGGGCATGTTAGTTCCCGGGAGCCACAGAAATGATAGTATTTATAATGGTCGTGTTTCTTGGAGTGGGATTTCCCAAGTGTGTTTCCCTTTGTCGGCATCCAGATAATATGCCTCCCTCTTTGCTCTTTCACAGCACTAAAGCTGAGTGCAGAGGTTGCTGCTCGGTTTCACGGTTGCTCTTTAAATGCTCTTAGGTCTCCCTGCTGGTTTCTGCTTGTTTCCTTTGTGGGTTGGCTCTAGATAGGAGATGAAAAGAGATGAAGCCATTTGGTGGTGGTACAGAGAAGTCATTCTGTACTTAGCAGCTCATGCTGCTGGCCACAGAGACCTACCCCAGGACTACCCAGGGTGGGAGCCCTCTGTTAGAACAGACCCTCCAGTTCTCTCTCTCTCACTCCCCCAACTCCCTCCCTCCCTCCCTCCTGAAACCAAGTCACACCCTTGCAGTTCTTCTCTGGGACAGAGTTGAAGTGGTACTCTGCACTTGAAGCCCTTCCCTTGTCACCTCACAGTTTCTGGGTAAGTCTATGGTCCCACCCAGTGCCTGACTCTGTGACTGCTTGGCACACAGGCCAGGCCAGGCCAGGCTAGGTCATATGTTATGAAATGTACCCACCTATTCCCCAGTCCCCATGAAAATCCAAGACAGAAACTCCCTTTGCTCTGGAAGGTCTGAGGGAACTAAGGGCCCAGAGACTCCTGCATCTCTCTGTCCAGGCCCTTCACAGCTGCCTACGGCCATGATGCTGTATCTCCTCTAATATTCTGAGACTAGAAAGGAAGGTTCTTTCTCCCTTCAAGGTCTCATCATGGATGCCTATAGCCATGATATTCTCTATCCTAATTGCTTTTCCACTTCAGGGCCTCATGACGGACAGCTGTGGTCATGAGCCTGCATCTCCCTTGGTAACATTTTTTTCTGAAGGGTGGTTTTATTCCAGCCCTTCCCTATGAGCCTGCTTTCTTTTTTAATTCCTAACATTCTCCAGTGGACTTGCTGAGCATGGCAGCTGATACATCCCGTGAAGCTGTACACTACTTGGTGCCCACCGCTGGCTCAGTGGCGCCCCTCCCAGAGGATATGCCCACATCCTGAGTCTTAAAGCCTATGAATATGAATTGATTTATAATAAAGGTTGTTACAACTTGAACATAAAATGTCCCCCACCTGCTCATGTACCACGAAAGAGAATGAATTTACCTCCAAAGAAGGAGACATTTCTACTCTCTTTTTCTATAGATAAAACGAAATCAGAAATTGAAGGTTAGGACAGGAAGGGGGCTTGGCCTGCCCACCAGCCAAGACAGCTCTCAGTATACTCTGGCCCAAATAACTCTGCCCTGGACCCAGTTAAACCTGAATCTTTTGCCTCACTTCACCGACTCTTTACTATTCGATCCTGCCGCTGTGGACCAGTTGCTCAGTCCTACCAACCCTCAGTCCCCCCAAGTGTTAAGGGAGAGGATTACAGAGTAAGAGGACAGGGTCTCAGGACAGACTATGGAAACCCCAAATACGGCAGGTCACAGTGGGCACCCCAATCTGCTGGCCCTGTGACCCTGTAGTTAAATTACAAAGGTGCTCAGCAGGCAGGCACACTAGCCTGAGATCCCCAATCTATGAATAGAGGCGAAACCTGGAACTGAAAGAAAACAGCATTGTTAGGAAGCTTTGGTTGTCATTTCATTTGCCCCTATCGTAATAAATTCAGGAAACCAGATGAAGAAAAAGGTCCTTTACAAGAACAGGCAGACAAAGCTCAAGTACCACGTTAGTCTGTTGCCATCCATCCACCCACACCCATCTACCCACCCTCCATTCTATATCCCATCTTCTTCCAAAAATTATTTATAGCAGGGGTAACTAGGCAAAAGTGATCATTTTTAGCAATAAAAATAAATTTAAAATATACAATATCTTTTAGTGTTTTAGAGGGGAAGGAGAAAGGAGAAAGAGGAAGAGAAAGAAGAAGAGAAAGTAGCTAGAAGGACACAGAGCCGAGGGAGAGAGAGAGAGACCCAGGAGTGAGAGGGAGGAAGGAAAGAAAAGGACAGACCCTTTGAAGCAAAAGTCCATTTATTAAGCAAACGACCTTTCTCTTTTCCTCCGCTGTGTTCTGTGTTCGCAAAAGGCCTCTGCTGAGCAGTATCGATTGGAGAGCTGGCCACAGTCCCGGCTTGGCGGAATCCATCAGGACAATACCTGCTTTCACAGGAGATGGCTTTCTGGTGCTGATGGATCAGGATCCAGAAAGCTCCTTGCAAGACACAGTTTGGATTCAAACGTGCCCCCAAGGAAAGGGATCTGAATGCTGCTGTTTCTTTGATCTTGAAGGAGGCTGAGTCTAAAAGATGGTGAGTTCACGGTCACCTGAGCTACGTAGTAAATTTCAGCTAGCCTGGTCTACAAAGCAAGACCTCTCTTCCATCTTGAAAACAAAACAAAACAAATTTAAAAGATAAAAAATAATGAGAGAGATGGGGAGATGGTTCAGTGGGAAAACATAAGGGCCTGAGTCTGAGTTCCCATAACCCACATAAAGCCGAGCATGCTGGCTTGCATTTGTAATCCCAGAGCTCCTATGCCAAGACTGGATATTTCCCAGAAATGCTCACCTGGTTAGCCTGTGGACTCATTGGCAAACATGAAAGAGGCCTAGTCTGAAACAAGGTGAAAGGCTCCTCATTTGTGACTTGGCACATGTGTGCACCTATGCACATACATGCACACACATGCACAAGAAAACAAAAAGAAACAGGGATGAGAGTTTTGGGACTTCGGATTTGTTTCTCCTTAGATGCTACAGCCCTAGGACCAGGCCCACTGTTCTGGGGACTCCTCTAGGGTCCTACCCTGAGCTCATGGGTAGAGTGTTGATCAGCCAGCCAGCCAGCCAGTCAGTTGACTAAGGGGCCTGTATTGAGCATTTTATATGTACTGGGGAAGTACTTGAATACTGCCCCCGAGGTTGTTTCAAGGGAGAAAATGTCATTGTGCAATTTAAAAAGAGCGACTCTTGACAGCCTGTCAGAGGCTCTAAACAGTAAAGGAAACTGGAACAGAATGTTGGTGTTCTTGGTGACTGCCCTTATTAGGAAAAAGCTGGCCAGGTGATAAGACTCTAAATTCAGTTCAGCCAGAGCAAGGTCACCTAGCAGGCAAATGCTAGATCTGGACTGTGAAGGCAGCAGCCTGGCTCAGGGGCCCTGAGTCCAGAGCCACGTCTGCCATCAGGACAAGCAGCCAGCATACAAAGGAGACACTTGCAGCTGTGACTTGTTGATTTGGGTTAGAAGCATCCACTGAGAATTGACAATGCTCCAGCGCACTCGGGAGGCTGGTTTGTTTGCAAGGCCTTCCCAGTGGCCTGCCTACTCCTTCCCTGTTGGGAGGACAGGGCATAGGAACTGGGTCGTTCTGCTTCTGAGCTGGTAGTCTCCAGGATGCTTTATGGGTGTATATACTTAGCCACATGGCATCTATTCTCTCTTGGCTAATACAAAGGCAGAAGTTTTTATGGTGAAGCCGATCAATGACCAGTGGGAGCCTGCTTTTCATCTACACACAAGAAATCGATTAGTCAGTCTGAGCCAACAAAGAGGAGCAGTAGGAGAGTTGGAGTGGTAGATCCCATTTCTGGGGGAGGCTTATGCAGTGTAGATACTCACTTAACTTGCAAAACAACCCCTGTGGCAGGTACTGTTATTACAAACAGATAATACATTCTCTGTGCCTTTTAGGGAAGATACGTATTTTCTGGGGCTGAGGAGATGGTACATTGGTAAAGTGTGTCCTGTGTAAGCACCGGGGCCTGATTTTGATCCCTAGAACTATATAAAAAGCCAGGCACAGTAGCATACAGTTATAATCCCAGAGTTGGGGAGACAGAGCTTGCTGGTCATCCAATCTAACTGTATCAGAAAGCTCCAGGTTCACTGATAGACCCTGTCTCAAAAAATAAGGTGGAGAATGATTGAAGGAGACACCTGACCTTGACCTTTGGCCCCTACATGCAGATATACACTTGTGCACTCCCCAACACAAAGTATGTCTTTGAGGGTAGAAAGAGGCCTGGGATGTAAAGCAGGACACACAATTGTAGCTTCTGTTTTGCTGCTTAAGGGCACTGGGTGAGGCTCAGACTCCTCATCTGTAAAATGGGTGCTGGGATTGAGGAATGGAGAAGGGTCTTTTCTGTTCAGCTTCTTGAATTTGGTGATTTTCCCCAGGGTCTTGTCCTTGGCTTCTAGAGCCCAAGCTGGCTGCTCAGATCCTGCTTTCCCGGCTGTCCTCATCCTAGCAAGCACCAGCTCGAAGACTTCCCAGAGCTGCACCTTCCCACCCTGCCCCAGGGCCTTCTTGAGCATCTGCCATCACTTCCTGCTTCTTGGCATGCACTGGGCACAAGGGGCAGCACCCTGTGGTGCCTGGCCAAAAGGCCAAAGCATAGCAGATGGCAAACAGAGCTGCCTCTGCCCTGGGCCCTGGGTGGCTGTCACCTGCCACCCTCACGTTGGCCAAAGTCTTGCTTAGCTGGCATCAACTCCTGCCACTCAGTCAGTTCTGCCAAATGGCCTTTACAGACAGAGCACTGACGAAAGAGTACACTTTCTGTTTCTCATGCCTTTTGATCTTCCAGCTGGACAAGGATACTCTTCTCCTTCTAATGTTCTCGGCATTGCATCAGACACACAAGAGACATGCTGGTCTTCCACTCTGCTCCTGTCAGTCAGAAGGGCTGGATGCCACGGTGGAGTCCAAGTCCAGGCCCAAGAGAGACTTAGCATGTGGCAGGTATTGAGGGACCTGAAGGCTAGAGTCTGGGCCTCTGTCTTTCCTGGCTCATCCCTCTCAGAGATCTTTGTGCAATAGAGCAATAGGGGCAGGGATAAATGACCTCTAGGGGAAATCTCAGCAGCTGCCTCCTTTTGTAAGTCTCTCTCTCTCTCTCTCTCTCGCTCTCTTTCTCTATGTGTGTGTGTGTGTTTGTGTGTGTGTGTGTGTGTGTGTGTGTGTGTGTGTGTGTGTGTGTAGGTCAGAGGCCAACCTCAGGTGTCATTCCTAAGGTGCCATTTACCTTGTCTTTTGAATCAGGGTCTCTTATTGGCTTAGAGCTTGCTGCCTAGGTTAGGCTGGTTGACTTCCAAGCCCCACGGAGCCACCTAGCTCCACTTCCTGGGCACTGGGTTTACAAGCACAAGCACACACCACTATGTCTGAATTTTTTTCTAATACATGGGTTCTGGGGATTGAACTCCCTCATGCTTACATGGCAAACCCTCTAATGACTAAGAGATCACCCCCGCTTTAAGTAAAACTTTGTTAGTACACGGCCATGCTTGCTTGTTGAAGCTGTACAACAACGATGAATTGTTGTAGTAGAGGCCACATGTTGGCTCCAAAGCTGAGAATACTTGGTATCCCGCCCTTCGGAGAAAAAGCCAAGCAAGGCCTGCTCTCCATAGCTCTTCTCCCAGTCATAGGGTTTATAGAAATACTTGCTGCTCTCCTTTCAGCTCTGACTGTGTAACAATGCAGACTCTAGAAGTGTTTGGCTTGAGGTTTCCTTGCGTGTCTAGTGTGTCATATGTCAGCCCTGGTGAGATCGGGGCAGCGTGCCCTAATCAAATACATTACTTTGTTTTGTTTAAGATTTGTTTTTAAATGGGAAGAAGGTGTTATCGAGATGTATTATATGAAACTCAAATTATTAATAAAAGTATTTTTAAAAGAAAAATGAATTTATTTTTAAAGATTTCTTTTTTATTTTATGTGTATGACTGCTTTGCCTACTTGTATGTATGTGTACTACATGTGTGCCCACAGAAATCAGAAGAGGCCATTGGATGCCCTAGAACTGTAGTTACAGATGGTTGTGAGCCACCAGGTCAGTGCTGGGAACCGAACTCAGGTCTTCTGCAAAAGCAAGGCGCACTCTTAACTACTGAACCATTCCTTGGCCCATCACATGAGTTTTTCTAGAGTAACTAGAGAACTACTACTTTATACTATAAATAAAACTGTGACTAGGTTCTCATCACTTTAGGCCAATTTCCATGATAAAATGGATTCATGTTACATGGCCTCCAAGTGAGTTAAATAGGTCACTTTTGGAGACCACAAGGACTTTAGAGTAGGTCGCATGAGGTGGTCCTGTGCAGTAGACGAGGAAGCAGAGACTGGGAAGGTTCAGGCTGAGATTCTCTAGCTAGTAAAGAACAGGCCTAAACCCTGACTAAAGCCTGATTTGTCTCTGAATTCTTTCTCCCTCCCCCACAAGAAGGCCCAAGTTTTGTCCCATTGACCATCCCCCCCCATGTCACCTTGCACAGAGCTTCCCTGGAAAGGAAAGTCTATATTTACCTCTAACATTTCCAGGTGTCGTGTCCCCGCTACCCTACTCTGCTTTGCCTCAAAATCCAGCACTTAATTATCTGCTACCTGGTGACATCACACCTCAGTGGTCTCTGTTTAAGGAGGAGTTTGGGTATTCATCTCTTCTCAGCAGGGCTGAGTGCTTGGCCTGTGGTGATGATTCATTCCTAACTACAGAAAACACACTGTTAAGGACTTGGGATTGGTCGGTCTGTAAGCACAGGTGGGCCTGACCACAATCCCCAGTACCTGTGTAGAAGAACCAGGTGCAGCAGCATGAGTCTGTGATCCCAGTCCTTGACACAGAGACAGGAGGATCCCTGGGACTTGTCAGACAGCCAGTCCAGCTGAATTGGTGAGTTCTAGGTTGAGTGAGAGGCTCTGTCTAAAAAAAATAAGGCGGAGAGCAATTTAGGAGGATACACAGAGGAGGATACCTCTAGGATACACACACACACACACACACAGACACACACACACATTCTCTCTCTCCACACACACACACATACACACAGACATGCACACAAACACACAGTCACAGAGATAAACACACACATCTTCTCTCTCTCTCCCTCTCTCTCTCTCTCTCTCTCTCTCTCTCCCCTTCTCTCCCTCTCACACATACACAGGTGCACAGTTAATCTAGGCAGTAAGTCTCTGTTTTCTGCCTAGCATGAGTTGGAATACAGGGGGTTGCAGGTGTGTGCTGTAGGAAGATGTAGAACGCACCCCATTTGTCTCCACTATAAACCTCAATACTCCCTAACCCGAGGGGACAGATTTGGAAATGTGTTTCTGTGCAATTGAACCATGTGTGTGTGCCATACTTTGTTGGACTAGAAAATATTTCCTCAGGAAATCACTAGATCCGCAAACAGGTATCTCAATCGTCAAGGGCAACAAGCAGTCAAAGGCAGACATGTTTCTGTGGTTGGTGTCGGCAGGAAGGCTAAAGACAGAGTCTGCATTTAGGAAAAGCATTTAGGAGAATCTTGCGGCTGAGAACCCTCGTGGGGCTTGGGTAATACTGATGAATATGTGCGTTTTGAAACGGTCAGGGCTCGTCTAATAATCCATCACATATAAAGATGCCTCGGGGAGCCACTAACCCTTTCTCTGCTGCTGTGAATCCAACCCCTCACAGTGATGGGCGCCTGGGCAGCGCCACCACAGGATTTATCATCATTATCAGCCACGGGGAGAAACTGCTTGTGTGTGGTGCGTGGGTAAAGCTCTGTCCAGGGTAAATCCCATCTCTGCCCTCAATGATCTTCTGGCCCAATCTTTTCTAGAAAACACACTGAGAGACTGACTATGTTGGGCAGTGGAGGAAGGGTGGCCAGCCGGACTGGTAATCTGGGTGGAGAGTCTAACTCTGCTAGTTTTTTTGGCCTTAAGGAAATTATTTACTTCCCTAAATCTTGCATTTCCATCCATAAAAGGACTGCTAATAATACCCAGTTTTCAGGGTTGTTGTAGGATATGTAGAGATAGATTGTCAGTATTAAACATTTATAAAAACAACCCTAACTCTCATTCTCTCTTATCTCCCTCCGTGTGTGTGTGTGTGTGTGTGTGTGTGTGTGTGTGTGTGTGTGCACTCACCCATGCAACTGAATAAGGATGCCATTGGTCTTTCTCAATCACTTCTGTCTTTTTTTTTTTTCTCTTTGAGATAAGGTCTCTCCCTGAATCTGAAGCTTGATGCTTTCAGCTAGACTGCTTAGCCAGCGAGCCCTTGTCTGCACTCCCCAGTTCTAGGATTAAAGGCAAGCCACCATACCTAGATTTTAACATGGGTGCTGGGGGGTTTCAAAATTAAGTCTTCATGCGTAGATAGCAATCACTTTATCCACTAAGCCACCTCCCCAACACCATAAGTAAATCTTAAGTCTCTTCCTTTCCTGTCCCACTTACTAGTCTCAAAAAACAATAATAACCTAGATGGTGCAGTGATTGACTATTGATGCCTGCCACATGCCCTGGAATGGGGAGGTGATAGTATGTGTACCACGTGCAACACATGCAGCAGGCATAATTGATCATTGATCTGCAGTCTATCTTGCTAGGCTTAATTAAGCCCAAGAACCTTCAACACAGTGTTCCAGGCTCCGACCAGTTAGGACCTAGATCAGCATCCACACAATTAGATTCACTCATCCTCAGATAGTATGGACTGTTTGGTTTGAGTCTAAACTCTTACCCTATTTTGGTCAAAAAATGGTTGATGAACTATCAGGACAGGCCCAACAGGAATTTCTACACCCAAAGAATCAAGGAGTCCCCTGGAAGAGAATTCACTCTCAGGGAAGAGAAAGGGTGTCATACAAGTTAAACTAAAGGTCAAATGCCTGAAGTGAGAAGGAACTCGGAAGTAAGAAACATGGAAGTAGATTCTACCATCAGGATGGCTTCTGTCTAGCTCGTTGGGCCAATCCCTAAGCCCTTTTGGTGGTAAAGGCTGTAGAAAATTGTAAAAGAGCAGTTTCCCAATGGTGGTCAGAGATAATGTGATGTAAGAGAGCTGCTGCTTTAGAGACAGGAGCTACTGGCAGGGAGGGGTATGGGCAGGTTCTGTGCAAGCACCAGGGAACAGCTGTACCTGCTGAAAGGCCTTTGGTGGTAACCCTAGTGTGCCTGGTTTGGGGCACGCTCTGTGGGCTGCTGTGCTATTTGTAATGACTGAGGACTACAGGTGATTAAGCTAGTGTCCAGTGCTCTCAGATCCCCATAGTGAGTTACGCACTGGGAACCCCCAACCAAGAGAATGTTTCTGATACTACTCTGAGCTCTCCCACAATTCAGGTCCTGTAGCCTGAGAAAGTACAGTTTGTGTGAGCTTGAATCACCATCATCTTGCTGTTTTTTTAAAAAAATTATGTACATGGCTTTTAATTACATGTATGTTTGTGCATCATGAAAAACAGAAGAGGGCATCTGCCGTGTGGTGCTGGGAATAGAACCCAGATCCTCCGGAAGAGCCACCAGTGCTCTTAACTGCTGGGCCATCTCTCCAGCCCCTTATTCTGCTATTTTTTGAGACGTGTTCTTTTTACTAACTGTCTTTGGTATCGTGGTATTATGAAATATGTATTTGGTCAGTCACCCTGTGTCCAGACATTATTACTTGGAAGGAAGCATATCTTGGTATGCTAATGAGATGACTAGGATCAACAGTCCCTAGGAACCTCCAGTTAAGATGTGTGTATGTGTGTGTTGGAGGAGGAGGTCACAGGAAAGACCAAGGCATGATCAGAGAGGTAGAATTTTCAGCCCTAGTCCTTAACATTTGGGAGGAGAAAAACAGCAGATTGAGTTGATCACCATGACCAGAGGTTTAGCCAATCATATCCATATAAAAAGAGCTTCCATGCCTCCTCTGCTCCTCCCCACACCCACACAAGCCTTCCCAGATTCTGGGGGCTTTCTGGTAGCTGTACATGGAAGGGCCCCTTCCTAAAGAGGGCCTGGAAGTTCTCTGAGTCCCTACCCACACGGCTTTCTCTGTAGTTTCTTCTATCTGGCCACCCATCTGTATCTTGTATAACATCGTTTATAATAGATGCATAAATGTAAGTAAACTGCTTTCCTAGATTTCATGAATCATTCTAGAAAATTAACCCAAGCCATGGAAGACAGCTAACCCTGATACATACCCCATTGATCAGAAGTGCAGGTCACACCCTTGTGCTTGCAACTGTCATCTGAAGTAGGAGCTCCTCCAGGACTTTGCTCTAATCTGTGGGACCTGATGCTATTAAGTAGTGACAGAATTGAATAGTCTTAGAAGATACCCAGCGTTGTATGCGGAACTGTTGGCTTGGTGAGAGGGGAGCTAACTCCATATACCCAGAATCACAGACTTATTCTTCTTAGTGTGATTTGGCTTTTTCCTGTGTAGTTACAAAATATAAACCCCAGATACAGTAGTTGGGTTTCATGTCTTGTTTTTTCTTCATACTTTCCAATACAAGTTGATGTAGTGGTAGACACCCATCCCCCAAAAAAAAGCTGGTAAAGAAATGAACTAAGGGAAAAGTGATTGGATGGATATACGTTTGTGTGTGCTTGCATACGTATGTATATATGAATTTATGTATAGATGGCTAGTTGAAAGGATGGATAGATGGATGGGTGAGTGGGTGGATGGATGGATTAGTGAGTGGGTGAATAGATGGACGGTGAATGGATGGATGGGTGAATGGTGGATTGATGGATAGATGGATGGATAGATGGATGGTGGGTAGATGAATGAGTGGGTGGGTGGGTAGGATGGATGGATGGATGGATGGATGGATGGATGGATGGATGGATGGATAGTGCATGAATGAATGGGTGGATGGATGGTTGGTTGGATGAGTAAATAGAGCTCTAATCCTGGACGACAGTCTTGATTGCCTGGCTCACTGATCTGCACTTGCGTTTTGTTTTTCTCCCTATCCCTGCCCCACTTCTTCCTTCAGAACAGTTTCAACTGTTTCAACAGAGTTTCAACTCTGTGAGATCAGAATGAAAGGCTGAGTCAATTTCCTATTAATTAATTTATTAATTAATTGAGCCAATAACTGTTTATTGAGCTCCAGCTGTTCCTTTGCCCATTCACAGAGTCTCCTGACACAATGGTTATTGAGCACCGGTGGTATGTCTTATGCGGTGCCAGGAGCTGACTGATGGGGGAAGTTAAAGATCTCGGCAAAATCTCTGCTCTGTGGGGCCCAACAATCTAACACACAGTGGACAGAAGCCATCAATACTGGGCTCTGCTGACCTGTGGCTCCCACCCTGATCAGTTGCTCTATGCTCAGATTGTCAAGGCCGAGTCACCCCAGCCTCTGTGTTGTTTTGCCTCTTGCCCTATAATTGGTCACACACACTGCTGCAGTGGCTGCATAATTAACAGAGGCAACCAGCCTCCCCTACCCCCTGCCTCTCTTCACCCTACTCCTCTCATTTCTTCAGTGGCTTCTGTTCCTTCCCAACCTCAGCTCTCCAAATTGGAAGAACTGTCAGTGTGCTCTGGGACTCCAGCACCCCACGTGAAGCCCCATCCACAGCTACAGCTTGGCTATGGTCAGCACCTCCTGCTATAGCCTGCTTCCTCTGCTTAGGACCCCCGTATTCTGGCTTCACTGAGGCAGAGCCAAATGACAAGCTCAAGTTGACCCAGTTCATCCAGATGCAGAGGTCAGAGCTCAGGGTCATCCAACCTAGTTTCCTGGATGTTGCTTTCTGGATATTAGAATCACTGTTTTTGGTTCCTTACCCAGGATGTTCTTCTTTATGGTAAATATCTCGAAGTCTGGGCTAGGAAGATAGCTCAGTAGGTAAAATGCTTGCTTGCAAGCATGGGAACCGGAGTTCAATTCCCCAGAAACCACAATTAAAAAAAAAAAAAAAAAACCAGGCTTAGTAAGTGTGCTTACAATCCCAGCACTGGAGAGGTGGAGACAGGTGGATCCCTGGTGCTTACTGGCTAGCCAGCCTAGCCTACTTGGCAAGCTCCAGAATGATAAGAAATTCTGTCTCCAGAAACAAGATGGATAGCACTGGAGTAATGATAGCCAAGCTTGTCCTCTGGCCCCTACAAACTCAGGAACACATGCATGTGAGTGAGTGAGCACCGCACACGCACACACACACACACACACACACTCACACACATGCACACACACATGCACGCACACACACACTTCTAAGTTCTTAACTTTTCCAAATTCAAATATGACCTCTCAGTTCTGAAGAGCTCCCTGTCCCTCTCCCTTCCCTCCCTGTTCCCTTCCCCTTCCCTCCCTCTCTCTGAACATACTTTCTTTATCCCACAGAGCCTTCAGAACGTGTGCTGTCCCCACAGTGAACCACTACAGAGAAGGCTTCCCGGGAACTGAGGCCAGCCAGGCACTGTCTGGTTTTAAGTGACCGGTATGTTTCTACTTGCGGACACTTGGTTCGGATTAACCACTTCTGACGTACTCTTAGATCTCATTGAACTGAATCTAAAACTTCGCAGTCCAGCCTGTAGTTTAACTCAGAGGTTGAACACTTGCCTAGTTATACGTGAAGTTCTGGATTCTGTCCCCATTACAGCAAAAACTCAAACAAGCAAACAAACCGAGCAGCTGTTTTACAATTTGAGAATCTATTAATATTTTTAAATTACATCTTAGCAGTTTAATTGCTCAGTGTTTGGGCATTTGACTTATATTCAGATACTTGACTTGATTTTATATTAGTTCTAAGAATTTACCGCTCACTTAGGATTCTTAAAGTATTTATATTACGTTCAGTGAGTGAATATTTTAGAATATTTTCACTGCCCATTATCTTCTTATTTTAATTTACCTTTCTACGACTCAATAAAATTTTAAAATACAAAAAAGCCAAATCTTTATTACATGGATAAAATGTGAATGTGTGCATGAAGGTTGAGATAAACCATGAGGATTATCTCAAAGTCCAGTCTACTACCTTTGTTTGCTTGTTATGTGTATTGGTGTTTTGCCCACATGTATGTCTGTGCACTATCTGCATGCCTGGTACCCAAGGAGGACAGAAGAGGGCTGGATATTCTGGAACTGGAATTACAGACGGTTGTTGAGCTGCCACCTGGGTGCTGGGACTTGAACAGAGATCCTTTGGAAGAGAAAGCAGTGCTCTTAACTGAGAGCCGTCTCTCCAGACCAGGTGGTCATTAATTTTACAGGAGAGGAAGTTGAGGTCCCGAGAGGACAGCTTGAGGTCAAGTTGACAGCCTGTATGGAGTGGGAAGGCAGCCCCTGATTGGCAGCCACCTCCGAGTCCATTTCGCTCTAGTATTTTGTACAGCTCTGCATTTTTGTTTCTGAAACTCGATGTATATATTGGCTACTTTTCTCCTTACTATACAAAATACCCAATAAAAGCAACTTGAGGGAGGAAGGATTTATTTTGGCTCACAGTTTAAGGGCACAGTGCATTATGGGAAGGGAATGGCGGCAGGAACCTGAGGCATGGGGTCACCGGGGACCTACAGTTAAGAAGCAGAGAGAGAAGAATGCTGCTGCTCAGCTCAGTTTCTCCTTTTTAATGTAGTCCAAGACTATAGCCCATGAGATGGTGCACAGTTGGGGTGGGTTTTTCCTGTTCCCTTAACCCGAGCTAGAAAGGCCCTCACAGATATGCCCAGAGGGTCAGGGCCCTATCAAGTTGACAATATTAACCGTCACAATTCACAACTCTGAGTTTAACCTCTTGGGATGTTTCCAAACTCCATCAGTCCGAGGAGATCATGTCCAGCCTTGGTTTTGCAGGCGTTGCTATGGCAGATAGATTCTCCTTGTCCGTGTGTGTCAGGCTCACACACGGACCCTTCTCATTCAGGAGGCTCTGTGATCTGTGACCTATGCTAGTCCGTCTCATTGCAAACCTGCCAGGCTGAAGTCACTCCTGAAGTCAGACTAGCTTCAGCCTCCTCCCCTCTCTCACTCCTCAGCTGTTGTCTTCCTCATGAAGTATTCCTGCATATTAGGACCCCCAAAATGCATTTCAGACTCTATGACCAGAAGAGGACTGAGTGGAAGACAGCACAAACAGGACTGTGGCTTCTTCTGTAAAACAGCTTTTCCTAAGACTTGGCACGTTGCAGTGAAAAAACTCTGAACCAGGTATGTCCAGGTGCTGGTTCTGTCAGTCTCTGGACGTGCATATTTCTCTGTCTTCAGTTTTCTCATCTGTATAATGGGAAGAAATGGAAATCCTCAGCATAGTATGTGTTCCATGCTAGCAGCTGTCTTTCAGGCCTTGTTTACAGTCTTTCATTTAATTATCATCACAAACCCATGGAGCAGACAGTGTCCCTATTTGAAAGAAGAGAAAGCTGATTCTTGCAAAGTTAATTTGCCGAGGATTACCCAGTTGGCAAGTGGCAGAGTTCCTTTATCTCCCGCCCTTCCTTATTGAGTTATCATAAAAATCAAATAATTTAGTAATGAATGTGAGGCTGCTTCAAATGGTAGCCAGCTCTCTGTAAATATAGGGGAATGTTAATAAAGACTCAGGCTCCTCGTTCACTCTCTTTCTTTCTCTTTTCCTGTCACCTCCCTAACGTATAAGCAGCTGCCTTTGGTCCAGACCTATCAAAGAAATGTCATAAAACCATTTTTCAAAATGTCAAATGCCCGTGTACTTTCCCCCGAAGTAATTAAGCCCTTTTATTTTCTCCAAGTCCTGATGTAGAACCCTGGGAGCTTCCAGAACATGCCCTTTCTCCTCCATCCTGAACTAATGGAAATCAAGGCTGAAGGGTAAGCTTGCTTGGGACTCCACAAGATCCCATCAGTGACACAGAGGCCTGGCCTGCCTTTGGCAGGCCTCCAGCAGTGACCACAGAGCACTAAATAATAACAGGGGTCAATTATTTATCCAGGGGCCAAAGACTCATGGTGGCATGGGCCAGTTCTAGCAGATGCCAGCGTCCCTACCCAAGGTGAGTGGGAGCCTGAGGGTGGCCTGCAGACCTGACTGCTCATCCACCCATTCTGTCATCTCCCTGGGGCCACTGATGTCATCCCTGCCTTTGTACATAACACCAAGCAAGAACACCATACCCAGAGGGCAACTGACATTTCAGTGGCATTATCGGGTGTTGACATTGATCTAGATATTTGTGCATACATTTTCCTATTTCATCTCCATGACAACCTTTACTTTCCCCATTGTCCCTGACAAAAGAACTGAGGTTTATGCTCTGAGCGACAGAGTTGGCAAAGGGCAGAGCTGGAATGGGAGTCCAAGCATTTCTTTAAAAAAATTTTTTTGGCGTTTACTTATTTACAGGAATGTGTGCACAGACATGTTCCACCATGAATATTTGAGGGTCAGAGGACAATATATGGGAGTCAGTTCTTCCACTATGTAAGCTCATTTAAGAGACCAAACTCAGGTCGTCAGGCTTGGCAGCAAGCACCTTTATCCACTGTCACCCAACTAGCCCAAGCCCAGGTATTTCTAGGACACCATATGTAGCGATTTGAATGAAATGTCCTTCCACAGTCTTGGACATTGAATACTTAGAGCCCTGTTGGTAGTGCTGTCTGGGGAAGCCTTAGGAGGTATGACCTTGTCGGAAGAAGTATGTTGCTGGGGAGCTCAAGGCCTCACCCTACTCCCAGTTCCCTGTTTCTGCTTCATGCAGAGAGGGGATGAGAGCCCTCAGCATCTGCTCCAACTGCTATACCTGGTTGCTGCCATGCTTCCCTGCCATGATGAACTCTCACCCCTCTGGAACCATAAACCAAACAAACCCTTCCTTCTAGAAGCTGCCTTGGTCATGGTGTTTTATCTCAGCAACAGAAAAGTAACTAAGACACCATGTGAGCTTCCTCTCAGATAACTTCTTCTTTGGTAATTATCTTTGAAAACATAATCCAGAAATCTTAGATGATGTGAAACGCAGTCTTAAGAAGAATGGATTCTTGGGTTATGGTCTTCCTGGTTTCATTCCTAACTTCTTATCAGCTGTGATACAACCCATCATCAGATCTTCTAGAAGGTTTAAAATACAGATTCTTGGAATTCATCCTTGAAGGCTGACTGTGATCCTAACATTGGTACCGGAATGTAGGGATTGGTATTTTTTTTTAGCTTCCCCAGTGATTTTAATAATCTCTCAAGCCAAAAGCCACCATCCTAGGCAAGCCTTTTCTTTAGTCTCTTGCAAAATTGCCATCTATGTTCTGGTATCACTGACGTTGCTTAGATCCATGGACTTCCATTAGATTGCATTGGCTTCTCTTTCCTTCTGCCCTTTAGTATCTGTTGGTGGTGGTTTTGAGACATTCTCATTATGTAGCCTAGGCTGCCCTGAACCTCCCAAATGTTGGGATTATTTATGGGCATGTATCATCAAGCCCAAATTACTCATCAGTATTTTTTATTCTTATTTTTTGAAACAAGGCCTCACTATGTAGTCCCCAGTGGCCTAGAACTTGCTATGTAAACCAGGCTGGCCTTGAACTCACAGAGAACCTCTTTACTCTGCCTCCAGAATGCTGAGGTTAAAAGCATGCACCATTTTAAAGTTTAAAGCATGCCTAACTTTAAAGTTCTATTTTTAGTTATGTGTGCCTCTGTATGTCTGTGCACGTGAATGTAGTTGCCTGGGAAAACCAGAAAAGGGCCTCAGATCCCTTGGAGCTGGAGTTGTAGGCGATTGTAGGCTGGATATCAGTGCTGGGAACCCAACCTGGGTCCTCTGCAAGAGTAGTATGTGCTCCCAACTGCTGAGCCACCTTTCCAGCCTCTCATTAGTCTTTTAACCAGCTTGGGCTCTGTCACCGCTGCAGGGATACTGACCCCGCTGCAGGGATACTGACCCCGCAGCTTGTGCTCTGTCACCGCTGCAGGGATACTGACCCCGCTGCAGGGATACTGACCCCGCAGCTTGTGCTCTGTCACCGCCGTAGGGATACTGACCCCGCCGCAGGGATACTGACCCCGCAGCCTGCAGGATTGCCCTGGCATCTTAGCAGCACTGTTGGTTTTCATCTGACCCCTCAGTTAGTTAGAATACAAGAAAGACCCGAGCCACAGTGGTGCCTCATTTAGCACCTCAAAATGTATTTCTGACTCTGAGGGAATCAGATCTGATCGAATCTCCAGGCATCCGAGATCCAGGCTCCACTATCTTGGTGCTCACCCACAGTATAGTACCTTTGTTACTTTGAGTCAGACCAGCAAGTTCTCATTTGAGATTTCAGCCAACTGATAGGAGAAAGCAGGGTGAGGAGGGATTGCACTGCAGAATTATGAGCACATCCTGCTGTCTGGAACTTGATGGTGTGCACTTAGCTGCAATCAGGCTCTCAAGATTTGGTTTCATTTGCCCAGATTAAATCAGCTGATTGTGCTAGAAGAAGTAGAAAATGGACAATGGGGAACAGCCTAGCAGCTTTGACTTTGACCCGAGTTTTTAGTCTTCCACTCGTGCTTGTGTTCTAAGCTTCACTGTGGAAGCTCTGTTAGAACTGGGCCCTGACGACTTCTTTGTGATTCAGACATCTCACATGGGACGCATGGGATGATAACCACTGGCTAGCACGTGACTAGAATGACAGGCAAAGCTCTGGAATGTAAGGCAGGATTTTATTTTACTTCGTGTTGTCCACAATAGAGGGAATGCTTCTTAGCCTCTCTGAGTTTCAGTTTCACTGAACCATAAAATTTAATTGAAGATGCTTCAGATAGCTACTCCAAACCTCAGGTTTTGTAGAGAAGGAAGCTGAAAACGAGAAAAGGTAATGACTGGTCCAGCTTTGTAAATGTGGGCCAGTGCAATAGCTCAGTGGGTAAAGGCACTTGCTGCCAAGGCTGACGACCTGCGTCTGACCCCTGGTACCAAGATGGTGGAAGGAGAAAACAGACGTCTACAAATTGTCCTCTGCTTTCCACATGCGCACACTCGTGTGTGTACATGGACACAAACCAAATTAATTAAGTTAAAAAATTTTAAGTTCTATAAGTAGAAGAGCCAGAGATCAGGCTTCTCAGCAACCAATTCAGGCACAGCACAGGGGCTTCCTGCCACATCTGCAAAATGGGGCTCCAGGGACAACTCCTCCCAACTCAGAAACCCTGGTGCACATACTCAGTCTCCCTACCACTCAGTTAAATGAAACACGCACCTGGGATAATTTCCCAAAAGGGGAACTGCTGCATTCCTTCCAGATCTCGATACACTCCAGCAGCTTTGAATGGTGAGCAAGGAAAGGAAAGTTCTAGAGTCAGTTAAGAAGCAAAACCAGGCAGAGAAGCAGAAGAGAGAACATGGGTGATCCTAACACTCGATCAGAGGCAGCCATGTTCTGGGAGCCTCCCTAGGACATGGGTCTAAGTGCCACAGAGCCTCTTCCCTCAGGGACTTAGGACCCAGGTCACACACGGATAAGTGGCAGCGGAGGAGGATGTCTATAACATTAAACATTAGAAATGTCACAAGGCAAACTGGCCATCTTAATAATAACAGCTTCCGCTTATTACTCAACTGCGGTGTGTCCCCACACTGCGATAGGTATTTATTTTATAGGCTTGATCTCATTAAATTCTCACGACAAGCTTCTGGGATTACTGAAGGTCATACAGCTGGTAAGTGGTGATTAATTGTCGGAGGAGTGGTGTGAAGAGCATAAATTATGGAGCAGTTCAGGAGGAGAGGAGCGTAGGGATGGAGTGGTCCAGGGAAGGCTCTGGGGTTGGGGGAGGAGAGACTTCTGGCTGGATTGCTGAGGGAAGGTGAGATTGGTGGGGAGGAAGTTCAGAGGGCAAAGCCAGCCCAGATTTAGAGGCGCCGAGTGAATGAGTCTATGGGTAAGGCAGAGGAGTAGCTAAAGCCAAGGGCGAATGTCCCAGTGTGAGAACGGTAGGGCTAGGGATGAGACACACCGAGAATCACTCTCCCATAAAGGATTGGAAAGTCAATTGAGAGTCCCTTGCTCCTCCATGGCCTACTGCCAAAAGAAAGTGAAAAGAAAATGACTAGAAAACTCAGAAAGCAATCTACGTCAGGTGCCTTTGTGTCCAGGAAGCTCGCTTCTCGGATTTAACCCAAAGAAAATGTCAGAGACGGGGTGAAAATGGAAACAATGAAACACCTGAAAAAAAGTGGTGTAGGCCCGATACCTACCACTTGGCCCACATCTACCAGTAAGTGTTAGCTAGCTTGTACAGACGTACTCCTGAGGGCCGAGTAACCAGTGCTGAGTGAGGCTGCAGAATGCAAAGAACAGAAGCTCTTAGCTTAAAATTCTACAGGTTTTGTAAAAGTCATGTGTGTGCCTGCATCCATATATACAGAAAGGAAAGACATTGTACCATGATTTACTTTTTTCTTTTCTTTTCTTTTTTCTTTTTGGTTTTTTGATTCTCTATTGTAACTATGGCTGTCCTGGAACTCATGCTATAGACCAGGCTGGCCTCGAATTCACAGAGATCCACCTGCTCCTGCTTTCCAAGGGCTGGGATTAAAGATGTGCAACACCACTGCCTGGCTTACTTTTTTCTTTTAAGACAGGGCCTTATGTAGTCCAGGGTGGGCTTGAACTCTTTGTGACTGAGGATGACCAGAAATTTCAAATCCTCCTCCTGGCACCTTCCAGATGCTGGGATCACAGATGTGCTCCACTGTGCTTATGCTGCATTGAGGATCAAACCCGGAACTTCGTACATGTTAGGTAAGCACTCTACCAACTGAGCTGTATTTCCAGACACACCTCCCTTGCTTTGTCTTTAAAGACATTTTAGTAGTGCTGCTACCATACAGTTTTGGAGATTTCATTGAAACCTGATGTTTTGGAAGCTCATATAAAGCTCCCAGATCCATGCGCCCCCACCACCACCACCACATTGAATCAGCTCTAAAGTCTCCAATTAATGTTCTCTGTAGCCATTTAGATAAATTGTCTTCCACAGAGCCATAAATCCTAAATGAACGACACTTTTTATTCCAGGGGACAGGCACCAAAGCCTCTTTCAAACTCACTGATGTATGGATCTGTAGCTTTTGGAATGCCAGGGGTCCTTCATCAATATCCTCAGAGCCTTCCCAGGTACTGGAACGTATCATAGCTGGTGAGAAGACATTGCTATATTAGGGTCAATAGTTTTGCTCTTCTCCTTCTGTGTGTTTGGTTGGGGGAGGGGTATGTTTTCCTGTGTTCCCCTGAGATGGCTGGAGTATTATTAACAGTGTATCAAGTATAACTTGATCAGAACCTCTCCACCTTCAAAACTAAAGGGGCAACATAAAGGTTAATACCTGAAAGAGTCCCTTCCCCTTCACCCCAGGGCAGCACATCACATCACCAGGTGACAATTAGGAGTCCTCCAAGAATACCAATAACTAATGATCAGGCAGAGCTTTGCCCAAGCCTCTGCTGAGCTCCAATATCCATTCATCACCCAGCTGACAGCGCCCAGAGCCAGAGGATGAGCACCAGGCTCAGTCTGTTTCACCCAGGAAAATGATCGATGCTGCGAGGACTGAGTGGGAGAGGAGCAGGGGAGGGAAGCAGGGAAATGAAATGGGCTTGTCTTTGGTGAGCTTGGGCAACAGCTCAAAGTGTCTGTCTGAGGCTCCCAGAGAAATATTGCACAATGATTTTGCTTGTTCCTACTCGCAGCTTGCTGGCTCTCGGACAAGCAAGGCTCTACCTTCAACGGTTCTCTTTGTGGAGGCGAGGCACATGACAAACCGAGGGAGCGCATAGTCAGTTGTAAGATTTTTACACAAGCTTCTCTAGGTTGTGTTTTCCCATCCATAGAATGGTCCAGCTTAGAGAGGATTTCTTTTTATCAGAAATTGTATTTCAGCTTATAAAACAAATGCCCATGTCTCTCTTTTTAAAAAAGATTCATTTTATTTTTAAAATTTATCTGCATTCGTACGCAGTGTGTGTGTGTGTGTGTGTGTGTGTGTGTGTGTGCACATGTATAAAAGTGCCAAAGGAGGCCAGAAGGGAGAGTCAGATCCTCTGGAGCTGGAATCATAGGCAGTTAGTTGTGAGATTCCCGGAATGGGTGCTGGAAACCAAACTCTGGTCTTCCGAAAGAGCAGTAAGCACTCTTAACCGCTGAACCATTTGTCCACCCCACTGTGTCTCTATTATTTGAAAAGCTATTGTGCAGACTCTTCACAGCTGGTGAAAACCAGCCTAGATAGTGAGAGTCCTGTGGAACATCTCCCACTCTGCACTAGAGACAGAATCATATCTTTACTAACCATTTGTCCAACTCCATGTGCTTGTACCCTCCCTGCTCACTTCAAGTTCTTCTGGCCCCTGAATGGGAGATTTAATTATCCCCAGGGCTGCTAACTACTTTTCCTAGTAAAATATGGCACATCCCATAATGATCAGCCCACAGAACTCTTATCCTCAGCATGCAGCAGGCCAAACTCCTAAGTATAGGGCAGAATGTAAATGTTAACAGCCTCATAGCTCATTGCTGTAAAAACTCTTTTATGAGTACCTAAATAACCAATGATTGTCCAGTGTCTGTAGCTGGAGCAATATCCCAGCTCCCACTAGCTGGGACTGTGAGAACATACAGGGCCCACTGATGTTCAGGGAAAGCCAAAGGACTTATTAACACATACCCACTGTGGGCCACAGTGCCGAGGGAAGGGAGGGAGCCCTTTCCTTCTGGTGTTGGTGTCCTTTCCTGGTTGGTTGGTGTCAGGTATTGCCAGATTTCTGAATTCATCAGATTGAGGTCTTGTTTTCCCCCTTATTGACATCCCTGAAGTCTTCCTGATCTGCCACTAAGTGGCAGCTGGCTGGTCAGTAACTCAGTGACTCCTCTCAACTCTTCTTCCTGCAGCCTTTCCCTACCTGTCTGTTCAAGGCCTCTTGATTCCTGTCTCATATCCTGAGATTTGGCTTCCTGGTGTCCACCGTGCTGCTTGGATTCCCTCCAGGTCCTGCTCTCCTCTGCTTGTGGTCACCTAGTCCTCTTAGATGTGTGTAGCTATCCAGCCCTTCCATGAGTACAATTGCCCCACAAGACTGACATATTCTGTGACCTTCATTCTCTGCTCTCCCCCCCTACTCCTACTAGGTCCTAGGCAAGGAAAGTTCTTGTCTTATTCCTCTGCTGCCAAGCCTGCCCTGTGTCCAAGTCACCAGGTACATTATATCCTGTCCTTTGATTTGAACTTCTGCCTTAGCAGATTCTTTTTGAAGTGTTCTGGTTGTTTCCTTTGGAAAAAAGGTCCTACTTGCTTCACTGTGCAAACTGTGGTCCCAGGGGCTCAAGTTCAGTGGGAATTCCAATCCCTGGGTCCCAAGCTTCCTCTGGTCATGTTTGGCCAAGGTCAGACTATGACTGCCAATATCACCTTCATAGCCTCGACTTCTAATTAGGGCTCTGAACTCTGTCCATGTCTGGTCACAGTATTTTGTCTTCCTGCATGGACTTTCTATTGCCATTTGTTGCTGCCACATCTTACTGATGGATACCAGGATAAACCAACTGCCATGATAATCTTATATCCCAGCAGCTTAACCTAATAGTGAGTTTACACCAGTTCAACAGTCTTCCACATAGTGATAAAAGGACCCACTTCTTGCATCTAGCGACTCTCCCATCTTCTAAGACATTGGGATTCTTAACTGTTTCTTTACATTCAAATGGCTGGAAGATCAGGGAGGCAATGGGTGGATGAGACAGCAGAGGATACCCCAGGAGATCTTAGGGTTTGGCCAAGAAGCAGCATTCATTGCCTCTATTCTCATTAGTGACTTGAACTAGTACAAAGCCTCCTCTAGATGATGCAATCATCTGAATTCCACAGGAGAATAAAATGATCAGAGGCACAAACAGCTTTGTTTCTGATACATAGCAGAGGTACCTGTTTTCTAAGGGCCCTCTCCTCCCAGTCCAGCATGCCTCCCCAACCTGGTTCCGGTCTGTCCCATCTGGAAAGGTCCAAACACCCGAGAAGGCACCTTAGAAGATGTGGCAAAGGATATGGACCTGGGCTTATGTCTCCTTGGTAGATACCCAAGCAGGAAGTGGATCCTGGACAAAAGGTCCCCTAGGGAGTCCCTCAAGTCCGACGTAATTTTACAAATTGGGCTCTTTCTGACAAATGACAGCTTTTCATGTCTTCTAAGAAATATTTTTTTCTCCTCCTGGGGACTTGTTCAGAGAGAAGATACCCAAATGATAGATGCTCTGTAGATATCTAGATGCAAGAGAGAAAAAAAAATGGTATGAGAAAAACTTTAAACCAAACAATGCAGATCACCATGGAAACAATCTTTAGAACACACTAGAGGGAAGAAATCACTGTTAACATGGTCATATTTGCAGATATCCAATCACCAAATTCAATTTCAGACCCTTCAATCATACAATCTTCAAAACGCTAGGATTGTTATGAGCACGTAGCACATTCTGCTACTTTCTCGGGTTCTCAGGCAAGCTTCCTTGTGAGTATCTAGTACTCTTTAATGAGGATCACCCTTTCACTAAGCAACTTACTGTCTCCTCCACCGCTTAATTTGAAATCAGTGAGAGATTACCATTAACCTATTAACACCACAAATTTACCAAATTATTCCACAAGTTTTTTGTTTCATTCTGGCAGAGAGTTGGAAGATTACAAAGGAGAAACATTTTAAGTCGAAATGTGCACCAGAAAAAATAAGAGGCTGTCTTTTATATGGTTTGGAAAGAAAAAGAGAACCTGTTCTTCATTATACAAAAGCAGTCTTTCTTACTTTTCTGTCCTAATACATGTGGGAAAAGATTCCATGGGTGTGGACATGCTCAGCCAATGACAATGATTCTTTGTGCCTGTTTAAAAGAATCCTCCTGGGGGCGCTGTATTGGTTACTTTTCTGTGGCTGTAATAAAACACCTTGACCAAAAGCAACTTAAGAAAGAGAGGGTTTATTTTAGCTTATAGTTCCAGAGGGATAAATTCCACCAAGTAGGGAGGGCATGGTACAGTGGCAGGAGCAGGAAGCTGGCTGCTTGCATTTTCTTTCTTTATACACAGGCAGGGGAGAGAGAAGACAGCAAGGCTTTATAAAGCCATTCCCAGTGGCATGCTTTCTTCAGCAAGGCTTCACCCCTGAAGGTTATATAACCTCCCTATGCACTACCAAAAACTGGGGAAGGTGTTAAAATACATAAACCTATGGGGGACATTTCTTACTCAAATCACCACAGTTGCTAGTGAATAGTTTGTCCCAAAGGCTTCTAAATGTATGTCAGAAAAAGGGCAGTGACTATTCCAAGTGAGTCCTCTGTGAAGGAGGGTCACCACAGTCTGGATGTTGGACTTGAACTCTGTAGTGTCTGCCCACAGCTCTCTGCCCACTAGCCTTTCGGATTCTCAAAATGCCTGACTATTCTCAGGTTCTAGCCTTCTTGGAGAAAAGCTGTGTGCCTTCACAAGGCAAAGCTGTTCTGATCCTGCAGTTGGAGGATCGGGAGCTATAAGATATGTACCTTTGAAGACTTCCAGAAAGTGTCTGTGCTCTTTTCCCTGCATCCTTTGGCCTTCCAAATAGGGTCCCTCAGTGTCCTTGAGGAGTTGTTTCCAGGACTCCAACCCCACAGATGCTCAAGTTCTTCATATAAAACAGAATAGTACATGCAAACACAAGCATTCTTCTGAGCACTTCATCTCCGGACGCTATGTAGTGGGTAATAATATGTGCATGCACGCGAGTAGGTGCCATACAGCATTGTTCAGGGAGTGAGGGCAGAGAACGAAGTCCATTCATGTTCAGTATGGATGCAAATTTTTCCATATGTTTTTGATCCAAGGATGGTTATGTCCATGGATGTCGAATCAGGATACCGAGGGCCGATTGTACATGATTTATATGAGCTCAGGGAGAAGAAAGCCAATTTTTAAAAAAACCTGAAATGCAAGCCAAACTTTCTTTCTTTCTTGATTTCATTTCTTCCTGAAAATCCCTACCAAGCATGTGGTAGGCACTAGGCATCCTCTCCAGTGCCAGGAGTATTTCCACCGTGTGCATCCTACCCCTCTCTTGGACTTCCCCTTCTTCCTACACTAAGCACGAGATTTCTGCCTAGGCATTGCTCTGTGGTCTGCATACCTGTGTTAGATGACAGTTTCCTCAGAATTGAACCTTTCCCTCTAGGAGGGAGGGAGAACCTATGGAGACTTAGGAGGGAGACAAAAGGTCACAAGTTAGGAAAGTGAAAACTTACAGGCTTCTTAAAGGCAGCTGGGAAAGGAGACTGTGGCCCACAGGGCTGCACACAGATTTAGCCTACAAGCATGCAGGGAACTCCAGGGTTGGAGCTTTGATGAGTCCTCACTCATGTTGGGGAAGGCTTTCCCATGATGCGGCTGCTTTGAATTATCTTTGCTCACCCATATCCCTGTTAGTAACCAACATTGGTTTTCCAAGTTGGACTTTGGTGCAATTATTAACTTTGATCTGTGATGGGTTTCCTATCTAGAGTGCCCACTCATGTGCATGTGTGTGAGTGTGTGTGTGTGTCCGTCCATGTCCATGAAAAGTCTGTGAAACAAATCAACCCGTTCTCAAGAAAGATCATTTGAGTTGTTTGTATCCTGGTGAGTTGCCAAGCTCCTCTTCCTAGAAGAATTAACATTTTCCATTTTGTGTTCATCGTTGTGTCAAATAACTTCAGTCATCAATTTGCAGGGAGATAGTTTCAAGGCAGAAGACTTTCTCCTTAATCTTTACCTCTAACCATCTGCTGACCACCCACTTAGACTATAAATAAGGTTGGCCCCTTCATTGGCTTCTTTCTTTCTGTGTGTGACCAAAGCAGCAAACTGAATTGGTGGACCTCGGAAAAACATGTTAGATTGCTCTTAGATTGACAAGACCTAGAAACTGACATCCTACTGCCTCCTACCTACATCTTCCGACACTTTTTACTTTTCTGGAGAAAAATCACACTGGGATTTTCCACACCTCTGATGAAGCATCATCTAATCTTAGCACATGCTTCTCCTGGAGTGAATTGCCCACCAATCCCCCTCCACTACACGTAACTCCTAATCCTGTCTCAGACTTAGCCTAGCTGTCATTTCTGCTGGGAAGTTCTCTCTAATCCTCAAAAGTTCATGGGATTGGAATAGGCACCCTGGCATGTGATCTCACAGTAGCCAGTAATTCTCATAGTATGTATCATGGTTGAGTTTCATTATTTGTTTTGTGGAAGTATGGCCCAATGATGTCAGTCTTTGCTTATTATTATGTATCAAATGCCCAACTGAGTGCTAGACTCATAGTAAGCATCTGTCGAATGTGTTCATGGCCAGTCTTAAGGATTTTGTTTCTAAGATATTCAACCACTAAACTCAAACATCAAGAGTTGCCTTTTATTAGCTAATAAAATGCTGATGATGCTTACTCTGTCTTGATGAGGAGTCACCTACTGTTGAGGCCACACATGTTGGGTAGAATCTGTTCTTGGATTCTGCCCTCATTGTCTCATTCCTGGGATGTCCCTACTTCAAGCCAACTTGTGAGATCACACTGGTTATTCTTCCCTGGGCACTGGATTGACCAGATCACTCTTAGGTTTTAAAGCCTCTGGTGACTTGGACTTGGCTTTGATTCAGACCTTGATTGACCTTCACATCCATTTGCAATCTGACCCTGACCTGTATTTAGGTATTTATTATTCTCCACAAAGTTGTTTGTCCCTTTTCATGGTCTTGAAGCTTTGTCTGTATTATTTATTCCACCAAGAAGCAGCCACACCCATACCTTTCTGTGTGCCAAGCTTTGACCCATCCCCAAGAGCTACCCATTTTCTCTCTACAATAGTCCCTGGCCATGGGTGTTAGGACTCTTTCAGGCATTCATTTCCAATTGGCTTAAGATAAAAACAAACGACTGGGAAGCAGCTCAGTCACAGAACATTTGCCCAACATCCACAAAGCCCTGGGGCTAAACTCCAGTATCCCATAAACCAGATGTGGTGACATAAACCTGTGATCCTAGCACTCCAGAGGTGAAGGCAGGAAGATCAGGAGTTCAAGGTCAATCTTACTTACTATATAAAAAGTACTATACGTGTCAGTCTCATTTTAGCCATTTGGCTCCCCCGGACAAAGAAGATTGAAATACCTTTACTGTTTCTTCTAACAACTGTATCCTAATCATCTGTTGGGAAATCACTCTTTCATGCAGTCGGTAGTGCTGGCCCACCATCGGCTTCAGGAGTGGAAGTTTTTGTTTTCTGCGGGAAAGTCCTCGACCTGTTATCTTCTTTCTTCTGCAGCAACTGTATTGAATTTGGTGTGGTTTTGCTTGTTGCCCCTCTCCTATTCTTCATGATGCCCTACCCTTAGGTATTTGTTGTTTATATTTGACAGTGAGGGGTTGAAGGAAGTGCGGAGAACAAAGTTAGTTGGGTTTTTTTCCCAGGATCTTGTGTTTCATATTAATTTTTGTATTCATTGCTGAAAGCAATAAGATGTCTTCCACACGTTTGAGGCATGGAGATGTGAGTATATTGAAATGCATTTTCTTAGCTGTAAGTTAACTGTTAGTCAGTTTGTAAATGATCTGTGTATATGGCCTACCTATGTCTCTTATGTGCGTAAAATGAAGTTTATTGTGCAATGTATATAACTTGGCTAAATGATTTTCCCTTTAAAATTTGATATATTTAATTATTGTGTGATGAGGGGTAGTTCATGCTGAAGCACATGTTTGGAGGTCAGAGGACAACTTTGTAGACTAAGTTCTCTCTTTCACCTTTGCAGGTCCTGGGGATTGAACTTGGATCATCAGGCCTGGCAGCAAAGCCTTTACATGTTGAGCCATCTTGTCTCATTTTTAGTTAGGTAGAGAAACTACTTCTTACTGAATTTTAATTCGTCGTGTTAAGACCTCAGAGATATACCATCATATTCAGAAATAATTCAATCTTCTTGCTGTCAAACAAGCTCTATGTGGGCACTTATGTGGGCAGCTCATGTCCTCAAAATGTCACTTTTCTTTTGATAAGGGCTCTGTAGACAGAGCTCTCAACTTTTTATTCTGAGTTAATCTGGATGGGTAAGAGGATGCTTTCCCCCTCTGTATTCATAGAAACATATACTTCCCACAAGATTGGCCGAAAGTGGTGGGTTTGTGAAATGATCTGTTTGGGAGGAAAAGGTTTCCCCGCTTGAGACCTGTTCAGACCCACTATTAACTGCTCCAAATGGCTCCAGCTTGCTGCTCCCTCCAACTGCTGTGATGCTCTTAAGGGCCCAGATCTTAAGGCACCAGAATCTTTGTTTCCATCAAGAAAGGGTTTCTTCTACTTTCTGTGGGTGTAGAGGCCTTGAATTTTATATGCAGTGAGTTATGGCTGCTGCCCCGCTGACCTTGCTCCTTAGGTGTCTGATGCTGTAGGGAGGTAGATTTCCATGCAGGGGTAGGGACGGATTGAACTACTCTCAACACCAGTAGGAGCTACAGATTTGCTGCATAACAAATGATCCAGAATAAAGAGTTTTCAAACTATAAACAGGTATTATCTCTCATAGTGGGAGCCCAGAGAGACATTCCTTAGGTGGTTCTGGCTCAATGTTTTGCATGAGGTTAGGTCAAGCTGTAGCCTCCTGTGATGGCTAATCTTGATTGTCCTCAGTTGGAATCAACTCAAACACAAATAGATGAACATTTATGTTAAGGACTTTCTTGAGTTCTTTTTCTTTTCTTTTTTCAAGATAGGGACTCACTATATAGCACTGGCCTTCCTGTGTAGAACAGGCTGGCCTCAAACTCACAGACAGCTGCTTGCCTTTGCCTCCTGAGTGTTGGGATTAAAGATGTGTGTCACTACACCTGGATTTTGATTGGATCATTTGAGGTGGGAAGACCCACCCTAAATATGGTCCACATATTCTAATGGCAACCCATATGAAAGGGCATGGAAGAAGCGAGCTTTTCCTTTTTGCCTGTTTGCCCTGTCTTTTGACGGCAAACTCATCTATCCTGCTGCTGAGGCATTCCTTTTCTGGTATTCTTAGAACCTACTTTTTGGGGATTCCATGTAGTCTGAAGATCAGCTGAAACATCCAGCCTCATGAACTGAACAACTACTGGATTCTTGCCTTTCAGTCAGGATGGTTCACTGTTGGGCTAACCAGACCACAGCCTACATGATTCTAATAAATCATGTGTGTGTGTGTGTGTGTGTGTGTGTGTGTGTGTTTATATCAGTTCTCTTCCTCTAGAAAGGCTGATTAATACATCACCTATGTATTCATTTTGCAGGGATGGACTGAGATCACCAAGATAGCTCACTCACACAGGTATTACCTGAAGCCCAAGTCTATTGCCATGTACAGCCCTGCTTTGAGGTCCTTATGCAATTGGTTCCTCAGAGTGTGTGATGAAAGAGAGAAGGAAGAAGCTGCAGTGCCTCTTAGAACCTGGTCCCAGAAGTCAGCCATTAGGTGCCCCTCATACAGAGAAGGGTGATAAGCTCTATTTCTTGAGAGGAGCTGTATCAGTCAACGGCAGACCTTTAGAAGTCATCACCAGGCTGTTAGTATTTCCCTCTTTGGGCTATCTTCAACAAACAATCACACAAACAGCAACAACAAAACAAACTCGCAGATGTAGTCAGGGGTCAGGAAGTAGACAGTTGAATATCTGGGCAATTCATACATGATTTCAGCCTTCCAACCTAGCCAAGTAAGTATTCTCTAAAACTCTAAAAGAGTGGACTTTGGATCTGAGAACTGGATCTCTTCTAACTTCAAAAAATAACTCTTCTTTGTTTTATTTTATTTGTATGTTTATGAGTGTCTTATTTGCACATGTATATGCATCATATGCATGCAGTGCCGACAGAATCCAGAAGACGGCACTGGATCTCATGGAACTGGAGCTGGAGGAGGTTGTAAGCCTCCATGTGGTGCTGGGAACTGAACCCAGGTCCCCTGCAAGAACAGTAAGTGCTCTTTACAGGTGAGCCATCTCTTCTTCTATCTTTTTGAGGGCCACCGTCTTGTGTGGCCCTTGTGAAGATGAGGTTGGCCAGGAGGTGGCTGTTGCCAGGATTTTTTCAGAGTGGAATACCAGTAAGGCATCCCTCCAAGAAAGATAGAACTGTTCAGTTGTAGCCACTCAGACTGATAGGTCAGACTTCAGGCTGCAGATGGTAAGACCCCAGGAAGAAACAGGCTGGTTCTCTTCTACTGCTGGTTGGCAAAAACTAGTCACAGATGGTGATGATAAGGCTCTGAGCAGACCCCCCTAGTGCTGGGATCCAGCAAGTGCCAAAGCCACCTGCTAAAATCACCCTCAGCACCACTGCCAAGTGGCAGAACCCTTGAGTGGAATTCTAAACCAGAGAGCAAGGTGGCTCTGGCCCTTCGGTGGCTCTAAGAGCAAGGCACAAGGAACGAGGCTCTTTGTACCAGATGGAGAGGTTGTGGGAACAGAGATGACTGTCAGGCCACAGACTGATGCGTCATGCAATAAAGACAGATGGTGAGAGAGGTGTTCCAGTCTATGATGGCTCTCTGCCTTTCCAGCATTTACCCTGCCTGTATGCCCTCCACGTGCAGCCTCTCCAGGAACTTCCAACTTCCAAAGCATTTTTATTTAAAAGTCAAACACAAAGTAAGTGCTCTAAGGTTGGATCCCCCTCTGGCTGAGAGCATTTCATCTCTGTTCAATTTTCTCACCAGATTTCTGATACACTAATGATTAAGGGAAACATTGGAGTGACACAATCCATGGGACTGAGCATTGGAGAGAAGAGGGCCCATATGGATGTGAAGTCAAGAGTGCACTTTTCTTTTTAGTACATTCCTGCCTCTAAGACAACAGAGCAGGGGCCAACAATATGGGAGCATAGACAACAAAATGGACTTATTCTTCAAGATCTAAATTGGCAGGAGTCGTCACTCCTAAGAGACTCATTGGCTCTTTTAGTCTCCTCTTTAAAGGGGCCTGCCTTTAAATGATTCTTCTCTGGCCCTTCTACATAACTAACAGAGATTCATTAAGCTGAGAGCTGTGTGCTCATAGAACTGTTCAGTTCCCTGTATTACAGCAGACCTCTCTCCAAGTGCCTGGAAGGCAGAATTCCCCACCCAAATGGCTCTGAGCCTACTTCCAAGGTTCACATGGACTTTCCCCCAGATCCTGAGACATGCATCCCTAGACTCTTCTTTTAGCTTTAAAAATGAATGTATTAGTACGTATGATTTGTGTGCGTGCATGCACATGCACGCACACAGACCATGGCACATGTATGGAGGTCAGAGGACAGCTCTCAGGACTCAAGTTTTTTTCTTCTATCCTGGGTTCTGGCAGGCGCTTTTTATTTGCTGAGCCATCCTGCTGGCTCCAAGAGGGGAGAGTGGGAATGAAGCTTGGATATGTGAGCCCAAGTGTCCACAGAGTGGCAGTTACTTTGTAGCGTGGGCCTGGACTGGTGTACTAGTTACATATTGCTGAACCAAAATACCTGACAAAGGAAGGAGGGGTTTGTTTTGACTCACAGAGGGTACTATTCATTATGGTTGGGGAATAATGGTGGGAGGAGCTTGAGTTAATTGGTCACATTGTATCCAAAGTTTGGAAGCAAAGACAGATGAATGCTTGCACTCAGCTGCCTTTCTTCCTTTATGTAGTCTAGGACCCCACCCCATGAAGTAGTGCCACCCACATTTAGGTTGAGTCTTCCCATCTCAATAAAGTCCAGTTTAGATCAATCCTCATAGACATGTCCAAAGACTTGCTTCCTAGGTGCTTCTAGAATCTGTTAAGTTGATAATCAATGTTAATGATCACAATGGACTATAGGATGCATTGTGGGAAAGGATTTTCTATGTTTTCTCTCTTTAACCTGCCTAGTTCCAACAGGGAACTCTGAGACTTTCACCCTGTTAACAGAATTTTAAACCCTAACCTGCTATCCAAGTTATTTACCAAGTACAAATGTCAAGGGAAAAGGGTATGTTTTTAAATTTCACAGTATGTTAATTTGTTTTATGTTTTTGACATATGTAGACGTTTAAGAGGCGTGCTTCCACACTTAGCTTTTGGATAACTCCTACACATATTTGGATTGGTTTCGGTTTTCCATTTAACAGCAAATCAAGCCCAATTATCGTGGCTTGGTATTTAAATCTTTTTGCTATCTGGTTCCTTTCTGATCTTACCCCCTCCCCTTCACTTCTGCAAGAATCTATATTCTGAACTGTCCAACTTGCAGCCAGGCTCAGCTCACATGCTTTTATCTTCGTGCTGGTTCATATCATTTTTCTCTGAAAGGCTTCCATTTCTGCCTCTCACATATGTGGGCCAACCCACTATTTCACCACCCAACTCCAGCTTCACAGCCACCTCGCTTCTCTCTGGATTTTTCTAACAGCTTTTGTCTGAACCAATTTGTGGTTCTCAGAGTGTGCAGTGGTGTGTGGACATTTTTCTTATTATGCACAAGGTGTGGGATAAGATAAGGGACCATCAATATTCAACCATCTTCAGACTAAGAGGGGGAACTAAAAAAAAAAAAAGTAGCTAGAAAATTAAAAGAACACAGGCAGATGATAAAGGAAGACACCCTTAGCATTGTCAATGGGCTTCAGAGACGCCGTTGGGGAAAACGTGCCCCCAGATAGACCATTTGTCTGTTAAGAAAGAGGTATTTTGAAATCATCAAGAGAGCAGCAGATTGTGTGGGCAAAAGCAGCATCATAGCAGGGAAAATAAGCAAAGAGAAAATGGAGATAACAAATACACTCTAATGTTCTCAAGAATTGGGATTCTCAGAAGGACAGGGTAGCTTGACTGGGTAGAACAGGCAGGGCAGTTTTGTTCTGCTCAAACATTAGGAGCTACTGAGTATTCTTTTTTGGGGGGAGGATTAAAGGAGTTAGAAATTGATAATGGGGGAAGCAGATTGAACAATCGGCCTGGCTGAGAGCCAGTGCACAGGGGCAGGGTTAACCTTTGAGACAGAGTAAGGGAAATTTTTGCTGTGGGCAAGGGAAACGGGGAAGATGAAGGAAGGCTACAGGGTAGGCATAAAAATGTGAGAAGGTACTTAAATGTGAGGGGAATGGTTGCCATTATAAAGGAAAAGCCAGGAAACCCCAATTTCTAAGGCCAGTCCAGGTAAGTATCACAGTTTCCATGAACTCCTTTCACATTTATTCAATTCTCCGCCTGTGTGAACACTACTGGGCTCTAGGGTCTGCAAAGATACAAGTTTGTGTGTAATTTTCGCATTTATTAGGTTAGCACTCAAGCCAGATTTCGTTTTTACCCTTACGGAAAGACTTTAAATAGAACGCACAAATGAATTAGAAGAGTCCTTTGTTAGATCAGATGTACTGGTTTGGAGCTTGAAGCATTTGTGACAATATCGCCCTGTTTGAAGTAAAAAGGAAAGGGAGGCCGAAAAACGGGGAAACCTGCATTAAAGGGGAGCCAGAGTGTGTAAACTGAGGCTGGTAGATGGGACCCCTTATCACTTCTGATAGCAGTGTAAACAAAGGTAACAGCGTCTCAGTCTACACCAGTACTAAGTTCAACTTCTCTTCTAAACGAGGTGTCTCTACGGCATCCGAGCAGGACCAAACTCTGCCTAAAACCACGTCATCTAAACTATCTTGCAAACGCCCAGGTCAGCCTTCAGGTCGGCAACACCTTTGCCCGCAATTTACTGATGAGAGGCGGGAAGAATCGCCTTTCCTCTTTTGCAATTGGTCATAGGAGGCTGAGAGTCCCGCCTCCCGCGCTGCCGCCTCTGACAGGATTCTGCGACTGTCATTCGAAGAGTCTCCACCCCTCACCGTGGCCCCGCCCCGTAGTGGCCCCGCCTCCTCCGCCACCTTTACAGGCTTCCGGGGCTGTCACTCGAGGAACCTCCGCCCCTGCACCATGGCCTCGCCCCTTACCGTGGCTGGGATCTCGCGGGAAGAGCCGCGGGCACGGCGGCGGCTAGGCTCCCTGGCAGCGCGCGGAGCGGGCGGGTTCTCCTCACACGAGCGCTTCCTCGCGGAGAGGCTGGAGCTGCGGCAGCGCAGGCCTGGGCCGCCGTGCCTCCGCCTCCTGCTTCAGTTTTCCTCCGGGCTCTGGGGGCCGCTCGTCCGCCGACGCGCCTCAGGTGAGCGAGCTCGGCGTGTCGCGGCTGAGGAGGCGACTCGGGGTGGCCGTGGCTGCGGGCTTGCGACGGGGGCGGCTCCCGGGGATGCGCGGCTCTCCGAACGCGGGGCTCCAGGTGACGCGGCGCGGGCCGGGGGTCCCGGGCTCCTCCGGCTGTGGGGTGGGGGTGGGTGTCCGTCCGGACGGTCTGGGTCTCTGGGGTCGCGAGAGCGCTTACGGTGTCCTGAGAGCCCGCGTGCTGGCATCGCACGGATCCGGGACGGGGCGACCGTTTCTGGCCATCCCGGACACTTGGGGGGCGCAGGATACAGTTTAGCCAGGTCCCGAGGGCACCGGGAGCCCTGCGAGCGGGGAGGGGTCTGCTTGGCATTCCAGGGGTAAAGCAGGAGGACGTCAGGACTTCGGGGACCCAGGCTTGTTTAAGGTTGCCTTGGGGTGACAGGGCGATGCCTCGGTCCCTCCTGGGCAGGAGCCGCCTGGGTGGGTGTGGGTGGGGGCGGGAGCGTGCACGGGGAGACCAGCGTCTTTATTGGGGTTTCTGCTTCGCCCAGAGGGGGGCGGTAACTGTGCATGATGGTCCCCAGTCTTTTTCGGGGCAACGGGGAAAGTGATTTCGCTATGTGGGCGCGGCTCAGCGGGCTCTGGGTCTCCAGGGTGCCCGACCCGGTTTCAGGAGCCACCCCATGGCACTGTTTGAGCTAACGGTTTCGATCGCTCTCTCTCTCCCCTCGCCCTGATGATATTTGACTCAATGCTTAGTTGGAAGATTGATTGGGGCAGTTGCCTAGTTGGAGACATAGTGGGTTTCTTCTGCAGTTTTCTTTTCTTTGCCCTGTGATCCCTTTGGGGATGCGCTGGTGTCTTCCGACTTCCGAGCTCCGATACCCGACTTGGGCATGCTATCTGGATTTTTTTAGTTTTTGGAGGCGAGTATCCGAAGGTTGAGAGAGGATTTAGCTCCTGAGGAAAGGGGCGGCTATACAATTGGGCTTTCTGTTCTAGGTAGTCTTTGATGATCTTGCATGGTTAACACTGTCCTGAATTCTTGCCTGGGTGTTAGGCAGTCAGGAAATGTCCTTTCTAAAACATTTGTAGAAGAGGGGTAACTTAAATATACGCATCGCAAAGGTCTCAGACCCAGATTTCTGCAAAAGCGTCATTGGCAACCTGTTAAGGATGGCCCATGGAGCTCTTTTAGAGGATACTAGTGCATGTTACGGATGGATCTAACGGAATCCTTGAATGCTCTGCCAGACTTAGGTGGAACTGAAAATGACTTCTGTCAGCGAGTGGTTTGAAAGTATGTGTCAGAATGCCTGTGTGCTCTCAGTTCATCCAGTTAGGCAGTCTAATATCACCTTAGTATAAGGAAACATTGCTGTGGGGCCTGCATGCAGGAAATACTATGTTAGCAGACAAATTGAAGTATGGCAAAACAGAGAAGTTTGCCTTGCCAGTCTTTTTCTCGTCAGTTTTTAAGAAAGGTAAATTTTTTTTGCCTTTTTAATCAGAAAGATGAGGAACAAGGTACTGAATATTTGAATTAAAAAACAAACAAGGGAATGTATTTTAGCGATAGTAGGGCTTTGTGGGAGAGGGGGATAATAGGTTGGCTTTCATTTTCTCAATCCAAAGTACCTAATCGACTTTTATGATCAGCGAAACTGATCAATTGAGTAAGTAATTTGTTGAAACTACAACCCCCCAAAACTCAAGTAGATCTCCATCTTCAAACTGTTTTTGAGAGAAAGACAAATGACAAAGTAGGAAGATTTCAGAAGCTTAAAAAAAATTTTTTTTTTAAAAGCTTTCAGACTTCTAAGTAAGTATAGACTGACCCATCTGCAAAGACCGGATCACCTGTTAGGTGTCATGGTGCTGACTGGAGGTGCAGTGATTCCGGTAACGTATCCTACATCAAGAAGGAAGCAACAAATAAAACTATTAAATTGTGATGTTGAGGAAAAAATAGTGCCCTTGAGAATCAGCTTTTTTAAAAAATCACTCCTGAGTAATAATTGACATCTGTTGTGATAGCCTTCTGTCTATCTCTCTAGCTATCTCTAGCTATCTCTCTAGCTCTGGCTGAGCTCTCTACCTTCAGAATTAGTTTTGTTTTGTTTTTTTTTAAAATTATGATCAGTAGAGTTTGGTTGTTAAGTAAATGTTGCTTTTTCAAAAATGCTTTTGTGATGTAAGCAGGAAGAAAACCTGTTGGAACACAAATGAACCTACCATGTTTGGAGGTGTCTTTAGGAGGTGGATGCGTGGTAGAGAGCTATCTGAGCCCATACTTTAACATTCCTCGAATCTGTTTCAGTGTGGAGGGCTGCTATGAAAACTAGATAAGTCCAAAAATAAAAACATTTTGAACACTGCGTGTGAAATATACAGCATTTATTGCTTTTGTCAGTGTTGCCACATCTTCCTGTTTGTACTAATGAAAAATAAAGGTATTTCATTTACCTAAAAATTGTGGGGGGTAGGGTAGACAAATGAGGTGGAGAACACAACAAAAGAAAAAAGGATTACAGTTAAATGTTAAAACATTTCAAGACACTGGGCATTTGGTTATATATAGGATAGATATCCTATATATAATGGTGGGAGAGTGCTCTTGTACTGACTTCAGAAAGATTTTTTTTTTATCCTTTGGTCAAACATAGGCACATTTAATAGATATGTTTTTCTTGTGAGGCATATGAAGCATAAAAATAGTTGCGTAGTTTCATTATTACACTGCTGAAAATGAGAGTATGAAAGTGGGTTTTGAATTATCATTCAGAATTCTAGAATCATAATCTTACATACTAAAGCAGTTTCTAGAAAGGAAATTGTAGGACACACATTCTAATCTTCGATGTACGCTAATAGTGTGACCTTTGATAATTCTTAAGTCTCAGGGCCTCGGTTTCCATGTGTAAAGTACAGGTGTCAATAATGAATGCAACAGAAGCCCTGTCATTAATTGTACAGACCTCAGTTCTAGGGATTGTACTGCATCAGGTTTTGTGTTACAGGTCTTGCAATGTTACACAAAAAACGCAGAGAGCATGAGTGGTTTGTTCTCAGAATGTAACTAGTTTTATATCATTTATATAAATAATACATATATGATTTCTGAAACTTCTTTTTAGAGATAGGAAGTATTTAATTCCAGAATATACATTCTTGAAGATAAATGCTTTTCTTTGGATTATTTAGCTTCACATATTACAGTGTCTTTGTTTTTTTGGGTTTTTTTTGTTGTTTGTTTTTGTTTACATTTTTGTTTTCTGTTTTTGAGCCCTTGGTCTAGCAAAATACCTATGCAATAATGTTATGTTCTTATTTAATTCTGGGGTAGAATGAGTGAGGTCTCTAGTCATTGGCCCTAGGCTTGACCCCTGTATTCCATCCTTACACTGCTTTCAACATAATGCAGGATCTGTTCATTGCTCCGTATTTAATACCCATTGTTCTTTAGCTCCAGGATTTAATCCTGTCATTACAAGGCCTTTCATCATCCCTTCGGCTCATCTGCATTTTCTCCACCATAAACCTCAAGCTTCAGTTGTACTAATGAGCCGTTTGCTGAACGAACCATCCAGTTTCCTTGATTCAAAGCCTTCAGTTAGATTCTTTCCACTGCTTAGCATGCCTTCTGGTGTTGCTGTAAAAGCTTCTGATTTTTTTAATTCTATAACTTCACACTGCACATTTTAGATCCTTTACCCTCTCTGGTCCTTCTTCCCACCTCCCTGGGTTATTCACTCAGATCATTTTGTTCATTCTCCTAAGTTCATTAGTTTGCAATAATTGTATCTTTTTCTGGATTCAAAGGTTCATATTTACTGCTCAGTTTTTAATCCTTCTTGCTTGTTTACACATACTTGGATTTGCTTCTCTTCTTACATATTTGAAATATAGAAGGTAAACTCAGTGTTTTCATAATGTCCAAGATTAATTAATCTCACGTTAGGCTTGTTCTACTCTCCTAAACTCATCTTCTAGATGATCTCTTGCCTTGCCCACAAAATGATATTAGCACTGTAGTTCTTAGCCTCATATTAAGAAGTGAGACTCGCAGTACAGTTAGAAATTAAGGGTTATACAGTAAAACTTACAGGGAAAATCCTGTAGAATTTTGAGGCAACCATTCTAATCTTTAAGTCTCAGATTGCTAGGTGGGATGCTAGCTAAATCAAGAATTCCCAGTCTTGGATATTGGTGCTTGATAGGTGTTATTATACCTTGACTACTTCTTACATGGAAAACAGTATTTGCTAATGTGTATGGGCATTTATATTGGTTTCATAGTTGCTTTCAATCCATTGTCTTTCATTTTCAAAAGCAAATTCTGATATTGACTTACTCTCAGTCATTGCCTCTCAAGAAGCAGACTAAAACTGTGTCTAGGTCTGATTTATACCACATTCTAGGCTGTTTCATAGTAATTACACTGCTTTCTGAATTAGGTTGCTTATTTGGTGTCTTAAATTACTGATCGTATTTTACTTATTTTATAAATGAAAGAAGTAGTTATAAAATTAGTGTATTTGGCTCCCACCCTCCAATAACTAAAAGGAGAATTTGGCTTTAAAGACTAACCATAAGTTTTAACATATTAGGACATTATGTATGCAGTAGTGATTAAATAGCTTCCTCAGAATCACATAGCCAGCCTATCAGATATTTTCTGGTAAACTAGTTGTGAACACTGGTATGAAACTAACATTTGAGCCAGGCATGCTGCCAGACACGTGTCAGCCAACACTGGGGAAGCCGAGGCAGAAGGATTTTGAGTTTGAAATCATCCTTGGCTAAATAGTGAGACTTGGTTTCAAAAAAAAAACAAAAACTCTGTTATTTGAAAGGAACACTAGATGCCTGATTTTTCCCTCCAAGGAAAGTGATGCCGAGGATCTTAGAGTCTTAAGTACATGGCTCAGAGAAAATCCTCAACTTGGATCATGTCATGTGGGGACATCTCCGTGCCTACTTCCCTAATCTTGTTATATTTCCCTTTCCTTTTTTTTTAAAAAAGTCTTTTCACAGATTACTAAATTAATATAAGGTTTACCGATAATCTCTTACATGCCTTAATATATGCCAACTGTATGTCAGTCAACTAAGAGAGTTGCAAAAAAGGCATAAAACGTAATCACTTTCCTGAGGTGACATGGGTATGTGGGTGTGTATTTGAAGTAATTTTCTTAGCACAAGAATGATTGCTAATGGCTAGCTTAATGAATTTTTATATATGTAACCACTGATCAGGTATAGATCCTGAACATTTATATAACATCATAAAACTTCTTCATTCTCTTTCCTAATTAATAATTTACCTTTCTCATCACCATCAATCTATTTGCTCTTGAAGTTCATAAAAAAAGAAATGGAAGCAAGTTTGTTTTTATGACTTTCTTTATTCAATGTAGTGTCTGTAAGATTCATTCATTTTTTTAAAAAAATTAGCAGTAGTTTATTCTTGTTCACTGCTGTATATTTTTCCATTGCATGTGTACATATATACCTGTTCTGTTGTTTAAGGCTATTGACAGTTCTTAGCTCTTTGAAACATAGCTGCTAGTAACAGTTTTGTCATGTGTTTTAGTAGGTATATAGTTTCATTCCTTGGCTATAACTAAGGGTTACTTTTATTTAAATATATCAACACACAAACACACATGGAGTATACATACAAGGTTCTGAGATACAAAAGCTTTATATAGGGTCACCAGACTGACAATGAGGTGTTTGTAGCAGGTATCCTCACTGCGTGATCTTCTCCAGAGTCTAATTGGTGTTTTATCTAGAAGAAAGTATGTCTATTCAGGCCTGTGTTTTTTGCTTCCATGTCAGCCCCTCTGCCCTGATTAACAGGGTAGGGGGAAAAAAGGTTCATTCCCATTGGAGCATTCTATAAAGATGCCAATTTCTATGCTGCCAAAATTGAGTATTAGTTTTTAAAAACTTTTCTAATTTGATAAACAAAAGATTTTGCTTTGCATTTCTTTGATTATAATGAAATTGAGCACCATGAATTGATTTTTTAAAAAATTAAATGTTAAAATATTTATAAGAAAGAGATTTTAAAAAGAATTCTTTAAGTATTTTCTTAGGGGATATTTTAAACTAGAGAGCGCATTATGTGGACCAGGCTGGCCTCCAACCCATGATCTGTCTAACCCTGCTGAGAAGGTGTGTACCACCACTCTTGGCCCATTTTCTCCTTAAATAGAGAAAATTTTTGAATGGTTATTGCAAAATCATAAAATTTCAAAGAGCTGTCTCAGATACAGTCACTGTTATCTCAAGTGTTTGTGTGTACTTCTACAGATAGTAGATGCTCATGTGTATACATCCATACCCCATTATGCACAAGGAATAGTTCTAGATGCTCCATAGATGCCAGTATCTGTGAATGAAGTCTTGTATACAAAGGATATAGTACTCACTTTCAATCTTCTCTTGGTTACTTATTACTAATGCAATGTAAAAGCTATACAAATAGGTGTCAGACTCTTGTTTAGGGAATAATGATTAGAAAAATGTCTGTACATGTTCAGTGCAGGAATTTCCCCTCTCATATTTTCAACACTGGCTTGGTTGAATCCTCAATGTGAAACCAGTAGACATGGACAACTAACTATGTATGTATGTGCGTGCATGTGTGTGCACACATAAATGCAGATATGTATGTGTCCATGCATATGCATATAGACTGAATGTGTGTATATATTCCAGAACATGAGATGAGAACATTTGTTTAAAATACTGTCTGGTTTAGATGTGGTATAGTATATCATATTGTATACTAAAAATTAGAAAAGGTCTAAAAATGATTAGTATCTGGCTAGTGGCCCAGAAGGAAGAAAAGCAGGGTCTGGCAGCGTTTGGCAGGAATTTTCTATAAGACAAGTGGCCTTAGCTCTTTTTATTATTAGATCAGTTCTTTGACAGCAGCACTCTGTTTATAGCACCAATTCTGTAGTACTGTTCTTAGAAGGAGAGCCAATTAAAAGCTGATACCCAAAAGAAATTAAAGTACAAGAACAATTTAATGATATTCAGAAGAACATTTAGGGGAAAACTCTATATTAGACAATTTAGTGTTCCTGTGCTTGTAGTTAAAAGTTTTAGTAGAATTTTCATGACATCCTTGGTTAATAGTGAGAGTTTGAGGTAGAAAAATTGCAAATAAAAGTCATCATTTTCTAAATTCTTATTTGCCTAATTAAAAAGCTAATCAGCCTTGGTATAAACATTTTAAAGTATATATTTTTGTCAGATTTTCATGCTAGTAATATAGTAGTAATTTGTATCATACATCAAAGATCTTTTAAAGCTTGACTTGAATGTGATTGCTGAATAAGTGGTTTGAGCAATAAGAGTCAGATGGGGAATGGGTAATGACTTAGCAATTAAGAGTGCTTGCAAGCCTGGCAGTGGGGGCACACACCTTTAATGCCAGCACTCAGGAGGCAGAGGCAGGTGGATCTCTGTGAGCTCGAGGCCAGCCTGGTCTACAGAGTGAGTTCCAGGACAGCCAGAGTTGCAATAGAGAAACTCTATTTTGAAACACACCCACTCCCTCAAAAAAAGGGTGCTTGCAGAGGACCTGATTTCAGTTTCCAGCACCCATGTCACACATGGGTGACTCACAACTAATTCCAACTGCAGAAAAATCTGAAACCCTTTTATGGCTTCTTTTTATGGACACTTGGACACACATGCATATACTTCCACACAGACACACACACATACACATAAATAAGTAATAAAAACGAAGAGTCAGTTTTAGTTGGCTTCTACAGTGTTTTAATGGTTTAGGGAAAAGATACTTTTTCTGTCAGTAAGTTTTTTTAAGTCCTCTCTAAAAATAAAATTTGGGGATGACTGTTATTTACTGAAAACTGTCTGATTGTGTGACTCAGGATCAGTAAGGATATCAGGTGTCCTGTTTACTGAAATTTATATGCCCTGTTCAAAATAGATTATAAAGTGATTGGGTCACTGAAAGAATTTACATCTGAAAGAGGTTTGTAGTATTTGGGAAGTTTTACAAAAATAATTTGTTAGAGGTAGAAAATGCTCATTTTTAAAAAAATATTCAAATTTTTGTTTTTGTTTTTTGAGACACAAGGTTTTTCTATGTAGTACTGGCTGTCTTGGAACTCTCTGTAGATCAGGCTGACTTTGAGCTCAGAGTGCTGAGATTAAAGGAGTATGCCACCACCTCCCAGCTTTACTGTTCTATTTTGAAATTGTATATTTTTGAAAAATTGCATAGTGTAGAGAATTCCTTTTGCCCCTTACCCTTTACTTAGCATCTCCTTATATGATCATTCATTTATCAAACCCAAGAAATGAAGACTGATTTTTGGGAATTCAACAACTTTTGGTAGGAACACCTGTTATATATAAAGTATGTTAGGTGCTGAAGTATGTACAGTGTTGGGAAACAAGTAAAGATCTTTCCATGTAATATTATTAACAAATCAGTAAATTTGGTGTTCCTTGAAGAGATTATTGTATTATTGAATACATGTTGAAATTTATAGAAGATTCTGATCATTAGGAATCAACATGAGTTTACAAAAAATAAGAACAGATTATGACAGCCTTATTTCTCTCCTTATAGCACAGGATAACAGGATAAACTAGTCAGAATTCTAATTGTATTTATTGGAATTCTAATTTGTACTAGACACTGGCTAAAATGTTTATATATGTCATTTTATTTGGTTCTCATTTGATAGCTGAAGAAAGGGACCCCTAAGGATAGACATAGCATTTGAAAATCCTTCTGTTGTTTGTGTAAACAAACTAGAGAAGTATATCCTGAATAATAGCATAGGTAGGTGAACTTGTAATTGATTAAAAGACCATATCCTAAGTTTGATTATTAATAGGGTTATGTTAAAATGAAGCAGCAAGGTTTAGAGGTGACTCAGTAGTTGAAAAGCACTTGCTGTGAAGCACGGGTATCAGAGTTCAGATCTTAACACCCATGTAACAAGCTGATGAATCTTGTAACCCCAATGCTAAAGGGAGTGGAGACATGAAGGTCTCTAGGGCTCCATGACTAGCCAGAAGGAGATAAAAGCTGCAGGTTCGGTGAGAGACCCTCTTTCAAAGGAACAAGGTAGAGAATGGTAGATGACAACACTAGGAACCCTCCTCTGACCTCTACATTCACACAAAGTATGTACACCTGTGTGCATAAACCACACCCACACATGCATACACACACAAATGGCATGCCTCAGGATGCTTTTTTTTTACCCATACTATAAGTTTCTTAGTAGTGTCTGTCTTTCAGAATTAGAATAGTGCTTATACAGAATCAGGATACCCACCTAACCATATTTTTAATAATTTGAACAATAGCCTGTGTTTAAGAAAACGTTTGAATTTGATGCATGTTTTTGACAAGACAGTGTTCTACAGTCAAGGAGTTTAAAGCCTTCACAGATACAGAGGAGGAGACTTAGAGGGCAAACACTGATGTTTTGTTTGTATTTATTTATTTATTCATTTAGCAAAAAAGTATTTCTACTTAGGATGACTCCTTATTATCTGAAGTTAGTGTGTCTGTGGTTTGTCTCCAAAGTTAGCATCTACTTCAGCTCCATTGATTTGAAGTCTGTTGTCTAGAACACATTGATGATCATTTTCTTTTTTGCGTTAGCTTAGGTTTTTAATTCTCTTTGCCACATTTTGAAGAGGACATTAGTAACTTATCTGGAGGAGAATAATCAGAAAGAAATGATATCTTGAAACAGATACTTGGAAAGTAATCAAAATATTTCATGTTGCTCATCCAGGAAGAAAGTCTTCAGTAGAAGAGTGGCAATGATTTTTAATTTGGGTACTTGGTGATATCTCATGTGCTTCCTGACTAAAAGCTGTGATTTTGTGAAACATACAAAGTTGAATGGTACATAGAAGATTAACCATACCTTGCATTCCCAGAGGAGGGAAGTAGGAACACGAATGGAAGTTAGAGGGGTTGGCATGGGGTATTGCTTTATAATGAAGACCTTCTCAGCAGTTTAAATAAAAATAGAGTAACTATTTCCTTCTTGTACATTGAAGGACCTATTGAGTAGGGCTTAGTTCTTTAAGGAGCTTTCCAGGTGCCAAAACTTTCTTTTAGGCACTTACTTTCATTTACTCTTACCATTTTATGACTGTATCTATTACCACATGTTAATAGGAAAATCTCTGCTTTCTTGATTATCGTCTCTGAAATTAGGCCTATTGTTTGTTAAAACACACACACACACACACACACACACACACACATTTGTGGTCTTCCTGCTTCAGCCTCCCGAAAAGCTGCAATTTGGGTGTGTGATACCAGGCCTAGTTCATCCCTATATTCTAAATATCATCCTCCCCCAATTCAAATTTATTTCATAACATTTACTTATTGTGTATTTGTTGGGGTGGATGGTACTCATGTATGGTGGTCGGAAGACAACTTGCAGGAGTTGGTTCTCTCCTTCCTCCTTGTGTCTTGTCAGGGGCTTCGTAGTAAGCACTTTCCCTGCTGAGCATTCTCACCACCTATCTCCCCACACTTCTGAACTTCTTTCTCTTTGATTCTTTCTTGGTACATGCCAACTTCTTTGGTATTTTAAAAAATTTCATATTAGTATAAACACAAAGAATTTAGAGAAACAAATAGAATGCATTTTAGTGTGTTTGAGAAGTATATCTATAATTGAGCCAGAGTGGAAGTTAGTTTACAGTCAGCAAGCAGCTCATCTTCTTTACTCTCCATATAAAGTCTTTGTCATCACTTAGCATGCCTTAAAATCAAGCCAGCTTTGTCATCTATTTTGACTGACTTTTATTCAAGGGAAGCATGGACCAGTATGAGAAATCTCCTTGTCTTCAGTGAAGCTAATGATTATGAGAAGATTTTGTTGCTGCTTCATCTGGGGTAGAAGTGGGGGGTCTCTCTCTGCAATGCAAATTGCTATCTCCAGTTACTATTTTACTAAAAAATTTAAAATATAACATTTTGTGTGAGTTTGTTAAACATAACCTCTACTAGAACAATATTGTGAGAACTAGGCTTGTACTCTTGTGTCATACTCTATGTAACACTGTATCCATTTGCTCATATTTAGAAGTCAAATGTCCAGCATAATGTAATGTTTTAATGACAACTCAGTAATTCAGTCACTAGATGAGCCAAATAATTGTCACTCGAGGTGTGATTGTAGTTTTATTACTGAATACAGTATTATATTTTAATAGGAGTTAAATACTAGTGTGATCTAGTAGGTAGTTTTCCAGGAGACTTCTTTTTAAGTTCTATTTGGCTCTACAACATAGACTGCAAATCAAAGCTATTTTCACTTATTGTACTTATTGTTCACTTTATGCTTATTGTTAAGTATACATAATTTTAACTTCTAAACTCAGCCAGTGGTTTTGAGGGTAGGCTCTTAAGTTGTCTTTATCATCACAGAACCCTGTTGCTTATTATTTTATTCCCAATACTTTAACAGTGTCTAGTACATAGCAGATGCCACACTATATTAGTGAGTACGTAGTGATTGAAGCCATATGGATACGCCCAAGATCTAAGGTAGAAGAATGGGTGATGGTTGTAGTTTCTTCATCTCTTCATTAAGTTTATTTCTCTGTTTTGTCTCAATTATACAGTGTTTGCCCAAACCAGAAAGTTGTTTTGGTTTTGGCTTCTGAGATTTAGCTGAAAATGATTGGTAATAATGTTAGTTTCTGGGGTGGAGTGATGGTTCAGTGATTAAAAGCACTGACTGCTCTTCCTGAGGTCCTGAGTTCAGTTCCCAGCACCCACATGGTAGCTTACAACCATCTATTACTGTAGTCTCATGTAATTCTCATGGAATCCAGTGCCCTTTTCTGGTGTGCAGATGTACATGCAGACAAAACACCCATATACATAAAATACATAGACAAAAGAATATTAATTTCTAAGAATCAGATACTCCTTGTCAAATTGAACTATAACAATGAAAGAGAAGTAGAAGATATTTCAAAGTGAAATCAGAAGCAGTATTTTATATTTGCTTGTGTTGCATATGATGACTATAAATGAGGTCAAAGAGGGAGTACCACTATTTATTTACTACCACAAGAGAATATATTAGGAGTCCACCTGCTTTTTAATAGTTTCACTGAGGTGTAGTTGACATACAATCAACTGCACATTTTAAAAATATACAATTTAATAAATTTTGGCAGAAGTATCTCTGAGTACCTGGAAACCTTTGTATTCAGGATTGTAAATAAACCTATCATCTCTAGAAATTTCTAAATGTAATCTTTCTGTCATGCCCCTTCACATACCCATATCCCACCACCTCAAACCATTGACCTGCCTTTTATCGATAGGTTGTTTTGCATTTTTTGGAGTTTTATAGGATGTAATCGTCAGACTCTATGTAATTTGGGGAGGAGAGATCTGGCTTATTTCACTTGACATAAGCACCTTTAAATTCTTCTCTGTCGTGTGTCTCTGTGATTTCTTTCTTTTGTTACTGATATTTGCCTCACTATGTTGCTAGGTCTAGCACTGTGTAGCCCAGGCTGGGCTCACAATCTCCTTATAGCAACCTAAGTTCTGGGATTGTAAGGGGTGCATTTTGGTTTTCTTTTGCTGTGATGAAACACCAAAGCAACTTGGAGAGGAAAGGGTTTATTTCATCCTGCAGCTTGTAATCCATCATGAAGGGAAGGCAGGGAAGGAACTCAGCCAGGGCAGGAACTGATGCAGAGACCATGGAGGGATGCTGATTACTGACTTGCTCAGCCTGCTTTTTTTATAGAATCCAGGACTTGCAGCCCACAATCAGGGCTTCCCACATCAGTTATCAGTTCAGAAAATACCACAGGTTTGTCCACAGGCCAACCTGGTAGAGGCATTTTCTTAACTGAGGTTCCCTCTTCTAAGATTATTGTAGCTTTTGTCAAGTTGATGTAAAACTAGCCAGAACAGGGTATATCACCATACTTATCAATTTATTATTTTTAAATTGTTGAATAGAAAATGGTCATACTACATATACACCAAAATTTGTTTATCATTCATTTGTTGACTTGGGAGTTTTTTAAAATTTTATTTACAAATATAGCTACTATGAACAGTAGTGTATTAATCTAATATAGATAAAGTTTTCATTTCTCTTAAATACTTAGGAGTAGAAATGGCTGGAGTCCAAGGTATGTGTATGTTGTAACTTTGTGGAAGAGTAGCATTATTATATAAGGCCAATTTTCCTGATACTGCAGAGATAGCTTATAAATTACTCTTATAAGAGTAAACAAAAAGAGCCTACAGAAAAATGGCAGAAGCCATAAACATACACTTCATGTCAAAAGAAATACAAATGATTTTAAACATAGAAGTTTTCTAGAAAGCTAAAAAACCTAAGAAAACACCCACCACCACCCCAGTGTGTGTGTGTGTATGTGTGTCTGTCTGTCTGTCTACATACAGGTTAGAGAACAGCTTGTAGTCATGGGCTATCTTCTCTTACCTTATGGATTCTAGGATTAAAATCAGGTCATTAAACTTGGTGGCAATCACCTTTACCCACTGAATTATCTCACCATCTTAAAGCTAAAAAGCTTTAAAATACTGTTTCATGTTTAGACCTCAAGATGAGAATGCTTGGGTTTGTATATTTTCTCACTGGTTTTTTGTTTGTTTGTTTGGTTGGTTGTTTTTTGTTGTTGTTTTGTGTGTTTTTTTTTTTTTTTTTTTGTTTTTGGTGTTTTGAGACAGGGTTTCTCTGTTGTAACACTGGCTGTTCTGGAATTCACTCTGTAGACCGCTGGCCTCAAACTTACAAAGATCCACCTGCCTCTGCATCCTGAGTGCTGGGATTAAAGGTGTGTGCCACCACTGGCATATTTTCTTTTTACGTGTAATCTTAAATATCAAGTTTTTTCTTTTTAATAATTTATTTTAATTTTGTGGGCATTGTTGTTTTGCCTGCACGTATGTCCGTGTGATGGTGTTGGGCCCCCTGGAACTGGAGTTACAGACAGTTGTGAGCTGACATGCTGGTACTGAGAATTGAACCTGGGTCCTCTTGAACAGCCAGTGTTCTTAACTGCTAATCCATCTCTCCAGCCCCAAAATACCAAGTTTTTTAAAACTACTTTGTGGTTCAGTTTCCTTATCAATAAAATTGAAACATATTAATACTTCCTTGAAGGATTGTTATGAGAATTAGATGAGTTAATATACATAAAGCTCTTACAGCAGTCCTAGACACACATAAGTGTTCTTAGAAAAAAATTATTCTGAGCCAGGCATGGTGGCACATGTCTGTAATCCTAGCACTCAGGCAGCTGAGACAGGGTTGTGAGTTTGAGGCTAGTCTCTGCAGAAGTGTTTATGGCATGCCGGTATTACTATTAGAAAATTAATTGTATATGTGTGTTGTACATATCCATGCACATAGTAAAACACATTTATTTTCAATATGTATCGACTTCTTGAAGAATATGAGTAAAAAAAGGAGTAAAGGGTAAGTGAGACTTCTTTGTATCAAGGTTGCAACTTCCTGAGATCTATAAATGCTTCAAAAAAGGCAAGATTTAAAGTAGTAACACAAGCTCAGAGCCATTGAAGCAGTATAAATATAAACACAAACCAGTGTAGCATCGCAGACTTTCAATCTTCCAGTCCTTTTTCTTCAGTCCCTTTAGAAGCAATTACTCCTTTTTTTACCATGACACCAACATGATGCAATCTGCATACTTTTCCCAGATTACATTAGTGTTTACATATATTCATTGTGTGTTTAAGCATTTTACATCCCCAAGACCAAATTTTATCACATCAATTTTGTAATCATCACCGTAGTCAGCATACAGAACTGTTTGCTCACTACAGAAATAAGAGAGGGAGGCATGGGAGATTGAAGAACAAAGGATGTTAAGTAGTCACGTAGGACAGTGACGGTAAATAAAGTAAGGTCTACTTGTTAGGGATCATTAAGGAGTCACTTGAGATTTCTGGTCTTGGATTTAAAGAGAAAGTAGTTATTCAACAAAGACTCTCTCTAGCCACATTGAGCTGTGTAAGTACTAATGTGGAACAGGCAGAGAATTGGGTTGATACTAATTTTAGCCAACCAACCAGATTGACGAAGTATAAAGGAGGAAAAGTTGTTGAGGTTTTGTGCAAGACAGAAGTAATAAATGGTTGAATAGGGATTTAACCTCAGGTAAGATGAGAATTGAGGAAGACAACAAAAGAGAATGGGAAGGAGAAAGGTGATGATGACAACTCCAGACTAAGCAGGAGTTGTGGCGCAAACCTGTAATTTTAGCACTCAGGAGGATGAGCAGGAGAACTGCAAATTTGAGTCCCTCCTGGACAACATAGGGAGTCTGTCTCAGTAAACCAAGATGAATAAGTAAATAAATATTAATTTAACTTAAAAGTGGAGTGTAGATTTGTTGGGTTGAAAGCTTGCTAGGGTTAGGATATTAAAGGGAATTGAACTGGTGGTTGGGGATTTGGCTCAGTGGTAGAGTGCTTGCCTAGCAAGTGCAAGGCCCTGGGTTTGGTCTTCAGCTCCAGAGGATTGGGGTGCAGGCGGGAGAACAAAATAAAAGGAGTGAACTGATAAAGCATGGTGCTTGATATGGTATTATACAGGTGCAGTCATTAAAATTAACACAGTTTAAGCTTTGACTGTGGGTATAGTGGCTAAAGTAATATTGGAATTAAAATTAACACAGTTTAAGCTTTGACGATGGGTGTAAGTGGCTAAAATAAGATTGAAATAGGATCATGGAAAGAGAGACTGTCGGGAAATACCTAAGCAAGTATTTGGGGAGGAGGCGATGATAATCGTGGAATAGTCTTGAAGGAAGTGGAGCATTGATAGGTATTTGCAAAGTAGTAGTGCATGGTTATAATCTGGTGACAGTAGAATCCAAGGTGGATGTTTTCAGGGAGGAGGGGGCAGAAATGTGTGCAATGGACACAGGATATCATCTGCTCTACCTCCAGGCTCTGAAGTAAGAGGAGCTGAGAGAGTGGACACGGCACACAAAGAGGCAGTAATAAGGGAGAACCAAGTAACAGTCAAATGTCATATATGGGGCAGAGGCAGCAGGAAGAGTGGGTGTTGGAGGATAGAAAAACTAATGCAATTTGGTATTCAAGGCTTTTTTCTTCCTGTTTGATTTCTTTTTTAGTTTTATCTTTTTAGAATAATTTACAACTTAGAAGCATTCTCTGTATTTGACCATACAGAATTTTATCCAAAAGAAAAAAAAATGAATGCCATCCCCAAGACCAAGGTTAGTGGAGCATAGATTAGTTTTCTAGGATTGATTGTGAACATTAATAAGGATTTTTGTTGCAACTGCCCAATTATTTCCTCCATCCAGCTCTAGGCATTCAGTGTAGAATATTGTCAGGTCTCCCTCATGAGCTTGCTTCCTTCCAAGTCTTCCAGGAATATCTAAATCAAAAAAAAACAACAATTGAAGAAAATAAGCAGAGAGTTGTTCCATTTCTTTTCCAAAGTTTGTTCTATAATTTAATCCCTGTCTTTATTACTGCTTTAAATAATTTACTAAATGAATAACAGTATCTTTATTTTTTTTTACATTTTAGAGAATGTTTTGCTTCACAGACACCTTTTATATATGTCAGCTAATATCTGTTCCAGTTGTAACTGTTTGACATTAAATATTAAAAAAACCCAAACAACCCAATTCAGGTAGCCTTACACAATGAGGAAACCAACCAGTTTAACACAGCTGGAAGTAGAGGACAGGTAGGCTTCCAGGTTAATGAATGCATGAAGACTCAGAAGATTCAGATTCTTCAGATTCTTTCCATTAGTTCAGTCCCCTTTGCATAGGAAAGAACAAAATGTTCTAAAGGATGAAACAGACTGATTGCCTCCTAAAAGAAAGGACAGACGTCACCAAAAACTACCAGAAAATCTTGTATCTTACTGGCCAGATACCTTTTCATTTCAGAATCAATTTATGGCAGTGACGTAGGCCCAACATTGAGCTAAAGTCAGTTCTCCAAGTTGCTGTCACCCAGTTGTAGAGTGGATATTCAAGGTAACAATCATGATATCCATTATAGTTTCTGCCCTAATTGTATTCTAGTGTGCTGAAACTTTTTAATGTTTCCATAATGAGTCAAAATATACTGGCTTCTATTTTGTTGGTTTAATTGCATGTTCATGGGTTTCTATCATGCAAAGCAGTCATACAACACTTACGGGCCATTCCTTTCTGAAAGGATAATGCTGAAGTAGTGAGAAGGTATGAGACAGATTGCAAATTTGAGCATGTAGCTTCTTGTAACCAATAATCCTTAACCATTGACCTCCAGATAATTGACTTAACTACCATATACAAGGAAGCTTTGGTAAATTGATTTCTTTCTATTCCCCCTACCCCAACTCCACCTCTGTTGAAAGTTGCTAGCACTGTGACAAAATTAAAAAAGCAAGTTGTGTTATGATTGAGGTTCTAATTCTAGCTCCACTGCCTTCCACTAATGTGTGAACATAAACAAACCACTTCATCTCCCAGACCTGCTCCTTCCCCCCACTCCCCATAAGCTGGAGAATGATAACTCTTACCACATGTTTGTACTGGAATTAAATAAGATGATTAAAATTTTGGAAAAATATAGAGTAGCATGCATTTAGAATTGTCTTTTTACACTAACTAAAGAATGAGAAGTTACAAGCAAGAAACCTTAATAACCTGAGAGGTATTGTTTTGAAGAAACAAATAATTATTCTTAGTTTCTGAATGTCTAAGATATACTATTAAAAAAGATGGAACGTGAGTTGCTTTTTTGAAATTAATAAAGACGGTATATCCATAGGTCAGCTGCTTTAATACTTGATTTTAATTGGTGCGTACACTAAATATTGTTTAGGATTTTTTTTTTTACTTTAAAATATTGCCCTACTGTTTTTAAAAGTCAACAGTAGATTAGATTGTTAGCTCTATTGCTTTATTTAGCTTATAGAGTGTGATGGCCACATTTATTTCAGTTATTGACTGTTTTCTGTTATGTACTGTGTTCTTTTCCTTTCTCACAGCTTTTGTTGTTTTGAAGAAGCCTGAGGTTTCACACTGGAAAACAGCAAGTTTGGTTGTTGTAAAGAAGATAACTTATTTTGCATCTGAAACTTCAAAGTATAAAACTTTGTGTTTGAAGATGGATGAAAATAAGATGTCGTGAGGAAATTTGACTTTAAAAATGACTTAATTCATTCATGTCTTAAGTTAATGTTCATGTTCTGAATATATTAATTGTAGAGTATCAAATACAGCTTTAGTATCTTATTGCTGTTAGGGAAGCAAGGCACATGTGCTTCTTGAGTTGACAGTATTGACCTTCTTGTTTGTACTAGTCAGTGTTACTTGTCAAAATGAATTTCTCAGTAAAAAGACTAACCCTTCAGTGTATGCTTTTCTTTTTCATAGAAGGTTCTATATTAACTATAGAGGTATTGATGAAAGAGAGGACTAACGTGTTGGCTTTGCTCCCATTTACAAGCATACAAAGGATTTAATGTTTATATAATTCTCTCTCCAACCTGATAAGAGATTTTAGTGTCCCCATTTGTTTTAAAAAATTTTTGAAATTTACAAATTAAGTAAACACGAAATGACTTTCATGGAGTAATCTTACTTTCTTTCCTTCTCTTCAAGGAGAAATCTATGATAATTCTCTGGGTTTTACTATTTGTAATATACTTTTTAAACCCTGTAATGTGCTAATGGTTTGGCCAACCTTTCTAGCAGTTTGTGATAGGCTTTTGGTGTGAATGTGTATTCACGCTTATTCTTCTAGGTCTTCCTTGAACTTCTTAGAACTGCATGTAGTCTCAAAAGATCAAGATTTTCCCCACCACTTAAAAAATATTGCCCCATTTTTGTTTGTTTTTTATAGCCTTTGTTTTAATTTTATGTGTATGGGTGTTTTGCTTGCATGTATGCTTGTGGACCATGTGCATGCAGTGCCCTTGGAAACCAGGAGAGGGCGTCGGATCCTGTAGGGCTGGAGTTACAGACAGACAATTCTAAACTGCTATGTGGGTGTTAGGAAACGAACCCTGGGTCCTCTGAAAGAGTATCCAGTGTTTTCCCCTGCTGAGCCAGCTTTCCATCCTCCCCCCATTTTTGTTTTTAAGTATCCATTGTACATATGCTAAACTGTTACTACTGCCCCATGGATCATTGAGTCTGTTCATTTGTGGGGGAATGTTGCCTGGAGTTCATTATATCCCAAATATATCTTTTTTTTTTTTTTTTCTGGTTTTTTGAGACAGGGTTTCTCTGTTATAACTCTGACTGTCCTGGAACTCAGAGAGATCTGCTTGCCTCTGCCTCCCAAGTGCTAGAATTAAAGGCGTGCACCACCATGCCCAGCTGAACTGTGGTTTCTTGAAGGAGCTATAATAAAATTTGGTATTGTATGTCAGTCTCTTAGTATTGGCAGAGAATTAGAAGAAAGAAAAGAGTACATGTAGAAGCAAGTGCTATGCAACAGAGTCAAAGCCTTCTGAGCAGAAACCTTACCTATTTTAGCTCAGTCTTGCCTGGTTCTCGAACTGAATGACTCTTCACTCTTGTGCTGTATACCAGGACTTGCATGTGGGCTTATTCCCCAGTAGATCTGCAGCCATATTATAGTTTGAGCATCCCAATTTAATAGCTTCTGGGCTAAGATTAAGTGGAGACTGACTAGGAGTCAGAAGTGAATCTTGATTTCTACTAACAGGAGTTTTAGCTAGGGGGTAAGATGCACCAGGCTCTAGTGATACGAAGACTAAAGATTTTAATCTTCTATGTTGTGTGCTTTTGGGGGTCATTTGGCTCTTGACCTGCTTTTGGTTTGCTGTGGGGTGTTCGTGAAATTGGAGTGATCAAGGAATCACTCCCTCAGAACACTAAAGGGAACAGGAAGAAGTTCAGAGAAATGAGTCCTGGAGCCATTTGATTGCCTGAACCTAAGCTAAAGTCTTTGGGGAGAAGGGCAAAAATAATTTATTATTCTTATTTTCAGCCAGGATTACTGATATATTCAGAAGCCGATAGGAGCTCTAGCAGTAACAAAATGGTTTTAGCTGCAATGGCTTCTGTTATATACCTCTGGTATTTGGTCTCTGTTTGATAATACTGTAGTTCTAAAATGCTGGTCCTTTGTGTGAAAGTAACCATTAAACGCTGATCTTGTGTATGAACGAAATCTTATGTTTATACTGCTTTTGATACTCAGTTCTAATACTTTACTGACTTCCTGGACTTTTTCTTTCAAATTCTTTTAAATAAGGATATTTACACATTTTCACCTCTACAAAGCATTTTTATAATAAATAGGAATGTGAAAATTTCCACTCCTAAAGGAAGCTGCTGAGATGACCAAGTCTTTGTGGACCTTGGGGGTGGCGCCCTTAGTCACGGAGTCATGGTTCTGTCAAATACCATGTATATCTGGGAGGTTTGGGGAGATGTGATACTGTCTGCCCTACATGACAGTATAAAGATTATAACGAAGGTGTGAAAGTGCTTGGAAAATGTGTACTCTATACAACGTAAGTGTAAAAACAGTTTATAAAATTAGCTCAGCTTAGTCAAGTCTTGTTTTTAACTGTGGTTTTAGTTTCTCATTTAAATATCATATTCCTTTTATCACTGGTAGTTTAGAAAAATGAAAATAATGTCTAGGCTGGAAAATGGATGTAAATACATTGGTGTCTTTGGCAGAAGATGTAACTCAATTTGAAGGAATTAAATATCTTTAAAGTTTCTTTCAAAAATATTTGAAAATGTTTGTCTTTTTAATTTGTAGTCTTTAATATCTTTGTTAGATTCTGTGACATACTGCGTGTGAAATTTCTATCTTGGATTATCAATAGAAAATTATTGTTGTATATATGTATGCAGTAGGTATGTGTATGGTACATGACTGTGAGTGTGCGGGTACTTGTTCCTATATGCATACATGCCAAGGGGAGAGCAACACATGGGGTGTCTTCCTTTATGGCTCCCCATCAATATGGGGTAGGGTGACTGACCAGAGTGCTTTTGGAATCTGCTTCTCTGTTCTCCAGTACTGGTGTTATGGGTTAGTCATACCGGGCTTTTATATGAGTGCTAAGGATTCAGACTTAGGTCCTCATGCCCTCTTACCACCGAGCCATCGCCCTAGCCCTGAAAAAGTATTTTTTAAAACAATCTGGTTGCTTATTGTGTGATTCTGAACTGATTCCTCTCCTGATTAGTATGTATGTATTCGGGAGAATGCAAACTAACTTAATATAATGCTAGTATGACTATAATTAGGGAGTTAAACTTGTCAGAATGTAAATCAGTGATTGAAATATGAATGTAATATTTTAGTACTTTTGAAATTATTCACATTATCTGCCATATTGGCATAGACCAGTAAGGAATCCTATTGGTTGCTACAGTCATTCTTAAATGCATGCCTCTTATGGTGCTTACATTCTAATGGGTGGAGTTAGAAAATAAAAGATAAAATACAGTGTATCCTCAATAAATACTACAGAGAAAAGGGAATGAAATGGAATGTGGAGAGGGTTGAGAGATATGGGTATTGGAGGAGAGCAGGCTTGAGAAAGTGACCATCCAGTGAAGACTCAAAGAAATAATCTATATAGGTAACTCAGGGAAGAACATTGCGATTACCAGTTACAGCAAGTGTAACATTTGTGGAAAGTGTGCCTGGACTATCTTAGGAAGCAGAAAACCAGTGTACTGAATTAGAATCAGGCTAGAAGAGAGCTGTAGAGGTCAGAGAAGTGAGAGAATTTTGTTGGGACTTTGCTTTTGATCTAAGAATGATGCCATTGGAGAGTTTTGAACAGTGACCTTATGACCTAATAATTCTTAATGGTAACAGGAACTTGAGGGTTCAAGGCAGAGGGACAGTTTAGAAATTATTGGAAAAATCCATGTGAGCCTCATAGCAGTGGAAAAAATTTTTATGAGGTTAGATCTATTTTCAAGTAAAACCACAATTAAAGGATGAGAGGTTGGGTAGAGAGAAGATGCAAGAAATAGAGCTAACTATGGTTTTTAGCCTGTGCAACTGGAAACTTAGTGTTACCATTTACTAAAAGGAGGAAGACTGGCAATGGAGAAGGCTGTGTGTGGTGGGGTTGTGTTAAAGTTAATCAAGGCTTTCATTTTGAATTAGTGCATATTAAACATGCAAGTAAAATATGCTCAGTAGGTAATTGTGTATATTAGAGAACAGTTGCAGAGAGAAGACCAAGCTATAAATAATTTGAGATATGTCAGTTTGTAATGGTAGGTATCTGCAGTCTGGAGGAGACCAGTTGGGGAGTGAGCATGGGTGAAAGAGGAGAGGTCCAAGAACTCTGAACTCCGTGGCTCAGGTAGAAAGATGAGAAACCAAAAAGGAGAATGAAAATAAAGTCAGTAGAGTGATACTCTGTGAGTTGTGTGCTTCCAGGATGTGGTTACTTTTGTCAGCTGCTGCTCATGGGTGAGGTTGTTTTAATTAGTAATGTGGAAAACATTAGGCAAGTTTGGGGAAAGAGTCTCATTGGTGTGCTTTCAGGAGAATGTGGGAAAGGCTGAGGATAAGGATGTAGGTAGGTGGTAGAACACCTACCTAGCATAGGCAGGACCCTGGATTGATTTCCAGAAATGTAAAAAAGTGAAGGAGAATGGGCAGTTTTGCTGTAGAAAGATCCACTTTCTAGCTTGTTCATATGGTGGAAGGCAGAATTCATTTAGACTGCCTGCGGCCAGAGGCCTTTTCTTTGCCATGTGTACCTGTAAAGCATCTCACAGCATGGGAGCTGACTTTGTCAGAGCAAGCAAGAAGGCAAGAAAGAGTCCCACCATATAGCATGGTAGCAGGAACATAACCTTAATAACCTTGTCATGTAAGTGCCATCCTATCGTTTCTGCCACATTTTATTTTTTGTTGACAGATTACTAGGTCCATCCTACTCTTAGAGGAATAAGATATTGCACAAATGTGTGAATACCTTGTAGCAGGGATCATGAGGGACATGTTTGACATTTGCCACCCAGTCCTCAGATACTGGTACTATATGAAGCTCGTCTGGTGGCATGAATTAACCTTTTTTTCCTAGCATCATCATAACTGGTAGTATTCATTTATGAATGAACTGGGTGAGGGTAAGAATTTGGTTTATGACTATTAGATAACATTCTTTGTTCCCATGCTCCTGTTTTTATGGTGATTTCTTTTTATTAAATGAGTTAATGTTAATAGAGTGTTAAAGTCATGCTATATCCAGTGACACATGTCTGCAATCTTAACATTATGAAGGCTGAGTCAGGGGAGTGCCAAGTTGGAGGCTAGCCTGGGATACATAGCAAGGCCCTGTGTGAAAGCAATCAGACCACTATCACCAAGAAAAGAAATTAAAATTTTATCTGTAAGAGCTCAACAAAAGTAGGAAAGCTATTAAAATAAAAAAAAGTAGATGTTTTATAGAAATTTGAAAGATTGTTATATTTTAAGATAAAGTTTTCAGACACTTCTAACATAGATACTATTTTATGACTTGGAAGGAGGTGGATATATAAAAATCTCTGAGGTTGAAGTATAGCTGAACTTGATATGTACTATAAAATAATCTTTCCTTGTAAAACTAAGCTCTTAACAGACCATGGATTCCAATTGTTTTTTCTTGTTAGTGTTGCCCACTATGCAACTATGCCCCTTGGCATAGTTTATATGTTGAAACAAGTTCAATCTTTGTAGGAGAACTAAAGAATATCATCCTAGACTCACAGCATGTTAGATATTAGAAATAACTTTCCAGATGAGGAAATAGCCACACAGAGATGTACCCAAGCTTGTTGTGGCAGAGCCAGGGCTGGATGCCAAGCCTCCTGATACTTTAAATTTCTGGGAATAAGCCATATATAACTGCTTAGGAATATTAAGAATACACATCCCTGTCTCATACCCAGTTGTGGGTTTGGGGTGTAATTTTCACATTGAGATTTTTAAATGCTTCTGAGATGGTTCCAGCTTGCAACACAGTTTGGGAACTTGTGCTTTTCAAGGAATTGGTGTGCTTTGAAGACCTGTCAGATCAATAGTACAGACCCTGTCCATTCTGATTCTTTAATCCCATTTTTGATTGGGTTTGGCCAGGGTATAAGAAAAATCTTTATGTTAAGAAATAACCAAGAATTTTGCCATATAGATTTTCCTAATAAAGCGATCCTGTTGCTAGTTTGTAGTTTCTGTTTTGTAAATACCCTGTGCAGATTTCTTAATCATGAAATAGAAGTTCTTTGACACTGATGAGGAAAGGAGAAAGTCTTCTGCCATCTGTGTTGTGGCAGGCTTTGCTGTTGTGTTAACTAGATAAAATTCTAATTACTGTTAAACAGACTGTTTGTAAGGTTGTTTTTAATATTTTAGAACAAGTGTGTAAATACAAAGCGGCAAAGAGGTGGTTCTAGGCTTAGAAACAAAAGTTCTAACTGAACGTAAATTGATTCTAATCTGAAACAGGATTCTTTAATAATACATTTCTTGGTTCTCTGGCAAGGAACAAAATGTTCATAGTTTGGTGTAACTTCTCTGTGCTGCTCTTCTGTTCTCTGCATGATGTAGACAAGACATGACTAAAATGCTAACTTATGATTGGTGTGTGGCATGCTTTCCTCTTTTCATCTTCTCTCCCCACACCTCTTCCCACTCCTTCCTTCTCTTACTCTCTCCTCTTTGAGACTGTATCTCACTGCAGCCTAGGTTGCCTCAGCCTCTCGAGTTCTAGGGTTTCAGTTTGTCCTGCCATTTTGTTTTTTTAAAAATGAAGTTGGTTTTGGTTTTGATTTTTTTCCTTACTAAGGACACTTTTAATCCCCGTACTCAGGAAGTAGAGGTAGGTGATCTCTGTGAGTTGGAGACTAGCCTGGTCTACAGAGGTAGTTCTAGGATAGCCAGAGTTACAACAGAGAAACCCTGTCTCAAAGAGAAGAAAAGGATTTAAAGGACAGATGTGGGAGTGTAAAGTAAGAGCTAAGGGTGGCAGGCTAGCCGATGAGGTGACACACACTTTTTAACTAGAACTTGGTGAACAGAGGTAGGTAGGTCTCTGAGCTCAACATTAGCCTTATCTACATAGTGTATAACACACACACACACACACAACAACAACAACAACAACTCTACAAATATTGTTACCATACTGTCCTCTTTCCCATTCAGTAGCAGGCAGTTATTCAGTTAAAAAAAAAAAAAAATCAGCAGTGACTTTGAAGCAGTATTCAGCAGTGAAGAATTGCCGACTCAGAAGCAGAAATCTTCTTGGGACAAGTGTGATGGTGCATGCCTTTAACCCCAGCACTGGACAGGGGAATCTCTGTGTGTTTGTGGCCAACCAGGCCAGCCAGGGCTACACAGTGAGATCCTGTCTTTAGAAAAAAATCAAAAACTTTTTTATAGATAGCCAGATTTTAAAATAATGGGAGAGATTTACTATCTGTTTGCTGCTCTTAAAGCTGTCTTCATCACACATTAGGCTCCCTGCTGTACTCTCAGTGAGCCACCATTTACCTCTTAAGAGGAAATTACAGAATTCTCATTAGTTGTTCCAAGACTTCTAAGGGCATTTATTCTGATGTTTTCCAGTGATCCCAGAGCAGCAGTGGAGAATTTTAGTAATGGATTGAAGTAAGTATAGATGTATGAGATTTCTAGATAATCTACCCAGGCATTAATTTCAAATTTCAATCACAGGACTTTTTTTTATCAGAGCTATTAGCAAATGATTAAATATAAAGCAAGCTTGCTCTAGAATACATAAATGTATAGCTAACATGGAGCTTTTAAGGTTCCTTCTTAATTTTGAAACATACCAAGTTCTTTATCTTAACCCTCTTTTTGATTCTTTTTCAGTTTAACATTGTAAGTGGATACAGTTACACATACACACACACACACACACACACACACACTTGCATGTGCATATGTATGTGTGCATGTGGAGCCCAGAAGTCAGCCTTTTTTGTCATTATCTAGGAGCCATCTACTTTGTTTTTTGAGAGACAGTCTCACTAGCCTGGAACTCACCAAGCAGACAAGGCTGGCTGGACAGCAAGCCTCAGAGATCCACCTGTCTCCCTAGTGCAGCAATTACAGGCATGTGCCAACGAACCTCACTTTCTTTCATATGGGTTCTAGGGACTGAACTTAGGTCTCTCTAGCCCCGTGTATAAATTCTTAGCAGTCTGACTCTGTGTTTCTCTCATAAATAGCTGAAGTAGATACAAAGAAGGAGGGGTTTTGGGAATAGTGGGTGGAAAACCATTGGATTTACATTCATGGAGATTGACTTCTATTGTGTTACTGTTAGGGTGTTAACTTGGGTGAAGGAAGGCAATAGCTGCATTCATTTTGGTAGAGGAAGATTGTTTAATGTGCTATATAGTCTTTAAAAGATGCTTGTGAATTACTGATTTCTAGCAACTTCTTTTTTAGCACCTCAGTAGCTAAGGAAAGATTTCTTACTAAATGGAACTTGAAGAAAAGTAGGATATTGTGATAACAATGATAATAACTGAGGTCCACTGTTTTGGATACTACCATTTAGTCTCCCCAGTTTGGATTCTTTAAAAAGTCTTTAAAAAGTCTTATGGTAAAAAGCAATTATCTGATAACCTCAGCTTATTGTCCATCAGAGCTGCTTAAATTTTTACTGTGTGTGACCTGTTCTTGCCAAAAAATTTCATGTGACCTCAGGTATATAGGTATTTAAAATGTGTGTGAATCAAGCATGTAATGATAATCATATCTTTATTTTAAAATAATTCTTTGGTTTACATATAATTTTGCCATTTTTTAAAGATGAAAGCAAATTTGCAAACTAAAGAGATGGGTATATTTTTGTCTATAAGAATTAAATCTTGTCTAAATATTTGATACTGCGGGGCATAGAGCATCTTCATCTTTTTTCAGAGTTGATCAGTATTTTGATTTTATAATCATCAATGTAAGAGAACATCACTTCGCGTAAATACCTGGTACAAAATGGTAGAAATATGTTTTGGGCCATTTCAGAAGTTGTTGGAAATTTTGTATATTCCCAATCCAAAATATAGTTAATGAGTTTTTTTTTTTTTTAAAAGAAACTCAAGGCAGGAGTTCATACAACAACTTATTAAATAAAACATTTTATTCCAATGCAGCACAAAGATATACTAATTTGATACTTATATGCTGAGAAATGAAAGGAGAATATTAAAATTATTTGATTTCCTAATTTAACCATTGTGTTTCTGTAAGAGTAATAAAGTTTTTATGTACATTAAAGCACTGAAATTCATAGTGTAATGGTTTAGAATCTGAGCTTAGGTGTTTGAGGCAGTGTGCATTACCATTGCTTGGCATCAAGGCATGTGCACAATGTGAGTTGTGTTTTCAGAACCATGGCTACGGTGAAGTTTGTGATGCATCATAGAGAACAACCGCTGGAAACACTGTGGGCTCATTACTTGTTGAGTTTTGAATCAGGCTTTGGTTGTTGCACATGCAGAACCTTTTACTGTTGCCAAAGTTTTTGTGACCTCCACTTGAGTTATGCAACCACAGGTGAGGTCGCAGCCCACACTAAGCAGCTGTGTGTTGACCTTCTTTCCCATTGCCTTTTACATCTTCTAAAGGCCAACTATATTTATTCACAGTAATAGTCATGATCTCAGGATTTTGTCTTGTTTCATTTATCTTATTAAATGTTTGTTAATTGACTAAATAAAAGCAGTATTCAAATAGTGGTTAAATGCTGGCATTACTGTAAACACTAAAGACAAAGAAGAGTTTGGGTCATGGGTCCTACACAACAAAGAAAAAGAAAGAAAGAAGAAATAATGACTGAGGTTTTCTTGATTCTTTTGAGAAGGGAGAAAAATCTCCATGGTTCTAAACATTTAAATATAGAAGTTACATAAACACATCCATTGCCAGAGAGAGACAGCCAAGATGTACCAACCTTGCAGAAGCTATTGGCAGGTGTCTTGTGTCTTTGGAAGTCTGATTTACTTATAAATTATCCTTTAAAAAAGTAAATCGAACATCTAGTGAGATTATGTGAAACAATGGATTTTTCTAGTAGGAGCTGTTTGAATGGATGTTGAAGCTAAATGTTCTTACTGAATTTTTACATATAACACATACAGATACTTTGGTTAGAAAGGATTCGGTAACCAATGTAAATTATTTCCTCCGCAGTGTGTATCTGGAGCAAACCTAAATTCTTGAAGCATACCATTTCATTTCTAATTGAATGTAATGTTAGAACAGAAGACCTTGGAGTGAAAGCTGCTCTTTACAGACCCTTTTGTCTCCCATTTGAAATTAGTGCAAGTACAGATGAGTAAAGAAGGGCTGTGTGAAGTTGTTGCTGATGTTAGTTTAACAGTAGAGAACTCAGTTTGCCTTAAATAGAAGTAGTTGGCTGAATATTATTTTTTAAAATAATAAGTAAGATAAACAGTATTTAAAAGATTAAATGATATGATGATGATGATGATGTTCGAGACATAGGCCCTTGTATTTAATTTTATTTCATTATAATAATGCATAGGCTTTGATATTTTATGACCACATGTGAGTCATTTATTGGAAGCTTATAGTACTTTTGTAATTGGAGGTAAGATAAACAATAGTGGAATTACTTGTGAAATCCCTTTATTACTTAATCTGCTTGTTTTCCCTCACCCTACTTATTTAAATATCTTACTTTCCCTGGTAATAAAAAGGGAAACAAAGTATTGTTTTTCATTTTTAGAATGTTCTCTAGATAATAAACCACACATCCACACACCCCTATTTTCTACTGACTGTAAGTTAGTAGTGTGTGTGGGTGTGAGGGTAGGTGGGTGGGTAGTACATGTTCATTTGCCAGAGCACCTGCATGTGGAAGCCAGGGGTCTGTATTAGGTGTCTTTTTCTATTGCTCTCCACCATGCTTTTTAAGACAAATCTCTCACTGCCCCCAGAGCTCACCATTTTGGATAAACTTGCTAGCCAGTAAGCCCCCAGGGTCCTCCTATCTCTGCTTCACTCTACCCCAGCAGTTTACATGGATGCTAGGGATCCAAACTCATGCCTACACACACATTTTACACATTTAGTTGTATCCCTGGCCCATAAGTCAGTATTCTTTTAAAAGAGCTTTGGGGGCTTATTCTAGGGGGATTGTTTTGTCTTTGAGATGAGATTTCACATATAGTTCTGTCTGGTCTAAAGTTGAGATCTGCCTGTCTCAACCTCACAAGTAACTGGAGTTACAGATATATACCACTGTGCCAGGCTAAGTTTTATTAGCAGCATAAACCTAACATTGTTGCTGTAATATTTGCTATATTATTCAGGGTTCGCTAAAGAAACAGGACTGATAGAATGAACACTATAGGCTGTGATCCTGCTAGTCTAACAGTGGTTGTCTCCTGATGGGACAGTCCAAGAATCCAGTAGTAGTTTGGTCTAAGAGGCTGAATGTCTCAGTTGGTCTTCAATATACATTGTAATCCTGAATAAAGTAGGCTCTAATACCAGTTAAGAAATGAATTTGCCATAGAGAGTGAGGGAAGCAGGCAAAAAGCAAAAGCTTCCTTCTTTCATGTCTTTTCTATAGACTGCTACCAGAAAATGTAGCCCAGATTTAGGGTGGGTCTTCTGAACCTCTAATGATCCAATCTAAAAAACTGCTGGGCTTTAGTTAATTCCAGATGTAGTCAAGTTGAAAACAGCTTTGAGTCTCAAACTCATTCCTCACTAGTTTCCCCCTAGTTCAGGATTCCACATGGCTTTTGTGGAATGTCTCCTAGAGTCTGTGACAGTTTCCTTTCTGTCTTTGCTTTACATGACCTTGATTGCTCTGAGTACTAGCTAGGTGTTTTGTAGAATACATCTCATGTGCTTTGTCTGGTACTTTCCTCATGATTAACCTGTGGGTTTTAGAAAATAGCAACACAGAAGCAGAGTATCCTTTCACACTTTTTCAGGCAGTACCTGAGGACAGTACTACTTGCAGAAAGTAGTGTTTGCTCAGTTTCTCTACAACAAAGTATTTTTGTCTTTCTGTATTCTAACCTTTGGAAATGAGTTGCTGAATTCAACCCATACTTTGGCTGGGGCAGTGAGGTTTCATGTTATTGTAGAACAAACTGCTGTATATTATTATTAGGAATTTTCTAAGGAAGATTTTTTTCTTTTTTTTTTCGGTCATTTCTATCAAATATGTATAGTTAATATGTTGATTTATCATCCAATCCAAATAGTCCTCAGTCTGTGATGATTAGACCTAGAGTCTTCTCAACTTTGTCACAGTATAAAGCAAACTATCCACGTTTTTCTGGGGTTTCACTTTCAGTATAGTGTTCAGTAGACTACACAAGATACTCAGCATTTCATTTTGAAGCAGACTTTGAATTAGAAGATTCCACCTAGTTGTGGCCCAAGTGGCCTGAGTACATACAGACTAGGCCGTGATGTTCAGTAGGTCAGGTGTGCTAAATACATTCCTTAGTGTATTTTCAGCATGTGGTGGGCTGTCTGTCTGTAACCTATCATGTCATGGTGCACCTACAGTATGGTATTTTCCTTGTTCATGCTCTCAAATGGTCTCTGGGCTCCCCCTTTTCAGTATCTGACCAGAAAGGTAAAATTTTATTTGTTAAAGTGCACCCCCTGAAGCTGTGCTCATCTTCAGGATTCAGCAGTAGGAGGATAATAGAGGGAGGAGGGGACCACACACACCCTAGGGATTCTCTGTATCCTCTTGTAGCTGCAGTGCCTCTGACCAGAGAGCAAGGGTCTCTTGCCTTTGAGTTTGAGACTTGTGATCCTCATTGCCATTGTGCCCACAGATGGCTGGGCTAAAAATGGAGAAGAAAGAAAGGGCTGTGTGTGTGTGATTTCTACACTTTCTTGTGAATGTTAAGATTTCCTTCTCCAGTCACAGCTGGAACATGAAACTTTCATTTGGGCTATTCTCACTTCGGGCTGGATAATACCAGAAGATAGTAAAATGATAGCCATTCTAAAATGGTGCTTTGCGTTCTGGTCCTCTTACAGGATCTGTCTTTGCCATTTACTTTTCTGGGTTCCCATGTATTCTAGGTATTTTATCCAGGTCTTAGAGCTACATTTGGTTGATGGGACAGTTGGAGTGTTATAATTGCTTCATTTTATCTGCAACCAGAACCTTACTTAAATTTTTTTTTCATTTTATTCTTTAGGAATTTAACAAGAAAGTGAAGTTTTGATTCAAATATATTTTGAATTGAAGCCAGAAATGTACTAGGATTTTGATTCTTTTAATTGATTAAGGTAAGATTATTTCACAAACTATAATTGTACTCATACATTTTCAAACATATTTTAATGTTAATACACTTTTATTTCTGAGTCTAATTAGAGATTTGTACCTAAAAATTATTTTGGGGGTGCTTCTCAAGGCTGGAGATGTAGCTGTTGATAGAGTGCTTACTTAGCATGCATAAAGCTCTGGGTTCCATCCCTTGTGCCACTTAAACCTGATGTACTGGGAAATCCTGTAATCTCCTCACTTGGGAGACAAAGGCAGGAGGATCAGAAATTCAAGGTCATGCTCAGCTACTTAGCAGGTTGGAGATCCCACTGGAATACATGTGATCCCATCAACAGAAAGTGGGCAAGGGGGGGGGGGTGTCCTTTACCATTTAAATGACTAGTGTTTCTTATAACAACTATCAGATACAAAGGAAACACAATGGTATAATGTAATAATATATTGAAAAGGAATGTTTGCCTAGGACAGAAGTTATCAAATTGGCCCTAGCCTGGCCACTTGTTTTAGCAAATAATATTTTATTGGAACATAGCCATATCCATTCATTAGATATTGCCTGTGACTATCTTAGCACTTTAGTGCCAAGTTCATTACTGTAAATTTAAATATGCATGTAAGTATATATGCTATGTAAAACTGTACCAAGCCAACATCTTAAAGTGAAAGTCCTTAGAAGTACTAGTTTTCTAGCTAGGAGTGGTGGTGCACACCTTTAATCCCAGCACTCAGGAGGCAGAAGCAGGTGGATCTCCGAGTTTGAAGCCAGTCTGGTCTACAGAGTGAGTTCCAGGACAGCCAGAGCTACACAGAGAAATCCTGTCTCAAAAAATTAATTAGGTAATTAAAATAAAAAGAAATACCAGTTTTCTGAAATAATTGGTGTAAAAAAAGAAGTCACACTACAAATTGGTTTTTAAAAAACAGACTTAATGCTGTAAGTAGTTGTATGACAAGTGTTTATTTGTAAATAATACTCTTTGTTCTCAAAACCCAAAGTTTATGTAATCCAGGTTCTGTTCCTGCTCTGATAGAGACTCATGCTAACTATATTTTGCTTTACATAGTAAGTTTAAACAGAACTCGTAAGACTTTGAGAGAATGATGATTGTTATTAATAGTTGTCCTGATAAAGTAATTTACAGCATATGAAACTTTAAATGAAAATACCCTATATAAAAGTACGTTAGTGAACTAGTGAACCAGCAGTGGTAGTACATTGTAGGTTATTTGAGAGGCTTAAGGCAGAAGGATTGTGAGTTCAAGGCTAGCCTAGGCTACCTGGCAAAACCATCTAGTAATTAAAATGGGAATTATATTTCCCTCTAAAGTATGATTTCAACCACTTAATGTGATTGGCCCTCCATCTCAGCAAGTTCCATATTGGTGGATTCAACCAACCTCAATTCAAAGATGTTTGCAAGAAAAATTATGTAAATTTCATTTCCTTGTAATCCCTAAACAATACAGTATAACAACTACCGAGAAAGCATTTGTATTGTAACTGGTGGTGTGCGAGTTAGTCTGGAAGTGATTTATAGTCTGTGGGAAGGTTTATGGAGGTCCATGAAAGCACCATGCTAGTTTATTAAGGAGACTGCAGCACACAGATCTTGATGTCCTTGGATACTAGGTCTAATTTAATGTGATTCCTAAAATTATGAATGTTTAGAAACATTAGAAGAAGAAATTAAAATCGCAGTCAAGAAAGTCTAGAAGATGGTGCTGTTTCTCAACAATCCCAAAAGGGCTAAAGAAAAAAAGAAAAGCATATTTTAAAATCTAGCATATAAATTAGGATTTCCAACCTGTATTAAAGAAATATCTTTTTTAGACACCAAAATCTGAAGGGGAAAAGTAAGGATTTGGAGGGAGCTCATTCTGGGTAATTTATTAAAAATAAACCTTTTGTAATCTTCAGCTTATTTATGAAACACAGCCTCTTATATGAGACGCCTCACCTGAGAGGATGTTTAGTTTATGATAGATTTGTATGTAATATCTGATGCTTTGTTCTTAGAAAATAATTTTAAACTTTTAAAAGAAAGAAATCTGGGAATTTAAAGCATTTATAATTATATAATAGTTTATTTTGTAAATATTATACTATCATTTCTACAAGTTTCATTGGACTATCATGAAGTTACTGAGCATGTGTTGAATTTCTGAATTTCAGCTAATAGTAATACAGATTCATGTATTTTCTGATGCGTAATGATTTGTTTACAAGAAAACTGTTTTGTCAATAAACTCATTTTATAGTATATCAATAAACTATTCAGTGATTAAACCATCTTTATTTTAACTATATTTTATTCTGTAGTAATGCTAAGCTTCTAAGATTAATGACTTTATGTAGAATTGTCAGTTTAGTTCTTAACATTTTATTTTACTAGTGGCCTGAATAGTACATTTACTTAAATTCATTTATATACCAAGGATTCGTTAAATATTTCTAGCATGTTAACCTCAAATCAATGAACAGAAATATTTTATATGTGACAAAATTATATGTGAAACTTTCTTGGGGTTATAAGAGCTGTCAACCTACACAGACCTTTTTCTTAAAACTTGATAAATGTTAATTGACATTTGGTAAAGGAAAAGCTTAAAAATTAATACAAAAAGAAAGAGCCCAATGATTTGAAACATTCTAGGATAAAGTAGATTATAGACTATGTGGGTGATATTAAAAATGTACCATTATTTGATTATATTTATTTATTCCTTCTATGTTGCAAGTAGATCAGCACACGCTACTAAGCTCTTACTCTTTTGTCTGTAAATTAAATCATTAGAGTTTGGCTTCTAAGATTAAATCTTATTTGTTGTACTTTTTGTTGTTTCTATTTATGTGTGTGTTAAAATATGTATAACATGAAATCTGCTATCTTAGCCATTTATTAGACGTACAGTCCAAGGGTATAAAATGCATTCCAAATGCTATTCATCTTCCTCCACAGTTTTTCATTGTGAAACTTTGTACCCATTGAAGTAAGTCCCTAGTAATTTACCCTGTCAACTACTATTCTTCTGTTTCTTTGTGACTTTCTAACTACTTCATTATAACTGTTATAAGTTATATAGTATTTGCCACCTGTGTGCAGCTTATTTCATTTAGTATACTGCCCTTAAAATTGATCTATTTTATAGCATATGTTAGAGTTTTCTTCTTTTTAAAGAAAATTAAAGGATATCACACTGTATGTGTTTGCAACATATATTCATTCATCCATCGTTGGACACATGGGCTGTCCATGAACAATCCTGCTATCAACATGAGTGTACAGATATATCTTGGAGACCATGTTTCAGTTCTTTATGGGGTGTATTGAAGTACAGACTTGTTAGGCCATACGGCATCTCTGCCTTGCACAGTGGCAGCTAAGCTCTGAGTTCATCCTACCTGGAGTTCATGGTTTTTCCTGGATGCTTCTATTCATCTTTCAGCAAATTTGGGAGATTTGGAGCTATATTTTTTCCATATAATCTCTACTCCTTTCTCTCTCTTTTGAAACATCTATAGTCCATATATTGGTGTACATTGTGGTGGTCTTACACCATAACCCTTATTCTCTGTTTACTTTGTCAACTTTTTTACTCTTCTTAGATTCCATAATTAATATTTAAGAGGTTTCTTGTCCTTAAGACTTTTATCACCTCCTAAAATGTAATATTCAATACACAGCATTAATGGATATATTTCCAGTGTGAGAGCCTTTAGGAGGTCATTTATTCTTGAGGTCAGAACCCTTTTAAAATGGATTTAGGACCTTATTTTAAAAAGCTGGATAGATGCTTTGCCCTTCCACCACGTTAGAACACAGTGTCCAAGGCTATTTAAAATGGTTAGACTTTGAAAAGTAAAGCAGTAGTTAGTCAGGGCTAGGTTGCAGAGAGAAAGCAGGGAGTTTAAGTGCCTTATGGATGTAAAGTCTCAGTTAAGAATAAAAGGTTTTGTGCATCATTGTGCTTGTACGTAACCAATACTGTGCTGTACACTTGACTTAAGGGGGTAAAATACAGTGAGGACATTTTTATTCACAGTGACTAAGAAGAGTCACTGTGTACCTGCTTTTTTAAAATGCAATATATCACCAGATACTTCTCTGAAGTTAAGCATATAAGATACATATATTCATAACTAGTTTGCACTACTTAACAGGATTATCAGACATATGCAAAGGCAGAAAAATATGATCCTTAGCTAAAATCAGCCAGTAAAAAGAGAGAAGTTACATGTGGTGGAATTATCAGATATGGACATTAAGGCAGCTATTACAGACATACTCTATGGAATGTCCAAGAAAGAAGAAAACATGAATATGCCGAGGAAATGGAAGTGATTTACAAAGAGAGACCCAAGTAGAACTTCTGCAGAGGAAAAACAGTATCTGAAGTGGAGTCAGCAGCATGTTACGTATTTCAGGAGAAAAGGAAGAAGTAAAGCTTCACATGTGGCAGTGCATGTATCAGATGGAATACCAAGAACACTGGCTGTCCAGTCTTGGTTCCTAGAACTCGTATGATAGAAGGAGAGAACCTCTGTCCTCTGTCCTCTGGCCTGTGGGTCATGGCACATACGTGCCAACACATACACTCTAAGTAAATTAAAATGTAAAAAAAAAATTTTTTAGTGAAACACTAAGAGAAATATTCCAAGAAAGAAAAAAATCACATCACTGAACTAACTACAAGACGTTATCAAGTAAATTAACAAAGTATAGCAAGTTTTAGATGGAGATAGGGAGACAGAAAAAATAGTTCAAATAATGGCCAAATATTACTATGTTTGATGAAAGAATTTGACTACTGAATAATACCACTTTCTGAGTTGTCCATTCATAACTAGAAAAGTAAAATTTTTGAAAAGGAATTGGGGTAGAAAAGGAAAGGGAAAAAAAAAATCAGGTGTCCTGTTTTCACATTCAGTATGTACTGATAGACTTCTTGTAAAATTCTGTCTTCCTAGAGATTAAAAATTTGGCTCCAAGAAAGAAGTGCAGCCTCTATTATGAATGTTTATTAGAGGCCGTATAACCCATGTTATTCTTCGACTATGTGAAAGCTTCATCTGCTTTGCAATTGACGTAATAGGAAAGGGAAGATTTCTGTATAATGTTAACTTTGGATTTTTTAATATCTGTTAGCCTTTGAAATCTAAAATTTACCAAATGTGAGTAATAATTTACTTTTCAAAGCTGGGAATCTGACCCAGGGCTTGAAAGCATTCTAAGCAAGAACTATGCCACTTAGCTATGTCCCAAGTCTGAGTAATAATTAAACTTTTTGTCTTGAAGGAACTATCTTATCTTTTTAAGCATGAAGCAATAGGTAGGCTGTGTGGTAGAGCTTATGCTAGGGAGAGAATGCATCCAAGTCTGTGAGAGGTATTTGTGATGCCTACACAAACACAAGTAAGTGGTCAAGGATGTGGTTGGTAAGAAACAGAAGATACACTTTTGTTTTTAATCTAATACTTAGGTTCTACTTTCACCTCTAAATAATCATGTTGATTATTGTTTAAACTGCTTACATAAAGTACCAGTGAAGTATAGTTTTAAATTTTAGAATATGTGTTGTGAGTATGAAATATATTTTGTATGTTAAGGAATAACTCATACATAAAATTTCACAACTAATACAACTATATTATTTAGCTAAACAGAATTCCTGTGTTGTAGTTTACATTCACTTCAAATTTTAAAGCTAACAAAATATACCCTTCACTAAGCATGTGGTGAATGAAGCCTTAAATAGGAGGTAGGATTTTCCTACAGTGCTGCAGCTAATCCAATTCAATCACCTTCCTGTTTGTTTGGAAAATTGTTCATCTGGGAAAGCTTAGCTTAAATCTTACTTAATTCACATTTATGGCTGATAAAATTTATGTTCCTGACCAATATATCTATTCTGTGCAAAGGCAGATTGTAGTTTTCCTCTTGATTGCTGTTCTTACTAACTTTTATGAGATAATAAAAATTACAAAGGCTTAAAGAAAAGTACTGTTTTCAGGGCAATATGTACTCTGATTTTTCAGATAGCTTATTTGAGAAAATGTCAATAGATGTTTATTAAATATTTGATTAAATGAACTGATGGGTAAATGAAGATTATTCATTTTGCTGGCTTTAAAGGACACAACTTGCTAAGATTTCTCTCTTTCTGCTTTCTATGAGTGTCTGCTTTGTGGTAGGCACTAAATGGAGGTGTTCATTTTATCTTGTAACTATTCATGAAGTAGATGTTATATATAGTTTGGAGATGAGAAAGATTTCTAGAAAGGTTAGTTAATTTTTATAACATTGTCTATCTTGGCACTAAAAAGATGGCTTAATGGTTAAGAGAACTGGCTGCCCTTACAGAGGATCTGGGCAAATAAATGACATTTGGAACACAATTTTTAAGAGTTTAGCATGCTCTAGTAATTCAAGGATAAGAAGTTCAGCAGAAATGTAGTACAGCAAACACTGGACTAAAAGTTTGAAATTGGAGTTAGGCCTATAATCTGGCTTTAGTCTCCAGCCATATGATTTATTAGACTTCTATCTATACCATTTATTAGGCTTGGGACAAGTTATAACATTGAACAAATTAGTGACCTGTCTGAAAGAAAAATCGAACTCTGCAGTTAATCCAATTAAGTCACCTTCCTGCTGGTGAGACATTCCCAGATTTCCTTAGGTATATAGTGATCTCATTTCTTCCTAGACACTTGTAGCCTGCCAATGAGAGAGCTAGTACAAAAAAGTGAAGTGATTGGCAGCGGCAGTAGCAAAGCCTGGGTGAGTCAGCAGTGGACTCTGTGTCTGTGTTCTTATCTAGAAAACGGAGCCACTTTAGTTCAGAGAAGAAAATGTGATGACATTGATAAGGACTTGAAACTTCTGGTCTCTGCCTATTCCCTTTTTGTAGAAAGCTTCCTTGTCTCCTGCTCACTATTCTGTTGAATATTTATTATTAAGAGAAATTTATAATGTGACATTTAAAAATTTTTTTTTAATTGTAAAAGATTAGGCCAGGTCAGAAGGCTGGTACTGTGGTTCCCAGGGTAGCACTGTCTGGAGGTTGGAGAACTTTAAGAACTTCAAGAACTTAGGTCCTTGGGGCTTGCCCTCCAAAGGGCCTGTGGTACCTCAGTTTCTTTCTGTCTCTGTGTTGTGCTGTGAGCATTCTTTAAGATACATGGTTCTGTGATGAGAAACTGTGCTCACGTAAGGCCCTAACAAAAGAGGCTATCTAATACTGGGCCAGAATCTCAGAGACAGTGAACTGAATAAGCCTTTACTTTGTAAGTAGCTTGTCTCCGATGTTTAGTTGTAGTAACCCAAAGCTGACAATGTTGCTTGCTGTCCTTTTATCATAAGTATTAGAAGGTAGTAGGTATAGGAATAGTCCAACAATAGATTATTTTTACATGGTTTTTATTATGTTCTGTCCATGTTTTCTGTATGATGCTTTCTGAAGTACCTCAGAATTGCTTCCCACTATGTCTCTATCAAAAGCAATCACAGTAATTTCATTTTAAAAAACATTTTGGGCACTGCTTTCCACCTAGAGATTCTTATACGTAATGAAGACTCCGTGTCTTTAAGACTTTAAAAATTGCTAACCCAGCAAGATGGTGTATGCCTTTAAACCTAGTACTAGGAGGTAGAGGCAGGCAGATCTCTGATTTTTGAGGTCAGCTTTGTCTACAAAGTGAGTTCTAGGACAGCCAGGGCTACACAGAGAAACCCTGTTTCAAGGGGGTGGGGATTATAAAAATTACTGTCAGCCAGCTTCCTGATGATCCTTGCTTGTGTTATTCCTGTCTCACAGGATGGCACTAAACTTGAGAAAAGATGTTTCATGAGAACTTACTGCCATCAGCTACTTGTAGAACTTCCTAGGAAAGCTCTTGTTCATACTGTTAAGCCCACCTGTGCAGGAACCATGCAGAGCAAATACATCAGTAGGGTTTTTATTTTATTTTTTTGGCTTTCCTAATGAGTGGAGAAATCTTGCACAGCTGCAGAGGCCTGCAACTTCTTTCTGAACTGATTTATTTACATAACTTAATGTTCAGTTTAACACATTGCTTAAAAGCAAGCAGAGAGCCCTTTTCCTTAAGTTGAATTATTATTACTATTAGTTGAATTCGTATTTCACTGTGCAGCCGATATGAATTCTATGTAATTGAGATATGAGAAAAAAGCTATATGAGGAGAAAGTGGTTAATTTGTGCATTGGAAGGATTTTCTGGTGAGAGGGTATGATAGTCCACTGGCTTGCTTCCCTTATCCATGTTTTACTTCTTAATAATTGAACCCTGATTTTTTTTTTTTAACTTAGCACATTGCCATCTGGAACAAAAGGTATTTCCCAGCCTTCCTTTCAACTAGAGGTGGCCATGTTACTGGGGTTTAGTAATGAGATGTCGGAAATGTTATGTGAAACTGAAGGGAAGTCTCATTAAAGGGAACTGATCCCACACAGAGATGCACTCTTTTGCCCCTGGGCCTTTCTATTGCTTCCTGGGCTGCAATGCAGACATAAAGCTGAGGCTTCAGTAGCTTTCATGGGTCATAGGTTAGTATAAAAAGATTAAAAGTGGCTATGTCATTGATGAGCATGTAGCTACATTCAAAGCTTCAGACTGGCTACTTTTGGGTTTCTTTATGTGAGTAAAAAGTAGCAATGGCTGGAACCTATGGTGTCTTTTTTTTTAACAGCGTAACCCATTCCTCACAGACAGCAGTGTAGCAGGGCACAGGCATCTGACTACCTCTAACCTCACCTCTAGGTACCATTGAAATTAAATCACCACTAGAAGCCCAGGACAGTGCCATATGCCTGAAATACTGAAATGTTAAGAAATTTCTACTGAACACTAGATGTTCACACTGAAAGGAACCAGAATTTGAAAAAAAAAAAATGGTTGTTTCAGGTCTTGAGCAGGAAGTGTGCATGATGAACCTAGCAGAGAAAATAGTAGAGAAGCTATCAAAAGCCATTGAGGTTATATGAAAGAAAGGACTTAGGAGCCAATTTGAAGAGTATGACAATGCCTAACGTTAGAAAAACTTGATCATTTAAACACCAGTAACTACAGTAAGTTGAAATTCATCAAATATGGTAAAACTCTGAGCTTATGTGTTGCCTTTTTAAAGGTTTTTTGTTCATTTTTAGAGGTTATTAAGGAACCAATTTATTACTTTGACAATTGCTAAATAAAAGATTAGGTAATTACTTTCTTGTACAACTGTATACTCTCAGGTTAAGCACATAGTTGGTAGGGGCAAGTTTTTCTTTCTGGAATGTTCCAGTGACTATGTTGAGAAGGACTGATAAAATATTAGGTGAACTGCTAATGGAAGCTTCATAATAGCTATGTTAGGCTGGCAGCACCAGTACATACAGACTGATCATAATATCATAGAGATAGCTCCACCTTATATACACCTGGAATAAGCTTCACACCTCTACCATGAAATATTCTTGTTAAACAAAAATCAAGCCATACTTTTATCAAACCTGTAGATCTAGCTGCTGATTTAAAGGAAATACTGAAAACAAGATTCTGCAACCATTCCGCAAACAAAAAACAATGCCATATTCAATACAAGGCAAACAGACAGCTTTATGCATGTATCTAATACATTCTGATTACTCTTTCTCCCCTGCCTTGCCTTCTTCCCATCCCTATCAGTCCCTTTCCCAGATTCATGATGTTTTGTTTTGTGGTACATGTAGTTTAATCAAGGAAATCTGTGTGATCATTAGATTGGAACTATCCATTGGAGCCTGGTGGAGTCATCAGTGCATTCATAATAGAAGGTAGTAATTACCCCTCTCTATGAGTCTGTCTGTAGCAGATAGTCCAGCAGTTGAGGTGTAGAGACCCCTGAGTTCCTCCTTCATTTATGCCTGATTGCTGTTAGGCCCATTCTTGTGCAGATCCTGTGTAGGTAATCTGTAGCTGCTGTGAGTCCATGTTTGCAATGGCTGTGTCTTGTCTAGAAGATAACATTCATAGCTCTTCTTCCAATCTTCTGGCTCTTAAATTCTTTACACCTCACTACCACTGTGCTCCCTGAATCTTAGAGGTATTCAAGAAGTCATGAGCACTCATCCATCACTTATCAGCACCATATACAGCCATGAGTCTACATTAATCAACATTCACTGAAAAGAGTCTTCACTGATTAAGGCAAAGAGTAGCAGTTGTCTGTGGGTATAATCATCAATATTTAGAATTGACACAATGTCAGTTTAGCTAAACAACAATATTCAGCTTATCCCCTAGGTCCTATGATCTCCCCCACCATGGATTTTTTTATAGTTTATAGTACCAGAGATGGATTCTTTTCTATGAGATAGGTCTCAAATCTAATCAGGGAGCAATTGTTTACCTTCATAACAGTAGTGCTACAGATGGGTACCTCTTTCCTGGCAGATTGGTGTTGAGGATAGGATTCACAGCTAGGTAAGTTCATTGATACCTTTTCTCCCCTGGCAGCCTGCATAGCACTTTCCAAGACTTTGAAAGCTAACTGGCAGGAAGGAAGCTTCCAGCTCAGTTTTAGCTTTGATTTCTCCATATCAACAAAAGCATATATTGTGGAGACCATGGATGTTGAAAATGAATTCACAAGGCCAGTAAGGCTAGGATAAAACGAAGAGTACTAACTAATAGAAAGACATAAATTAAAAGGGTATAGATAAAATAAGGACAGCAGGGTAGAAACTAAAAAAGGAAAAAATAATATTAAAATAAGCAATAGAGTAGAAATTGAATTATGCAGTAGCCAAATAACACTGCACCAGAATAGAGAACACATTAGAAAATTGAATTCATGATACAGAATACAGATTTGAGAAGCTTTCCCAAAATGCAAACGAAAAGAGAGATGTAAAAGATTTGAAGAAAGTAAAGAATAAAGAGAGCTAATATATAGAATTTATATTCTAGGAGAGACCAGAGCAAGTTGAATAGAGATCTATTTATTATTAAACATTGTAAAGAAAAAGATGAAGGATTACCTGACTGTAATTCAAACAAGCTTATTCTCAAACACCTGGGACATTTAATGATGAGACAAACACGGCTGTTCTGATAAAAGTTTGTTTTTCCTATATTAAAATCACCAGTATAAAAAAATAAAATAAAACCCTGATCATGCATCCAGGCAAGAAGAGAAACAAGCAAGCATACCAAAGCAGAGACTCACCTTAAGTTGTTCTTACTGTTAAAATGTATTTATATGTACATGAACAGTTGGTTTGAGGACAGAATTCAACCTTGTCTAAAAAGAGTTGGGTGTGGTGGCACATTCATGTTCAGATTCCTTTCTTAATACTAGTTATGTGGGCCATCAAATAATGGTGTCTTCAGTACTACTTAACATCACAAAACTTCAAGCTTATCATCTGTAAAATAGGGCAGACATACGTGAGTTTTATTATGTAGCCCAGACTGGTTTGATACTTTTAGTCATCTTCAACCTTCCAAGTGCTATGATTTCAGCCTGCACCACCACTCTGCATTAGAAATATAATCCTATTTGAAGCATTATGAGCCACTTGTATCAGAGATCATATTAACTTTGCTACTAAAAAATTAAGTGGGCTAGTATAGCCTACTTTTGTTCTATTGTGAGTCATTTCTAGAGTATTCTTGTTTACATTTCTAGAAGGGTCTTAATCACCCAAAATCTTTTTAAAGTTAAATCCATCACTGGATATTTAACCAATTGACTGTATAATTTAAGTCTTTAGTCTATCAAGCAGTAAACAGCAGTAATTAAATTGTAAATCTGTTTTAAAGAGTTGGCCAAGATACATCATCTTAGTATATTCTGTTATGTCACTTACATTCATTTCTCTTTGGTTTATGGTTTTTAGATATCCAAACACAGGGAAGAAAACACAGCTGCCTAGTTTAAATGCCTGTGTTTTTAATTTGCATTTTAAACAATGCTCATTCATTTAACACATTTTTAATCAAGGCCTCCTTTGGACCACAGTCCTAGGCACTGGGAATGTAGCAGTGGGTTAGACAATAATCTAAGTATGTAGTGTGTCAGAGTGAGCAAGGAGCTAGAGGATGGAGGGTAAGAATTACTGTTTTACATGGGCTGGTCATTGAGGCCTTTCTAATGAATTGACATCCAAGCAGTGGCTCAAATGAAGTAAGGAAGCGAGCCAAGTATATATTAGGGAAAAAGTGCTGGGCAGAGGGAATGGCAAGTGCAAGTGCAATAATCTCCTGAATTAGAGAAGCATACCTCACTTGAGTCAGTTTTCTGCTGATATTTCTCTTAGTATTCCTGGCCCCCAGAGAAAATTAAAAGAAAATTAAGGGTGTCTTTCTCTTATGTCAGGGAACATTCTTTCTACCTTTTGCAGTGCTCGTAGCCTTATTCTGATGATGCCCATTGATTTGTCCTCTAGGCACATGGATAGTGCCTTCCTTACCTGCTGCATAGTAGCTGAGACTAAATGCTTAACCAGTCCATTTGAGTATGTGTTGATCTATTTCTTCTACTTATTACCTGGGAATGATGAGACATACAAATTGTTTGATACGTTAGTAAGAGAACATAGTAAGCAAACATGGTATATGAATCTATAGGTCATAACAGTCATACCTTCATAAACTGCCTATGATTATCATCTCATGAAGGATTGCATAATGCTGATTTCCTGATGTTTTTCTTCTATATTGCTAACTGGCCTTCTAGGAAATAGAATATTTTGTTGACTGGGGCCATTGGTTCATTCTGAAGTATAGTTTTCAAAATTAGTTACTAGTTCCCACCGTCTTAGAAGATGGTCTCCTGGATGGCAGTGTTGCACACCTTTAATCCTAGTGCTAGGGAGACAGAGGCAGATGTATCTCCATGAATTTGAGGCCAGCCTGGTCTACATAGTGAGTTCTAGGACAGCCAGAGTTACAGCAGAGAAACCCTGTCTCAAAAAAAAAAAAAGGAGGAGGAGGCCTGTTTTTTTTTTTTTTTTTTTTTTTTCTTTCTCCTTTTTGAGTAGTGTTGAGACTTTGGATTATTACTGACTCTGTTTCAGTTAGCTTCAAACATAATTCTCACAGGTTTTAACAAATAGGAAAAAGGAACTTTCAGGCTGACCACTATATCTTTTAGCTACACAACACTGTATTTTTTTTTAATTATGAAAATATTTAAACATAAAAGTACAGAACTTAGTATACAGTATGCCTGCTGGTCAGATTTAGCAGTTATCAATATTTTTTCCAGTGTTGGTCTAATACCCTCTTCACTTTTTTCTGATCAGGGTCTTACCTGTGTAGCTCAGGCTAACCTCAAACGCAAAATCTTATTGTTTTAGCCTCCTGAGCTCTGGGATTCTGGGCATTTACCACCATACCCAGCTTCTACAACTTTTTTGACCCATGGGTTATGATTCCATTGGTTTTGAAAGTTTGTTATCTATCATGATTCCATACCTAGAATCATCCATTTCTCTAAGTGCCCCCCCCTTTTTTAGTGAGGAATGATATCAGATATAAACGTTGATATTAGGTTAAAATATGGTGCTTTTGTTTTTTCCCATCATGTGCCTTGTCATAAAGTTAATGTTGCTCCATAGGCAGTTACTCACATGTGGGTAAAGGAGGAAAAATACCCCTAAAAGATGTAACAACGAGCTTTGTACTTCTCTGTTTAAATTTTATTATTGCTGTGTGTGCTCACGATGTGGGGGCTGAGTGTAGCAGTGGAGGTCAGAGGACAGCTTTGTGGAGTCAGTTCTCTTCTGTCATTACATGGCTTCTGGAGATCAAACTCAGGTTGTCAAGCTTGTGTGGCAAGAGCCATCTTGCACATCCAATAATTCTGTTTTTTAACAGTCAAAATGTCAGGCATAGTTGATACATTATATAAATGATAATACAGGTGTTTTTGTTCAGTTTGCCTCTATTACAACTTCAGGAAATCTTTGATTTATAAACATAAGAACCTTTGACAGATTGCTTGTGCCATACTTCATGCTATTATTGTTTTTAATCATTTAATACATTCTTCTCATAGTAATAAGTGACAAAACATTATTAGATTGAATATTTCTAATATAAAAGGAAATCTTAACTGTCTCCTAGATCCAAATTATTTTGAACACTGACTTGATACCCTAAGTGGAAAATTCTACATTATGAAACTACGTCATGCACAAAATCATCAAAAAATACTATATAAATTGTGGAGCTTAGCGAGTATAAGCACTTACTGCTCTTGCAGAGGACCTGGTTTGGGTTCCCAGCATCCACACAGAGCAGCTCACAACCACCAGCTCTAGTTCCAGAGGGTCCAAAACCCTCTTCTGGTCTCTGAAAGTATCTGTGTTGGATCGAATCTCACCCAGGTGCATCCCCCAACCCTTGGTTTTCCTTGTCTGCTCTCAGGCGGGAAGCCACAGGGGTTGCACACACAGCATGGGTGGTGTGGTTCTTCATCGAGTACCCTTCCTGTTTTTGATCGGAGCCAGTGAGCCAACGAAAACATGAACTCAGGAGGTACCATCAGAGGGATATTCTCTGCCTTCTGAGACAGTGTTGAGGTCTGGCTCTGGGCTTTCAGAAATAGGGTCTGGATCTTTGGGACTGCGGTCCAGATCCTCTAGTCTGAATGAAGGTCTCCATTAAGGGGCCTAAGGCTCTTGTGACCCAGGTTCCTAACCAGGACAGGGGCGCCTCATTTTGGAAGTAGAACTGCTTGCCGCCTCTGGGACAGGATCCAATGCTCCTTGCCCCTGCCTGGCCCAGCTGCACCCATGCTGGCAAGCCAGCGTCTCCCGCTCCAGGCTTGCAGGAAACCTCTCTGCATGCCAGCTCTACCAGCGGCCTCCTCAACCCTTTACTGCACACACATGGTACACAAACACATACATATAGGATAAATATATTTTTAAAGTATATAGATTTCATTTTCAGGCTTAGTATGTATATGAAATAGAAGCAAATTTTGTGATTAGATTTGAGTCCCATTTCCAAGATATTGATGTGCGTGCAAAACTCCAAAGACCAGAAGATATCCAAACCCTTCTGGTCTCAACCATTTCAGATATTATGTTCCCAGCTTTTAAATTCTGTGTATATTTTCAAGACACACAAAGATCTTTGCCTCCCTTCCTTTTTGATGTTCCCTGAAGTTAATTAAATGTCTAGAAATGGGAAATGAAGAAACATAAGTGACTTGGAGGACTGCTGAAGGACAGTTGAACAGACCTTTGTTTGGGTACCAGAAGGCCTACAGCACCTCTGCTCACCTCTCCAGGCTTCACATGCCCCTGCATTTAGACTGTGGATAACTGGTATTAATCCCAACTGAAGTTCTGTAGAGAAATTGGAAATGGCCAGGCTTCCAAAGCCATCTTTATACTAATAGAGGGCTTGCTGCCTTTCTGCTCTCTCCTAGAGGAGTGATGCTATTAGCACCTGCATGGCCAGCACAGAGCTTTCCTTCTCTCTTCAACCCCTCACCCCACCCCCCAGATTGGAGTGCAATCTTCCAAAAAGCAGACCATCTTCACATTAGTGGAGAGAATCTAATAAGAGGTCATCAGCAGGAAAAAGAGATGATAACCAGAAAAAAATGGAATAAACAGAAGCAATCACAGAGAACTTTATTTTTAACAAGGAACTCTGTAGCAAGCAGAGAACCACAAAGACAGCACTTCCATTAAGCCAAAGAAAGACACACTGTCAGATTGAAAGGGCACATCTGGTTCTGAAATAATCAGCCCGCATGCCATCCTTTGAAAACTGTGGAATTCATGAGATAAACAAAAGCTCCTTAGTTAGGTCATATCCATAGTGACAGGGATCAGACTGCATTCAAACCTCACCAGTAACCCTTATTATTTGAGGACAGTGCAGTACTGCCCCAAGACTTGGAAGCATCCTGCCAAACTGTTAGGAGTGGGTGCAGAAGGGCTGGAGAGGTGGCTCAGTGGCTATAAGCTCTTCCAGAGGACAATTCCCAGCACTCATATCAGGTGGTTTACAATCACCTGTAACTGCAGTTACAGGGAACCAGACACTTCTGGCCTCACTCATGTGGGTACCCACACTCATGTGCACATACCCACACAGACATACACACTTCCACATAATTAAAATAAACCTTAAACAAAAAAAGTGTTGGAGTTGATAAATTGATTTTAGGCATTTAGGGGCTTAAAGTTTACCTTCTCTTGGAATCGGAAGAAATGAGTGGGCTATACATGTACCATTAATTTCCTTAACAGAAATTCATCCTTTAATTTTTCACAGAATATTTTCATTTGGGCATTTGCCTGTTTTATTCTGCCTAAAAGGTATATTATGGGGAATATGTGAAGACATTATAAACAAAATAAGTAATTGTGGATTCACACTGCACATTAAATTACAGAGCAACTCTGGCAAATGTAGATTATTATGCTATACATCCTTTATTGTGAGCAATCTCAAGTGTTCCATACATCACACATAGAACAAACACATAATTTCTCATGTTCCCCAGTGGCCCCTACATATCATCATAGCTGGCTGGTATATCATATGGTTAGCCGGGCCAATAGCATCAGTGTATTCTCCCTTAAGTACTGGAGTGACATTATCTGGCTTAAATTTAAAAGTATCCTGACTGTTCTGTTGATAATAGACTTGAGGGTGGAGTACTAGGTATGGGTAGAAAAAGAGGGGCCAATTTGGCCAGCACTGAAGTGCTGTGGGTGAAAAATGACCATGGCTCTGGCATTATGGCAGTAGTGAAGTTGCTCATAGGTCCCACATGAACAACATAGAATTTTCCTTGGTGGTGGTAGAAGGGCGAGTGGGTGAGAGAGAAGATGATGAAGCTGTGAGTGTTACAGTGCAGAAGCTTACTTGGCTTCCAAGTAAAGGTGTCAGTTACTTAGGTTGGCTCGTAAGTATAGATGTATCTGTAGTTACAAAGAAAATCTAGCCTAGATAGAGAATTTGGGAATACTCAGTATGCAAGTCCCTATTAAGGCATGTGGCCTGGGTGAGATCACTCAGGAATAAACAGAGATACTGCAAACTGGGACCAGAAGGCCTGCCAGCATGTAAGGGAGAGGCAAGAAGGGAGACTCAGAGCAGAGTGAGGAAGAGCAGCCAGTGTGGAGCATAAGGAGACCCAAGAGTTGCACAGATGTTCTATTTTGTTGTTTTCTCAGACAGCTACTACAGTGTTAGGATGTAAACACTTAAGTTGTTTGGTCTTAACTACTTACAAAATAGAACTTTTTAAGGAGCATAGTTAAAAACAAAATCCTGAGTTGTCAAAGGAGCACTTTGAATGAATACTTGGGTATCTCTGCTTTAGAAGATTGTGCTAACTGATCAGTTTGCCTCTTAACTTTGCCCGTGCTGGAAATTTTGAGTTTGTAATTTTAAATATGATAAGATTTGATAAAATGTCCTGATGTGCACATTGAACAAATATATTTTAAATGAAGCAAACCTACCTATGAAACATGAGTAGTGACTCTGCATGATTTTCTTCTCGCCTCCATAGGTATGGTCTGAATATGCGTTGTTTGGCAGCTCGGGTCAACTATAAGACTTTGATTATCATCTGTGCACTATTCACTTTGGTCACAGTACTTTTGTGGAATAAGTGTTCCAGCGACAAAGCAATCCAGTTTCCGCGGCGCTTGAGCAGTGGATTCAGAGTGGATGGATTAGAAAAAAGAACAGCAGCATCCGAAAGTAACCACTATGCCAACCACATGGCCAAGCAGCAGCCAGAGGAGGCATTTCCTCAGGAGCAACAGAAAGCACCCCCTGTCGTTGGGGGCTTCAATAGCAATGGGGGAAGCAAGGTGTTAGGGCTCAAATACGAGGAGATTGACTGCCTCATAAATGATGAACACACAATTAAAGGGAGACGAGAGGGGAATGAAGTTTTTCTTCCATTTACTTGGGTGGAGAAATACTTCGATGTTTACGGAAAGGTGGTCCAGTATGATGGCTATGACCGATTTGAGTTCTCTCATAGCTATTCCAAAGTCTATGCACAGAGAGCCCCTTACCACCCTGACGGTGTGTTTATGTCCTTTGAAGGCTACAATGTGGAAGTCCGAGACCGAGTCAAGTGTATAAGTGGTGTTGAAGGTTGGTATCTGTTTGCTGTACTTGGATTTTTCTAGCTTGATTGTTTTAAGGACTGAGAAACTGAAGATGTTCATTACATAGCCACTACTTGAGACCTTTCATTGTTGCTTTGTCTCAGCAAGAAGAAACAGGCAAAGTAAAGCTTTCAGGTTGCTGTGATTTAAGGGCAGCAATCAGAACAGACTGAATAAATAGGATTATTCCATTAACCTGCCTCAGAGTCTCATCAATGAGGTCAAGGTACCAATCTCCAGAAATTGTGCTTCAAAAAAACAGTTACTGGGCCAAGGATGTGGCTTAGTTATATAGCATTTGCCTAACATGTGCAAGGTCTGCTGTCACACACACACACATTTATAGCTATATCTATATATATAAATAAACTGTACTAATACAGGGACTAGACAGGCAATGAGACCCAGGATACTGGTAAGCTTTTTAACACCTGTATTCTTTCTTCAAGGTGTAATTCCCAAAGTTATGTTTTATCACTTAATAAGAGGTCAGTTTACATATATAGTCTTTTTTAAAGGGTAATTACAAGGATATACAATAATGTACAATCAATGTAAGTATTAAGATTGATAGTAGAACAGTACACACAGCATGACAGCAGAAAAAAAGCTTCAAAGCTGCAGATATCCGCAAACATTCCCCAGAAGTGCAAGAGTGAAGAGCAGTCCTTAGAACAGCTCCTTGGAGCCTGGGTTTAGTGATCCGTTGTTTGTTTTTTATAGGTGTGCCATTATCTACACAATGGGGACCTCAAGGCTATTTCTACCCAATCCAGATTGCACAGTATGGGCTAAGTCATTACAGCAAGAATCTAACAGAGAAACCCCCTCACATAGAGGTGTATGAGACAGCAGAAGACAGGGACAGAAATGTCAGACCTAATGAATGGACCGTGCCCAAGGGCTGCTTCATGGCCAGTGTGGCTGACAAGTCTCGATCCACCAATGTTAAACAGTTTATTGCTCCAGGTGAGTTTTATGCTGTATGTGTCTTATGTGTAAATTGGCTTAAAACAAACTGATGCACCTTTACAATGTTTAATGTTTTTTTAAAGGTAATAGCAAACCCTTTGTGTTACATAAATGAATGATGCTATCTAAGTGAAATCCCCCAAAAGGGAACAGCTGGGGGAAAAAGTCAGTGTTAGAAAAAGGAGTATTTACCAAGCTGTAGAATGATGCTAAAACGTAGATGTGGCTGTTGTATGCCTCCTGGGCTCTCTATACCCTGGAATGAAGCTCTTTGGTTTGGTTTTGTCTTAGGTGCTGGAATCTAACCCAGGACTGTACATAATAAGCAAGCATTCTGCCACTCAGTACATCCCCAGTCTTTCTTGGCTTATTATAATATGTTAGCACAGCAGAGTTGAATTTTTAAGTGATTCTGCCCTAAGTTAAATTTTGTCTTAACTGCAGGAGCCATCCTTTCTTTTGCATATTTTTTAACAACAGCATTTTATTTTTGTCAAGAAATTATAGCATTACCAAATAGGCCTGATCTCATTCTGAATTTTGTTAATGTACTAAATTATCTGAAACTTCATATGAAACCATTTTCATTAATAAAATCATTTATAAGATCAAATTAACCTTATGCAACATTTCCCTTTTACTGAGACAGCCTCATTAATTAGGATGTAATGTATTTTCCTGTACTAATCAATATCCATGAGAATTAATGAGTCTAATACTTAAAAAGACAATGAAATAATCTTAACACTTCCGGCTTAATCTCTATGATGAAGTGTCGTCAGGTTCACAGTTCTTTCCCCCTCCCTCCAACCTGGAGTAGGTAAATAAGAGAGAAGAAAGAGGTTAAGACCTCCTTTGTATTTTCTCCTTGTTCTTTATTGATGACAGACCTGGAAAGCCACAATACAAATCCATTAATCCTACCATAACCTTGAGTAATGCACTTAGGAATGTTAATGCAGTGCAAAGAAGGGATGACCTTTAGTTTTTATTGAGACTAGAACTTCCTTTCCCCCATGGCATTTTGTGATGCTTCAGTACATAGATAGTGTTTGCTTATTATAAAACACCAGCCATGGCTGAGTGAGAAGTTATAAGGAAATGCTTAAGAATAGTTGTTTTATACCTAGGAAGTTATTGCAGCAAGAAATTATTACATGAAGTAAAAGAACATTTGGTTTTGGGTAAACACAAGTTTTGTTTTACATTGATAGTGTTGTCTAGATGTTGGTAGAAAATTGTAGCCTTCATCTGATCTCCTTGAGTCTCTAGAGGATTTTCTTAGAATGATCTAACTCTGTCCTGTTGACAAGCAACAATTTCATTGATGCTTTTAGATGCCTTGGGGAATGCAAAGGTAGATTCACACATCCTGCAATGAAGGATTGTCACCTTAGCTTGTCATTCATGCAGTGCCCGGTTGCTGGAGATAAAACCACTTTTTAGGGTGGCTTCAAGCACACAGAGAACAGTCAACAGCCATTTTATAGGAGGATACACCTACTCAAGATTTGCTCCCTGTCAGTAAGTCTGTCAACGGGGAGAGGCATGCTCATATTATTCTGGGTGTTCCTGGAGCGGCACCGTAAGGGAGGGAGATCGACTGCAGCTACAGGAAAGCGAGAATCAAGAAAGTAAGATGGTACTGTTGACACATGGCTGAGAGGCATGAAGCATGTTTAGAAAACACAGCTCTGGAAACAATCCAGAGCGTCTTTGTTGAGAAGTTGAGACTTGTTCTTAAACATAGGTGTATGTGAGCTGGAGCTCTGGAGAACCAGAGATTATTTTTTTCTTTCTTGGCCTTTCTCCGAAGGAATTTGTTTTCCCCAAAAGGGAACAAAATCACCTTGAGTAAAGAACTATTTTATGAGCAAAATATAGTTGTGTACCCATGATCCCAGCATTTAGGGAGCAGAAGCAGGAATATCATGAGTTCCAGAGCAGCCTGCACTACATAATGAGGCACATTCACATGGTGGGGAACATTTTATGTCTGCCACATATTTTTATTTACTTATTAAATAATATTTTCCTTTAAAAAATATGTATTTAAATAGAGTCTCAGTAGCCCAAGCTGGTCTCAAACTCACTATGTGGTTGAGAGTGGGATGACTTTGAACTCTTGATCTTTCTGCCTCTTTCACAGTGCTGAAATTGCAGGCATGTGCCACAATACCTGTCTCTTTTCTAAATTTTAAAATTGAATGATCTAGAACCTCATGCTTGTAATTAGCTTTCCCAAAGCATTCTTTTCCGTATACTTTCATACTCCTCCTTTTTCTCTTGTTTAGTTGTTTTCTCACAGGCTTCTGCTGAGTACTCCCCTCCCCTTTATTTTCCTGCCTGACACTCATCTCTTAGCATTCATCCAGGATTGAGTAGAGCTGTTTCTCATTTGATGTAGTAAACCTGTTGGTGATGAATGAATAGTAGTATGAATGAATGATAGTAGTTTATGCTTTGTGTGAGGATACTGACTTAAAAACTGTTCTGTTTTCCCAGCTTTACTAAGTAGAATTGACAAATGAATTTGTATATATTTAAGGTATACAATATGATGCTTTGATGCATAGACATTACCAGGATCAAGATGGGTAGTTTACACAATGTTGGAATTGAGCACCCATGTCAGGTGGCTTCCAACCATCTTTAACTCCACTTCCAGGGAGTCTGATGCCTATAGCCACTGTGGCACCTGCACTCACATGCACAAACCCACACACAAATACATATTTAAAAATAATAAAATATTTTAAAATGTGAAAACAAAAGATAATTTACTATCCATCGCCTCAAAGTTTTAGTATGCATGTTAGTAAGAATGTAGAAAATGTGAGCATATTTTAAATGTACCATACAGTATTAGCTCTAGTTTACCATGTTGTACATCAGATACCTGAAAGCTTGTATTCTTTGGCCTCCATCTCCCTACTTCCCCCATTTCCCAGTTTCTGAACACTCCATTCTACTTCTATGAATTCAACTTTATTTTAATTACTAGTAATGTACTATTTTAATGTAACTAGATTAGAGTAACAGTCTGTATTCCACATGCAGTATCTGTCTTTCTATTTCATAAGCATTCACTCTCAGATGGCAGGATTTCTTTCTCTTTTACAACTGAAAATTACAAACACACCACATTGTCCATTCACCCATTGCCACACACAAGTTATTTCCATATCTTGGCTATTTCCACTAATCTTTCAATGAACATAGGTTGTCTCTCATCCACATATCTCTTTGATATACTGATTTTGTTTCCTTTGATAAGTATATACTCAGAACTTGCTTCACCAGGGAGTTCTGGTTTTAATTTTGGGGGAAACCTTTATACAAATTGCTGTAATGGCTGCACCAGTTTACATTCCCTCTCAAAGTGCACAGGATCCTTTCTGCCCAAATCGTCAGTAGAACTTTGTTAGCTTTTGTGCTTTCCTTGATGGCCCTAATGTATGGAGAGTGTTACTTTGTTACAGTTTTATTTGTACTTCTCTTGAGGTAAGGGATGCTGAACACCTTGCAGACAAGATGTGGCTGTTTGTGACTTTGGAGACCCTTTGTCCATTCTTTATAATTGTTTTTGTTTTCTATTGAGTCCTTTATATGTCATGGATATTAATACCTCTTCAGATCTATAGTGTGCAGATATTGTCTCCTGTTTTGTAGTTTTTGCCTTTTCATTGTGTTGATCACAATGCTTTATAGTTTGATGTAGTCTCACTCTTCTGTTTGTTTTTGGTGATGGTGGTAGTTTTTGGTACTTAGGCTTTTAGTGTCAAATCTAGAAAATAATTGGCAGCATAATTGTCCTCCTTTGTTAATATAAACCTGTACCATCTATACCAAACAAAGTTTCAGTAGCTCTTGGAAATAACTACCCAGAAAGTAGGGTCCATGAGCTTGTGGGATTCCAAACAGTAGGGAAGTCAAAACTTCCATTAGTAGATTGGAAGGAGTCTCCAGACAGCACAGTGTTCTAAGGAGAGCTCAGAACTTCATCTGCTGTGTTTTCTGTTTGCCACACCATCCTTTATGCTACCACCTAGAGCCTATTGTAGTCTGGCAGATTATATAACTTCCCATGTGCAGCCAAAAGAAGGGAATTTAAAGACTGGTTTCACATAATTGTTGGGAAGATGCCAATTGTTGACAGATTGAGGACTCTGACTTCTTTATCACTCCTGTGTGCCTCAGGAGAACCTCCTTTGTTACTGTTAAGAGAAAAATTAGTAATTGGACTTTTTTAAAGGATTCATTGCTCAATCTTTTGGACTCATCGAGTGTATTAAGACATAATAATAAGATTGATTAAACCATGTCATTTAGTTCAATTTTCATAAATAAAGTGAAAAATTAGAACAGAATTCTGGGAGGAAGTAGATTTCAGCTTCCCTTCATCTGGACTTTAAAGATGGGGCATTGTTACCAGAACAGATGTAATACTTAATAACAATGTCAGATGAATGAGGTATTACTCCAAAATAAAAAATAGGACTCAGGATAGTCTGCTGTTCCAAGTATAATTTAATCTTGTGTGATTCATACTTCAGTTCAGAATCCTACAGTGTATCAGGTAGTTGAACTAAGCTCCAGATTTCATTTAACTGTAAAGGAGAAAAGTGCTAGTTAGACAATACATGTTGACATTTTGACAGATAAAATGGATTTTGCTGAATTAAGTTTTTACTATTGAGGTCAATTTTTAAAACGTCACCCAGGCATTATTTGATTCATAAGTCTGCTGTAGTATTCTCATTCTTGATACAATTTCCAAAATTGTCTACTCTATCAAACGAAGTCATTAAGAGCCCTGGGCCATGTGTATCCATACTGGTGGGATCCAGCATTCGATCTCTAGGTATGTCCAAGCTGATCAAATCTGTGCTCCTGGTGACACCCTGAATATCCCCTCAGGGACTGCTGAAGCAGCAATCTAGGTTTATGGCTAAGTCTAAGAGAAGTTACTCCATTAAGTATTCTTTTGAGCACATATTTCCAAGTCATTTGTCTTCTTCACAGTCTTTGTACTCGAGCCCAAAGACATGGATCGTAGCCCCTGCAATACTGGTAACTGTTTAACCTCACAAAACCTGTATGTCTTCACCTTTAAAGCAGAGATGATCCCTGTTTGACCAATCTAAGAAGAGTGAGGTCAAATGACACTCTGTATGTGGGTGTTGAGAAATTTAAGCCATGTAAAGATTAAGATGCTCATATTTCCCTTTGATGGTTTGAAGTTTGTCCTGCATGTGTTTGTTATTTATGTAGAATGTGTGTGTGTGTGTGTGTGTGTGTGTGTGAGAGAGAGAGAGAGAGAGAGAGAGAGAGAGAGAGAGAGAGAGAGAGAGAGATCTTTGCTGCTATTTGGTTTTAATATGCAGTGTCTTTTGGTAAATATTAGTTGAGCATCATTCAGAGGGTCATCTTGCTGATAGCTAACCATCACTGTACTCTGGCCATATAAAAAAACTTTCATATTTCATAATTTGCCAAATAAAACAGCTTTTACTATTGTATTAGCATGTGGTAATTAGTGGCAATAATTAGCATCATTTATCACTGTTTTAAGCCACTGTCTTTTTTAAATTGTCAAAATTTCCCTGCAAAGTGATAATTGTCTCTGCTAACATTTGAAGAAACTGAGACTTGGAAAGATCTATTTGGCCTTTTCCAAGTTGGTGGCAGAACAGGAAATATGAAAGATTTTTAACTTCAAAATGTACTTTCCCCTTAACTCTTTTTATCTTATACATGAGCCCATTTTTTAATTTCCAGTAATATTGCTCATTCTTTCAGAGAATATAAAAAATAAACATCATTTTCAACATCAAATTAAAAGCTGGACTAGACAGTCTGGGTTCTGTCCTTTGTATTTGGCAGGCTACTTGACTGTGTACCTAGTTACACATCTGTAAAGTAGGAGTAAAATGGTGCATACTCATAGCTAAGTGAGCATTGTGTAAGGTCAGAAATGTAAAACACTTAGATTATAAGGCAGTAAATGCAAACTACATTAGAAATGAAATTTAATATGTAGCCATTCTATCTAGAACTTTTAGCCTCTCTTGTAATAATATGCATTGAGCCAATTTGGGGCTATTTTTTCTCCTTTATGGGATAAATATACTAGAATAATCAGTAAATCTTGATCAGTTGGTATCAGGTCTAGAAAAGACAGTTTGACAGCAAGTCTGTTATTTGGTCTGAGTCCTTTCTGTAAACCAGACAGAGTCACAGATAAGGAGAAGCTGTCATGCTACTTAGCAAAAATCTGGTAACACAATACTGGAGTTAATTTTGTATGGCCAGTAGTTGTCAAGGATAAATGTAGTTAAATTTCAAGAATAAAAATACTTTTATTCTAACCAGTCCTTGATCTGTTCCCCACAGAAACCAGTGAAGGTGTGTCCTTGCAGCTGGGAAACACAAAAGACTTCATCATTTCATTTGACCTCAGGCTCGTAACAAATGGGAGCATATCTGTGGTTCTGGAGACCACAGAGAAGAATCAGCTCTTCACTGTGCATTATGTCTCAAACACCCAGCTAATTGCTTTTAAAGACAGAGATATATACTATGGCATTGGGCCCAGAACTTCGTGGAGTACAGTTACCAGAGACCTGGTCACTGACCTCAGGAAAGGAGTGGGTCTTTCCAACACAAAAGCTGTCAAGCCAACCAAAATCATGCCCAAAAAGGTGGTTAGGTTGATTGCAAAAGGGAAGGGATTCCTGGACAACATTACCATCTCAACCACAGCTCACATGGCTGCATTCTTTGCTGCTAGTGACTGGCTAGTGAGGAACCAAGATGAGAAAGGTGGCTGGCCGATTATGGTGACCCGGAAGTTAGGGGAAGGATTTAAGTCTTTAGAGCCAGGGTGGTACTCTGCTATGGCACAAGGACAAGCCATCTCTACCTTAGTCAGGGCCTATCTTCTAACAAAAGACCATATATTCCTCAATTCAGCTTTAAGGGCAACAGCCCCATACAAGTTTCTGTCAGAGCAGCATGGAGTTAAAGCTGTGTTCATGAATAAACATGACTGGTATGAAGAATATCCAACCACACCTAGCTCTTTTGTTTTAAATGGCTTTATGTATTCTTTAATTGGGCTGTATGACCTAAAAGAAACAGCAGGGGAGAAGCTTGGGAAAGAAGCGAGGTCTTTGTATGAGCGTGGCATGGAATCTCTTAAAGCCATGCTGCCCTTGTATGATACTGGCTCTGGAACCATCTATGACCTCCGCCACTTCATGCTGGGCATTGCTCCCAACTTGGCCCGCTGGGACTATCACACCACCCACATCAACCAGCTGCAGTTGCTCAGTACCATCGACGAGTCCCCAATCTTCAAGGAATTTGTCAAGAGGTGGAAAAGCTACCTAAAAGGCAGCAGGGCAAAGCACAACTAGAGCTTGAAACCAAAAGGGCATTCCAGCCAATTCTGAACTCAAGGGCTGAGCTCTGTCAGTGACTGAGCTTAGCAGTGTGTCGCACATTTTAAAGTGGTGGGTGTTTGGGGTTTGTGGGTCACAGCAACATGAGAAAAGACCCTTAAAGTTAGTCTTCTGAAACAATTGCATTCCATGGGTCAGGTGCTTAGAAATGTATACGCAGAGTGTTTAGTCACTGCGCTGAACAAAGATGTGATCTCTGCCCCACTTGTCACTTAGGCCTCCACGCAGAGTTGCTCTCAGCCTGTGGAAGGTAACAATAAGCTGCTGCTGCTAGCCTGCTGCCCAGCACTTACCTAAAACTTAGTGTGAGTGCTTTTAAAATGTGATCGTATTTATTCTGAAAGCAGACTTTTAGGAAACAGTGTGCTCTGCTGCAGTAAATGTGTGCGTATAGCCTGGATCATGGATTGTGGTTGTGAGAAATGTTTATTTCCCATAGATTCATTTCTTGGGAGGGAGTGAGCATCTGTTGCATTTGTTCAATTATATATAGAAAATATTTTGAATTACGATTTTCTTGAACTATGTATATTTAAACAGCCCGTGTTCAGGTTTCACGGTCACATAACATAAGCACAACTAAAATGAAATTTGTTGACTGCACAAGAAATTACAGACATGTTATGTTTTATGAAACTTGATCTACAATCAGTAAAAGTTTGATAATCGTCTTCCTCACCTCTGCCCCCAATGCAGTGTGTCTTTGTCACTGTCTAGAATGTTGCATCTCATTTCATACTACACTTTGGTGATTTTGTCCATTTTGAGGACATTACCCACAATGTTAATTATAACCCTAAATTTGTGACAGACCTAATGACTTGAAGCAGCCATCAGTCCCTTCTAGGATTTTTTCCCTTTAAAGAAAATTACTGGGTTAAATGTTAAAGGTTCAGGAGTCACAATTAAGTTTTTCCTGCCTGGATTGTTGTCATTGCTTTTAACTTCATTGCTTCTGCCCTCATCATTTCTCTGAAGCTTAATTTTGAATGATTTCAAAATTGAAACGGAAGAGATGCTACTGTGTCTGCTGTCCGTGTGCCAGCAGATCTGTAAGTGGTTTTGGAGTCCTCATGCCACAGGCAGTGTCTGCTATAGAGCTTCAGGCATTAGGTTAAAAGTAACAGGGATTGGTTTTGCTCTGGTTTTTGTTTAGGGCGTGGTAATATGGGGGCAGTTTGGTAACATGAGCTACACATTTTCTAGGGACAAACTGGTTTGTCCATACTGTCTGTCAGATGCAGGCTTAAGAGCCAGGAGGACGATCTGCCTGCGTATTGTACTTCTGTTGAATTCAACTACAAAGTACTATTGAAACTGAAATATATTTGAGTGATAAAAATACACACATACATAAATGATACATAGGTAAAATATATATATGAACATCAAAGGAGACAGGAAGGAAGGTATGTGCTGGACAGTATTAAACTGTTGAAAAATAAGCATAAACTCCCAGTTTATACAACTACAACTTAATTTTGCCTACAACAAAACCAGCATATTGTCATTAGGTTCCCCAGCTTTTTACCTTTATGGTTCTCACACATTAGGTGTTTCAGCAACTTCTGAACAGGACATTTTGTCTCAGCAATAAAAATGAGGACTCCCTTTTTACTTTCAGTACTGATGTTCAAAGCAGGCTTTCTCCCCCCTACCCCCCAACACTGTTCACTCTTACCAGATTTGTTATTAGAGTGGTCCCAACTTCTGCTTTATGTTTGTGTACTGGTCTTCAGATGAGAGGAGTCAGTGAAATCATCATGGTACTGCTTTTGTGACAAACACCAGTGCCTTACCAATGTGGTTGTCCTTTTCCACCGAAGAGGGAAGGATTTTTTTTTTTTTTTTATGTAGAAATGGCAGTTCACTGCTGTTGCTTTTCCACTGCCTTCCACATTGCAACAGCTACTTGACTTGTCTTGTGATCCCAGAATTCCCTAAGAAGTCACACTGAGCCTGTGGCAGCACTGTCAGTGCTTGGGCTTGTCAGACTTGAGGATGCCTCTGTGTCATCTGGGAGTTTACAAATGAGACTTTAGGTGTGCAGGAAGTCTGCCTGCAAAGTGGGATCTGCAGCATTTTGACAGGCAGGGTGATGCTGCTTCGGGAGAGCTGGGCATGTGTGGAGGAGCACTGCCTGGGACCCATGCATTTTTGCCTCCAGAAAACTACAAAGTTTTCTGGGTTTTTAAATCATGTAAATGTTTACTTATCCTGAGTAGAGAGAGAATGGGGAGGGTATTTTAAATTTTTGTTGTGTTTCTTTAAATTTTTCTTTAAAGGTATTGGTTTGGTTCACTTACTTGAGTTAGCTTCCATGTTGAATCTGTTGCCACTTCAGTAGTAAAACCAGCCAAAAGTTTCTAGACAAAGGGCAGGTTTGACCCTTTAGCAGTTACTGTAAATAATGGCTTCATTCAAGAGCCACGCAGCATTCGTGACGAGTGCAGAAATGACACAAGCACTCCAGATGTTGGCGGGCCTCTTTCTTTGTTGGTGTACAGACTCTCACCAAAAGCTGCTGTTTTCGTTCTTGTAATTGTTTCCTCGCTTCTCCTCCATTGTACATGTGGGGTATATGCCATGTGTCAAATATGCAATAACGTGTTTACCGGATGCCCTTCTGAAGGGTGGTCCTTTGTAAAGCTGTACAGACTTTGCAGTTCAAGCACAATGTGCACATGTTAGTTTTCTATACAGCAAAACTTGATTTTTTCAAATGGAAAGGTATTTTGTTTCTATACAAAGTTAAATGGGTTGTTTGTGCTTAATGTAAAGCTGCTTTATAAAATTGTAAAATAAAGTTTTTATCTTGAAAAGAAATGTACTTGGATATTTCTCTTCTTTTTCTATTTTGTTTGTGATTTTTTTCAGGCCAGCAAGCATTTGACAACATTTCCCATTGAACCTGCAGACAGGGAACCTGAGGGCAGTGCAGGAGACTTAGTCTGCAGGGGACCAGCATACAAGGACAAGTTCAGAAAACAGTGTGCTACACTGTGCTCAGCCAGAGACCAAAGCCCAAGCTGGAGCTCTAGGGTAAGGACAAGTGGAAGAAGATAAGGGGCTGCTTGAACAAACACGTGGGTGCCCCAGCTGAGTGGGAGCACGCCCTCTCTGCTCAGGCTGGTAACTTGGGGTTAGCTGAGAGTACCATGCTGAGTGTCATCTTTCTGTACTCACCTCTTTAGAACAGTCAGTGTCATCTCATTTTCTCTCCTCAGTAAGACTTTAGGTTCCCAAATATGAATGAAGCCTGTGGCTTCATTTTATTAAAATTATTTGTGTGCTGGAATTCCAGTTGATCAGCTATTAGCTTCCAGTGGCTGTTCAGGTCTCAGCACAAGGCTGTCCTCTCTTGGAGCTGCCCCTGTCTTCCACCTTCAGTTGAGAAATAGCAATGTGGTCACAAGCAGTCTTGGACCAGAGTGGATCATGGACTACTCTTGCTTTGATTTTGCAATCTGTGACAAACCAAGAGTTGGCTATGAATCCCATACTCATTTCTCTGTTGCCCTTGTGGGGAGAGTCTTCCGTACCACAGAGGGCTTGATAAGTGATGAGCTCTCCTTTCCTGTATGCCAGATGGCCCTGACAATAGCTAGGCCAGTCTTTCCCAGCAAGAAACCGAAATCGAGTTTGATTTTTAAAACTGAAGTCAAAAGAGAAAAGCAAAGGTGAAAAACAGAATCTTGACAGCTCCAAGCCCTGGATCAGTGCATTTCAGAGGGCAGTGGAACTCCTCTCAGGTTTCATGGAGTATACCTGTGTACTTAGGGCATTCCCTGAGTACTGGTGTTGGCTGGGTTTGGTTTCTGTGACTTGCAGCACAAGCACTATTACTGATGAATAATAGCGCCACCACTGTTGAGGAAAGTGGTCTGCAGAAGGTACATTTCCTCATCTGCTAGGCTGCTGTAACAAAATGCCACAAGCTAGGGTAGTTTAAACAGCAGAAATTCACATTCTCAATTTCAGAAATGGGAAATCACAAGTCAAGTTGTAGGTGGGTTGGTTTCCTTTGAGGTTGATTTCCTTCTCGCTGTCTTCTTCCAGTGTGCTCACATGGTTGTCCTCCAGCTATGTTGTCTGAGTCCTAATCTCATAAGGATATTAGTCACACTGGATTAAAGACCATTCCTATGACCTTGTTTTGTTTCGACGTGTATCACCTTTTCAAAGGCCTGACTTCCACATACAGTCATGTTCGGGCATATTGAAGTTTAAAACTTTAACATACCAATTTGGGGGCAGGGTGTCACAGCTCAGCCCATAATAACCATTCTTCACACAGAGCACCCAGGAACGGCCTTTGATAACCAGTGAAGGTCCCAACTCAGGTGCTTAGGAAACATGAATGGGGCAGAGATTTTTACTTACGGCTCAGGCAACAAAGCTGCCTGCTTGTCAGTAACTTTGTCTTTGGTCCCATGAATTTTAATTCCCTCATAGTACTGTCCAGAAGAAAACATCCTGTTCTTAAATGGCTTGTTTTGTTTTGTTTTGTAAACTAACAAGATAAACAGTAAAGTGATGTTTTAAAAATGTATGATCAGAGATTAGAGAGACGGCTCAGTGGTTACGAGTACATTCTGCTCTTGCAGAGGACCTGAGTTCCGTCCCCAATTCAGGCAGTTGCTCACTACTGCCTGACTCCAGCCAAGAGGATCCGACACCTCTGGCCTCCGAGGCATCCATACACATACAGCATGAACATACACACTATTAAAACTAAATATTTTTTAAAGAATTTTTAAAAATACACTAATATAAACTACTAGGTTTTAATTTGAATGCAGAATCCAGAGATATCCCTAAAGCCATCGAGGGGTTGGAGAGACAACTCGTTCAGTAAAGTACTTGCTATGCAAGTGTGAGGACCTAAGTTCACATCCCAGCTTGCATGTAATAAGCTGGACACAGTGGCACACAGGCACCTGTCCTCCCAGCACTGGGGAGGCAGAGACAGGAGGCTTTCCAGGACTCCCTGGTCAGCCAGCCAATCATACTTTGTAAAATGAAGTTGTAAGTTACTAAAGAAGACACCATACCAAATTCAATTTCTGGCCAGTAGTAAGATTATTTTTCTTCTTTTTTTCTTTAACATACGATTCAAATGCTTTATTTGACAGTTGTAGGTCACCCGTTGGGCCAGGTGGTAGATATCCAGGACCCAGCGGCAAGATCAGCACAGCCTCCAAGCCTTTCTTTCTGACCCCATTAGAGTGAGCACATCACCCTCTCGCACAGGGCTTTTCATGTTACTGATGTTGGAGCATCTGGTATCATCGATTAATTTCACACACACACCTGTGTGCACTGTCCCTGCGAGCCAGTTCTGCCTGGCACTTCAGTTACTCTAGCCAAAGTGGTGGGCTGAATGTGACTCATGTCCATGATGGCAACGATCTGGAGACAGCAGAATTTTTTTTCCTCAATGGCTTTGTTTCATGGGGTGTTTGTTGTTACTGGTTTGTTTATTTAATAGCTTTTGGAAAAGGCCTCATTATATAGCCCTGGCTGGCTTAGAACTCAGTATGTAGACCAGGCTGGCCTTGAACTCACAGAAATCCACCTTCCTCTGCTGCCTGAGTGCTGAGATTAAAGGCCTGTACCACCACTCCTGGCTTTAATAACAATTTTTAATCCCAAGTTCTCATTTTTATAAACTGTTTAAAACAGTCAACAATCTAGGGATAAAACACTGATTTCCATTTTACCAGCCCATTAAGGATGTCAGGTTGAAATGGATGTGAATTTAAATGTTGTGTTGGTGATGAATTTGAATGTTTGCTGCTCCGTTTCTGGTGAAAAGAAATACATTTACCATCTGGAACAAGTGATTGATCGCTCCCATATGTAAACTGCATTTCCTGAATGTTAAAGAGCAGCCACTCAAAGCTGCTAATCCTTCTCCAGGAGTAGAAGGATTTTGCAAAATGATAGCACTGCAAAAATTCATTAAGGAGGAATAACAACAGCAAAAGGTAGAGAAAAGTACCAGGAAGGGTAAGGAACAGAGCGTCTCCCACATGGCTACAAGGCTTAGACGGGGTGTTTTTAGGCAACCCAGAGCTCACGGTACCTTTCAGTCAGGAGGAGATTTTGCCTGCCTGGGTTTCTGCTCTGGGATAAAACTGAAGAAGGACAGCTTTGAGGTATAGATGGCTCATCTGGCAAAGGTTTGCTGTGAAAACATGAGAATCTGAGTTCGAATCCCAGACTAGCAGAGACAGGTGGATCCTTGGGGCTCCTTGGCCAGCCAGCCAAATTGGTGACCTCAAGGTTCAGTGGGAGACCCTGGAGAAGGGGAGAGAGGGAGGGAGAGAGAACAGAGGTCAACCTCTGACCTACATATATACACACACAACAAACAAATGGCTATTTCTAGTATATAGAAAACCTGGTATCCATTGCTTTGGAGACTAGAGAGGGCAGTAACTCCCCAGGGTGAAGTAAGTCTTGTCTATAAACAAATACATGGCAAACTGCAGGATTTGAATTTGATGCCTGACATCCTTTTAACACCTGGCCAGATGAATTCTCTGGAATTCAGTTAACTACTGTGGGAAACCCCAAACAAATTTCCACATCCCATCTGTATAGCAAGTCAAAATAAACTGGAGAAGGCGTCTTACCTCTCCAGCTCCTGCAGGGGGCACTATCTCCATGGGACTGTGGCTCAGTGGCAGCACACTTGCTGCACACATGATGTTTTGGTTGAGGGAAAAGTATAAAAAATTACAAGTTCAAGTTAGAGTTGGAATTAATGAACTTCCACAGCATCTCCCTGCTGTATACTTTCTAGCTCTTATATTGTGCTTTGTTCTTGGAGCACTCTAGATAGAGGTGCAGGAGCCATACAGATCCATATGTAGCACAGAGAAGGAGAGAACCTGGGGCTTGGGGCTGGCAGTTCAGTTCTCTTTATCATGCTGCCTTCGAGACTGTTTCAGTCTGGAAAGGAGCCCTGAGGCTGGGCCCCCAGGGTGCATCTTGTCTCTCAGCTTGTCAGCCTAAGCTTGGCTCTGAAGGAGAAGGAAAGGGACAGATTCTTCTCTCCCTCCTTTTTGGTTACCAGTTCTGGATCTCCCTGAGTTCAGGCCCATAGTCACACTGAGCAGGACACCTGTCCATTCCTATTAGTTACATGTGTGCCTTTCTCTTGGTGCCCAAGATGCTCTGGGCCACTTTCCTCTCTCCAAGGGGTTCTCTCTCTCCTGACAGACTAGTGCTGTCTCAAAGCTGCTTCTCCTTTTCTTCATCTGCCTTCAAACAGACCTGTTTCCCAGAGTCCTCCACACAGTTTGCTGGTGAATATTCAGTCAGGGTCATGGATCAAGGTATACAGAACCCTCTGCAGGCCTGTGGGCACAGCAGACCCAGGCAGAAGCCAGAATAAGTATGCAATGTTAGGGAACTCACGTACCAGTCTGGTCTAACCTGATCTTGCTCTTGGCCCCTCCCCCTCCTGCTCACTCTCCCCTCCCTTTTTTTTTTCATGTAGCTTAGGCTAGCTTTCAGCTTACTATGTAGCTAAGAATGGCTTTGATTTTCTGATCCTCCTGCCTCTACCTCCCAAGTGCTAGAATTCCAGATGTGTTCAACTGAATCCAACTCAGTCGGACCCTTTCGGCGCCCACACTGGACCCACTCATAAGAACCTGATTTGTCCTTGAGTCCCCAAAAAGAATTGCAGGACCTAGTTGAGGAAAGGGGATTCAGATGTGAAGAGGGTTCTCCCATCCCTTTTTTACCCCTTTCCCACAGCCGTTCTTCCTCACTGCCTGAATCAGACCACAGTGGAGGGTGAACTATGAGTCCTCTGAAGTGTAGTCACTTGTAAGTTCTTCTCATTGTCTACCCCTGGTGCGTATAGTACAGCTAAGGCCTATTGGGAGTGTCTAGGAGAGCAGGCCATGGGTCCTGGGTCAGGGCAGAGATGAGGGTGAATGAGGCCTGGCCCTCGGTCCCTGGCTGGCTCCTACTGTTAGGCTGCTTTTTTGGTCTCCCTCTTTGGCTCCTTCTCGAGAACAGCCTCTTAATGGATGGAAGAAATTGTTTGCTGAAGGTTTTCTGTCTGGGTCACAGTCACTAGGTCGGCACAGCCACTTCTAATCAATGTGCCCAGCCCTCCAGTGACAGCCTGGCACCTGCCTGCGGTGTAAGCAGATCTCACACCAAATTAATTTTTTTTCAAATGACTAATTGAATTTAAATAGACTGAGAGGAAAAGGTTGTCCTCTGCTGACTGTGTGGATTCCTCCGGAACTCGAGAGACCTCCGCCCCAGGCAGCCAGGCCTCTGGCAGGAGGGCAGGATCAGCCGTAGGGAGAAATCTGCACTACCTGTAGACCTTTGCCAAAAAAGTACCAGAGAGAATTCCCAGGGACCTGCTGTCCCTGCCAAGAGTGGTTGGGGCTTTCAATGACTTCGGCTGGAGGTCTAGAAGGGCCCACAATCCTGAGTAAAAAGCCATTATATTCAGGGCTGGAGAGGGTTCGGCCATTATGAGACTTGCTCTTGCAGAGGACCAGGGTTTGATTTCTAGCACCCACATCTGACCACAACCACCTGTAACTCTAGCTCCAGGGGCTCCAGTGTTCTCTTCTGACTACCAGAAGTACCAGGCACACAAATGGTACACGTCCATATATGCAGCAAACCACTCATATGCACAAAATTAAATAAAAGATAAAAGAAAAACACTACACTGTACACCCTTCATATTTAAAACATGATTTTGGGGCCCAGGAATAGCTCAGTCGGTAAACTGCTTGCCTTCAAGAATGAGACCCTGAATTCTATTTCCTGCACCCATAGAGAAAAGAGCTAGGTGGTACACGCTGAGAAATAATACCTCAAGTTAATCTCTGACCTCTATAAGCATGAGCACAGAGAAAGAGACAGACAGAGACAGAAACAAAGAGATCAGGAGGAGGAGGAGACCCACAAGCCCAAGTGCCCACAAGCCTTCAGAAACCACACAGGAGACGTGTTCATAGACAGCTAGGACAATGAGTGACGAGGAATGGGGCCGGGCTAGTAGGAAGCATTTAAGACTGCAAAAATGAAATTACTTCTAGTCAAGTGTGGTGCCTTAAGCCTATAGTTCCAGCACTGCGGAGACTGAGACAGGAGGATTGCCTCGAGTATGAGGCCAGCAGTGGACACAAGAGACCCTCAGACTGAAGACGCTGTAATACCTGTCCATGTGAGATTGAGGGCTGGGCTGAGGCTGAGTTCCAGGACAGACTGGGTTCAGGGTAGGACCCTGTCTCAAAAGACCAAAAAATACTGGCTATGGATGCAGCTCAGTGGGTGGAGTGGTGGCACATGCATATAATCCCAGTACCTTGGAAGTGGAGGCAGGAGGATTAGCCTCAAACACAATGAGTTTGAGGCTAACCTGGGCTACCTGGACTCTGACTCAAAATAACAATTACTATTATAAAATAAATTACTAGTAGACAAACAAAATACACACTTAAGAGTGGGTTTGGCTGGCGAGGAACCTGTGCATTGTTTAGAATTTTCTGGGCATCTGTACCTGCCTTCTGTTCTCTGCCTCCCATTTTATTCCTCTCTCCCACAGGACTGAGCCCCACTTGGCAAGAGTTCTGTCTGTTCCCACACTCATGCTTTTCCCAGTCCTTCCAGGGTCAGCTCAACTCCAGGCTCAAGTTCAACAGCACTTCTGTCTACAAAGCACCACTGATAACCCACACCCACAGATGGACCCATGACCCTCTACTCTTTAGAAGATTCGGGTGTGCTGATGGATCCCCACAATATCTGAACCAGTCATCCTGAGTCTTCTCTGATGACTGCCAGCACCCATTCTCAAGTCAATGGCTCTCAACTGTGGGCTATTTCACCCTAGGGGAGAACTGATAATGTCTAGAGACTTGTTTTATTTTTTATTATTATTATTATTATTATTATTAGAGTCTTGTTTTATTATTATTATTATCATCATCATCATCGTTGTCACAATTTGAAGAGGGGTGCTACTTGTCATAAAGTGGGTAGAGATCAAGGGCTCTTTGGAACATTCCAGGGAGCACTGGACAGTTACTACACTGAAGGATTACACACCTCTGTGGTAACAGTGCTGAAACTCTCTGGGTCTGACCCTGGGTGAGCCCCTGAGGGTTCAGGCTATGGCCTGGTTTATATCGTGAGCTTCCAGGATCAGTGACATGGGGTCTGGCCTGCAGTAGGCACCCAATGTGGGCATACAGGTGGGTTTAATAGCAGTCCTCACTGAGAATGGCCCACTCTTGGCACCAAGAAGCTCGTGCCTGGTCGAGGCTAACACATGCACCCTCCTTGGCTCACAGTGTAGCCGGGCTCACTAACAGGATCCTGGTTTAGTCTAGGAAGGTTTCCAAGAGCACAGTAGAACTACGTGTTTAGATGGGCTCTTGAGATCATAAGAACAAAGCAGAGCTTCCTGGGTTGGAAGATGCCGGATAAAGAGATAATGAGAATGGAAAGCCCAGGCTCTGGGAAGAACAGGGTACTCATGTGAGGGATTCACGTGTGGGTTGAGACCACTTCAGCACCTTCCATAAAACAATGCAGATGCATTGCTGTCTATCTCTCTCCCCCAGCACACCCCAGGTTCACCCACACATACACATCTCCCCTTACTGGAACCCTCTGAATTTTATCCACGGTGCCTAGAACCCATAGTACCTTTTAGGAGCCCTGGAAAAATGTTTACATTTCTTTTTAGTATCAGAATAAAAGGAAGACAATTCTCTGAGTTAGGGGTGTAGTTCAGTTGTAGACTATTAGCCTAGTCCCTGGGTTCCCTTTGAAGCAAGAAAATGTGTCACAATCTTCATGGCATTGGGATTGACCCGACCGGGTAGGCGGGGAGGAAGAAATGTAGACAGCTACAGCAAAGCTGGAATCGAGTGGGAAGTACCCTGATGGAGGTACACCTGGCAGCCAGAAACTCAGCATTTATGACAAACAGCTGAATGAGGAGGGGGATGCGCCGCTCAGTAGGGGGCTGCCGTCCTCAGGAGGAGGAAGCTGTGCTTGATACTTTCCTCACACAGTCAACATCCGTACTCAGTCAGACTCAACAAGGGAAAGGTATTGCCATTCCCATGGGTCCGAGGCATTGGTACCCTTGACCTGGCCATGTTCATGTCAACAGTACAAATTCATTCAGGACTTCATCCAGTTTCCACAGAAAATGAAGGTAGGAAAGAAGGAAGGAGGAGGCATGAAGGATGCTGAAGATGATGATGATGATGATGATGATGATGATGATGATGATGAAGATGATGATGGATAGAAAATTATGAAAGTCAGGTGTGGTGATGGAGCCCCAGGTAGTTGGAAGGAGGAGCCCAGGAGCTTGAGACCAGTCTAAAAAAATGTAAGATGACCCTGTCTTGATGATGATGATTATGATGATGGTGGTGGTGGTTGTTGGTAGTTGTTGGTGGCCAATGCATCCAGATTGTCACCTGATAATCCTTTTACTGTTTTTGTAGAGGATGAGGCACAAAGACCCTGCCTGCCCTCCTCTCCCACCCCTCTCCTCCTGGGTGCAAAGCAGACCTGGCTTCCTGTGAAAATCCATAGAGGAGCCTTTTGGAACACAAACATGTAGCTGGATGTGCCCTGATGCTGATGAATGTTCTTTGGGAAAGCGCTTTCCGGAATGGACTCTATTAAGTCAATTTAATTCTTTGATCAATTTCCTATAAACCTCAGTTAAACTATTTCCAATGTTTTCCTTTCTTCATTTCCAGTTGACTGAAACTATTTTCATCAGGAACTAGTTCTTTTCCCTTTAAATTTTATAGCAGAGATTTGTCTCATGGGCCAATAGTTGTCAATATCAAATCCTCACTGGGAAGTTTCTGCATGGCAGGCTTTGTGGTTTTATGTTTGTTTCAGTGCCTGTATTTCTACCAAAGTCATCTTCTGGGGCCAAGTTTTGATCTGAATTCTGTTGAGGATGTTTGATTCTTTCATGAGATCTGGTAGGTGCAGCCTATTTGGTATGGCCACTTGCTTTCCCACATACTCATTAAAAACTTTAGCTCTTTCTGGGCCTAAAGTATGAAGAAATTGTGACTTAGACTTGAGATACAGCAAGAGGGCAGGGGAGGAGGGGAGCAGAAGGCGCTCTGGGCAGAGTCCTTGCTGAGTGCACAGTGTTCTGGGGTGAGAACATGGAAGCACTGTTTTCTATTCTAGCCGATCTCATTGTCTTAAGTTATGAGCCCTGTGGCACTCCTGGGGCAGCTGTGGTGTGCTGTTAGTTATCACCTTGATATTCGTTAGGTCACCTTGGAGGAGGGAACCTCAATTGAGGAAATGGCTCCATCGCATTGGCCTGTAGGGAAGTCTGTGTGGCATTTTCTTGATTAATGATTGATGGGGGAGGGGCTCAGCCCACTGTGATCAATGCTGTCATCCCTGGGCAGGTGGTCCTGAGAGAGGATAAGAAAAACAGCTGAACGTGAGCCTGCATATGAGCCAGTAAGCAGAGTTCCTCCATGCTGTCTGCTTCAGGCCCTACATTGACTTCCCTCAGCGATGAACTGCTACTTGGAAGCGTAAGCTGAGATAAGCCCTTTCCTTCCCAAGTTGCTCTTGGTTATGGTGTTTATGACAGGAACAGAAAGCAAACTTGTAGGTTCCCCGGTGTTCCAGCCTCTCTTTCCGTTGCCGCCGGCCAGCCGGATTCAGTTGTCCATGCTGGCTGGGTGTGGAGATTTCGGGCAGGAACTCCAGAAGAGGGGTTTGGGGGAAATGAAAAAGGACTTGGGTCCCAACTGGCTCAAATCCGATTGCTGCGCTGAGAACCGTACAGGGTACAAGAAAAACTCCGGGACTCACTTCTGGTGGAAGCCAAAGGTGGGTGGGTGGAGGCAGGGTGGATAGGTAGCCTACCTGCCAAACTAGCACACGATTGCACGACCATTTCCGGCAGGCAGCGGGCAGTGGACAGTGGACCTGCTGAGATGCAGGCGGGAGGGCCTCAGCTTCTCCTACCCTTGGGGCGGGGAGTCCTTAGAGCCCTCAACTCCTGCCCTGTCCAAGTTTTTGCCTGTGTCCATGCATGGCACAAACTAGAGCACATGATTTCAGTCTTGTGAGATATGACAACTTCCACCTGACTGCCACTGGATTAAGCCAGACAAGCCAGTAGGTAAGGCAGAGAGATCCTGGTGTCTAGGAGCCTGGGAGGAAAAGTCCACATGGTGGGCTTCTCTATTAGGAAACTGTTTTAAATGGGACTTTTAAACAGTATTGGGAGGCAGGAGGGACTGCTTTGGGTTGCAGATGACAGAAGCCAATGAGGCTAGTGAGGAAGTCCTCTTCTTTCAAACCAGGTAAGTTTCCCCTGATGTCTCAGACCCTCCGAAGAGAGGGCTGTGGGGAAATCTGTAATGCACTCTTCCCTGGTGGCAGAAGTTGTTATGATGGCTCCTAACATTTCTGAGGCCTAGAATAAGAGCGCAGTAGAGAGGCTGTGTGGTCAGTGGTGGAGAGAGTCTCTCACACGCACAAGGCCTTGGGCTCTCCCTTGCACTGTGAGGAGAACAGAGTCCAAGTGGAAGCCTATGCAGTATTTAGATATTTTGAGCCAGCGATCTTTCAATGGAGTCTGTACCTAAAGGAGAGGGAGGGAATTAGTATGTTGAAGAGAGAATCTGTACTTTCATATTGACTGCAGCATCGTTCACAGTAGCCAAGGCGTGGAATCAACCTGAGTGTCCATCAGTGGAAATAGAAAAAGTAGAACCACATAGGGAATGTAGATTAGCTGGAGGGGGCTTGCCTAGCATGCACAAAGCGCTGGTTCAAACCCCAGCTCAGCATAAACCAGCCTGGTGTATGCCTATAGACCCAGGACTTAGGAGGTAGGAGCAGGAGGCTCAAAAATTCAAAGCCATCCAGGTCTCTTTGAGACTTCTGTCTCAAAAAATAAATAAAAATTAAAAAGAGAAAACAATGGCACACACGCACACGCGCGGACACACACACACACACACACACACACACACACACATTTTATTTAACCATAAAAAAAGAATACAATTCTGCTGTTTATACAGCGGAAACAACGTTGAAACCTAAGTGGCTCCAGAAGCCATTATGCCCTATGAAAGAAGCCAGAGCCACAAAAAGTAGCTGTCACCTGAGCTCCCTCATATGTAGGATCTAAGAAAATTGCTTTAGATGTAGAGGTTGAGCTTAGCATGGAGGTTGCCAGGCGCTGGGTGGTTGGAAAGATGTTGATCAAAAGATGCACAGTTGGTGAGATGGCTCAGCAGAAAAAGATGCTTTGGGCCAAGACCGAGAACCTGGGTTTGATCCCTGGGACTCACATGGTGTAAGGAGAAGACTGACTGACTTCCACAAGTTGTCTTCTGACTTCCATGTATATACACACACACACACACACACACACACACACACACACACACACTAAATGTAAATAATTACTTTAAAGACAAAGAATTTCAGTAGAAATAAGCAATATAGTGACTATAGTTAATTGGACTCTTGAAAAATTCTGAAAGTGGTTATATAAAGTGCTCTTACCACAAAAGTGATACCATGTTGGGTAATGCAGTGAGGACAACGTGAATGTCGTACTTACCTCCAGCAGTCAACTTGACAAACTCAGAGTCACCTAGGAAGGAGGACTTCCAACTGAAGAACTGTCCAGATCCAAGTGGCCTGTGACCATTTTCTTGATTGCTAATGATGTGGGAGGGCCCAGCCCACTGTGGGCAGTTCTGTTCCTAGGCAAGTGGTCCTGGGCTGTATAAGGATGCAAAGTGAGAAAGCCTGAGGAGCAAGCAGTAAGCAGCATCCCTCCGTGGCCTCTGTTCAACCCCTGAGCTTTCAGGATGCTCGTCCTTCATGATCTCTGTTTGTACTCATTCTCAATGATGCAGAGTCAGAAAATATAATTTGCAAGGCCACTGAGATGGTTCAGATGGTAAAGGTGTTTGGCAAGCCTGACACCCTGCATTTCACCCCTAGAACCCATTTAAAAAGAAAGGTAGGTGAAGGGGTGGAGAGATGACTCCATGATTAAGAACACTGACTGCTCATACAGAGAACCCAGGTTTTGATACCCATGCACAGCCACCTGTGTCCCCAATTTCAGGTCATCTGATGCCCTTTCCTGACCTCATGGGGCACCAGGCACATGAGTGGTGTACAGACATGCATACACTCAAAAAGCTCATACACACAAAATAAGTAATTTTTAAAAAGCTAGACGTGGTGCATCTGTAATCCCATCATCTACCGGGAGGTGGGACTGTCTAGAAACTGACTGCCTGCTGGTAGGACACTCTGCAGTGGAGACAGAGAGCCTGCCTCAGCAAGGTGGAAGGAGAGAGCTAGTTCCTGAGACTTGTCCTCTGACCTCCAGGGGCTTACCAACACACACGTGCGCGCGCGCGCGCACACACACACACACACACACACACACACACACACACACACACACACACACCATGTATTTGGTTTTTCAAGACAGGTTTCTCTGTTGTAACTCTGGCTGTCCTAGAACTCTGTAGACCAGGCTGGCCTCAAAGTCAGAGATCCGCCTGCCTCTGCCTCCCAAGTGCTGGGATTAAAGGTGTGCACCACCACTACCTGGCACACATATATAAAATACATTTTGTTATACTCAGAACACTTAAATGCATTTCATTACACAAAAGGAAATTAAATCAACCGTAAAATTTAATTATTTTAAAAACTGTATGAGGAAAATGATTTTATTAAATATTAAAATGAATCTTCATCATACATGGTAGTGCATGCCTTTAGACCCAGCACCTGGGAGGCAGAGGCAGGCAGATCTCTGATTTTGAGTCCAGTCTGGTCTACAGAGTGAGTTCCAGGACAGCCAGGCCTACACAGAGAAACTTTGTCTCAAAAAAAAAAGGAGGGGGGAAATCAGTTTGATGGAAATGGCAAAAATACTAATTATCTGCTGTGAATGTCAAAACTTGAAATAAAAATTATTTAAATCTGGGATTTCCCAATTTAACTTTTTGAAACTGTGGGTTAAATTTTAGTAAATATTTTATAAAAATAAAATATCTGCAGTTGTAACATTCTGCAGTCTAGCCGCCATGGCAGTGAGATGCTATGACGCCTCTAAGATACTTTTCCTGTTTCTGGTCACATGCATCTTCGGGGTGACAGTAACATTTATCTGCTTCTTGTCCTGACAGTCCAAAGAATAGGGATTGTCGGGTTTTGGATTGTTTTAGGGTGAAAGGGGGAAGACCAAGGGCTTTCAGGGGTGGCCTCTACTCTGCGGGTAAGCGGATTTGATCTGTCACAGCCAAGTCTCTCCCTAGCTAAAGTGCCACGGGCAGGGCCCCACCGAGCTGGTGGACCTTTCCAAACCAGACCAGGGTCTGCCGTGGCAGCTCCGTTTGGTATCTTCAGGCCTTGAGACCTGGGGTCCTGCAGAGAACTGGAGGCTGCAGAGAGGGTGGAGGAGACCCGGATCCTTCATAGCCCGGTGAAGGTCTGAGCTGTCACGAGGGCGCCACCTGCAGAGCAGTGGAGGCGCAGAGGAGCACAGACGGAAATTGGAGGTGGCCCTCTGCTGTGGGGATGCTTGAGGGAGCATGGACAGGAGGGATGGGGGGGGTGCTTCATTGCTCTCCCCACCAACTAACCAGCTATTTCTTCTTGTTCCTTCCTCTGGCAGAGGGAAGTTCTTTCCAGTATCTTACTACAGTCACCTGATTCAGCGGAGACTCAGAACAAACCAAGGCCCTCCAAGATTTTTTTATTATTTTTAAAGACAGCTCTGGCTGGCCTGGAAATCACTATGGAGACCAGTTTGGCTTCACTACAATCCTCCTGTCTCTGCCTCCCAAATGCTGGAATTAAAGGCATGTGCCACCATGCCCAGCTCAAATTTCAGTTTTACACTTTTTCAGATTTGACATAAATATTTTCAAACACATCCATGTTAGTTTTGTAAATTATTTAAGTATCTCAAGAGAGGGAGACTTGTATAGCTCTCTGAGTCCCTACAAGTTGATTATCATTCGGTCTGCCACATGGAATTGCCATCCCAGAGCCCCCACCAGGACTTTCCGTGCTTGGGTTCTCTCCCAGCAGCTTTCCCGGGGAGCCATGACTGCCTTCGGCACTCAGGCAGCTATTGGTCCTCCTAGCCCGGCTGTCCCACAGCTCTCCTCGGCCACCTCTGCTGCCCTTCTTTTTTGATGAAGGACTTGGGGACTCATTTCATCCCTTTTCTTCTCATCCTCTTTCCACCCCGGTGGGACCTTATCCATGTCCATGGCATCGGCAACAGCGCCTAAGATACCCACGTCCAGGTGTGTAGTGAAACACTTTCAGGCCTAGGGACCCAACTAGAGCCAAGGTCCAGCTGTCATTCTGAGAGGAGCCAGGCAGTGGACTTGTCAAGCAGCAACTCCAGAATCTGTGTGTGAAGAGGACCCAGAAACAGCTGTGAGCGTGGGGAAGCTTGACATACCTGATGCTCTACCAACAGGGTCTGTTATGGTGGCCACCGGGGCTCAGCACCTCAGGGGCCTGTCAGCAGTGCAGCTTCCCTGCCAGCCCAGACCTGCTGAATAAAACCTCATGGAGCCCAGTGCCTGGTTCTCACGACCCTCCAGGGGACTCTGCCATGGTCTCCAAAGGCCCTTTCCAGGTTAAAGACTGCTCGTCTTGATGTTGGTGGCTGTCACAAAGTACCACAGATGTGACCTAAAACAACATGAATTTGTTCTTTTCCAACCCTTGGGGTCAGAAGTCTAAAATCAGCTTCAGTGGCCTCCGCCCAGGTGTTTGCAGAGCTGAGCTGTTCCAAAGACCCCTGGAGACTTTTGGAAGCCGTTAGCTGGCCTTTGCAGCCTTGAGATGACATTCACATCCCTAGGGGCCTGGATACATCCGTCTAACTGCTACTCGTTAGATGGCTTGCTCTGACTCTAATCCTGCCTTGCCAAGTGCGATTCTTTTGGCCCCACCCTGGTGATCCAATATAACTTTTCCAACGGCCTTATATTAAAATCCTTGGGCTGAGGATATAGCTCAGTTGGTAGAATGTCTGCCTAACATCCACAAAGCCCTAGGTTTGATCCCCAGCACTACACAAATGGGGCTTGGTGCTGCATGCCTAAATCCCTGAACTTGGGTTATGGAAGCAGGAGTATCAGAAGTTCAAGGTCATCTGTAACTACATAGGGCATTCATTCAAGGCCAGCCTGGGCTAGATAGGACCCTGCCTCAAATACATGTACATATACGCACACATATATACATAATACTGAGATTATAACACACTCTCGGCTTTTACTTCGGTTCTGAGGATCAAAATCAGTGTGCAGCATACACTTTACCTACTGAACCATCTACCAAGCCCCATATTGAGAATTTTTTGAGGAGGGAAACCCTGGAAAGGCAGGAGGCAGCTAATGTAGCCAGCAGGGCCTGTAATTGGTAGACTGGCCTCAAAACAGTCACTCACTCAGGATCTTAGTGTTCCTAGAATAACTGCTAGGTCTCCATGGCCCTTCTGATGCAGTGGATTCCAGTGTAGGAAGTAGACTCATCAGCAGTACCAGAAGTGGACCAGGAGTACTCAGCAGAAGTATTCAGCATCAAAAGAAAAGTAGATCAACCAAGCATGGAGGTGTAGCCTGGAATCTCACATTCAGGAGACTGAGGCAGAAGGATCCAGACTGTGAGAACAGTGGCTGGAGAGATGGCTCAGTGGGTAAAATGTTTGCCACAAACACATGAAGACCCATCTTGGATCACCAGACTCATTTAAATAGCTGGGCATGGTGGTACATGACTGTAATTGTGGTTAGGTGGTAGAGACAGGGGGATTCTGAGGGTTCCCTGGCTAGCTAGTCCAGCCAATGAGGGAGCTCAAAGTTCAGTGAGACAACACCCCCCCAACAAAAAAAATCAATAAAGAAAGACATCCAACATTGACCTCTGGCCTCCACAAGTGCACACATGGTAGGTTCATTAACCTGTCTTAGTAAGGGTTTCTCTTGCTGTGGTAGAACACACACCATGACCAAAAGCCAACTTGGACGTTTATTTCAGCTTTCATATTCCGATCATAGTCCATTTTTCAGGAAAGTCAGGGCAGGAACTCAAGGCAGGAACCTGGAGGCAGGAGCTGATGCAGAGGCCGTGGGGACGTGTGGCTTGCTGCCTTGCTCCCCGTGACCCATTCAGCCTGATTTCTTTTTCTTTCTTTTTAAAAATATTTTGTTTTTATTTTATGTGCATTTGTGTTTTGCATGTATGTCTGTGTGGGGCAATCAGATCCCTTGGAACTGGAGTTACAGACAATTGTGAGCTATCCTATAGCTGCAAGGAATTGAACTCTGGGCATCTGGAAGGGCAGCCAGTGCTCTTAACTGCTCAGCCATCTGTCCAGCCCCATCAGTCTACTTTCTTACAGAGCCCAGGACCACCTGCCCAGCGGTGGTACTGTATAGATGGAGCTGGGCTCTCCCACATCAGTCATGACTGAAGAAAACGCACCATAGGCTTGCTCCAGTCCAGTCTGGTGGGGGCATTTTCTCAATTGTTGTCCCCCTTTTCCAAATGACTTTAACTTGTGTCAAACTGACATAAAACTAGCCAACACATGAACAAAATATCTGTTCCTGAATGGTGACCATTTCACCTCAAAGACAGAATGGATCCCACACAAACCTCGGGTGGACAGGTGAACAGGGGTCCTACTATGAACCTCAGAATAGATTTGTTCCAGGAAAAACTGTGTATAGACGAAAACTCAGAAATACAGAAACACACGTTTAAGTTTTGGACTCCACATGCACCCTGACCCTGGGAAAAAACAATACAGGCGGAAAATGAGGAGCACAAACTTTGGCCCTGCCCTGACTGGAGTCCCAGCTGTGTGACCACACATACTCGAAGCCCCAGCTTTCTAAGGTGTGAGAAATGATGAAGGCAGATGTGGGCAGCATTAAATGAGGAAGGTCTAGAGCCTGCAGGGAGTACCACAGCTGGCCTGGAGTAAGAGCTCTGTACACACTAGCTGTGTTCACCTCCAGCACTCCCAGACTGAAGCTTTCCCTGGCCTCCCTGAATGTCCCATGTAAATATGGGCTTCCATATGAGCAGCAGGGCTTGTCAAAGGGCCCATGATCTGTCCTGAGATGCCCATGGCAGCCAGGTTAGGCTAGGAGCCAGCACTCCAGGGACTTCTGGCGCATACCTCTGACAGCTCCTGGGCCCTGTGAGGACAAAACACAGCCAGGCTCCCTCATGCCTTTCCTGGAGCCACACCTTTGAGATGTCCACACACAAGCCATAAGACCCTCCTCCATGGGGTGGCTATCCATTCTAGTCCTCTTCGTAGAAGCACCCCTGCCCAACCAGCCTGCTGCTGAGGAGGCTCAGAGAGCACCGGGGTCCTCTCTCATCCCATGTCAGGGTAAGATGAAAAACAGCAAGTAAAAAACCCTCAGTCCTGGCTGAGACCACTGGGTGCCAAGCTCAGCCCTGCCTTCTACTAGTGAAGGGGACTCTCGGCATCTTTCTGACCTTGGACGGTGTCTCAGTTTGCTTTCTAAGGCCACAAAGCAAAACAAACAAGAAAAGAACAAGCATCAGGAGCAAAAGCAACTTGGACAGGAAACTCTATTTCAGCTTAGAACTCTCAGGTCACGCTCTATCATGGACAGAAGTCAGGCCAGGAACCTGGTGGCCGGAACTGATGCAGAAGCCATGGAGGAACGATGTTTACTGGCGTGCTTAGACTGCTTTCTTACACACCCCAGGACCACCTGTCCAGGGCTGGCACCACCCTCAGTGGGCTGGGCCCTTCCAACCAACCAGTAATCAAGAAAATGCCCCACAGACTTGCCTACAGGCCCATCTGATGGGGCCATTTTTCGTCTATTGAGCTTCTGTCTTGTCAGATGATGCTAGCTTGTGTCAGGTTGGAAAAAAAAAAAAAAAACAAAAAACAAAAAACAAACAAAGGAACAAAACAAAAACAGAACAAAAGGTCCCCTCTGACCCTACAGATATTTTTTAGACAGGGTCTCTCTAATAGCCCTGGCTCTCTCCTGGAACTCGCAGACATTTACCTCCGTCTGCCTCCAGAGTGCTGGAATTAAGGTGTGCATTATCACACTGGCCCTTCAGATATTCTTTCTATGAAAAAAAAAAAAAAGCCAGAGAACTAAAGCTCGGGGCCGAGATGTCTGCCTGTAGGCCCTCCATGAACAGCCATCCCTGTCTCTCACTACGCAGCACGGCTCAGAGATCAGCTGCCCTGCTTGAGGGATGGGTTAGAGAGTAGGTTGCCTATAGGAGCTTTCAGGGTCTCCCCTGCCTGTGGCGTAGCCCTGTCTCCCGCCCTGGAATCCTTGTGCATCTGAAGCTTCATCCTTCAAAGGCTAATATTCCAGAGAGGCTGGCCTGCTGGCCCCTGTGCTCACATGAACAACTGAATTCCAAGGCCTTCCCTGAACACAGGGCCAACGATACTATTGTTCTAAGCCCATGTTAAATATTTATAATACAAACAATATTATATCAACAACAGGAATTTTTAAAAAAAAAAAATCACCCACAATCCCCCAAACCTGGAGAGTGGATACTTTGGTTTTCTTTTGATTTAGTTTTTGTTTTTGGTTTCTCCTCCAGCTCTTGTCGACGCATAAAAATGACCTTTCCAGAGCCGGGCTTCTGTCCTGGTGTACTGTCACGCTGGGCAGGGCGTCCCTTGCTTTCCTGTGCTGCAGCTGCCTTCCCAATTAGCTTTTAAATGGGAATGCTCTTGCTAACCACCCTGAGAGCTGAGCACAGAGGCCGCAGCTGAATCATTCAAGGCACTTTTCCTTTTCTGAGGCTGTTTCCTGAGGCTACACTCTCAGGTGTGGGACTGCTGGGAAAGAGGCGGTGGATACTTATGCAGTTCTTGAAAGAGCCGAGTGTAGGGTTTTGCCCGGGGCTTGCAGAAAGCTGGCACCCAAGGGTTGTGAGGGAGCAGAGGGTCAGGGAAGGTCTGGAGACTCACTGAGTGAGATGAAGTTTTGCCTGGGGCAGTCTTGAAAGGCCTTCATCCCCGAGGAGGAACCCTGACTTCTACTGAGAGTGGATTGGAGAAGCTGCACAGGCAGAGGAACAGCCTCCTGCCGTGCCTCTCTCCTTTCCCTCCAGCCTCAGCTCCTGCGATGTTCACCCAACCCAAGGCTGGGAGGAGGAGACCCCCAGAGGAGCTGCAAGCCACTGCCTGTAATTGAGACAGTAAGTGGGATTGCAGTGCCGCTGGGAAAACCGTCGGGGAAGGCACCTTGGGTTCTGTGTACAACTCAGGGGGCCAGCCCTAACCTAGAACATAGTGCTAGACGGCGAGATGACAGGGACGGAGGCTTCTGTCGTGCTGGCCCCACAGTCAAGCAGGCTGAGGTAGATTAACTGGACATTCCCACCCTGCTTGAGCACTAGGGTCCTCAGAGGGAGGAGCTTATGTGTCTGCTGATACACACCTACAAACCCAGAATTTGGGAAGCTGAGGCAGGAGGATGGCGAATTCAAGGCTAGCCTGAGCTACCTCGGAAGACCCTGCCTCAGAAAAAGTTTGTGTGTGTATGTGTGTGTGTGTGTGTGTGTGTGTGTGTGTGTGTGTTGATTGGACCAGAATGTATCTATGTGCGGGCATGTGAGTACATATGTGTGCATGTGTGTGGGGACATGCACACATACATGTGTGTGGAGGCCAGAGGTGTCTTCCTCTACCACTTTCCACCTCTTTTTTTGAACCCAGACCTTAGCCATTATAGTCCAGCTAGCTGCTTGCTCTGGGCATCCCCTAGCCCTGCCTTCCAAATTCTGGGATCACAGAAGGCTGCCACAGCCAGCCAGCTTTTACCTACATGAGGTGCAGTTCTCACCATTTCCTGACAAGCACTGTACTAGTGAACCATCTCTCCAGTCCCCACATTCTTGTTTTGATAGACACTGTGCCTAGAAACTTTTAAAGCACAGATCATGCCTGGGGCTTCCTTTGGATACCCAAGAAGATGGACCCTTGTGGTTGGTCTCTCCTTAGGGAGGCAGGGGCCTGAGCCCTGGCCAAAAGGAGGTTCCCTCTTCCCCTTCCAGAACCTTCCCCCAACCATACACACTCACCAAGGGCTAGTCCTTTGTGCTCCACCCCTCTAAGTGCTGATCAGGACCCGGGGAGGGACTTCTAGCCATTGTGCCCCTGCCCAAGGGGGTCCACCTGAGGCTCTGTGCTCTCAAAGCAGAAACACAAAGCCTATGGCAACTGGCTTCCAGGACCTGGGCTGCAAAGGAGTGGTTGTGGGATAGGGAGGGCTAGCTGGGAGAAGCATGGCTTTCTCCAAAACCCATCTCTGGGAGAGAGGGCATTTCCAGGGGGTGTTACCAGAAGGGGTGCAGCTGGTGCTGTTCAAGATAGCTGTGGTCAGACTGTGTTGTGACAAAACTTTTCCCACGGAAAAGCAATACATAGTTACCGGATAGAGGTCCCACGGCAGGCCAAAGTATGGATACCACGGAAGCCCAACTTTGTGAACCATGTGTTTCATTGGGGTTACTTACGGGAGTATGGGTGAGGGGTTACTTACAGGAACAGAAATGATTTAAAGATAGGCAGCTTCATCACCAAAGCCCATCCCAGAATGAGTGGCAACTCACAAAAGCCAGGAACTTGGAGCACACTACACAGCCTACAGGCAGTACAGCAGGTTGGAGAGTGTCCTTTCTAATGACTCTGCCCTAAACCTCTTCCAGGCAGCTCAGCTGGTTTCTGCTTCTTCACTCAATTCAGCTGGCCTCAGAATCTTCTTTGCAGCTCAGCTTCCCTTCCTCTGAGAGAGACTCTTAGCTTTTATCTTTTACTCCAGCAGGGAGGGGCCTAGTGAATCTGGTCAGTTTCAAGGACTTCCTGAAGCTATTTTGAGCTGTTTGCCTTCATTGTTTAAGGAGCTTCCATGCAGGATGGAATAATACTCAATCTCAAGGAAGCTGCTACACAACAGTCTGAGGTTGGGGGTAGAGGGTGGGGGGTAAGGAGGTGAACGGTGGGTGGGTGGGAGGGACACGAAGGAAAGGAAGTCATAGAGAGCTGAGACCCAGCCCCACCCCTAGCAAGGTCTCCAAATGGCTATAGTTTGTTCCTCCTTCTTGGTACCACTAAGAGGGATTAAGAGGCTATTGGAGGCTGTCTGGACCAGATGGAAAGGCAGCCTGTCCCTGCTGCACCACCCTGTGCTGCAGAGGAAGGAAACATACCCTGCTTGGGTTGCACACGTTTGTGTGTCCCTTTGTGTGTCCTCACCCCCACTGCTGTGGAGAGGGGTCTGCAGACATCATGAAGTTTGGACTGTCCTGACCGAAAGAGTGATGTCTTAGGCAGAGAGAGAGATGTGGAGACAGTTATGTGGGCGTGGAGGGCACTTATGGGAAGACGAGGCAGATAGTGGAGAGATGGACTCCAAACCCAGAAACACCTGGAATAGGAAGCAGAGAGAGATAAGGACTGCTTTTCTTCTTCCCTGCCCTGCCCTTTCTCTTTTTCATTCTCTTTTCTTCCTCCCTCCTTCCCTCCCTCCTTCCCTCCCTCCTTCCTTCCCTCCCTTCCTCCTTTCCTCCTTTCTGAGATAGGGTCTCACTATTTAGTCCCTTGAGTATTTGGATTACAGGTATGTGTCATCACCCAGACTTGGACAATGGCTTTTCTTTGATTTCCACACTTTTATGTATTTGTGTGTATAGTGTGGAAGTGCTTTGGCGTGCAAAGGGACATCACAACACAGCTTTCGGGAGTCAATTCTCTCCTTCCACAGTGGGTTCTGGAGAACAAGCAATAGGCTTGCATGGCAAGCTCTTTTACCCAATGAGCCATCTCAACGGCCTATACAAGGCACTTTGAACAGACACAGAGATGAGTCATGGTCTGGGTCCAGTCTAGAGGAGCTGACAAGTCCCCTTAAGAGCAGGCACATGTGATAGTACTCTGGGAGGGGAAGTCAAATACCCGAGGAAGGACAAGATGAGGGATCCTGGGTCATGTGGATTGGACTGGTTCCCTTGAGTACATTTGTAGAGCCGTCAGAGCGAGACTGACCCCATCTTCCCTACCTTCTCTGGGCATCCCTCTGATGTCTGTAGATTACTGTGGTATGAGCTCTGTTTACCCAGGTCAGTGTACCACTTCCAGGAACCAACACTGAGACTAATAGGGATAAGCCAACACCCCTTGAGCATTTTAGATCTATTCTGTGCTCTGTGGTTGCAGCATGCTTCCGGGTGTGATCTGCAGTCACATCATAACCCTGGGAAAGAAGAGGTTAAACCAGGACTCAGGAAAGAGAAACATCTTGCCCAAGGCCATTGGGTACAGGCTGCCTGACTCCTGGTGTTCACCCTGCCTGACCATATTACTCACTGCCTTCCTGGCAGGTGTCCTGCGGTCTTATTGGGCATTTTAGGGGTATGGGGTATCTCCAAGGATATCCTGTGCTCCTATTCTCCCAGTTGGTTTGGGCTTAAAATGCTTATATATCTACAGTTGTCAGCCTGGCTTTCCTGCTCTGTGCCACTCCCTCCAGCTCGTGCCCATTGTCCCAGCAGCTCACCCCAGGAATCTCACTGCTGCCGATCCTGACTTAGTTCCCTCTCTCCACTCCAAGGGACCCCATATTCCCAAACTCCACATTCCCTTGGGTTGCACAGATAGCCTAAAATAACACCTGGTCCTGAGGACCTGAGTCTATATTTCAACTCTGCTACTCATGTCCTGTGACTGTGTGAACTTGAGCAGGTCTTTCCTCTCAGGGTCTCCATTTCCCCAATATGGCACTGTGAGTTGAACCCAGCACTCTCTAGACTCTTCTCTGTGTTGTCTATGCCAGCGGCTGGCTCACTCCTCTTTCCCTGCTCTGATCTTCCTGTGTGCTCACCATCCCTGTCTCCCTGCTCCACATGATGTTTAAAGACCGACCAACCTATATAATGTGTCTGTGCCTGAGCACATGGACATGTACCATGTGCATTGGGTCCCTTGAGCCTGGGTTACAGGCAGTTGTGAGCTGCCTGGTGTGGATGCTGGGAACTAAACTCAGGTCCTCTGTAAGAGCAGCAGGTCCTCTTAACCATTGATCCATCTCTCCAGCCCCCCACATGTTTTTTTTTTGTTTTTTTTTTTTATCATTCAGCTAAACTCTGAACTCCCTGAGAGCAGAGATGGACATCTATGATACCCACCTGTAAGACTGTCATGAATGAAGACATGCTGATGAATTCATCACCCAAGACCACATGCATTTAGCTTAGGAGCTTGCTTTTCTTCACAAAGTGTGCATGCTTCCAGTGGGCAGGGCTCTGGAAGCCCTGTTTACCTTGGCTGTTGGTAGTGTGGTGCATGCCGATACTGTGGATTCCAAAGCTTCCGCAGGGAACTCAAAGAGGCCTCCCAGAGAATGCTGTGTGCCTTCTGCCTCCAAAGCTGGTTCCTATGCCATAATCAAAAGATGGTATCGGAAAAAACACAGAGCTGGTGGTTTTTCTGTACTGCCATGCCTGCTTGGTATGTGTGTGTGTGTCAGGGGGGTTACTTGTTCTCTCCTGCTAATAGCCTTGGGAAGACAAAATAGGGATCTGCATCTCCATCTGGGGGTTTCCTCTAGGCTGAGCACAGCACAGATCCCATTTCCACTCCTTGTCAAACTCTGGTTTGCAGAGGATGCCTGCCTCCCTCCATGGGTATGTGGCTAAGTCACTTTCCCTTTAAGCAAGTGGATCCAGAAGTGCTAGAGAGATAGCTCAGTTGGTAAAGCGCTCGCCTTTCAAGCATAAAAACCCGTGTTCCATCTGTCTTTCAAAGGGGACTTGCAGGGCTGAAGAGAAGGCAATATTTGCTGCTCTTTCAGAGGACCAGAGTTCAGTTCCCAGCACCCACATCAAGTAGCTCACAATCACCTAACCTAGGGAATCCAACACCTAACACACCCCTTTTGTCTCTGTGGCCACCTGCACATACACTGGCCAACCCGCATAGCCAAATGGGTGAGTTACAGACCTGCATATATGAATGCGCGCGCGCGCGCGCGCGCACACACACACACACACAGAGAGAGAGAGAGAGAGAGAGAGAGAGAGAGAGAGATGAGTTCTGAGGAAACAAACCCAGCCACAAGGTGCCCAGTGTCAGTATTCATGATTTTTAAAAGGGAGCTGAAGGCAATTTGCTCCAACACATCACATTGACTTTATTCAGAAACAGAAGGGCCAGGGCTTTGCTCGATGTCAGTGTTGAATAGGAACTAAGGCCCAGGTATCTGGTGACCCAGTCTCCTGTTCTTCCTAGTGCCCACCCCTGCCAGCAAGGCAGGGCAGGGAACAGAAGGGAGGCGACCAGAGGGAGGACCAAAGTGTCTGCCCACTGCCCACTGGAGCCTTCCAGATTGATCCTGGGGATTGACTGCCTGCAGTGGGGTGTGGGGAGGAGGAAGTGTCTTCCGGGTGTTCTTCCGCACCTGGAGGAGCCAGCTTCTAAATCCCTAGACCCAGGTTTCTTTGCTTCTGTGTCCCTTCATCTCTTATCTCTATGTCCGCTAGCTGGCAGAGGGCCATTCCGGGCACTTTCCACTCTGGGAGCCTGTGACCTGGGACTCAGAGCCCACTGAACAAAGTAGAGGGTTGCCAAGGATCCCCTGTCCTAGGCGAACTGATGGCAGGGGTTATCATCAGTCAGGGGGCCCTCAGCAGGGAAAAGGACTCCATGTGATTGGGTGACACACCAGTTGTTTTCATGTCCTTCAGCGAGCTGCACCCACAAGGTGCCTCTGGGCTCCCAGACTACAGATCTAAGGTAGGGGTAGTGTGGAGTACCCACCAGAGGGTACAGGGTACAGGAGAGGACTTGTGCACCTCAGATTTCAGCTGGGGGCACCTGAGGCTGGAGGGACACGTGGAGGCTTTGGAGGCGAAAAGGTCCAGGGTTCAGGGCACTAGCGCCTAGCGAGGCTGGGGAGCTGGGAGGGGAGCCGGTCTCACGGCTCCTCCCCGGGGCCGCCCTGCCCCGCCCCGCGCCGGGACAGCCTGGGCGGGGACCCGCGGCGGGAGGGCTCGCCGCCTGGTGCTCCAGGTGCAGTTTCATGAGCCTGGGGGCCCCGGTGGCCGGGAGGAGTGGCCCGTCTCCGACCTGGCCTGGCCGCGTCTCTGTGCCCTGTCCACTGGACGCCAGTGAGCCCCAGAACCCAGGTAACCGAGGGCGGGACTCCGGGCCAGTGTCCTCACGGGTCTCCGCTGCGCGCGCGCGTCCACCGGGTCCACGCTCCTCTCAGAGCCGGGTGCTACTTGGAGATGGATCTTGGAAAGTTTGCGCCTGGACAGCGGTGCATCAGGCGACTGCCAAGGCAGACACTCGCATCCGCGCACCCTGAGACCAAAGTGAAGGAGGGGAGGCCCCTATGCCCCAACCTCTTTGAGCATCCAGTTTTTCTCTCAATTAGAACAAGGAAGCCGACACCCTCCCTATTCGGGCTCTCCATTTCTTAAAAAAAAATTCTGGGATGGGAACTGACAGTTGATGATTCTTAAGCCTCTGGGATGTTTATATCTGTACTTCCCCTCCTGCTACCAGACATACGCTATGAACCAGTCAGATAGTGTGTGAGGAAGGCACAGTTTTATGCCTACAGAGGTAGATCTGTGCCCTGATAAAGAGGGTGCGAGGCGACAGGGAGGTCTCCCCACCCCCACCCCACCCCTCCTCATTTGTTTGGTCAGGCCAGGTCCTCACTGATGCCCATCCCAGCACTCCATCTAAGGAGTCTCGGTCATCAGGTGGGCTGCAGCTTGCAGGTGCAGAGCGCAGGCTCCCACTAAACCCTCGCGGGCTTTCTTCAGTTTGGACTGGTAGAAGGGCTCACTGTCTGGTGGAGAGAGGAAAGCTATGCCTTTCCCCAGAGCCAGAGAGAAGAGACTGGTAGGCTGGGTGGATCCCATATCAGCTTGGGTGGCTTCACTTTTCTCCAGAGACAAACCATACAGGTGGTAGATGAAGGAAGAAAGGAACCCCACAGTGGTTAAGCATCTGGCTCAAGTGTACTGGTGGACCTCAGCCATAGCCTCTTAGATCATGTGCTTCTGAATTATGAGAGATTACAACATTTGCTTATCCTTGGGGGGGTGGTTATGTGTGCATATGGGGTCAGAAGACAGCTTGAAGGAATAGATTCTCTCCTCCTACCATGAGGGACCTGAGGTTTGAACTCAGGTTGTCAGGCTTAGTAGCAAGAACCTTTTACCCACTGAGCCATTTTACTGGTCCATTTCTGAATTCTGATTGTGCCCTTGAGCAGCAGGTGCCTGCTTCTCCTTGAGCTCTCCTGAAGTTCAGGGGGGGCACAAGGCAAAAGGCACCTCCAAATAGAACTCAAATCTCCTTAGGAAACTCTGCCAAGACTCAGCCAACCCCTCCTTAAGCTCCAAGACAGCAGGAGGCAGGACCTGCATTCCCCTCTGGAGCCATAGTGCTTGGCACCGGGAAGGAACTTGGCCAGACTAGCATGAGTTAACCAGAAACAGGTGAGTTCTTTTCCAGCAGACAAGTCTTTGCCCTTGACAAGCAGGAAGGACATTGAAAAGTAGGACCAGAAAGCTGTGGCCACACTCCCAGATGCCTTCACACCCTGCCCCTACTTGGGACAGCTTCTTTCTTAATCCAGCAAATAAAATCATAATCATTAAACCCACTTCTCGTGGGGCCAAGGAGAGGCAGGGTGAACAACATGTCCCCTGCCAGAGTTGGAAGATGAGAGACTTTGTCCCACCCAGTGGAATTCTTCCTCACTCCTCAGGAGGTCTCATTTGGAAACATTTCTTCTCATTGCCTCTTCTTGATTCTTAGCACCCTGCCAGGGACTGGGGAAGGAATGTTCTTGCCTCAGTTTCCCCTAGTGAGAAATAAGGTTTTATGAGCAAGAGGGTGCTCTGAAGGCATCTGTACGAAATCCAGTAAGTGACACATGTGCCCATGTGTGTGTGTCTGTGTGTGTGTCTGTGTCTGTGTCTGTGTGTCTGTGTGTTAACCTGGCTTCTCTGGGTGGACTTTATGCCTCCTTTGAGCAGTAAGTGTGCGTTTTAGTGTCCCCCAGAGAGTAGACCTTACCAGGAGCACACAGTAGCTTTGCAAGAAGAATTCACTGATCAAATATAATTTCTTCAGGAAGAAAAAGTGCCAAAATTCATGAGAAATGAAAAGCCTTGAATCTCTCTCCTTCCTTCTTCCCCATGTAAGGAGAGGGGGCAACTTGCCAAAGAGGTGAGGGCCAGGAGAGGAGAGGGAGTGAAAGCTCCCAGAACCTGGGGTAAGAGCCTTCGGGCTGGCTACCCCCAGAGTCACCTAGAAGGATATCTCCATGAACTAATGGCCATTGCGAGGGGGCAATGGGAGAGTCCCAGTGAGGAGGAATCTCAGCTTCCCAAGGAGGAGTGGAGGCTAAGATGAGCTGAGCTAAGTGTAATCAGCCAATCTGAGAAGTGCATCCAGAGACTGGGGAGAGCTCAGAGGCTCCCCTAGGAATGCAGGAGGAGAGCCTAGGGGCAGTGGGGAGGCACACACCCTCATATAGAAAGCAGCTTTTCTGCATGGCCCCGATAGACCCACGGGGAGCTTTGGCTTTTTGGCTTTTCAGCTTTTTTGCCCCAGCCCTGCCTTTGACCCCAAACAGCTCTGTTCATTGTCAGAGCTGGAATGCACCTGCCGAACCTTGGAGCTGGGGCAGGGAATGCAGAAGCCTGGCCTTGAAGAATGTGTAATTTCCAAGCTTGTTGGGATAATTGGGGTGGAAGAGCGAGACTGTCAAGGAAACAGCCATAAGGCTTCACATGAAAAAATGAGTCAGTGTGGGGCTTCTCCTATATCCAAGACTGTTGTAGACCTCCCCACAGACCTCCCTCTGCCATCCTGGTCTCCACCCATCCCCTATGTGTCCCCTTCCTCTGGAGGGAGTAAGACATGACTGAGACCTGGTTTTCTGATCCCTGACATATTGGCAAGTTCGGTTGCTTTCTGCCACAGTGTATGGAAAAGTACCCCTGCTGCAACATGTCAGGAGTCAGCGTCCACTCTGCTGTCTAGTGTCTGGCCCTCGCTTGGAGACGATGTTGGATCTTTGGAGAAAGGGACGTGGATGACCCTGGAGATTGTTGTGAAATGGTACAGGCCGGCAGAGGGGAGCCGTCACATGCAAGAGAAACAGTAGTTTCTCGCACTTGGGGAAAAGGATGGTGTTTCCCAAGTAAGTGGTGGCCTGGTTTTATCCCCATCCCTACCCGGTCTGCTAAGCTGGGCTTTAGCCTGTAGCGTTCTCCTGCCTTCTGGCCTTGACAGGCCAGGATCGCCCACAGCAGGCTCTGGACTGTGGGGACCCGAGGAAGGAGAGCTGCCTGAGCCTCAGGCAGGGCATTTTGCCCTTTAAGGTCATCCCCCTTTGGTTAATTGGTAGCTCTGTCGCCTTGGTGGCTTATTTAACTCGCCGAATTCATTGGGAGCCTGTCAGAGACACAGAGCCCAACCGCACAGCTCCTGGATCTCAGAGCCTGGAATTGAGCTGCTCCAGTAGCCTGCCCCTTGCCTTGGCCTTGACTACATTCCCAGCAGCTAGAGACCAGTGTGGCTGGCAGATAGCCCCCTCAGGTTTTGGTTTTAACGGTGCCTAGCTGTCAGTGTGACACTGGTTCTGTCTTGTTCTGAGCCTCAGTCTCGTCATCTGTCAGAGTAGCTTGTGTTCTGTCAAGGTGTCTCAGCTTTAGTACCGTTGCCGTCTGGAGGAAGAGAGGAGGGGACTGCCATGTGCCATAGTGGTGTTTCCCTGCACCCTTGGCCTCTACACAACAGTGCCATTGCATCACCCCTGAGTCCTTTTAGACGTATATGTATGTGATCCCCAGAAACTGGCGTTATAATGGTTATGAGCTGCCATGTAGGTGCTGAGAACCAAACCCAAGTCCTCTGGAAGAACAGTCAGCATTCAGCCACTGGGTCATATATTTATAGCTCTTGGCTGGCTTCAAACTCACAGATCTGTTTGTGACACTATACTGGGCTTCTAAGGCCTTTCTGACATCTGAGAATGCCTCTGGACATCACCAGATGTGCCTTGGGGCAGCATCACCTCTAGTTGAGAAGGCTGAGTTAGATGGTCTCTGAAGACCTCCCCTCCCCTAGGAGTTCTCTTGGGTCTGAAGGGCATCTAGCTCATTCTATCAGTGTTCCCAATGCATGAGTGAGAGTAAGTGGGACAGGTCAGAGAGAAGGCGAAGCTGCTGGACCTTATGCAGAGAGCCAAGGCCAAGCTCTCTTTGCCCTTGGGTCACATAAGAAGGATGGAGTGGGAGTCAGGCCTGTGGTCTGGGCCCCACACTGAGCTCAACGACCTTCCAGTGCAGGGCAGCATGGTAATGAATCCTGTGTCCCTACTCACGCTCCCCACTCTCCTTGACCTGGGAAGGGATGCAGGAAGTGAATCAGCCCAGCAAACACAGGAGAGAGGGCTGGGTGCCCTTTTAAATGCATGTTCATGCCTCAGCCAACCTACCCTGGCTGTATTTTGATTATTCCTCTCGTGTTAGTTGTTTATTAACTCCGTCCACGAAATCCCCCTCCGACCTTGTTGCTTAATGGAAATACAGAGAATTTATTTTGATGGAGTTAGGGTTGGGTGCTGTGGCTGTGGATGAATCTTGGGAGGATTAAATCACAATTGCTTTGAGCTATTCATTCTTACTGTCTTCAAGAGGAAACTCAGCGCTGGGCTGTGGGCTAGATGCCGGGAAGGATCCTCGGAATTAGACCAACCCCCAGGCTGCAGAAATGTCTAATCCAAGGTGTCTGTCACACCCTGCACAAGTGTGCAGAGTAGTGCATGGCCAGCCACACGTGTGCTGGAGGGAACTCTACGGGAATAAGCTCCTTTAGGGAAGAGATGGCAGCATTGCCACAAATTTCACAAGAGGAAGAGATAGGGGTTCAGGTTTTCTTGTTCATCTCTTTGTTATTGTGGTAAAACAGAATTTAGCATTCTCAGTTTTACTCTGTGTGTATGTGTGTGCCATGCACACCTGTGACAGCCAGAGGCTATGCTTGGCTGTTACTCTTCGGGTACCATATACCTTGTTTTTTGAGGCAGGCTTTCTCCATTTATCTAGAACTAAGTAGGCCAGGCACTCCAACACTGGGATTACAGGTGTGTGCCCTCATACCTGACTTTTTTACTTTTCGTGGGTTTTGGGCATCAACCTCAGATCCTCATGACCACAAGGCAAGCACCTTATAGGCTAAACTATTCTCTGATAGTTTTGAGAATACTGAAAGGCACAATTCATCATCACTCAGCATGTTTGTATTATTCTGCAGCTGTCACCACCAGCCACCTCCACAACCTCACCATTTACCTGATAAAAGTTAGCCCCCAATAAATACCAACTTCCTATTGCCCTGCCCCTCTGCAGCTGCCCCTCTGCTTTCTGTCTCTGATTGACAACTCAAGGTACCTTGTATCAAGCAGTGTGAGTCTCTTTCTATGGTACATAAAACAATACCACAGTGGACTGTTTTAATGAAAAGTGGTTTATTTGGTTCACAGTTGTGGTCCAAGGTCAAGGTGATGTGTCTAGTGCTGACCCTTCTGCCCACTAGTCTGAAAGCAGCACAGAGCATCTCCTGGCAGTAGGCAGGATGCATGCTGTGTGTGCATGTCTTCTCTCCTTCTTCCTGAGAACTGTTTAGAGGTTCTAGTTGGGAGCACAGCTGATTGTCTTCCCTTGACCACAGAATGGTCTGCCATTCAAAGACGCACTATGGGGAGCACAGAAGGAGGAAGACTGCACTGTACGTAGTAAGTGGAATAATCCACTGTTTGTCTGTCTGTGGCTGACCTCTCCATTGCCGTAGTATCCGCATGGTTGGTGCCTGAGTCAGAATCTCCTTCTGTGGCAGCTGTGGACCTCATTCTGTGCATCTGTTCTTCTGCCCCTGGACACCTGGGTTGCTGCCACCCTTTGGATACTATGAATTTTTTCTAGGGTGAGCCAGGTGGGCGAGTAGCTGTTGATCCCTGACTTTGACCTTTTAGGTTGTATGCCATGGAATGGAGCTGCTGATCATATGGGAAGAATCCATTGGGAGTTTTGTATGCTTTTTGAGATAGGCCTGGGCTGGATGAGATATGGTTCAGTGCCTAAAAATATTTGCCACTGGTGGGAAGAAAGAGCAGACTTTTGCAAGTTGTCCTCTGACGTCCACATGGTAGTTGTGTGTGCACACATATGTGCACATGTTCTTGCATACACTAAATTAGTAAATGCAAAAAAAAAAAAGTGCTCACTGTGTAGCTCAGGCTGGCCAGAAGCTTGCAGTCAGCAATTCTGTTTAGCTTCCTAAGTGCTGGGATTATAGGCATGTACCTATGTTCAGGTTGTTTCAAGAAAAGATGTTTGGCCTTGGTTTCAAGGATGAATGAGCTCTCCAGATATCTAAGGGGGTGGACAGAAGGAAAGGTCTAGCTCACGGCATGGGGTGGGTGGTGCGCAGGTTCCTGTGCCTGGCCTCAGAGGCTGTGGCTGGGGATAAGCATAGGAGTAGAGGTCGGGTATAGAGTCTTGCTCCAGCTGAGAACATTGGGTTCTGCCCCATGGACACTGAGAAGCAAGGGGGAAATTTCAAGCAGGAATCCGTGTGGCTGATTACATCTGACAGGGATGTAGCTGGGCGTATGAAAGCGGGTGGGAAAGAGGCTGGAGGCAGGAGACTGTATGGGTAGAAAACCAGGGGCTTCTTGAAACCTGGGGTGGTGGTGACTGCTCAGGGTATGCATCTCCAGGCTTGCAGCTGAGTAGACAATGCAGCCTCTCCCTAGATGAACTGACAGGAGGGACGTGGTCTGAGAAGATGGAGAGAGGACCAGCTTGGGCTGGGTGGCTTTGAGGGCCCATGAGACTACCCGGGTGGAATGAACTGAGAGACAGTGTCTAATAAACCTGTGAGGGTAAGGATGAGAAGCCAGGCAGTCTAGGGAAAGGACTGCCATAGGGTGACACAGAGCCCAGGAGAGTCGGACGGCAGGACATGAGGGGCCCTCGGCACTGTAAGACCTGCCCCGTGAGTGTCTTACCAATCCGTGCATTTTGATTGCTAAGCTCCAGGCTCTGTGCCCACGCACTGAAGAGTGGACACATGGAGACGAACATGAGCTATGACTTTAATTTGTTTATTCATTCCATAAAGCCCGGGCTGGAACTGAGCCAGTGCCTTTGTACAGCTAAAGATTGAATGTTGATAGGTGGCATGCAGGAGAAACAGAGCGTGCAGTGACGGCATGTCCCAGGCCTTGACAGTCTAAGGTGGGGCTTCTCAGCACTCCTGACATTTTGCCTCTTTTTGGTTCCTTTGCTTTGTTTATGAGACAAGATCCCATATAGCCCAGACTGGCCCACTGGTCACATGTAGCTAAAGATTACTTTGAACTCTTGATCCTCCTGCCTTTGCCTCCAATGTGCCAGGATTACAGGTGTGAGTCACCAAGGCTGCTTTGTGCAGTGCTGGCGATAGAACCCAGGGCTTCTAACTGAGCTGTGTCCCCACCCCACGGCCAGCATTTTAGACCAACAAATTCCTTATTGTAGAGGAGGCAGTTCTACACACTGTAGAGTGTTCAGCAGCATCTCTGGCTTCTGTACACTACATGCCAGTGGCCACACTCACACGAGTGGGGAGTAGACATGGCAGAAACACAAGGTGGGAAGCAGAGAGAAAGGGATGGATAAAGTCCCAAGATTCATTCAAGGGCTCCATACGTTCAGCAGACTTCCCACTAGACACCACATCTTAAAGGTTCTACTACCTCCCAACACCTGCCATGCGTGGGGACCATGTTCTTAACACATGGGTCTTTGGGGGACACTTACCAAACCCTAGCAATAGAAGAGCACATTCAATGCATAGATTGTAGGATGTGCAGAGGTCCTGAGGTAGAGAAGAGCATCAAGGGGGCCCAGTGAAGAAGCTGGAGTAGCTGATGAAGGAGGCTTTAGTTAGACAAGCTGGTGGAGATGGAGGAAAGTGGCCAGGTTCTCCATGTTTTTCAGAGGTGGCTCAGCTGTTTTTCAATGGCTGAAAGGCTTTAGACACAACAGTGGCAAGGGAACCTCCCAGATGTGGAGAGCAAAAGTGGCCGGAAGCTGGTAAGTCACATCTGGGGCATGTTGGCTGAAGATGCTCAGGCAAGGAGTCTGGCTGGACACACACCTTGAGGGTGAGCAGCACACAGAGCACTGAAGCCATGGGATGAACATGAGAGTCCAGCATGGAAGGCTGAACCAGCCAAGTGGGGTGCAGTTTATTCTTAAGCACTAGCCACACTTCCAGGCTCTGCCTGGGGAGGAGCAGGAGAAAGCTCCAGTGTGGTCACTCTGGGCAAAGGAGTCTCTGCTGTACCACCCACAGAGCACAGGCAAGTCAAATGAGAACTGCAGATTCGCCTATCCAGCAGCAGGGAGTAGGGCAGCTGGTTTCCCAAAACATTTGTGGGCTGAGGGGAGGAGGGAGTGCAGAAGGCAGAGTGGGCAGTGGAAGGGAGGGCTTGGTGTGTTTATCTGATCGTGTGTTTTCTGCCTGATTCTTTATTTTTCCATTTAACCATTGTGAGTTCTTCCTGTCTGTACAGAGAGTTTCTCTCCTGCCTAAGGTCTGGGTTGTCACATTGAGTCTCCACCCAGGATATTCCACAGAGTCACCTTGTATCCGAGTCACTTTGTAAATGCAGGTGGCTGCATGTGAGGTACTGTCCCAGCCATGGCATGGCCTGCCAGCGTGGTGCTGAGTGTTATCAAATTGCCTTGCTGATCTGGAGATAAGAGACAGCTTCTCCTTGCAGTTTCTGCTTTGATTTTTTTGTTTGTCTGCTTGAGATAGTATCTCGTGTTATAGCCCAGGCTAGCCTGAAACTTACATGCCTCTGGCTTTGAACTCCTGAATGCTAGGATTGTAGATGTTCAGTATAAAATAATAATAATAATAATAATAATAATAATAATAATAATAATAATAATAATTTATATTGTATGGGGGGAGTGCATTGCCACAGCACACATATGGAGGTCAACTTGTGAGAGCTGGCTCTCTCTATCATATCAGTTCTAGGGATCAAATTCAGATGCTCAGGTTTGGTAGCAAGTACCCTTATCTCCTGAGCCATCTTGCCTGCTCTATGTCATTTTAGCTTGCATTTTTCTTACTGTGAACAAGGTGAGCATGACAGACAAGAGCCTTTTGTACTTCCTTTTCTGTGAACAGCCTGTTCATGTTTCACCCAATTTTCATCAGGTTTTTGGTTTCTTATTGAATTAGAGGAAATCTTACTGAATCAAAGGAAATCTTTGCTTATTTCTTTCCCTTTTGAGACAAAGTCTCACGTAGACCAGGCTTGAATTCCATATGCATCTGAAGATGACCCTGAACTTCTGATCCTCCTGCCTCTGTGTCCTGAGTGCTGGGATGGTAAACATGCACCGCCATGCTCAGTTTATGTGGTACTGGGGTCTAATCCAGGGATTTGTGCATGTTCGGTGAGCCATCTGCCAACTGAGCTACATCCCCAGTCCTGGAGGAAACCATTATGTACCAAGGGAAGTTTTCTTTTTTCTGGAATGTAAGTTATAAGCTGTCCTCCCTCATTGGGTTAAGGAAGCTTTTGGAGTGTGTGTAGGAGTTAAGATTAACTTACTTATTAGCTGTATATGAGTGTTGTGCTCCCATGCGTGTCTGGTGCCCATGGAGGTTGGAAGAGGGCATCAGATCTCCTGGACTAGAGTTATGGACAGCTGTGAGCTGCCATGTAGGTGCTGGGAATCGAACCCTGGTCCTCTGCAAGAGCAGGTGATCATAACCGCTGAACCATCTCTCCAGCCCCTGTTATTTTTTGTTTATTTGTTTGTTTGTTTTTTCTGTTTTTTGCTTTACTTCTAAATTTTAAGAATTATGAATGCTGATGAGAGAGAATTCCCCAGTTGGCAGGTAGGGATCTCTGGAATGAGGTCCCTGTGGAGGCATGGATGGTCTTGGAGCAACAGGAGAAGGACTTGGGCCTCCTGCCAGGCCCAAGTATAGAGGAAGATGCCATGTGCCCAGAGGTTGATAGCTCCACATTGAAGGAACAGGGAGATGGATGAGTTAACTCAGATATGGAGTCAGGCCTGTGAGGTATCCGAAGGCCCATGGGGCCGAGTCCACTGTGTCAGAAAGAGAGGTAGATGGACTCTGAGAGCTAGATGAGGGAGAGGAAGGGACCTCTGTCCTCATTACGTCTATGTAGGTCCCATTTGTGTCTCTAGCTTCTGTCAGCCGCAGGGCCCTGAGGTCTGAGCCCACACTGGGACACATCCTCACTGCACCCTCACATGCCAGCCAGGTGCCACACACTGGACAGCCTCTGTGCCAAAGCCCGCTGGCTCTTACTAACGTGTTTAAACTGGTCTGAACCTATGGCTTCCCCTGCACTGCCTCTCCTTCCCCAGGAACCCAGGCCTCCCTTTACTGCTCCTGCTTCCTCCATTGACAAAGCTGTTATTCCCACGTCTCCACACAACTGACATGACCTCTCCTTTTAGGAAAGTAAAGGAAACAGTCAACTTTCGATGGCATTGCTTCTCTATGTTGTCATTTAATTTGATTTCCTATGTTAAGTCCTGGAAGTGCACTTGAGACCTAGGGAAGCCTTGAATAGAAAGAATGTGAGTCAGTCCACTGTGTGGGTACCTAATAAACACTCAAGGCTGGAGAGATGGCTGCGGAGTTAAGAACACTTGTTGGTTCTTCCTGAGTTCAGAGGACCTGAGTTCAGTTCCCAGCACCCAGGCCAGGTGGTTCACAACTGCCTGTCACTTCACCTCCAGGGCATTTAATGCCCTCTTCTGGCCTCCACAGGCACCCAAACACACACGGCATATACTCCTACAGACATACACATATACACATACATAAAAACAAATATTTTTTAAAAAGCTCTCTAGGAAGCCATCCTAGAGGAGGTGGCTCTAAAGAATGGAGATAAAGTGGGGCCTTAGAATAAGTATGGCCAGAGACAAGGGGGAAGCATAAGGTGGGAGTGTGTGTGTGTGTGTGTGTGTGTGTGTTCATGTGTGGTGGGGGGTATGGGGCAGGGGTGGGTGGGTGTGTTGGATATGGACAGTGATCAGCCATCACTCTCAGGGAGGTATTCTTGTGACTGCGGGATAGGGATGGGCCAGGGTGAGAGCACTGAAGTGTAGGATGGGCCCTAGGCATGCTTGGTGGACAAGCTTCTTACCCTGAGAGTGAGCTGACTTTGTGGGAACTCCTACTGCAGGCTCAGGGTTGGGGTGAGCTATTGCTCAGGCTCGGAGGCTCCACCCTGGGCTGTGTTGGAGCCGCAGCAGCCCCTGCTAATGAAGTGAAGCCCTTGCCCGTCCTTTCTGGTGCCATCAGCAAAGCCTTGCCCTGAATGAACTCAACCACCAGGCTTTGCTCCGCAGTTCTCCCTGCCTCATTCCACAACACAGATGTTTCCCTCCTGCCTGACGTGGGCCTCCCACCTCCTTCTTCCTGCCTTCTCTAGTCTCTCTCTGAGGCTCAGTGCCCACACCTGTCCCCTAGTTCTGACTTCAGAGGCATTCAAAAAGTTACCATTTTAATTTTTAAATTTTATTTTATTTTAATTTAATTTACGTGTATGAATGTTTTGACGGCATGTATGTCTGTGTCCTACATATGTGTCTGGTACCTATCGACTCCAGAAGACATTGTTGGGATGCCTGGAACTGGAGTTATAGACAGTTGTGAGCTACCATGTACATACTAGAAATTGAAACTGGGTCCTCTGGAAGAGCAGCAGTGCTCTTAATCCCTCAGTGGTCTGTCCAGCCCGGTTTTATTTCTAATTATGTTCATATGTGTGCGTCATTGTGTGTATATATGTGAGTGCAGGTGCCTGAAGAGGCCAGAAGAGGGCATCTGATCCCCGGAGGTGGAGTTACAGGTGTGGGCCCCTTGACATGAGTGCGAAGAACCAAACTCAGGTCTTAACTGCTGAGTCATCTCTCTATGCCAGAAAGAAGTCTTAAACACCCAAAAGGCTTCAAAACACCAGAAATGGAGTCCAGGGGTGTGGCTCAGTAGTAGAGCACTTGCTGAGTATGGTTTAGACCCCTGCAATAGGCTGGCAAGATAGCTCGGCAGATAAAGGTGTCTGTCACCAAACCCGAGGACTTGAGTTCAATCCCTAGGACCTACATGGTGGAAAAAGAGAACCAATTCTTAAAATTTGTCCTCTCATTTCTGTACACAGACTGCACATTTACACACACACACACACACTAAGCCTGTGTTGTTAGGGCTTGAAAAACAATAAGTAATAATGGTGGTGATTGGAAGTGATCCTGCTATTCGGGACTGGAGGCCTAATCCATGATCCTTAGAACCCAGAATCTTTTGACGGATGAGTTTCCAGCCTAGACCATAAACCCTGAGCTCTAAGTCTGTTGCTTAAAATTCCTTCCTTGGGAAGACATAAGTGACATCTGCCCCTTCTCCTGAGGTCCCAGTTACAGACAGAGGCAGAGTTCACTTTGGAGAACAAGTGAGTTTATTGGGCTTCCTTTCAGAGTGTAGGTGAGGGGTTATCTACAGGGATGTGGGTGCTCCTCCCCCAGTAGGCCACACCTGAGAAGCCTTGCCCAGCAGGGATGAGGTGAAGCCCCCTCTCCTAATCTTTTCCAGAATATATACTCTAGCCCCACTAGAGGCAAAAGGCAGCTTTGCATACAACAGGTTGTAGGGAGCTTCTGGATACTCAGGTTAGGGTCCATGTCCCTCCCACTCCTCCTTGAGGTACACAGCCAACAAGCACAGCTGGGATAATTCTGTTGCAAGGGGGCACAGCTGAATGCCCCAAGATGGCAGTTTTGTGGCTCAGAGGATAACAAAGTCCCTATTCTGCAGGATGTTCATGAAAGCACCACCCGTTTGACCATTGCTGGCGTTACCATGTGATTCTTCTCATTGCTGCCTAAAGAGGTCTGGTACCTTTCAGAGTGAAATTTGTGGGGAAAGAACGTTGAACTCACCATGTCCTTTGCCTAACTCTTGTTTAAGTGCTATATGGCGGCCTCACACTGCATGTGTTATATTTGTTTTACGCCTTGGCTGAGATCCTATAGGGAGACTCACTGGTGTGATGTATATGATAGAGGGCCTAGAGGAGCTGTGGTTGACAGCGAAGGCTTCTGGAAAGAGGAAGGACTCAGGAGACAGTGGGTCTGAGAAGTGGTGAGGGGAAGGAAGAGACAGGAGTCCACAGAAGGCCCCAGTGTGGGTGGAGTTGAGAGCAGGATCACAGGAATGCCGTGGTGATTTGTTGCCCTGGGGTGACAAGGAGCTAACTGAAAGGTCAGAGTGGGCTCCGTGGAGTGCCTGTGAGCTTCTGCCCCCTCCCTGCCAACAGAGGAGCCTGACATCCCAGCTGGATGGGAGCCTGGGCCCCTGAAGCCCTAACAAGTTGGATGCCAATTACACAAACACATCAGTGAAAAGAAGAGGAAGGAGATGTCTTCCAGTGGCTACACTGGGGTGAGAGATAAAGGGGTCTAGTGCCCACCCCCACCCAGCCCCCACCCTACCCCAGCCCTGCCTCCAGCCCCATCTTCAAGGTCTTGTCGTGAGATTTAGGTTTGCATACAGGGCAACTAACCCAGCTAAGCAGTCCTGGTCAGGGGTGGCCCTGCCTATCATCCCCGCCTATCATCGTTGTCTGGGCTCCAGTCTGTCCTGCAAAATGGTCTGACATATTGTCAGAGTGTGTGAAATCTCTTCCTACAGACATAGACCCCCTCCTGCTGGCATCAGGCTTTAGCCTTCTCCTTCTCCCAGCATGAGATTCCTAGGGGAATTCCAATTCCTTGAGGTCCATTTTTTTCAGTAGTCAGATCACCAAAAGAAGGGGCCCCAGTGTCTCCTTAGAAGATTGTCGCTCCTACCAGGGCCATTACAGGTGAAGGGGCCGGGTACATCTGTGAAGGACTGTGATTCATTCCCACTGCCTCCCACTACCTGCACCTGTCCTAGGCAGGATAGGACCCAGATCACTGGTGCTTGTTGCTGGCTGGAAGCCTTTCTTGATGAGAGGTGGGGGGGAGGGGTGTGTGTGGCAGAGGCCAGCCCATGTGGAGGAAGCTTCCTGGGAGGGGTGGTTAGGCCTTAGCGGCTCATCTTTTGCATGTTTTTGGTACACATCTTCTCTGGAAACTTATAAGTGAAAAGAAAGAGGGAAAATTGTGTAGAGGAGAGTGAAGAATTGGCTTACGGTGAGGCTGGGGGAAGAAGGACTGAAGGAAGGGAAGTAAGTCCCTGACTCTGTGGTCCTCCCCTTCCCTCCTCTCCCTTCCAGTCTGGCCCAGTTTAATCTTCATCTTTGCCCCAGCTGGCTGCTGCTGCTTAGCGCCCTAGATTGTCACTTCACAAGACTGGAGCCTCTGGATTTCCTCCCTGACCAGCTGGTTGTATGATCTTGGGCAAGCCTCCTTCCATGACTGACTCCAGATTCCTAGCCAGCTTTTCTTCTGACTTTGAGGTGCCCAGACCACTCATTTCTTTTCTTCTCCAGACTACCAGGATATCCTTGGGGGACTGGGCAGAGCAGGGGGACACTGAGGCAGAGATGCCACAGACCAAGCTCTTGCAGTCTGTCTGTGGGACAGGAGAAGAATTACTTACTGCCTCTGACCCGGCCTTGCAGAGCTAGGAATGCCCTCCATTGACCCAAAGTCTCACATTTGACTTTCAAAGAGAAACCACTCTCCTGATAAGAGCTGTACTTCAATAAAGAAGGCTTTATTCCACTCTGGGCTCCTAGCTTTGCAGTTTCAACACCCTCACCCACCTGTGTGAGAAAAACTCAAGCTGACCCGGTCTCAGGGGTTAAAAGATTCCTGCTCAGGGGAGCTGAAGGGTTTTATGAACTAGAGTCCTGTCAAATTGTGCCTACACTGTTGTGCACCAAAAAGCCAATCTCTGTTTACCTACCTCTCAACTTTGAGTTACTGACATTCTACAGGCATGCTGGCTTGCTTTAGAGAGAAAACAGTTTCCATTCTGCCTGCTTCATTTCGCTTAGCACAGTGCCTTCCGGTTCCACCCATTTTGTTCAACTGAAAGGATTTTGTTTTTAGCCCCATTGTATATACAGATTTGTTTTCTTTATCCCTTCATCTGTTGGTGGCCACTGGCTGGTTCCATACTTCAGCTACTATGAATGAAGGATAGTCTGTCTGATGGACTCTAGGAACCTCTCCAGGAAGGGGGCGCGATGGGCAGGAGAACAAGACCTCCATCTCAGAATGAGAACACAGGGTCCCTCCAAGCTTCCCAGGACAGGCTAAGCTAGACTTAAGCCAAGGTTTGGGACCCTTTACAAGTGTTCTATGCTCTCCTGTCAGAAAGGGGTCTTCCCATAGCTGGCTCCTCCACCCCTCATTTCCTACTTCCTGTTGAATTTGCTTCCTGAACTCCCTCTGCTGCCATCAGTCACATGGAAGTGAATTCACTTTGTCCAGGCCTGATGGATCTGGACCACAGGGTAACATTGCAAGGAATTCTTACACTTTCACACTTCTCAAAGTGCCAGAATGTTCCTCAGGCCCTTCCTGGAAAGCCCAAAGGAATGACTCTTAAAGGTTAAACCTCCTACCTCAGTTCATAGGGCGTGGCCCTGGACATCCACCTCTTCACAGCGGTGCTAGCCCCAAGCACGACATTTTTAGAGCTAAGGAGTACAAGGTCGCAGGTCCCTGATCCTCTTAAGAACATTCCCTACTTCACACCACACCCCCAGCACTCTGTAGGACACTGGGGACAAAGGTGTCTTCACTGCGGAAATGGCCTTGATTTCTTCTTGTCATTTTCATAGAGAAGTCCCTCTTGCCCTTCCTAAGCAGAATGAATCATTTTCACAGTAGCCACTGGGACCAGCACAGGCCTGGGCTCACAGACAGCTGTAATGTACTCTGCTTGCTGGCTCCTCATTTGTTCCTCTGGTGAGCCCTCCTGGGATCTGACTGAACCTTAGGAGCCTCCGAGGGGAGCCGTGGGGCCTCACAGGGACTCTGGGGGGCAGGTGCTGGAAAGGGATGAGCTATGCACCTCTGTCTTGGGGGCTGATTTAGGGGGGCTTTGTTTCCTATCTTCATGAGGTTTCTCTTTCTTTCAGTGTGTGTGCTTGTGCACTTTCATATGTGGGTACGAATGCTGGTTCATGGGGGGGCCCAAGGTTGACATCAGGAATCTTCCTCAGTTGCTCTTCCATTATTCTTTTGAGGCAAGGCTTCACAATCAAACCCAGAGCTCGCTGATGTGGCTTTTCTCTCTCACCAGCTGGCTTGCTCTGGGGTCTCATCGCTGCCTTTCTAATTGGAATTCAGGCCACACCCACCCAGTATTTAAGGGAGTACTGAGGATTCAAACTCCAGTCCTCTAGCTTCCGCAAAACATTTCAAGGGTTGAGCCATCTCCGCAGCCCCTCTTCACAGGAGTTTGAATGGTATATTTTACTTCGGCCCTTAAAATAGAGACAACAAAACTGCCTTGTGTTTAATAATGATATAATAATAACCTTACGCCCCATGTCAGCCCCTGGGGTTCTTAATCCATGACTGCATTCAAACATTGTGAAATGTGTTACACAGGACATTAGGTGTGCAGAAAGCATTCTGTCCGTGCTGACAAGGAAAACGGACAACTCTTACCTTCTACCTTATATCCTGGGGCAGCTGGAGAAGACGGGTGGGGGTCTCAGTCTCTACAGCTGCAGCTGCCCTTGCCTCTTGTTGGATCCATATTGCACACGAGTGTGTACTGAGCATACCCTGTGCATACAACACTGAGCAGGGTGCAAGCTCACCAAAGAAGCAGCTTTCTGGGGACTGTGAACTGATAGTGTGAAAATTCTATGAAGTGTAAGGTAATTGGGATTTCAAACCAGATTACCTCTGCATTAGTTGCTTTTCTCATTGCTTTTTTGGTTTTGTTTTTAGATTTTTGTCATTTTTATGTGTATGAATGTTTTGTTCACATGCACTGTGAACATGCTTGGTGCCCACGGAAGTCAGAGGAGGACATTGGATCCCCTGCAGCTGGAGCTATGGTCAGTTGCAAGTAGCCATGTGGGTGCTGGGAATTGAACCAGGGTCCTCTGCTAGAATAAGTGCTCTTAACCACTGAGCCACCTCTGTGACAAAGTATCTGGCAACTATAGCTTGGGAGGATAGGGCCCACCATGGCAGGGAAGAAACGTGGCAGCTGGTCACACTGCGTCTGAAGTCAGGAGACAGGCGAATGCAGTGCTCGGCTTGCTTTCTTCTTCTTAGTCAGCTGGGAGCCCGGCCCAGGGAATGGTACCACTGAGTGTTAAAATTGGTCTTTCTGCTGTGCGGTGGTGGTGAAAGTCTTTAAATCCCCGCACTCAGGAGGCAGAGACAGGCGGATCTCTGTGAGTTTGAGGCCAGCCTGTTTTACAGAGTAAGTGCCAGGACAGCCAGAGTTGTAACAGAGAGGCCCCGTCTCAAAAAACCAAAAATAAAAATTGGCCTTCCCTCCTCAATTTATCTCATCTAGAAACTTCCTCACAGACATGCCTGGTGTGGGGAGACTCTAGATCCTATCAAATGGACAACAGGAGGCTCAGAGAGGCTCCGGGATAGTCTGCAGGTGTTCCTGACTCAGGGAGCACAGGCCATGACATCATGTGACTAGTTAGTGCCTCGAAGGCTGGGGCATCCACCTGGCTTTTCAAGTCCTCACTGGGTTTGGGTCTCTTTGCAAGCCATGTCCTTTCCAGCTGGGCCTGGGTGGCCTCTCCGCTCATTCTCCAGCTGCAGCTGAGACCCTGAATGCCTGCCAGCCTTTCAGGTGACTTTTCCCTGTGGCAGTTCACACTTCCTTTGGTTCCTTGGCTGCTCTCTTCCCATCTTACCTTTGGGGTGTGTCCTCTGGGTAATGATAATGTGAAATGACTCACTCACAGTTTGACTGGTTAATAACCACCCTCCTAAGTCCAATAGATGAAGTTTGGAGTTAATGATTGCCAAGGAATGCTTTTCATGGGTGCAGACCTCGATCAGAAGGAGAAGAAATGCCATTTCCCTGGACCCTCTCTCTGGAGCTCTGTGGCCTAGAATTAGCTTCTTGGCTAATGCTGATTCTTGGCCTATTCTTTGCATGTGTGTGTGTGCACGTGTGTGTGTGTGTGTGCGCGCGCACACACACACACACACACACACACACACACACACACACGACCAATGGTTCTCAACCTGTGGGTCGAAACAGACCATCTGCATATCAGATATTTACATTGCAAAATTACAGTTATAAGTATCAGTGAAAATAATTTTATGGTTGGGGGTTACTACAACATGAGGAACTGTACTAAAGAGTCACAGGATTAGGATTAGACCCAGGGCCATTAGACTCCCCCGTTCACAGCCCGCTTTCCTGTTCTAGGCCTTGACTCTCCCAAGGGTCACACTGTTCTCTCTTCTGCCAAAGTGAGCTTGGCTTTGGGATATACCGTAATCTCTGCTTTTGTCCAGAGCCTCTCCTTACTTTGAGCCCCACAGCCTTGCTCTGGATACCCTCTCTGGACTCCCCCGAGCCTTGGACAACTCTTTATGTGTATTTCCCGTGGATCATGTTTCTTTGCTTGGTTGAGGATTCAGCAGAGGGGAAGGTGGGAGGCTGCTAGATTGAGTCAGCTGGGCTCTAGGTCCATCCTTAGTCCTAAAGGGCCATATGGGGTCAGTGGAGGGAGGGGCATGACGAAAGAAGAAATGGAATTTCCAGGCCGGTAGGGCATATATGCAAGGGCATCTAAAAGCCACAGGAGTGGCACGTAGGGAGGATAAGGCAGGACCTGCAGGTTGGATAACAGCCCCTGTGATGCGAGGTCTACATAGGAGGCTCTCTCAGATCTGTTTGTCCCTTGCTGCTCTCCCATAGGTTAAGGTAGATGTCTGTCACCTCAGCAAATGAGGCTTCTCTCTCTGAGGGCAGCCAGTCTCTCTGACGGCCAACACCTGGCCAAGCAGTGACGCCAGTGCCTTGAGGGTCTATGGAGTTGCGCGTGAAGTGAATCTTCTGTAGCTGCTTCCCATCGCCTGCTGTCCACCTCGTCCTGATGTTTCTGGCTTTGGGTTGTGGAGCCCTGTCTCCCAACATACTCAGGGCTGTGAAGCATAGATACTCAGGACGATGCCCCTTACCTGACCGTGCCTGGGAACTGACCCTGAGACTTTAAAGGGCAAAAAATGTATATGATCTGAAGAGAGCCGGTGAGACTTGATGGACGTTCTGCAAGCACACTGGGGCCTCTGAAAGCTACAGGTGGACCGGAGAGGAGGGACTGACTTCAGGAAGAACTAACAGATCTTTGGATCCACGGTGTGTTTAGGACGGTTCCCAGGGCCTTTCTGTGCCCCAACTCCAGCCTCCTCTCATGACCCCACGTGAGGACCAACTCTCCACCAAGAGCACCAATCTGTTCGTTCAACGTGGGGGGCGCCAAGCCCATAGAGGGGCCTGGCTTTCGCAAGGGCAGCACTTCTGCTGTGTAGGGGCTCTTCTCTAGAGTCTTGGTTCTACCCTTGAGGACTGCCCAGTGCTTTTAGGTGTGAAAATGTTTATCTTCTCTCTTTAGCCTCTCTTGTCTAGGCTCCCACACAGTGGCTGCTTTATCTCAGGCTGCTTTCTGATTAGATTAGCAGCTGGAGAGGAGGTAGAGGCAGCACCAGCCTCCCTCAGCAGTCTAGGAAGTTGGCACCAGCAGCCTGGGCCTATGGTTACTTCCTCTGACCCCTTCCAGCCTTAGGGAGGAGGCTGCTATGGCACCTACCCTGGGGCCAATGAGCAGGTAGGGAGATCTGCAAAGAACCCTGGCACTGGGTGCTTTGGTACCAGTCTTTAAGGCAGTAGCTCCATGGCTTCTGTTTCTCTTCCTGTGGACCAGAACCTCACCTGGCATCCCTTGCCCTGACTCCCTGAACTCGAGCTTGAGGTAACTGAACTATAATATTGCAAAGCTACCCAGGTGGTTTAGGCACATGCTTTCCCAGCCAGCTCTTATAGTGCACATAGGACTCTTTACCACTGGATCAGGCCATTCCTATGTCCGCACATATTTGTATTATGCAAAACGGCATTTCAAAACCATGAAACGGTGGATATTTCATCATTTGAGATACAAAAATAATTTTGAGCACTAAGTAAAAGCAAGTTTATAAAAGTCTACATTTTCATTTTGGGTTGAGTTAGCAAACAGAAATGAAATTTCTGGAACATTAAAATCTACGCTGTTTATTTACTTACTGATGTATGTATTGTGGGACTGGGCCTTGTGCGTACTACCCAAGCACTCTGCTGTACATACTTTGAAACATTGTCAGGGTAAAACTGAAGAGGCGGTGTTGTTTGATCCCTTGGAAGCAGACAGAATCTTTACATTAAAAAAAAATAATATTGCTAGAATCATTTTGTTACAAGTATGGATTTTCTTTTCTTATTTCTTTTTCTTTTTGGTTTTTTGAGACAGAGTTTCTCTGAGGAGCCTGGCTGTCCTGGTACTCACTCTGGAGACCAGGCTGGCCTGGAACTCAGAGAGAGTCTCTGCCTCCCAAGTGCTGGGATTAAAGGCGCGTGCTGCCGCCACCATCACTACCACTGCCACCACCATGCATGATTTTTTTTTTTTCTAATAAAAGGTGTTTGTAGATTGGAGAAAATGACACCTGAAGTTGTCCTCAGCCTCCATATGCATGTACACACTCACAGACACACTCACAGACACACACACTCACAGACACACACACACAGACACTCACACTCACATAGACACACTCACACAGACACACACTTACACAGACACTCATACTCACACAGACACACTCACACAGACACACACTCACACAGACACTCACACTCACATAGACACACTCACACAGACACTCACACTCACATAGACACACTCACACAGACACTCACACTCACACAGACACTCATACTCACACAGACACACTCACACAGACACACTCACACAGACACACTCACACAGACACACTCACACAGACACACACTCACATAGACACACTCACACAGACACTCACACTCACATAGACACATTCACACAGACACTCACACTCACATAGACACACTCAGACACACTCACACAGACACTCATACTCACACAGACACACTCACACAGACACACACTCACATAGACACACTCACACAGATACACACTCACACAGACACACTCACACAGACACTCACACTCACATAGACACACTCACACAGACACGCTCACACAGACACTCACACTCACATAGACACATTCACACAGACACTCACACTCACATAGACACACTCACACAGCCACACTCACACAGACACTCATACTCACATGGACACACTCATGCAGACACACTCACATAGACACACTCACACAGACACACTCACACAGACACACTCACATAGACACACACAGACATACACTCACACAGACACTCACACTCACATGGACACTCACACAGACACACTCACACAGACACTCACACTCACATGGACACACTCATGCAGACACACACAGAGACACACACTCGCACCAACACACACTAAAGGTAAGGTGGAGGGAAGATGGCAGGTAACCAGCAAGCACACAGCATGGAGGTAGCTGTTCCTGGGGCTAAGGACAGAGGTGAGGGAGCAGGGGAGGGGAACAGGGCCAGGCTGGTAAGAGGTGGAGCTGGAGTAGAGTAGACTGTGGAGGTCTGGAGGACACACTAAGGATTTGGGGTCACCCAGGACCTACTGGAGGGGACTGCATGATTTTATTTTTGAGCCAGGGGCAGGTTTGTAGCCCAGACTGGCCTTGGCGCCACCCTCCTACCTCCAGCTCTCGAGTGCTGGGTCACAGGTGTGCCACTGTGCCCATCCTTGGGATTTTCTTGTAGGAATGTAAGGTATGGACCATGAGAAAAGCAGAATATTGAGGAACAGTGAAGAGTTACTGAGGTGTCCAAGGCTTTCTGGAGCTCACATCCACTAGACCTGAGGTGCTTGGCAGGCCCGTGTCTGCTTTGATCCCTGTGAATGCCCAGGGACAGCACAGTGGCTACTGGGTACCAAACATGAGTCTGCTGACAGCCTCTCCACTGTGGGCCACTTGGCCCTGCCAACCCTCACCTGTGATAGCAACTTAGGGAGAAACTTGGGCCTTCAGGCCTAGGCACTATGACTTTCCCAGATGCCTAAGCCATTCAGCAGTATCCCTCAGGCACCAGCTAGCCTGAGAGGGGAAACTCCAAGGCTAGGAGATGGGATAGAGGCCACAGGAAGGCTCAGACATGACCTTCTCAGGAACTTCAACGTTTACAACTCTGACTGACTGACACAGGTCAATCCTCCAAGCCCTGCCCAAGGCTAGAGAGACTCATCCTGCTGTTTCTTTAAACAGCACAGTGGCTTTGAAGACAGCACTATCCTTGTGTGGTTCGGTGTGAGGCAACTCCAGTGTGGGAGAAAACTTAGGAGAGGAAGTGAAGCCCCTAGGTTGGCTGCCCTGCCCCCACTGCCCTGAGAGAACCCCAGCCAACACTTTGGGGAATGGCCTTCCAAGCACTTCTGTTTCCACCCATAAATATAAGCCGTTAAATGCAAGGAGTCTTTATGTGGATGGTATGACAAGATTTAAAGCATTACATAACCTGTTTCTCCTTTAGCCACTTGTCATGACACGGTTTCCTGTCAGTTATCACAGATCTGAGACATTTTTAATAGCGGCTCAGTCCAGGTTTGCATGGATGTGCCGTAACAGCTTTTCTGTGCAGTGTGCTGAGGAATAGCATCCAGTCTTTTCCAGATGTTCAGTAATTGCCTAGTGGTAAATATTTAGAATAGCTGCAATAGCTGGCAAGAGAAAAAAAAAAGTTTAGCTCCCTCTCTGAGTCCTAATGCCCAACTGGGAGGTCACCATGGCAACCTCCTGTTAGCCTCATTTGTGGCCCAGTACCAGCAGTGCAGGGAGGGGGCTGTCAGTGCAGGGAGGGGGCGGTGTCAGGACAGAGCCTGGAACAGGAGAGAGCATCCTCAGAGCCGAGACAGCTGAGGGTACAACTAGGGATAATGGTCACCCTTGACCCTTCACCATCAAGCGCCATGTCCATCTTCTTAAGAGCTAGTGCCACTTCTACTGTCCTCGTTCAAGGGATAAAGACATGAAAGAGTGGGTCTCTGTCCAAGCACGCATGGTAGCTGACAGAGCGGTCATTGAAAATTGGCCCGGTGAGATTCCGTTGTGTAGTGGTTAGCGCTCTGGACACTGAAAATTGGTCTGTATTTGCTACTTAGAAATTTCTTTGCTACCCAACTAAAGGTTACTGGACTCTCCCTGACACCATTCTGAGGCCTCTGATTCTGGAACCCAGGTGGCCTATGCTTACCTGGTTCTGATGGGGGTACGCTGACTCTTCATCCAGCTCATCCTGGCCACCTGCCACTTCGCCCCTCTACTACCCCCACTCAACCTCTGACAGATCTGCTAGTATGCAGTAGTCCCCATCCAGTGGGGATACATTCTGAGACTCAGGGGATGCCTGAAACCATGGGGGCCACCAAACCACTAAATGCAATGTCTCCTATCTCTCTTCTGATAAATATATATTCATGATAGAGATTAATATAGAAATTTGGGCTAGGCAGTGGTGGCTCACTCCTTTAATCCCAGCACTCGGGAGGCAGAGACAGGAGGATCTCTGAGTTCGAGGCCAGCCTGGTCTACAGAGTGAGTTCTCAGGACAGCCAGGGCTACTCAGAGAAATCCTAGCTCAGCTGACAAAGGTTTTTTCCTGCAAGCCTGGGGACCTGAGATTGATCCCTGAGCCCTACACCATAGAAAGAAAAACCCGACTCCCACAATTGTCCTCCGACTTCCGCATCGTGTCCATGCTTGCACGTATGCGCGCGCACTAGGTACATAAACAAATTTATGAATGTAGTTTGACAATGGCCATAAAAATGGAAAATGACAACGATATGCTGTAACAAAAGTTGTGTTATGGAGCTTCGTTTTTTAAAAACAAAAATAAACACTAGTATTTCACTGAAGTTGACCGTGGGTCACTGAAACTTCAAACGGCGAGCTGTGGGCATGGGGATGGCTGTCCGCTTTTCCTACCGCTGGCCTTTCCCAGTGTCCTCTCTGGTCTCTCTGAGGCTGCTGTACTAGGGGAGGGGAGGATGCACCTCAGATCTCACCCAGACTCCACCCTCTCCCTCGCAAAGTTGACCCTTTCTCCTCTGTTCTCTTTGGGGTTCCTGTTCTTGCCGCCATTTTAGCATTAGCTAGACTGTGGGCCATCCTTAGGTATGATGTGCACCAGAGTCTAAGCACTGAGGGGCTCCCTTCTCACACCACACTCTTCATGTGCCAAGCCAGGGAAACTGAGGCTCCGGGTGAATCCTGGTCCTCACCTCTCCTCAACTTTGTTTTGCCCCACCAGTGCCACCAGCCTGAGTTTCTTCATCCAGTGAGCTCTTCTGTCAGTGTTCTTCTCCTTTGGGAGAAACCCAGATGTTTTTGGCTTCTAAACATTCCCTCTCTCTGTCTATCAAATTTATTTGAGACTTTAACTTCCCCTCTGAGACATGGCCACAGATTTTAAAAATACGTTTAGTTATTTATTGTGGGGAACACATGTATGACACAGCATGTATGTGGATATCAGGGGACAACTAGCCCAGGTGGGCTTTCTCCTTCCACTCTGTGGGTCCCAGGGACTGAACCCAGGTCATCAAGCTTAGTAGCAAACCCAGGTCATCAAGCTTGGTAGCAAGCGTCTCTACTCACTGAGCCATCTCACTGGCCCCCTGGTCACAGATCTGCAACTGTAGGCCCTGGGCTCCTCATTCTCTCTTCTAATCCAATGGGACACCAGGGTCTAGGACTCTGTGCACTCTGAGCCCTGAGCTGAATTTACTGAATTTCTCCCTTGTGGTTGGATACTTGAGTTTGTCACCAAGGTTCCAGACTTTAATCTGACCACCCAACCCAGGCTTGTGTGGTTTCATGTTTATCAAGAGAACTGGGAGTTGAAGTTTCTGTGTGTGGACTCTCAATTTCTTAAATGTAGGGCTGGGTTTTGTTTGTTTTTATACAATACTTTAAATAATTCTTTGAGAATGTCATGTTTGTTGGCTTTTTGAGACAGGGTCTGATGTATCCCAGGCCAGCCTCCTATTTGCTATGTAGCGAGGGTGACCTTGAACTTCTGACCCTCCACTTCCTGGGTACTGAGATTTCCAGCTTGTCCCGCTACAGCCAGTTTTGTAGTGCTGGGAGTCAAACTCGGGGCTTTGTGCATGCTGGAAAAACATCTACCCACTGAGTTACAGCCACAGCTTCTATGCTTTTCCTTAATAGATTTAGTTATTTAGAGTCATCATTCTAAGTTTACAGGAAAAATTGTACAGAAGGTGCAGAGCCTTCCGTAAGCTCTGGCTCCACCCAACTCCCAGCCCCCATTGTTAAAATGGGACATATAGATGTATGTGTGTATATATATAAAAAGCCTCATGCAGCCAAGGTTGGTCTTAAACTCCTGTTCCTCCTACCTCCTTCTCATGCTAGGATACAGGTGCACACTACCACACCCTAGCTGGAGAAATGTGAGCAAATCAATACACTGTTATTAGTCAAGCTCTCTGTTTATATTAGGGGTTCCTCTGTGTTGTGCCTTCTATGAGTCTGACAAATGCATTATGTCACATGGCCTTCATTACAGTGTTGTTCTGGTTTTTAAAACACTTTAGAAGGAAGAAGGCTATTTGCCATGCACTCCCAGCCTTTTCAGAGTTCTGCCCCACCCAATATCCAGCGCTTCCTCCCACTGTCTACTCTTTAGAGCTCCTGTCTCTGCAAGTGGGTCTGTCTGTCTCATCTCCCTCCCCAATCCAGGTTGCTGAAGGCTCCCTAAGGTGTGGCTTGGGAGCCCCAGTCTTGGCCACTCTGCAGAAAACCTTGAGAGCTGTCCCTGGCAGCCTTCCCAGACCAAGACAGCCCTGCCCTCACCACACCTGGATGGGCGACCAGCTTGTGAGAGGGTGTGCTCTGTGTGGGGCTAAGCACTGTACTCTAAGCAGAGCAAAGGGGAGACTCAGGGTGTGGCTGGCAAGCCTGTTTGCAGACCAGCTGAGGCCTGCAGGGCCTGAAGGGAGAAGGGTAGGACCCACGTGTTCCACCCACTTCTTCCCTGCCTTGCTTCACAGCTTTTCTCTGGAAGGGGTGCGCCAACAGGGTTGGGGAAACAGTTGAGAACACAAGTTATCTCAGAACGCCCTTCCCTGTAAAGCTACACCCCAAATGTACTGGGAGAAAGAGGTTCCCTCTCATCATCCCCCACCCAGCACCCACGTCCTGGCTCTACCTCTTCATAACTGGAATAGGATGCATAGCTTCCACTCTGTTTAAGGTGCTCAGAGATCATTGTCTCTCTGTACCTTTGCTCATACTGTCCTTCTGCAACCATGCCCACTCCCTGAGCTCCCCCACTCCCTTTGCACACATACCACTCCCACAGCAAAGCTAAGCTAACCCTCCACTGGTGCTCCCTTCATGAAGGTCACTTGTGGGACTCTTCCACCCAGCTTTGCCCCTATGCCCACAGAATATCTGACCCAGTTCACCAGTCTTATATGTTCCCAGTGTTCTAAGGCGCTTGCCAAGGCTTTGCAAGGCTATGTGCCCCATTCGCAGTGTGCCTAACTCATGGCTAGCTCACCTCATGAGTGAGTGGGTGAATGAAGGGGCAAACTGATGCCCATACAGCCTCAGAGGAGAATGCCCAATAAGGCTTTATAGGGTCTCATAAAAATAGACCAAGCTCTGTCTTCAACTGAGCCATTTGAATAGTGGCTATCAAAGTGACCACGCCTTCAAGACTCAATGACACATGATGTCAGTGTAGCAGTCCCATCCACTGAGCGGCTTGCTGCAGGTGTACTGGGGCAGAGAGCCTCCATCCATTATTCATTTGGTCTTCCAGCCTCCTGTGAGGAGCAAAGCTGAGAACTGGAAGAACATGTTTGAGGGTACCAGCTGGTAAGCAGAGAAACTGAACCTGCAGCTGTGGAACCTAAAGACCACCTGGAGGGGTTCAGGGATGGTAAGAATGGAGACTAAGTAGACATTGGTGTTCCTCCTGAAGGAGGCAGATCTGATTAGCTCTTGAAAGTCCATAGAAACCAACAGTCAGAGATATTTAAGACCTGGGGACTGGTCTTAAAACCTGGTCAGAATAGAGACATCAGAGAACTGCAGAAGAGCGGTTGTGAGTGCCCATTATCCAGGTCTGGGCTCCCTCTGAGTGGCCCACAGGGACAGCTGGGTCAGAAGGTGAACCCTTCAGGTGAGCACTAAGCCTATTGCTCCAAAGTGTGGACATTCTCCTAGCATAGGAGAAGTCTAACAGAGACAGCTCTAGTGAAGTCGGCAGGGCAGGCAGAACAGGCCCTCCATCCATCAGCTGGTGCTCCCATCTCTAGAGCCTGTGCAGCCATTCCAACCCTACCGGGATCTGTCTAGACACCAGAGTGTCCGAAAGCGTGGCTTAACTCTTGTTGACCGGACACTCTCTGGGGCTAGTGATCCAGAGTCTTTTTCAGTTCACAAATATCACTGAAGATTTTATGAAAGCTATGGCTGATCCCCAGTGACACAAATGCATGTGTGCATTACACACACACACACACACACACACACACACACACAATTTCTGTGGTTTCTAGGTTACAAACCCCCAGCCCAGGAAGTGTCATACCTGCTGACTCCACCCCCTCATATTTTCTGCCCTAGTATTGCCCAGGCTAGTTGGGACTCAGTAAATCGACTTTGTGAGCTTTTGACAAGATCTTACCTACACTTTGGATAGAAGACCACAGTGTGGACACCTAGCACAGGGCTTTCATGAACAGTGAACTACATAGAGGCTGTTTCTGTTGGCTGTGGTGGGCATTCAGACACTGGCTGCTGCCTGGCTGGCCATCAGGAGCATGTCATTTAGCTAAGAAGTGTCACTAAAATGCAGCCAGCTTGCTGACTGTCCTGTGAGCTTGCCCTTTCCCATTGGGTGGCCTCAGGTTTGGGCTCCTGCAGGGTGGGGCTACTGGATTTTCCAGTTTCACAGACATCTATATACAGGTTCCCACTGTTGCTTGAAGAGCTTGTTTAATCTTGACTTTACCAGGCCCTTGTCCAGTGACCGCAGGCAAGTCCTTTCCTATCTAGGATGTCTATCTATATAGTAGCAAGAAGGTTGGGTTGAACAAGTCTTTGCTTCTCTGCAGAAAGAGGGCTTGGCAGCAATAGGAAATATCTAATACATGGTTGTTTTTCTTTTCTGGAAGATTTGGAGAAAATAAATTTTTGTATTAAAACAATCATTATGAGTTATTGACCAGGTTATAATATATATACTTTAAAAAAGACACTTCTTTTATTATGGTAAAAGTATATTACATATATTACATAAAACTTAGCATTCTGTGTGTTTGTGTGAGTACATATATATGTGTGCATGTGGGGAGGCCAGAGGTTAACGAGGGTGTCTTTGACTTTATTGTTTGGGGCGGAGTCTCTCACTGAATCTGGAGCTGACTGATTTAGTTTGGCCAGTAAGCACCAGGGATCTTCCTGTCTCTGCCTCCACAGTGATGAGATTAAAGTCACACACTCTGCCTCTGGCTTTTGAATGTGGCGCTGGGGTCTGAGCTCAGGTCTTCAGGGTAGGGTGCTAGTCTTTACTGACTGAGCTATGTCCCCAGGAAACACTCACTATTTTCTATAGTAGGTACCCTAATGGAAGTGAGGTGTTGTGTTGTGGTTTGGAATTGTACGTCTGCGGAGACTGTTAATGCTAAAGCACCTTTCCATGTATTTAGTGGTTGTCTTTGGGGCAAATATATCCAAATATTTCTGTCTCTTTTTTTGTTTTTTGTTGTTTTTTGCTTTTTGCTTTTTGAGATAGGGTTTCCCTGTGTAGCCCTGGCTGTCCTGGAACTCACTCTGTAAACCAGGCTGGCCTCAAACTCAGAGATCTGCCTGCCTCTGCCTTCCAAGTGTTGGGATTAAAGGTGTGTGCCATCACACCCCACTATTTATTTATTTATTTATTTATTTATTTATTTATTTATTTATTTATGAGAGAGAGTTTGTAGGCACACTTGTATCGTGGCATGTATATAAGATCAAAGGACTACATGTGGGAATTAGTTCTTCCCTTCTACCATGTGGGTCCCAGGAATTAAACCCAAATTGTCAAGCTTGGAGCCTTTACGTGCTGAACCATCTTGCTGGCCTCATGTTTTTCTTTTGGATTTTTTTTTTCTGTTTTGTTGTTTCCCAACCTGGTCTGAACTAGTACACCAAAATGACCTCCTCCCTCAGCCTCCTGAGTAGCAGGGACTGTAGCATGTGCCATGGTGCACAGATCTTTGCTCATTTTATTGTTGGTGTTTTGAGCCACTGTCTTCCAATCCAGCCCAGGCTGGCCTGGAACATATGACATCCTGTCTATTCCCCCCACCCTCAACTTACATGGCAAACCCCTATACCAGAGCCATCCCACCAACAGTGTTCTTAGAGTTCCCCAAGAGCCTCTGTTCCGTGCTCGGGGCTTATGCATCTGAAGTACTGGGTAAATAAGCCAGCCACTCCCACACCTAGGAGGCCTGGTCCTACTTGGACACTAGCATCCAGCCACTCAGATTGGTTTCTGAGGACAAAGTGATGCAGGCTTCTCTAAGCATCTTCCCTTCACTGTCTGCAGGCCCTGAAGTCCCTCTGTAACCCTGCTTCTTCCTGTCAGTGTGTGACCTTTGTCTGAAGGGTCCCTACACTTAATCCTGCATTTAGCAGGGCCTGGATCTGTGCTGCTCAGCAGTTTCTTGAAATTTCTTGACTAAGTCTAAAAGCAAAGACAGGTTGGAGTACTTATTTTTTTTTTATTTTAATTAGCTTAGTTATTTATCCTGAATAAAAAAATTAACAAAGAATAATTTTCTTTTTTTATTTTTATTTTTATTTTTCAAGACAGAGTTTCTCTGTGTAGCCTTGGCTGTCCTGAAACTTGCTCTGAGGACCAGGCTGGCCTTGAACTGAGAGGTCCACCTGCCTCTGCCTCCAAAGTACTGGATTAAAGGTGTGCCTCACCTCCCAGCAAAAGATCTATTAATGTATTTTATGTATAGGAATGCTCTATCTGTATGCTCGCCTGCATGCCATTGGATCCCATTACAGATGGTTGTGAGCCACTATGTGGTTGCTGGGAATTGAACTCAGGACCTCTGGAAGAATAGCCAGTGCTCTTAACTGCTGAGTCATCTCTTCAGCCCCATAATCTTATTTTCTGATGTAATATTTTCTAGAACTTAAGAAATGTGTTACAGCTGAGTCTTGAGACCCCATCCTCAGAGTTGCTGTGTTCTTTTATACCGATCAGTAAAGTGGGGAAGACATCCTGACAGTGCGGTGCTTTTATAGGTAGCTGGTACTTGGGATCCCTTGAGGAGGCATCTGTCACAGGAGGGCAGGGGAAGTTCAGATATTCCTGATTCCCTCCCCTGCTTGGAGAGTTGAATAATAGGTTCAGAGAAGGATCACTATAAACAAACCTAGCAGACCTAAAGCTGCCACTGTCACTCACCACAGGGCGCCTTCAACCACCGTTCCAACATACATTCTACCCCCTAACATTTATGGACACAACGTCTCAGCTGCTTTCCTGTTGCTGTGATAAAATACCCTGGCAAAAGCAAGTCAGAAGATAAAGGCTTTATCTGGGCTTACAGTTCAGAGGGTACAACCCTTCCCAGTGGGGGAAGTCCTGGTGGCAGGAGCTTACTGCATCCGAAGCCATGAAGCAGAAATGGAAGGATGCTGGTGTTCGGCTTGCTTTCTCCTTTTTATGGATCCCAGGACCCAAGCCCAGAAGAATGAGTCTTCCCACCTCTCTTAACCCAGTCAAGATAATCCCACATGGGCATGCCCACAGGCCTGTCTCCTCGGTGATCCTAGATCCTGACAAACTGACAGTAACCATCACAGCTATGCTGGCTGCCCGAGAGTCCCAGGACCCTCCTGTCCCTGCGTCCCTGGGGCTGGGATTACAGACACACATTTTACATGTGGACTGGGGATTGAATTTAGGCCCTCGATGCTTGTGTGACAAGCACACTTATAACTGAACCATTTCTCTAGCCACCCCCAACACCACACCCCCCCCAGCCTAACATTTTAGCAGCTCTGAACTTGGAATTCATTTCCAGTCAACAGCATCTCCTGACTACAATTGGCACCGCTTTTTCTCACATGAAAATGGTGATGTGCCTCCCAGCTAACAGTGTCTGAAGGTCATTGAAATGCCACCCTGGGCTCAGTTGGTATTCAGAGGTGCATGGGGGATAGTTGGGCTGTATCTCTCACCTCCGTGCCCATTGTTAGCCCAGCATGGTAAGAGGCTGATACTGGGTGTCTGCCACCCATATTTGTTTGAGCAAACCAGCACAAGGGCATTGTAAGGACTCCAGGACAAGCTTCTTGTCCTTTGGGGGACTCTCAAGCACACCTTGCCTGAGATTTCACCGGAGGCCGAGGTAACAGCTGTCTGGTAGTGATGCAGAAGGAACTGAAGTAATAAAATTGATGCTATAAAGGATTTGCTAATAAACTTGCTTAGGAAATGCTATGTTACACAAAGTAGAATTAGCTAAAGGGACACTGGAACACTGCCTCTAATATGACTGGGAGATAATAGCAAACTGACCGGGTTTATTTAACTAAAGGATCACTGCCTTCAATATAGCTGGAAGTAGTGTGCTAACCAGGCTGTTAGAAACTGTAGGGAAGAAGATTCTGTACCATAACTAATCAAAAGAACATTATTGTGCCAATATCTTTGCTTTGTAAATCTCTCATCTGCCCAAGTAGCCAGACTTGCAGTCCCCCATCTCTGTTTAAATTGTTCAAAGTGTAACCAAGGCCAGGACTCGAAAGGCCTTCGAGGATGACATTGTATGTGGGCCTAAATACGCTGGTAAATTTTTCTGTGTGGGCCCAGTTCCCTTTTGTGCCTTAGCCAGAACCAGCACTCTTATTAAAGAACTTTCCCTTTATTAGTCTCTAAGACCATGGATTGATTTCCCACTGGAACAGCATGTTAATTCTGTAACAGTAGCATACTTTAAACATCTGATTGAGACCAAGCTACCCATTCCTCACGTGTGGGATCACGTGGGCTCCATAGGAGAGCCACCTCCCTGGCCATCCTGTAGCTGACCCTGTGTGTGTACACCAGAGGGCACCTGTACTTTCTCTCTAATTTACACGCCACTAGTCCCACTCAGTTCTCTAGTGAAACCGAATTGCTGTGCTCCTGAGCAAACTCTTAGGTGTAGGTGCCCAATGACCCCAGCTAAACCCAAACTGCCCTCTGGAGTGAGGTGATGGTTGGTCTCTCAGATGCTAACAACCACCCACCCACAAGGGTGTGGTTAAAATATTACCTTCACAGCACACTCTCTATGTGAAATATTTAAAGATTATTACTACCACCACCACCGTGTGTGTGTGTGTGTGTGTGTGTGTGTGTAGCTATGTGAATAGTTATCTGAGGCCAGACGAGGGTGTCAGATCCCCTGGAGCTGCAGTTACAGGTGATTGGTTGTGAGTCACCCAAAGTGGGAGCTGGGATCCAAACTCAGGTCCTCTGCAGCAGCAGCAAGCGCTCCTAAGGACTGAGCCATCTCTCTAGCCCCTCCATGTAAGAAAAGTATTTCAAAGCAGATTGTAACAGTATAATGCAGTGCATGGGTGGCTATGTGTGGGGATGCAGTTTTTGGCAGGCAGCACCGAGCACATCTTCAATAAGCACAGCTTTTGAAGTGTGGGCATGGGAAGGTGAGGTCCCATTCCTCACCCATCTTATAGGTCACAGCCAATATACTGTCACGCAACATTAGGTTAGTAAGAGGAAAAGCACAATGAATCTATTTAATCAACGTTTGACGGGGCTGGGAATGTGGCTTGCTTGGCAGATGTTTCCCAGCATGCACAAAGCCCTGAGTTAGATCCCTAGCACCATATAAAACTAAGCATGGTAGTACATACTTTGAACAATTTAAAGAGACAGGAGACTGCAAGTCTGGCTGCTTGAGCAGATGGGAGATTTACACAGCAAAGGTATTGCCAGGATTGTTTTTGAGTACTCCCACAATCCCAGCACTGGAGAGGCAGAGGCAGGAGCAGATGTCCAAAGCCATGTTCAACTACTCAGCAAATTCAAGGCTAGACTATAGGAGACCCTTGTCTCAAAAATTAAAGGTGTTGAAGGCTGAGGAAATGGCTGTCAATGATGTCTTTCCATCCTCAGAACCTACATTAAAAAAGCCAGGTGTGGTGTAGCATGTTTGTAATCCCAGCACCCAGGAGATGAGGACAGGTAGATTTGCTAGCCTTTGCTCACCTAATGGTGAGCTCCAGGGAGCGATGCCTGAAAAAAGGTGGACAGCACCTGAGGGACTACATATAAGGTTGTCTCTGGCCTTCACATGCACACATGTGAACACACATGCATGCACTCACACACACACACACATACACATTTTCTATGGCATAAGATACTTCAAAAATACAGGTCCAAAGGCCCAGCAAGGACTATGTTATGCTCAGGTTCTATGAAAGGTGGGAAGCCATTTGAAATGTATGCCTGGACACAGAGCGTGGCTTAATGCAAGTGGAGCATCAGTGGGAACTCGGGCTCAGAATCTTTGCCTCCCTGTGCAGCATACTCTCATTTTCAGTGTGGGCCAGGGCCCTCTGGCATCAGGATCTGCAACTCATGAGACCGTGAGTTCTCTGAGCATTACAACTTGCTTTAGGAGAGAGAAAGGTGACAGAGGCAGGGCAGGAGAAGGGCAGAGAGCCCTTGTTTCTGAGACTTTCTAGTCTCCTTCAGTTTAAAATGCTCAACTCGACGAGGAGCCATATTTTGGGATGCTTTCTGAGCCTCTATATAATGGACAAATAATTAGACAATATTATTAGTCAAATTGTATGAGGCAAGTCAAAAAGGTGACAGTATTTATTAGGAGAATATTGACTTTGATGACACAGATTAAGACTTCAATATATTTATATGCAATATGAGTAGAAATTTTTTAAATTACCGTATTGAATATAGTTGGGATTCTATGTGTCTGCTAGACTAAATTAATAAATCATGCTAATAGTGCGACTGTTGGTTCATTTATTTTACTAGAAGTTATTGAATTTTTTGATCCTGTCATTGGGAAGACAGCCCACTTGTTTGTTTTGGGTGACCTCATATGACAATATTTAGTAAGTGTCTTAGATTTTGTTGTTGTTGTGATAAAGCACTATGGTCAAAAGCAATGAGGGGAGGAAGGGAATAATTTCATCTTATGCTTGCAGTCCATCATCCAGCGAAGTCAGGACAGGAACTCAAGCAGGGCAGAAACCTGGAGGCAGGAGCTGATGCAGAGGCCATGAATGGATGCTTACTTGTTTGCTCTCCATGGCTTGCTCAGCCTGTTTTCTTATAGCTAGCTCCGAGGACCACCAGCCCAGCAATGGCACTGCCCACAGTGAGCTGGCTCTCCCACATCAATCATCAGTTTAAAAAAAAAAATACACCACAGGTGTGCCCATAGGCCAATCTGGTGGGGGATGTTTTCTCAGTTGAGGTTCCACCTTCCAAAATAATTCTAGCTCGTGTCTCGTTGGCATACTAGCCAGCACAGTAGGTTATAAAGTCTCTGGCTATATCCTTAAGGAATGGGGTATCCCAACTGAAGGTTGTTGTCTTCTAGGGGAGGGACCTGTAAGAATAGAACCCCTATCATGAGATGAATGAGGTACCCAAGTTTAGATTTACCTGAATTTGAGTCCTAACAGGAAACCTCCTGATTATTATTTTATTCTCTGATTTTTTAAGGCTATTCTAGAGTAATATCAGCAAGATCTTGTGGATATAGTACAATAACCACTTACTTTTTTGAGGTAGTGTCTCTCATATCCCAGGCTGCCCTGGATAATCTCTCTGTAGCCAAGGATGATCTTGAATTTCTTATCTTCCTGTCCTTACCTCCTGAGTGCTGGGGTTATAAGTGTGTACCACTATACTTAGTTTTATGTTGTGCTCAGGATCAAACCCAGAGCTTTGTGCATGCTAAGCAAGGACTCTACCAACTAAGAATCATCTGCAGCCCTTTTGTTATAAAGCCATGGAAACTTCTGGAAGATGAAGTCATAGGAAACACTAATAAGCTGTATCTTTCTGATGTGTTTGGATTTCATCTTATACACTGTGGTTAACTTTGTCAACTTGATACAACTTGAGAGTCCTAATGAGGATTGTCTGATTAGGTTAGCCTTTGAGCATGTTTGTGCAAGATTATCTTAAATTAATTGATGTAGGAAAATCAAGCCACTCTGGGTGACACTATTCCCTAAGCAGGGGTGAAGAAAGTGAGTTGAGCACAATCAAGCGAGCATGCATTCATTTCTCTCTGTTGATGACTGTGGATGCAATGTGATCAGTTCTCTCAAACTCTTGCCACCTTGACTTCCTTGCAGTGATACATTATAGCCTGGAAATTTTAGCTAAAACAAACCCTTTGTCCCCTAAACTGCCTTTTTTATCTGTGTTTTACTACACCAACAGAATCGAAAGTAGAACAGAAGCTCTTTGGTTCAGTTCAAGCTTGTCTCTAGACCTCTGCACAAAGACATAGCCACCCAAGCTGCAATGTTAGCAACCCTGCAAATTGCAGTCTGGTTTTTCTGGTGTCTGTGGAACTAAGAGCTTGTTTCCCAACAGAGAGAACTAAAAGGATCAGGGAGTTCATTCTAAGCTCGGTGATGTCTGAAAGACTTAAGATCGGCAATGTGCCGTGACTTCCCGCCGTCCCACTGGTCTTTTGCAATTGTTGACGAACATAAAGATGGACATTTTAGATGTGGGCTGACAACCTAGTCGTAAGAAAGGCTTTGTTACCTTGAATGTTGTAAGAATATAGCAGCAGAAGCCTCGCACTTTTGAAACAGGTCAGTCAAGTTCTGTCTTCTCTGGGAATTCGCCTTGGCCTGCTGAGTTGGCAGGAGTGGCTCGCTCCTTGCCACCCAGGCCACACACATAACATTCTGTTTCCCACCATCTCCCAGTGCTCAAGAGAAAGTCAGTCTTGGTGCTTTGAGCTAGGGTGCAATTCCCTTTAATTAAAGGTAATTCTCTTATTTTTGTACATTGTATGTGTGCCTGTGTGTGTGTGTGTGTGCGCGCCCGTGTGTGTGTGTGTGTGTGTGTGTGTGTGTGTGTGTGTGTGTGTGTGTGTGTGTGTGTGTGTGTGTGTGTGTGTGTGTGTGTGTGTGTGTGCGTGTGTGTGTGTGTGTGTGTGTGTGTGTGTGCGCGCGTGTGGAGGCCAGAGGTTGTTGCATGTCTTCCTCAATCACCCCCCTTTTATTTATTTTGCTGTGTGTATGTGTATGATACTTGTCCAGCCAGCCACAGAGGTCCCGGGAGGAATGTGACTGGTGACCCAGGGAGGTTAGGAAAGGTTCCTGGGCCCTCAGAGGGCAGGGAAAGACTCCTCTCTGTTGATGGGACACGAGGAGGGCTGTAGGGAGCAGCAGGCTTTGGTCCAGGATGATGACAGAGAGAAGGCTCACGCAGTTGTCAGTCCCTAGCTTTGTCCGCTCTGCACTAAGGCAGCATTTCTGTTTCTTGGACCTGCCTGAGAACTTTAGATTTCTGTAGTTCACACTATTTACAGTTACTAAACAGTCTTAATCCTGTGTTTGATCGACTACATTGTTTACTCCAAGTTGCTCTGTCTCCAAGAAGTTCCCTGGATTTTTATCTGGCGTGGTTCCTTTGTCACAGAGCTGTGCTCAGCCCTCTGGAAGAGCCGATTCTTCTTTGAGCTGCAGCATAGTTCCTTGACATTTTTAAAATTTTTATTAAAATGTATTTAGTTTATTTATTGTATATGTGTGTGCGTTAGCAAGTGTGTTTAAGTGCACGGACGTCATAGTACAAGAGTGGAGGACGGGGGACGGCTTTGGGAGTTAGGGTGTTTTCCTCCCATGGGGGTTCTGGGGATGGGACCTGGGTCTTCAGGCTTGGCAGCAAACAGCTTTACCCACTGAACCATCTCATGCCCCTCATCGACTGCTTACGTCACCTGGGTGGCACAGGCTTGAGACTGCTCTGCCTACCTCGGAACAGCCCATGGTGGAGTACAGAGTGAGCAGCCTCAGTTCTTCCTAGTTAAGCAACACTGAGAAAAATATTCTACTGGGTGGGGTTAGGGTGGTGGCCTCAGGTCCTTTACAGCCCTACAGCTTTTTGTCTTTTTTGTTTTAACACCACCCAGTTCATTCTACTGTAACAAAATACCAGAGACTGGGTAGTTTATAAACAATGACAATGTATCACTTCCATTTCTGGAGGCTAAGAAGTCGGAGATCAGGATGGCAGCATACTGAGACTCTCATGGATGGCTCCCTCTCAGTATGTCCTCCCGGGGACCTTTTCTTAAAGAAAGTTCCCTAAAGCCTCTTTTATGATAAGGGTACTAATCTCATTCACAAGAATGGGATAACCTCATTACTTTCCAAAGGCCTTACTTCATACCACCCTGAGGATTTAATTCTAGCATACAGATTTTGAAGGTCAAAACTTTCATATTACAGTAATCAGCCATGGGAGGACCTAATTGCTTACCCACTAGCATTCTGACAGCGAGGGACAAAGCAGCCTGAATTGCTGCTTTTAAGACATCTTTCTTTTGTTTGTGACAGGGTAGCCAGACTGACTAGGAGTTGAAGGTGACCTTGAACTCCTGATCCGCCCCCCTGCCTCCACCTCTTCAGGGCTAGGATTGATGGCATGCACCAACATGCCTGTCTTGCAGTGCTGTGGGTTGAATCCAATGCCTCTTGCCTACTAGGCAAGCGTTCTGCCAACTGAGCTATGTTCCCAGCAGGGGGAGACTTTGCTTTTTTTTTTTTAGCTAGCATTCTAAAGCAAATGTCCAATAGTTGAACTACCAGATACCGGATCCAGTTGGAGTTAGGTGGAGTCTGATCTGGTTTTTTTCTTACTGTCCTCTTTCAGGGAAACCTCCTTAGGTATTCCTGGTATGTCAGAGCTCTGAGTGGGACCTGCTGAGAGGCTGCAGTGACCTCAGCCACCTGGCCTAGCCCGGGGTCAAGATGCTGAGTCTGAAGCTCCCCAGGCTGTTCCGCATAGACCAGGTGCCCCAGGTACGTGCTTTCATTCCATGGCTGAGGTCCAGGTTCTGCAGTAGATCAACCTCTGCAATAGGGGAGTTCAGGATGCTTTTCACAGGCCCCTTCTCTTCAAAGCTCCCCTCCGACTCCTGCAGAAATCAGCACCCCTACCTCCATCCATGTACCAAACTAGCAAAGTGTAGCCCTTGAATGCAACCTCTGTTCTATCAGGAAGCAAAGTCATTAGAGAGGCCACAGATTTGGGTTAGCCAGGGGAAGTAGCAGCAGCTGCTGGGTAGCAGAAGGCTGATTAGGGCCTACTGCAGTGCTTCAAAAGAGGCCAGAGAGCAGTCACTCAGCATGGCTCTGCACAAGTGTAGTAGTTAGTTACTGTGTGGGCTCACCAAGGACTACAGGGAGGCAATTTCTTAAGTGCAAATTCTGCTAGACCTCAGCAGAGGGAACCACCATCATGGCCAGCACCATACTGGACAGTGGAACCCTGAGCATCTGAGCTCAGGTGTTTTTATTGATTCAGAACTTCTCAGGTGTTCTACTGATAGCATGTGCAAATCATGAGCAATCATATTTCCCCCACATAAATCCAACACCTGCAGACAATACAAACTGCCAAGACCTAGGCAGCCCCTCACCCAACAGTGCATAAAACAATTATTTTATACATAACTAAAAATAAACTTCCACAACATTTCCCCCTTTCTGTATAAGACAAAAAAATGTGCTTTATTTCTACAACACAATTTAACACTACACCAGCAAAATCATTTATAAGAGGAACAATCACAAGGATAGGACCAAATGAAACCAAACATCTATCAAGCTTTTCGCCATGTCTTTGGACAGCAGAATAACATTATCAATGTCAAATTATCTGGAATTCACTCATGATCTTCTGGACTCCTCCAAAGGGCATGGGTCACTTCTCTGTCTTGCAGCACACACAGCTGGTCCTCCAGGCTCCAGTTGGCTCTACTCCACAGCTGCTGCTGTTCTTGGTGGCCATCCTATGGTACTGGCATCTTCAGAACACTGGGGTCTTCTGCTGCTACTGGGCTGCACTTTCACCAATAGCCTCTCCTGGGCTCTCTTCATGGTGCCAAGCCTCAACATCTTTATATGACCCCTTCAATCTGAGCCTTCAACTGCTACTGAGGCTTCACCTTCACCAATGGCCTCTCCTGTCTTCTCATAGTACCAAGTCTCAACTGCTCTCCAGTGACTTTTCATTCCTTCAAAAGCTGTTACCACCCAGGTGACTCTTACAGTACCAAGTTCAGCTGCCAGCACGAGATACAACCCCGACCAGTTCTGGAAGACAGCTTCTGTGTGCTGACCCTGAGGAAACACTTTCCATATTTTAAGATAGAGTCTTGTTTACAGGAAAAACTGGTAACCTTATCTGCAGGAAAGGTCCCCTTGTGGGGTAGAGTTCTCATCACCATAGCATATATGTCTTGTCAAGACTTCCTCACTAGTATCTGTACTACTTGTACAAAACAAAATGGACTCCGCAAGATCTGGAGTTTCCTTTTCTTTTTCCTTGTCTCCACATTGGATGTGGCTGGTGTGATGTCAATGCCCCACTTTGGTATGCCATTTGTAGTAGTACGTTGCTGTAGCAGCTCAGCAAGGAAGACAAAGAAGCATATTCATTGGTGCAAACCCTGCCAGACCTCAGCAGAGAGAACCACCATCATGGCAAGCACCATACTGGATAGTGGAACCCTGAGCATCTCTGAGCTCAGGGTTTTTATTGATTCAGAACTTCTCAGGTGTTCTACTGATAGCATGTGCAGATCACAAGCAATCACACTTCTCCCACATAAATTCAACTCCTGCAGACAATACAAACTGCCAAGACCTAGGCAGCCCCTCACCCAATAGTGCACAAAACAGTTATTTTATATATAACTAAAAATAAGTCTCCACAATAGACAAGTATTCTTTCCATTCCTTACTCCCCACAGCTCTGTGTTATTTGAGACAATCTAACCTCAAATTCACATCCTCCTGCCTCAGCCTCCCATGTGCAGGGTTTATAGATGACACCTCCATTCCTGGCCTTAGTCTCAACTTTTGCAGGAGGGCCAGGCCAGGCCTGGGTTTGGGCAATGGGAAGGGCTTGCCGAGTGTCTCTTCTTGACTCCTTTCTGTGGATTCCTGGGGCTAGAGAGCCATCCTGACACACATAGCACTTTCAGACACCCTGCTTCCAGCCCTAATGTTTTGGTTGTATGCCCTGCCAAACTGGTGTACCTGCATCCTGCTTTGTAGAGAAAGCACAGGACTGTACCCCTGTCTCCTTCCTGCAGAACTAACTTAGAGTTGATGCCATTCTGGGGTGGGATGTTTCATATGAGGGCCCCTTTCTGCTCAGATGATTGTCACACACTGATGTTTTGCAACCCCTAATCAGCTCAGCATCACCAGCAGCACTCGATGAGAGACACTTGCCTTGCTCTGATCGGAAGGCCTAGAGCCTGGCGATGCTAGGGAGATGGTGCTGGGAAGGATCATGGGCAGTACAGAGCTGCTGTGGGAAGATGAGGAAAGTAAGAAGTGCTAAAGCAGTGGTTCTCAACCTGTGGGTCATGACCACTTTGGGGGTTGAATGACCCCTTTCACAGGGGTCACCTAAGACCATCTGCATATCAGATATTACAGTCATGAAATAGCAACAAAAAAATGTTATGGTTGGGGTCTCCACAACATGAGGAACTGTATTAAAGGGTCACAGCATTAGGAAGGTTGAGAACCACTGCTCTAAAGGAAGCTACCATCTGTGGCCCTTTTAGCAGGGCCCTGCATTCTGGTCTCACAGGGCCACCCACTCCCATATCTGCCCACACATCAGCGGATGTGACTAGTGGGAACACAGGATGAGTACTGGATTTATTCATTTGACATTTTTATTGACTTCCTGTCAGCAAGATGTTTCTCTACAGGATTCAGAGAAGATTTGCAGGCAAACTCTTTCCATATTGGGCAACTCTGAAGCTCAGGGAGATCTCAAACCATCCATGAGTTCATTGTAAAGCAGCTCAGAGAAGAGATGGGTCACTTCCATCATGGGGGAGGAAGGGATCAGGAAAGAGACAATTAAGATGAGTTTCAGGGACTGAGAGGGAATAGCTGGTGGTTAAGGTACTTGCTGTTCAAGCCTAAGGACCTGAGTTCAAATCCCAGAACACATGTAAAAAAGCTGGTGAGTGCTTATAATCCCAGCACTGGGGAGACAGAGACAGGTATGGATACCTGGGGCTCACTGGCCAGTCCCCCTAGCCTAGTCTGCAAGCCTCAGGCCAATGAGAGACTCTGATTCAAACAAACAAGGTAGCTGGCACCTGAGGAAACCACCCTGGAGAGTATTCTCTGGCTTCCACATATATGTACACATATGTGCATGGCTACGTGCACACATGAACATACACACACGCTAAATAAATAACTGTCATAAAAAATTAAATGCCTTATAGATAAGTTAGTTTGGGGCCTTGTGCATCTTCCTGAGGGAGAAAAAAGATGATTTGCAATGGCCTTCTTCATAGCGCCCTGTCTCAGGTCGGCTGGTGTTGCAGTCCAGGTTCACCGGTTTTTATTATCATCAGAGTCATCTCTCTTCTTCCTTTGCCTTCCAGTCTTTTCTCGTCGTCACGTTTTAACTGTGCCTTGTGTAAACAGCTCGTGGTTGGAGTTCCAGCTTGGCAACATGTGTCTGTTCACGGTTCCGTTTGCTCTGTTAATGCTTTGGCGATACTGTAGAGGGATCTGCATCTGTTTCAGCTGTCTTCCGTGCACGTGTCTTTTCTTTGCTCCCACCTTCCGTTGCAGTTGTTTGATATAAAGTGTCGCATTCTTAGTTTCTTTACCCCTTCTCGCATTCCGGTTCCCCTCTGTGGACTTGTTCTGTATCTGCTAATTTAGAGATCACTTCAAATGTCTTATCATGAACAGCTGTACTAGACACGAGGGGATAGGCACACAGAGGTTAAAAACTACCCAGGATTGCCTGGGAACGCGGCTCAATTGATAGAGTACTTATCTAGCGTGTAAAAAGTCCTGGGTTCAAATCCCAGTACCACATGCCTGTAATCTGAGCACTCAGGAGGTGGAGGCAGGAGGAATAGAAGTTCTTCTTTGGCCACATAGTGAATTTGAGGTCAGCCTGGGCTACATGAGACCCTGTCTCAAACGAGTTACCCCAGAAACCTCAGTGACTTGAGGCGTCAAAGATGTCTTTCACCTCCAATTACACAGCAATCACTGGGAGATAGCAGATGCAAGCAGATGGAAGATTTGTTAATACACAGCTGCACCATCTGGAGCAGGAGGCCTCCAAGGTCATCACAGAAGAGGAAGAGAGAGGGCAGCATCTTACGTTGGGTTTCCCACAAATAAACTCTGAGGTAGAGATTGGCATGCAGGAAGTTAACTGGGGAGTGCTCTCAGAAGGAACGAACAGCTGTGAGGACCGAGGATGGGGAAGGAGCCGCCGCATCAGAGGCTCCTCCATCACACAAGGGGCTCTGCCATGGGCTTCCCCTTTCAGAACTGTCCAGAATGAAAAAAGTAGGCCAGGACTTTGAATACTTGGTAAGTGGGGGTGGGCTGACCCTGAGAAGGGAAAGCAAGATTGTGCCCTTTCACCCAAAACAATTTTCCCAAAGACGTGAGTTGTCTGAGTTCTGCAGTGTGGAAAATATCTCTCTGAATTGCATTGTTGGCTTTGCAGGTAGAGGCACCTGTAGCCAAGCTTGACAACCTGAGTTCAATCCCCAGGACTCACAGGATGGAAGGCGAGCACCTGTTCCCGCTAGCTGTCCTCTGACCTCTACACAAGCCCTGTGACACACATACACAGAGGGGATTGGGGGGAGGCAGACGAGAGAGAGAGGAAATACGTAAAAATATTAAATGTGAAGAAAAACGCAATTTCAAGGCATTATATGGCTTTGAACTGTCCTGAGAATTACCTGGAAATAGTCTCCTGGCTCTGATCAAACTTCCAGCAAGTCTGAGAAATGGGGGCGCACACGGGCAGTTGGTGAATGCTGACTATTTCTGCCGTTCTCAAGCCTGAAGACAGCCATATGTAACAGTTCCACAAATACATCAGTTATCGCTACAAATGCCACATTAAAACCACACCTCATCCTTTTGGAGAAACAAAATAGCCTCTGTTTTGCTTTTTCATAGTTCTGTCTCAATCTTTCTAGACTGTTCTGGAAACTTCCTTTGGTCTTCTTTCAACTGCTAATTTTCCCTTCAGGCCATTTTTTTTTTTTTTTAAATTGTGACTAGAAGTTATGCTAGCTTCTTTATGTTTCTGTTTCACTGAACCTAGTTCTTTCACATTTCAGTGTCTTCAAGCTCTTCTTTCTTTCTCTTCATTTCACCTTCTCTCCCTCCCCCCACCCCACCCCATCCCCCCCCAACCCCCCACAGCCCTCTTTCTTTCTTTTTGCTTTTTGGGACAGGGTCCCACTGTGTAGTCCAGACTGGCCTGAAACTTTCTACATAAACCAGATTAGCCTCAGACTCACGGTGATCCTCCTGCTGCTTCCTCCTAACTGCTGGGATTGCTGTGCACCGCCACACCCATCTGTGACTTCATTCCTCACCACCCAGCTCTCCACCCCCTTAATTTTTATTTTTTATTTTTTTGAGATTTTACGTGGGGATTTTTATTTCTGTTTGGCTGCATGCAGCGCCCATGGAGGCCAGCAGATCTCTTGGAACTGGAGTTACAGATGGCTGTTGGGAACTGAACCTGGGTCAGCTGGAAGAACAACTTGCTCCTTTAACTGCTGAGCCATCTCCCCAACTCCTTTGATTCCATCTCCACCCCTGGTTTTGCCGCTGCTTTTCCCTCTTGGTGCTACTGTTCCTGAGTGTGTATGCTTTGTTTAAAGATCCTTGAAGGAAGCTTCCTGCTTGCCTTCAGAAATTGCAAAGTCCTGAGGTTTTTTGTTTTTTTTCTGTTTGTAGCTATGATACTTTTCTACTTGAGACATCTTAGGTCTCAGAGACAGGGGTAGATTTTTGCCAAAAAGTTATATACAGACAATCAGAGGGCTCTGAATTCTTGGGAGAGTTATTTTGTTTTTTGTTTTGTTGTTGTTGTTTTTTGTGAGACGAGATTTCTCTATATAGCCCTGGCTGTCCTGGAAGTCACTCTGTAGACCAGGCTGGCTTCAGACTCACAGAGATCTGCCTGCCTCTGCCTCTCCAGTGCTGGGATTAAAAGAGTGTAGCACCATTGCCTGGCTGAGGTTTTTCTGTAATCTTCCTTGGTTTCCAGTAACTCTCTTTATTGTACACCACCAACTGAGCTACATACACCCTTAGCCAAAAATGTCCATTTTAAAAATATTTTTAAATAGTTTTTAAATAGCTAATAGTTTTTTTTTTAAGTTAATAGTGAAATAGTTCAACCTAAATTTGGAAGAGAATTGAGACAGGCTTTGAGGGCAGAGGCAGTAGCATCTGCCAGAAAACTTGTTAGAAATGCAGCTTCTCTTCTAGGGTAGCCTTGGAGTTCCGGCACACTAGAGACAGAAGCAGGAGGATCAGGAGTTCAAGAACAGTTTCAACTACATAATGAGTTTGAGTTCAGCCTGGACTGCATGAAACTGCTCCAGATAATAAATAAATAATTGAAGACTGTTATACCAGCCTCCCTAGTGCAATGAGACCCTTGGGTGATCTGCCAAAGAGCTAGCTTAGGAATGATGCTGACCATTCTCAGAAGAAGCTCTGAGGACTATATCCCCCTGACTGTTTCCTCTCAGCTCCCGGTACCTGAAGACCAAGATCAAGATGTGGGCAGGGCTTTTTCTCTGGAACCTCCCTTCTTGGCTCACAGATGGCCTCCTCTTGTTGCCTCATCATGGGATCCTCACTCTGCACACACACACCTGAGGTCTCTGTGTCAGTCCAGATTTCCTCTTCTGAGAGTCACCAGTGAGATTAGGTAACGACCTTCTATGATGGCCTCATTTTAAGTGTTATCCTCATGGGAGACCCTATTGTCAGGGTGTAACTCAGAACACTTGTCTCTAGTGTATGAAGCCCTGGGTTTGATCTCCAGCAGAGAATGGTGGTATACACTTGTAATCTCAGCACTTAGGAGGTAGAGGCAGGAGGATCAGAAGTTCAAGGTCATCCTTGGGTACATGGAAAGTTCTAGGCCATCTTCAAATACGGTGTGTTCAGGGGTAGTAGTATCTCAACATAAAAATTTGAGGGGAGACACACGTGTATATGTGTGCACGTGTGTGTATGTGTGTGTGTGTGTCTGTGCACGTGCATGTGTGTGAGTGCATGTTTCAACTGACTCCTGTGGCTGCTGGAGTAGATGTCTCCCCCTCCTTAGGCTTTTTCTCTGTCATGAGGGCAATAAAGGACTCCTCTTTACAAGGTAGAAGATTCTGTGACATTTGGACAGGAAATGAAGAGCATATGCTAGAAACTAGACAGTATCTGCCTGCCCTCCCCCACCCTACTCTTCCCCCTCCCCCTTTCTCACCATCTAAATCACCACAGGCCAGAGACTCTCACTTATTTCCCCTCAGGTGATTTGCAGTTAATTGCTAGGAAAAACGAAGGGTGGAATTTCAGGCTTCAGCTGGCGGGTGCACTGGGGTCTCCTCGTGTCAGGGAGCCTTCTGTGGTGCTGAGCCTGTGGCAAGCACTGGGAGATCAAACTGACTGATTTGCCCTTCCGCCCCACCCCCACCCCCAGCGCCTGGAGGTTCTCACTCCTAATAGACTACATGCAACTTGGTTTCATTTCACTTCAAATTGCCCAGTCTGCTACCAGAGATGCAAAGTGGAACCCTACAAATCGATTCTGCTGTGCAAATAAGCAGGTGCCTGCTAACTCCAGGGGGAGGAGGGGGTGCTTCTGGAAATGAAGCCAGGCTTCAGAGTAGTGAGGCGATGATTGTAATTTGCCGTTGGGGATCAAACTGAGCTTGGAATACAAAATTGTTTTCAAATGTTCTCTTTGCTGTTTTGATGTATGTGGCCTGTGTTCTGTGAAGATCGACTCCGTGTGGAGTGCTTTGCTGGGGCTGGGGTGGCAGGGGGAGGGAACTTGCCTCCTTCTTAAGCTCAGAACTGCCGGGAGCAGGAGCACACCTGGGTGCTAGTAATTTGGTCCAATAAACAGAGGTTCAAGCTGGAGAGGGGAGGAGGGATAGATCAGTTATGTTATTTCAGAGAAAGCCATTCTGTTCTGGGTCACAGAGAGCTGCTGTCTTTATCTACCCCTATCCACCTGTCATGGCTTCTCAGGAGCTACTTGAAATCTTGTCCCTACCACATGGGTGATGTTGGGCTTGTCATGCAGGTAAAGGTCAAAATAGCAGGACATGGAGAAGTAGGCTTTCTAAATCAGTATCCAGCCCTGGCTTCCATGGTGAAGACATCTCCCACCCTCACTCATATCTGGAATCAGATCTTCCTCCTCCTGCCTCCTCCTCCTTCTTCCTCCTTCCTCTTCCTCTCTCCTCTTCCTCCTTCTCCTTCTCCTCCTCCTCCTTTTAGACAGACCCAGGGTAGCCTTGAATGGCATATGTAGCCAAGGCTTTTAAACTTCTGCTTCTCCTGCTGTCACCTCCGGAGTGCTGGGATTATAGGAATGCACTACTCTGCCTGGTTTATGCCATACTGAGAAACAAAGCCAGTGCTTTGTCCTTGCTAAGCAAGCTCTCTCCAACTGAGTTACATCCCCAGCCCTGGGACCAGATTCAGGCTTTTGACTGTTTCCACCTGCACTGGACAGAATGCCAGGACCCACAACGAGGAGAATAGTTGCTGGTTGCATGCTGAGTCACCTGAGCAGTTTGTGAGTAGCCTCTTCTGGTTAGCCAAAAACCCTAATCTTTGACAGTTAGCTAGCCTTCTATCATATTAGAGTCTCCATTTTCCATTCTCCCAGATAAGGTCTGACTTGTTTTCAGCAAGAATCTGGTTTAGCCAGCCTCCCTTATCTCTTAGAGATTTTCCAACTACTAGCCCTCAATCTGCTCCTTGGTTACAGAATTCCACTTTCCCGTGCCACACCTATCACAGTGGTCACTGCTATATGTTATCCAATAATTTAAGCAAGATCTGCTTAAATAATTCACACAAAGAAACAAATAATTATAAACGTTCCTTTCTGGAGTTTTGCATTTTAATAAGCAGCCAATACTTTAGTTCATTTGAAAGCTTTTAAAGATTTATTCACTTTATGTGTATGAGCATTTTGCTTACATGTATGTGTATGCATCATGTGCATGCAGTACCCAAAGAGCCCAGAAGAGGGTGCTGGATCTAACTGATCCAGCAGAACTGGAGTTAACAGATAGTTGTGAGTTGCCATTTGGGTCTTGGGAACTGAACCCAGGTCCTCTGCAAGAGTAGCAAGTGCTCTTAATTCTTAGTCATCTTCCCAGCAGACACTTTTATTTTCTTTTAATAGGAAAGAAGAAAACAAACACTTGAAAAATAGTCTGATGGATCAGTGAGAAGCGCCTGGGGGGCCACATTTTCTGGGGGAGGATCTTCTGATGCCCCCAAACTAGAGACAGGCTCTTCCACACGCATCAAAGGTGGAAGGCCCATGTGCTGCCCTGTCCTTAGCCCTGGTGGGAACTGCAGGTCGAGATTCCTGTGCCCATTGTAGGACTCTGTCCACTGTAAGCCAGGCACATCAGCAGAATGGTGAATCCGAAACTGGAACAGGGGCAGGGGTGTGGCTCAGGGCAGAGTGCCTGCCTAGCGTGCAAGAAGTCCTGGCTTTTATCCCCTAGACCTCACAAACTGGGTGTGGTAGTGCAAGCAGTAATCTCAACACTCTGGAGGTGAAGGCGGAAGGATCAGAGATTCAAAACCATCCTGTGTATCTAGCTCAAGGCCAGCCTCACTACATGGGATCCTTTCCCAAAATATAGAATATTATGATGATTTGTTTAAAAAAAAAAAGTAAGCAAATCACTTTCATTAGCTAAGGCCTAACTCAAATTGTATTTATCTTTTTTTAAATTACATTTACTGATTTCTTATATATGAATTTAAAGTATCTTTTATTAATTCTTTGGCAATTTAATACATGTGTACAATGTATCTTGATCCTATCCACCCCCAACTTCCCCCTCTCACTCACCCCCAGTCAAAATGTGTGCCTGGTGCCCAAGGAAGCCAAAAGAGAGTGTCAGGTCCCTTGGAGCTTACAAGTAGTTATGAGTCATTGTGTAGGTGCTGGAAATTGAACCCAGGTCTTGTCTTTCTTTCTTTCTTTTTCTTTCTTCCTTCCTTCCTTCCTTCCTTCCTTTCTTCCTTCCTTCCTTCCTTTCTTTCTTATGGATGTTGGGAACTGAACTTGGGACCTCTGGAAGAGCAGTCAGTCCTCTTAACCACTGAGCCATGCCTCCAGCCCCAAATTCTATTTCTTTATGAGACCATATGTCAACTTCTGTCCCTCTTCCCACTCCCTAACCAGTTTACCCAGAATTGAACTTAACATTTCCTAAAATTTGTAGCTAACACCAGAAAGGCACATATCTGCTGCCCTGGTTAGTTTTAACTGTCAAGTTGACACAGCCTAGAGTCATCTGAGAGGTGAGCATGCTTAGGTTAGATTGTCCTGCGGGCATGTCTATGGTGGATTCTCTTGACTGTTAATGTAGGAGGACCCTGCAAACTGTGGGCAGCACCATTCCCTAGACGTGATCACGGCTAAGAAAGCTAGCTGAGCCTGTAAACAAGTTAGTAGGCAAGCAGCATTCTCCAAGGTTCCTGCTGTGTTTCCTGGCTGTGAAATGAGTTTCTTGATTGGAGGTAATGACATGTGGAGTAGCAAGCAGACCTGCCTTGAGCTCCGGCTTTGACTTCCCTCAGTGATGGGCTGTGGTCTGGGATTATATAAAGTAAACCTTCCCTTTTCTAAGTTGCTTTTGGTCAGAGTACTTATCACAGCAGTGGAAAGGAGACTGTAATACCTACCATGCAGGTTGCCACTTTCCCATTTCATAGGTCCCATGGTACCACAAGGGGTGTCAGTGTGGTTCTTCTTTTTTTTTTTAGAAAAAGTCTTGCTATGTATGCCTGGTTGGCCTTGGACTCGTAGGGATCCTCCTGCCTCAGCCTCCCAAGTGCTATGACTTCAGGCATGTGCTACCAGGCCTGGCTTCCTTTTTGCCTTTTTGCTTACTTCCTTTATGGTTCCACGGGAACTCTTGACTGGAACAGTGAGAGATGGGAGCGGCTGTGCTCTGTACAGCACTTGGCTTTTGTTTTCGGTGCTATGGATGAACCCACGGCTTTCAGGCTTCAGGCTTGCTAAGCCAGTGGGGCTCTTGCATCCATCCCCTCCTCCCACAAGAAAACAAAGGAGAAACTTTAGAAAGTGTTGTGACTTGACTTCCATTATGGGGACTAAGTACCAAGCACCTCTGTATAACGTATCTCTGTCAACCCGCTCCTGTGTAACTATTTTACGTGTGTGTGTGTGTGTGTGTGTGTGTGTGTGTGTATTCATGCATGCATGCATGTTTATATGGAGGTCAGAGGACAACTTGCAGGAGTCAGGTCTCTCCTTCCACCATGTGGGTTTGAGAATTGAATTCAGGTCGTCAGACTTGGCAGTGAGCACCTTCTCTCACAAAGGCATCTCACTAGCTATAATTTACCTTCCTCGGGTTATGACAGTCTTTGAACCATTGACATCAATGGTTCCTGCCAGGCATGATACACATATAGTCTCAGAATTTAGGAGGATGAAGCAGGAGAACTACCAATAATTTGAGGTCAGCCTGGGCTACAGAGTGAGCCTTTGTCGCAAGACCACAATTAGATGTTGCCTTCGGGAGACAGTTCCAATGTTCCAATTTTGTGTTGTCACAACTTGGCCTGGAAAGGGGTTTGTAGTTAGTGGGTGCTTCTAGCATGTACCAGGTAGACAGTCCAGGTACACAATAGCAAGTTTTCCACAGCCGAGAACCATCTGACCCAGATGCCCGAAGTGTTGGGAAACTGAGCTAAGCAACACAAAAAGGAGGATTTGTTTCCCGTTATCCTGCTAGCTCAACAAACGGAACCATTTTCTTTTGTGTCCTCCTCCAAATCTCGGCCCCACTGTGTACATTTCCATAGCTCTTCTAGCTGTGGCACAAACACATTCCACTTCTCTTCACTTGATATTACACTCGGAGATGAGGGCACACTTGTCCCAGCATTTGCCGGTTAACTGAGTGTATGAGTTCATGTGTGTGCACGCGCAGGCCGGAGGCTGACTTCGGGTATCTCCCTCATTGCTTCGCTACCTTATCTATTTGGTTTTTTTGAGACAGAGTCTCACTATGTAGCCTTGGCTGGCCTAGGGCTTGCTACGTAGACCACGCTGGCCCTGAACTCAAAGATCTGCCTGATGCTGCCTCCTGAGTACTGGGATTAAAGGCCTGCATACCGCACCTAGCTGCCACTGTATTCTTTGAGACAGGGCCTCTTACTAAACCTAGCACTCACCAGTTGGCTAGGATGGCTGGCCATCAAACCCCTGGGATTCTTCTGTCACCACATTGTCAGCATTGGAATTACAGTCTCTCACTGCTTTACATGCTTGGTACTTCACACTGGTGCTTAAAATTGGAATGTAGAACCTCATGAGTAGCAACAGACACTACCCACTGAGCCATCTCCTAGCCCTTTGGTTACCATCTTTAATGAATACAATACAATGCTCCAGACAAGTCAATATCCCAGGTTTTACCTAATCAGCCTAAATCTCTTACTGGAGGTGTTGGGGGAAGAGAGAGCTTACTACGTGGCCTCTCTGGGTACCAGGGATCTATGATCCTGCTGTGGCCAGCCTCCTCTTCCCACTTGTCCAGCCTTAGGCATCATAGGCCTCATCATCAAAGGGCCTTTATGAAGCACCCTGTGAATACATCCTCTGCAGAGATCTCCCTGCCAGCCTATGACACCCAGGGCAGGCTGGCTCAGGCAGACAGCATACATGCAAGCCAACCACGAAGGCATCTAAAGACCAGGCCGCAGGCCTCAGGCAGAGTAAAAACACGGACTCTTAGACAACATTCATGCCAAGGGTAAGCTAGCCTGGTCCTTGAATCCTAGATGGCTGGGAACTGCTTAGAGGGCAGGGGATCTTGGAAGAAGCTCCTGGGAAGAAAGTGGACAAAGGCAGAAAGGGAGAGGACCAGGTCGATTACCCAGGGAACTCGATGTTAGCCAGGGACACCCCTCCTTTTGTCTCATCTCCGTGTCCCTTCCTTGTCTTCCCTCACAGGTGTTCCATGAGCAGGGCATCCTCTTTGGCTACCGACACCCACAGAGTTCTGCCACTGCCTGCATTCTCAGCCTTTTTCAAATGACCAATGAGACCCTCAACATCTGGACGCACTTGCTACCCTTCTGGTACCTTCCGGGCCCTTGGAAAGCCCATCTCATTCATGGTCTCTGGGGGCTAGACTTCTTACAACACAGCTGGGTGGCAGGGAGATTTTTAGCTAAGGCCAGGGATCTCCCCATGGGTACAGGTGCATGTATGAGAGAGGGGGAAGGAGCTGGGGTTGTCATAGACGAGGCACCAGGCTGTGGATTGCTGTAGGATTCTAGGGCTTCTACTGACGGGGTAGCATTTATCTTCATCTCCTTCAGTCTTACAGGCTTTGCTGGTCTTCAAGAAGTCTTTATTAAAATGTCACTAACTTGAGCAAGTCACTTAATCTCTTTGAGCCTGACATTTTCTGCCTGTTGAGCAGGTGTGATAACTCTGTCCATTTCTTGGGGCTGCTGTGAGAACTGAGAGGAGGATACAGGTGATAAAGGGTAAAGACAAGGATACAGGGGCTGGAGATATAGATCGGTTTGTAGAGTGTGTGCAAAAGCCCTGGCTTCAGTCCCTTGCAGTGCACAAGCCAGGCATGGAAGCCCCTGCTATAATCTCAGTACTCTGGAGGTAGCAGCTGGAGGACCAGAAGTTCAAGGTCATCTTCAACTATATAGTGAGTTTGAGGCCAGCCTGGGTTACATGAGACTGTCTTTGGAAAAAAAAAAAAGATACAGGCAGAGTTGTGGGTGCTTGTCATTATCCAGGGATTATAGTAACCCTATACTGTCGGTCACCCTTCATGGAGCCATCTAGGAACAAAGCTCTGGGGTACAGGAAGGTCCCAGGAAGGCCAGGGGCTTCTTGCTGAGAAAGGTGGGTTGAAGACCAACTTTACATGCCTTGTGCCTTTGCTTGGTAATGGAGAGGTGGGACAGGGTCACATCTCCACCTCAAGATATAACTATCCCTGGGTGTCTGTGGGGATTGATGATCCCCTAGAGATACCAGAATCTGTAAGTTCTCCCTGTGTCAAGTAATGGTAGTTACATATCTCTCTGCACACCTTCTCATTTAATCTTTAAATCATCTCTAGATTCCATAAAATACCCAAGGCAAAGTAAATGCTATGTTAAAGGTTGTTACACAGTTCAGACAACAAGGTCCAGAAAAATGTTGGTATATGTTCAGTACAGACATAGTCCTTCCCTGCCAGGATATTTTGGTTGAATCTGAAGAGATAGAACCTGGAGACATGGTAGGTTGGGTATATGTCAGGCCTATGAGGACCTCAGAGATCAGCAGGTCACTGTCCTACTCAGATCTCTGTTTGCTGATATAGATTAGATGCAGCCGGAGAGGGGAAGGCTTCCATACAGCACACAGATGGTGGCCTGGACTGGGCCTGGACAAATCCTTTGAGTCCTGTTGAGAAGCTGAGATAGGTGGAGCATTCCTGAGTGTGGCAAGTAGACAGGAGCCCCAGGAAGGTCCCTGTGCTTCACCATGGAACAGCCCGCCCAACTACATGTCAGAAGGGAGAGTAGGGATCCAGCAACTACCCCAGGAAGAGAGAGAGAGAGAAAACACAGTCTTGGGGTGAAGTGAGATGGTCTGTAGAGAAGCTTGTCTGCTCTGGGACCTGCAGACTGAGCATTGGAAGCAAGGTCCAGCTGCTCAAGAAGGTCACTAGGCGCATTAAAATTTTGCTTATATAGAAATCAGGCTGGCAAGACGGCCAGCGAGTAAAGGCAGTTGACAAGCAAACCTCATGGCCTGAGCTTGATCTCCAGAACCTGTGTAAAGGTAGAAAGGAAAAACTGACTTCACAAAGTTGTTCCCTGACCTCTACATATATGACATAGCATGCATGAACACCTACACAATAATAATAATAATAATAATAATAATAATAAATACAAAAAATGTTAGAAGACTTTATGTTATCTGAGTGTGGTGGTACATACTTGTAATCCCAGAACTTGGAAAACTGAGGCAGAAAGATCATGACTTTGAGGTCAGCCTGGGCTATACACGGAGGCCCTGTTTCAAAGCAGTGTCAACAGCAACTTGTGCATGTTGACAAATTGAAGACTGCAGAAGGGAATAGAGCCAGGCTGTTCCTCTGGCCTCTGGTTCTCCTCACTGGGGCTGCTGGGACCATCTGTTTTCATGTGCCCTCCAGAGCTTTTCCAGAACACCTTGACTGTGGCGTATGTGCCCCAGCCCCCTGTCATTTCTTCCATGATCTTCCCATTGCTCATCTCCCATGGAGATCACATTATCTGTGCCTGAGATTCTAAGGCAGTGGTTCTCAACCTTCCTAATGCCGTGACCCTTTAATATGGTTACTCATGTTGTGGTGACCCCCAACTGTAAAATTATTTTTGTTTCTACTTCATAACTGTAATTTTGCTACCATTATGAATCATAATGAATATCTGATATGCAGACAGTCTTAGGCTACCCCTATGAAAGGGTCATTTGACCCCAAAGAGGTCACGACCCTCAGGTTGAGAACTGCTGCTTTAAGGCTCCCGAACAGGCATTCCGACTGTAGGATAGGCCATTGTTGATTTGGTTTAGTTTTTTGAGACAGATCTCATATATCCTAGGCTGGCCTTGAACTCTCTGCATAGCCAAGGATCCTACTTCCTCCACCTCCCAAGTACATGTACTATTATGCTTACGTTTAGGATGTTTGGAAATGTGTGCCCTACATAGTGCCTACCATTGCTTGTGTATCTTGAGGTCCATGCACAGCTGAGCCATCTACACTACTCACAGCCACCCACACCACACCAAGCTCCCAGATGATACCCTCCAACAGCACAGAGCACTGGGAGAGCCTAGGAAAAGCTGCATCAGTATACCATAAGCAAACAGGACGAAAAGGAGATTTGAAACAGCAAACACCTTAAGTGCCCCCTCTGCTAGATAATAAGAAAAAGATCATACTTGTAGCCAGAAGGGCTTTGAGACCCTCCTTCAGTTACTTTGATGGACACTGTGGGAAAGAGACCTACCTCTCCAGTCGTGGTTTGTGGAAGGCAGGTGTTGTGTAGGCAGGACCCGCCTATGGTTATAGGCCACGTAAATATGACTTAGGATAAACTTCCCAACACTCAGAGCTAGCATGAGAGGGGATGAGACCCTTGTTCTTAGAGGCATGTAAGCTGAGGCTGGGGAATGTCTTAGGAAAGATATTATAGGAAGGATTCTCTCCCTAAGGACTGTCTGTCTACCTGTCTGTCTGTCCCCAACTCATGGCTTCCAAGTCAAAAGCCACACCCCACCTGCCGCCTCTCTAGCACGTGTTATTTCATTTAAGTGAAAAGTCACAGGATGGGCCATCTCCCAGTGGGGCGGAAGGCAGAAAGCAATCGAGAGGGGCTTGAGTGGTGCACTCTGTTCTAGGTTCTTTGTGTGGAGGTTCGTGACTGTCCTGAATGTGACAGACATCCAGAATGACAGCTACTCATGGCCCATGCTCGTGTACATGTGCACCAGCTGCGTGTACCCACTTGCATCCAGCTGTGCGCACACCTTCAGCTCTATGTCCAAGAATGCCCGGCATATCTGCTACTTTCTGGATTATGGTGCCGTCAACCTCTTCAGCCTAGGTATGTGAGGCCCTACCCTTCTGTCCCCTCCCACAAGACTGCCACCTGTCTGTCTGCTGTGAGATTTGATGGGTTTTTGGAAGAGTAATGAGGATACAGGACCCCATCTAGGGCTCTGTAAGAAGCTTGTTCATACGTGGGAGGTGTCTGCCTCGCCTCCTGCCAGGTGCCCTTCTAGAAGGCTTTCGGGCTCCTTATTACCTGGGATAAGGTCCAAACCCTCAGTCCAGTGACTTCCTGAGGGATCCTCCCTTCTCCTTTCCTCCTCCCCCTCCCTCCTTTCCTTTCATTTTGAGACAGGGCCTCAAACTTGATGTAGCCAAGGATGACCTTGACTTCTGACTCTCCTGTCTCCATTTTCTGAGTGCTGGGAAAACAGGCATGTTTTCCATGTTTTCCCACCCACAGCCGATTTATGCAGTGCTGGGAATGGGGCTCAGTGCCCTGTGCATGCCGGGAAAGCATTCTACCAACTGATCCAAATCCTCAACTTCCTGGAGATTCTAGTAAAAGCAAGCATTTTGAGGAGTCCTTTAAGGCCAGCTGTGTGCTGAGCACCTGGCCCATACCTTTATTTATTTTTATTTATGTGTCTCTGTGTGTGCCATATGAGTGTGGGTGCCTGTGGAGGCCAGAAGGGGGCATCGGGTCCCCTGGAACTGGAGTTACAGATGGTTGAGAGCTACCCGAGGTAGCTGCTGGGAACCAAACTCTGGATCTCTGCAGCCTTTCCGATGTATATTTTAACCTGGCACACAAAGGTCCAGATCCTGACCCTGTGCCACCAGTCCCAGGTAGTTCTGTACTCTTAGACGGATTAACTTCTCCAAGTTGCTCTCTAGCCTAGAATGTAGGAGGGTTATGAACAAATGTAAATGCTTTTGAGTCTGTGTCCACCTCACAGGGTAGCCATTACTGTGATTGACAGTGATTGCCTTTATCACTTTACAAACACCCATCCCCCACAGGACCTCCCTAGGCTCAGGTCAGTTTGCTTCCTGCTGTATTTTCAGACAGGTTGGTTTGAGGTCTCTTTACTCCTACATTGCATGCAATGCTTGGGGCACACCTTGGCTCCAGTCAGAATTGGTAGAACATCTTGTTCCAGACAGCTCCCTGTGAAGTGGGTCTGGAGAAGGATTCCCTGGTCTCCTGGAGCAGAACTCCTGGGTCAGCTCCCACAGGAGCCCTGTACAGTGTCAGGAAGGTACCCTCACTTGTGTTTACATGTGTGCAGAGATAAGGGGACCTCTGGTTGTCCTCAAGTGCTTTGCACTTTTTGTTAGAGACAGAATCTCTCGTTGGCCTGAAATCATGAATAGGGATAGGAGGCCCAGCTAATGAGCCCTGGGGTGATCCACCTGTTTCTGCCTCCCCAGCGCTGGGATTGCAAGTGAATACCACTGGGCTGTGTCCCGTACCCTGGGATCAGCTTTGCTAGAAGATCCATCCACCTGTTGAATGGAAGAACCAGCAGAGGCTGAATCTGGCCTGTTTCTGCCTCTAGCTGTGAATCTGAGGTGCTTGGTGTATTAGAATAACAAATAAGCAGGGGCCAGATCCAGCCTCTCTCATAGGTAGGGTGCAGGTCCCAGCCACTCTGAGACAGGCAGTACTATCTCCTGTTCCTCCGACCAACAGCTTTTCCACAGGTCTCTAGAAGGTCTCGATGTAGCTGCCTCTCTCATACACCAAAATCCTAAGACAAACTCCACATTCACTGGTCACCCCCAGCTCGCTCGTAGGATATCCATGTCCTCCCTTCCTGTGATGTTGAACTGCTCAGGGGAGCACCCTGTCCAGAGGCAGATGAGTTTGGTATCATCATGAGTGGCAGCCTGTGGTTAGAAGCAGGGACTCATCTCCAAACTGCCTGAGTTTGAAGTTTATGTCTATTTTCTCGCTGTGTGGCTGTAGATGAGTTACTAGATCTCCCTGTGCCTCTACATGCTTATCTATAAAATAAGTGTAAGCTTTATATTGGAACAGGATCATTAAGACAATGAGTTAACACACACTCACATCTCTGAGAGGGCCATAGCCTTATGGAATTTGAGAGGACAGAGAGACAAGGGCAGGTATTCTGGGAAGGCACAGAGGAGGGTAGTTCATGAGTCTGTGCAGATGATGAAGGCTAGGGTGGCCTTTCTCAGGAGTCTGCATGGTGATGTAGCCTGGCCCGGGTCTCAAGGCTGGTGTTTCTTTCACAGGCTCAGCCATCGCCTACTCTGCATACACGTTTCCTGATGCACTGATCCGCAGTACCTTCCACGAGTACTACGTAGCCCTGGCTGTGTTGAACACCATTCTCAGCACTGGCCTCTCCTGCTATTCCAGGTACTGGGCATGCTGATCTCAGTTGGGAAACCTGGGAAGACCTAGCATGCATCTCAGTGGGCAGGGTGGGGGAGGTCAAGGTCAGCAGAAGAGGTGGACCAGCAAAAAAGGCCCTAGGGCATGGCTCGAGGCAGAGCCCCTATTGTCCAGTATATTGATTACTTTACTCGTTGCTAGGACAAAATACCTGGCAAAAACCCAGTGCATCTGCAGTCAGGAAGCAGAGAGGTGGTTGGTGCTGCCAGCTTTGTCCTTTCCATTCACTTCGGAACCCCGGCCTACAGCATGATGTCACCCACAGTTAGGGTGGGTCTTCCCACTCCAAGTAAAATAATCTAGAAACTTCCTCACAGCCACGCCCTGACGTTTGTCTCCATGGTGATTCTAGATTCTGTCTTTTGGGCAGTGTCAGTTATCACACTGGACCACTTGGGTAGCCACTTAGTTCTTTGGAAAAGCCCACATGTGACCTGATGCTTTGAAGTTTTTCAAAACTTAGTATGAGTGTCCATACCCCAGAATAATTTATAGTCCCTACAAATTCAACAGCTAGCTTTACTGCTTAGGCAAGTCACTGGGTGTCATTTCTTGAACTTCAATTCACTCACCCTTCAGTGGGGTCAATGCAGCTCCCTTCTGGATAGAAGATGCTAGGTCATGTACCTAGGATGCCTTGCCTAAGCCTGGGCAGAGAAGGTTCTTCATAAGCAGGCAGTCCTCCACGCAGAGTGATGGGTGGATGTGCCATTGCTAGGTGCATGTGATGGGTGATGAAGGGTATTCAGTGGTGGCCATGAGTCGTGCCCAGCTCTCTGTCTCTAATCCTGCTCTTCTTTTTTCTTTCATGCAAGACTCTGTCGGGTGGAGCGTGAGCAGTGTTGTCATGGGGATGGCTGTACTAGTTGACACTGCTCTTGGTAGGAGTGAACTGCCTGAAAGCACAGGCTCCCCGAGTTGCTTAGGAACCCTCCAGATGATTGTGGCAAGGTGACAGTCACATCTAGAGAGTGCCACCGGGCCAGGAGGGGCACCCAGGTTGCACGTGTATCCCCTGTCTGCACTATCCCCTCTCCAGGGAACAGAAGGCAGAGTAGCTTACCAGAGTAGGCGGTTCCTCTTTGGAACGGTTTTGGTTCCAGTTTCCTCTGGGTGACACTCAGGTTTGGAGGAACCTGGTAAACTTTTTTTTTTTTTTTAATGCAAGAGGATAGAGACTTATACACCATCAGAAAGGCTCGCCCTGGCTTGCCCTCCATTTGCAGGGATGTTTGAGAAGGGCGGAGGCAGGTGTGACTTGCTCTCCCTGAGAGTAAAAGCACCTTGCTAGGTGTGTCCCACACTGGGTTTTGTGAGGCTTCATCCCTAGGGAACTACTAGGGATTAGGGTGGCCCCCTCTTGTTTTCTTGGAAATCACAGAATTCCCTGAAAGCTGGGCAGGGCTTGATTCTACCTGTAGAGTCAGGAAATAAAGCCCCCTGTCCTAGGTTGCTATGTTCTTCTATTCCAGGAGGAATTAAACTGTGGTATACAGCCTCTGCACCGAGGTGGAAATTTGAGGACTCCACAGGTGGTGGAGAGAGGGGTTGGGTTCCCATCTTGAATGAAGCAAGGTACATACATGGTGAGAACCATGAGATGCAGTGTTTCTGGGGGCTTTTCCTCCGGACACCTGGGCTTTTGGGTAGGCCAGGATACCCCTGTATCTGGTCTTTGGTCAATTATTGCCCCTGTGTAGTTGGTTCCTAGGCACCTCTTGGCTCTGGTATTCAGAACTGGGGAGCAGAGGGAACAAATGCTGTGGGTAGTAGGGTCAAAGCAGCTCAAGGGGGTGAGAGGTACAATCCCCATGATGAGCTAAAACTGCTTCCCCAAGAGCTCCACAGTGCAGCTTTTTAGGACATTTGCAGCTTTTTAAGTAAGTTTTTGAAAGCTCCTGACCACCTGCTCGCCACCAAGGTATATTGCTTTCTTTAGCCCAGAGTCCCTCTTGACCATGCAAGTCCAGCAGTGGGTGCTGTGGACTCAGCATGCCACTGTATCTGGATGGTGTTTGCCACTCACCCAGGAATGTCTTGTGCCCCATGTTTGGGCCTTCTCTCCTTGACTATGACAGTTTGTTTCTGCTGATCCAGAGAGCACATCTGGGGCTATTGTCCCACTCACCTGACCAATATTCCTCAAAGGCTATCTGGGCAATGGGGGAGCCACATGAAAAGTCTGCCACACCAGGCAGAGTGATTCTTGCCTTCAGAGGGTGCCAGGTGCAGGAAAGGCAGGTCACACCCCCACACACACAAACATCTCTCTCTCTCTCTCTCTCTCTCTCTCTCTCTCACACACACACACACACACACACACACACACACACACACCAAAGAGTCTGAGAGGGAACTGCCATTGCTCTGAGAAGCAGAACAGAGAGCAAGGGAAGCAGGGCTTGTCAGGTACAGGCACTTGGACAAAGAGGACCCTGAAAGGTTGCCTTAGGACTGAGAGGGAGAAAGGGACAGCCCTGAAGCTGCAGATAAGCAAAGGCCTTTGGGGAAGAGCAAGCAACCAGGACAAGGATGTAGTGTGAGAAAGCGAAAGGCCCAGGAAGAGCAGTGACTGCAGGGTGGGAGGGAGGATGGCTGAGAAGGCCCAAGGGCATGCTGGGAAGTCTGGTGACCTCTCAGAGGACCACCCTTTGCTCTCATGGACAGTGATTTTCTGGGCTCTTCTTTCTGGGCTCAACTTACTCTCCAAGGACCTTTGAGATATGTCGCCAGTATCTGTGTGGGGATCCTCGCATGCTGCCACACAGGGGAGGGGAGTTAAGCACTTCTCTGTGTGGAAGACGATCAGTACTCCAACGTGCTCTTTCTTGAGTCTGCCCTCAGCCCAGCCAGCTGCCCTTGCTCTCTTTGCCTCGTGTCACCTATGACTGCAGATCTTCCTTGCAGCAGTCTGTCTGTCCATTGAGTTTGTTTTAGTGGATTTTGATAGAGGGTCCCTGTGTGGCCCTCACTACTCTGATACCCATCATGTAGCCTAGGGCTGCCCTGTCACCTCAGCATCTCCCCACAGTGTTGATACAGATGTGCACCACCTCCCACAACGTCCATCAAAAAAGCTTTTTTTTTTTGCAAAGTCACTGAGGTCAGTATGGTGACCGTCACCAAGCTATCTGGGCCAGAGGAATAATACCTCTGAGTATTCAGAGTGGTAAAGGCTATCCTCCAAAGGGCTGGGGATCAGAGCTGGGACAGTGGCTCAGCAAATGAGGTTCTGGAGGCTGTGGCACCTCAGCCAGATGGCAGAGTACTGCCAGGGGCCAGGATCTGGCATGTGGAAGTGTGCTGCTGCCTGTGAGTCTCCAAACTAGGATAAAACCCCACACAACAGAAGACATGCACATGCACACACGCACAGGGACTCATACATACATGTGTGTGCATACAAGTACACATGCACACAAGCGTGCACCTTTGCAATTGAATAACTTCCAATTACCTACTTGCATCAGGCGCTGGTTTCGACGTCTCAGTTGCCAAAATTCATTGACTCAACCTGGTTTTGACAGAGGCTCCCCAAATCCAGTGTTTCCTGCAACTGCTTCCTGGGCAGAGCTCTCAATCCCAGGGTGTGTAAGCCGGCTGTGCTTTGGACACTGTTGCTGGGTGCTTCGAAGGCATCTCTAGCCAAGGGTGCTGCCTCGAGGAATCTTTGCCTGTGGTGACATCCTGTGGTTGGATATGGAATACCATATTAGGAGTGGGCCCCTCTTCCGTGATTAAGGGCTTTTTCTATTTTTTTTTCTTTTTCTTTTTTTGTTTGTGTTTTGTTTTTTCCCTCTGTGGCTTTCTCGCTCCTATTCTGCTTTTTCTTCTTTTTGTCTCCTGGAGACTCAGCTTTGCTGCTGAGAGGCTGGTCCATTTGCCCCCTGGGGAAGCACTTTTTCAGGCCTGATGACTTTATGACCTCAAGTCTAGGAAACCCATGCTTTGGGGGACAACCCTTGCCAAGTCAAAGCCAGGTTTTCTTTGCGTGAACTGGCCACAAGAAGTACTCTTTAGGAGTGAGCCTGTCTCGGACAAGGCAGATGCATAAGGGGCCTGCTACTGGGGCTGTGGGAATGTTTCCGTTCTTCCCCACGGGAAGAAAGGCAGAGGCTGGACCTGTCGGGGGCAGGCAGGGGCAATGCGACACTTAGGGACAGACACTGTGGGCTGTGTCCTAGCTGCGTCTGTTCCTAGATCCTCACTAGACCACCCACCAGAGCTTGTCGTCTCTCGCTCTCACTGCTGCGCCAACACAGCTGTGAGGTGAGCAGGGAGAGGTTTGTTTGTTTTTTGGAGCTACAGTTTAGTAACTATGTATGATTCTAAAGTCTTTGGGGGTTCCCTTCCTTCCTTCCTTCTGTTCTTTCTTTTCTGGTTTTTAGAGACTGGATTTCTCTGTATAGCCCTGGCTATCCTGGAATTCACTCTACAGACCAGGCTGGCCTTGAACTCACAGAGACCCACCTGCCTCTGCTTCTGGAGTACTGGGATTAAAGGCGTGTGCCACCACTGCCCAGCAGGGCCTTGTTTAAGTCCTTACAAGAACACCGTGAGGGGGTGCAGGTCATGCAAAGATTTAAAGGCCGCCCACCAATTAGCATGGTCCTGGCGTGTCTAGTCTGTATTGGAATCTGGTGTGTCCCTGTAAAACCACAATGCTGCCACCTCCTCCCCAGTGCTGTAATAAAAAAGGCAATTGGGGTTTGTTTTGACACAGTGTCTCCTACAGCCCAGGCTGACTTCATTCACTGTATAGTTTTAAATGACTCTGAGCTTCTGGTCCTCCTGCCTTGACCTCCAAGTGCTGGAATCACAGGCATGTGTCACCATGTTTGGTTTATGAGGTGCTGGGGATGCAACCAGGGCTTCCTTTATGCTTGGCGGGAACTCTCTACCAACTGAGCTATGTTTCAGCACCAGAGCTGCAGTTTTGTGTAGTCTCTCCTTGCTCAACCCTGATCTCCTGATATACAGCCTGGGTATTTGTGCTGCTTAACTCCCAGGTCTAAAGCTGTTCCCCTGAAGGTTACCAGAGGCCCAATGGTGACCTATCCAGGAGGTCCTGCCTCTTGCTTCTAAACAATCATCACAATGGGTTCCTGTTGGAGTCTGTCTTTGCACTGGAGGGTAGTGGGGAGCTCATGGCAGAGAGGACAGACCTTTCCCCAGGCTAGTGTTCCTGTGCATGTGATAATATTTTAAAAACTTCTCTAGGTGATCCAGCTCCCCACTTGAAGGCAGGTCTTTCTGTGGCCATTGCCTGGGTGCATCTCTGCTTCAGAAACATGTGCAACCAGGGGTCTGTGCTTGAGGTCCCTTCCTGTCTCAGTGGCACCCGGCCCTCTAAAATCTCTCTGCTGTTAAATCTCTGTTGTTCACAGGGTTTCTGCCTGAACTTCCCCTGTCATGGTCTGCCTACCATTGCATTTCGTGGTCTCAGAACAAGTTTCTCCTTCTTAGCTGAGTGTGGGGCTGTCACAGATAAGTGGGTTGAGGCGCTCAAGACCCCAAGCTCTCATTCTGAGGAGGTGGCAGGAAACTGCCCCCCAACCCCCTGCAGGAGACACAGACCACAAGCCACAACAGGACACCACCCCCTCCAAGGGTGTGCGATCTGGCAAAATTGTTTATCTGGAGTTGCAAGTAAAAATCCTTTCTTATAAGGTCTATTCCTTTCTGGTCCCCAGAAAAAAATACTTAAGCCCAAGCCATAATCCCAATATGCAAGCGGGACTGCCTATCCTAACTAATGAGCTTCCACTGATGCTCCTAGGGTACGGGGACCATTTCTCCGGCTATAAATATGTAAGCCCTATCCCCGAGTAAAATGAGTTAAGCCCTCTGCCCTTGGCTCCCGAGAATCCAATTTGTTAGGTTCCTTCACATCAGCTCACAGGTCTCCGATCCAAGACTGGATGGGTGCGTTGTAGAACCATGCCCCGCCTGAGCCAGCAGCTTCCCGCCTGGGAGCCGCGGCTGCTGTGGCTGCTGCTGGCCAGCAGGCGGCAGAGCTACTGCGACGGGATTTTTTTAAGTTAATTAATTAATTTTTAAACTATAACAACTGAGGATTTGCTATTTCTACCAGTGTAGGAGGAATGAGAGAGGTTCATGCAGGAGCTGTGGTCCACGGGAGGCTGTGAAAAAATGCTCGTCCTTGTTGATGGCCCATGTGCCCATGTGTGACTTCCTGAAAAGCTCCCATTTCCTCCCTGACTTCAGGTTTCTTGAACTCCGGAGGCCTCGGCTCTGCAAGCTGCTGCGGGTCCTCGCCTTTGCCTACCCTTACGCTTGGGACTCACTCCCCATCTTCTATAGGGTAAGGACATCTCCTCTCTTCTTGTCAGCAATCCAGGGGCTTCATTGTTTCCTGAGCTCTGGGGAAGTCATACCACCACACTGGGGAGACCCGTAGGAGCTGAGCCTTGGGTGCTGTGGTTAGAGATAGTATGGACAGAGGCCCTGATTAGGGCTTAGGGACAGCCAAAGGGAACTGGGCAAGGAAGGCAGCCTGGGGTTCGGTGATCACCAGTGCCAGGTGGTGAAAGGCCAGTCCATCCATGATTGTATATTACCCATAATGCAGTGTGTCAGTGAAGGAAAAGGTGGGGCTGAAAGCCCTGAGGGTAGATGAGAATGAGGTAGGAAGCGCAATGGAGGCAGCTGAGGTGGGATTACGGAACACAACGGGAAATGATCCTCAATTTGCAGGTCACATGGGCCTGAGTTCAAATTCTAGTCTCTGTGGTTACTTGCTGTGTGTGTGATTTAGGCAGTGCACACCTCCTTTCCGAGCCTAGGTTTCCTCATCTGGGAATGAGGCTAGCATGCTCTGCCTAGGAGGCAATGCTTCCTGGATATAACCGATCACCTGGCACTTGGCTAACGCGTGAGTAGGCTTCTCCCAGAGGCAGTGTGAGGCCCAGACGGCAAGGGGTGCGGGCAAGGGGTGCGGGTGCAGGGGAGTGAAGAGTTTTACCTGCTACCTGGGGCATTGGGTGTGTTCTCTATATTTCCCTTGAGTGAGACGAGGGGAGACTTGGGGATGGAGGACAGCTAAGGGCTTGCACTCCTTCTTGGAGGGAGTGTGTGCTCACGCACACAGGGCACTGCAGCCTGCAGCCGGCGGCAGCGGGCATCAGTTACATGCAGACATCATGCCGTGTGATGCTGTCTAGTGGCTGTGGGGGGCAGGAGGGCAGAGGGGCAGGAGGCGGCAGAATTACCTGGCCTGGATTCCACTGCTTACTGGTAGATTGAAAGTCAATCTCAGGCTCACTTTCCTTGTGTGCAAAATGCAGGCATGGAGTCACTCCAAGCTCAGATGGGGAGAGGCCTGTAGAGGGCTGGCCTGGTGCCTCTGGTGAGGGAAGGCAAACAATACAGAAACTCTAGTAAACCTTGAAGCAATACAATGGTCATATATTGACGGGTGGTTGATACTGGGGATTTGAGCCCAAGGTCTTCAGTGTGCTAGGCAAGGGTTCAGCCATAGGGCTATAGCCCCACCCATTTAATGATTGACTGACTACAACAGGAGCTCAGTAAGTTGCTCAGGCTGGCCTTCAACCTGCTCCATAGCCTAGATGAGCCTTGAACTTCCAATATTTCTGCCTTAGGGACTGAGTTCAAGCTTGAGTCACCAAGATAGGCCAACAATAATTCATTTTGATGATGCAGAAAGGCCTTTCTGTTTTTAAAGAGTTTTTGTATCACATTTATTTTTGCCTGCACATGACTCTATATGTGAGTTTGTGTGTGTGTGTGTGTGTGTGTGTGTATGTGTGTATGCATGTGAGCCACAGCAAGCATATGGAAGTCAGAGAACACCTTATGGGAGCCAGTTCTCGCCTTCTACTATGTGGGTCCAGGGGTTTGAACTCAGGTCATCAAGCTTGGTGGCAAGGACTTTACCCACTGATCCATTTTGCCAGCTTGCCTTCTAAGCCTTGAAGCCTTCCTTCCTTATGAGCCTCAGTTCTATAACTGGGGTCAGGTGCAGATAGGACCATTCTTCCATTTTATCCACAGAAAGAGTAGCAATATATAGTAGGGTTTTTCTTCTCTCTCTCTCTCTCTGCTTATCTTTTTTTCTCTGTCCTTGTCTCTTCCTTTTCTTTCCCCCTCATCCCCGTGCATCCCTCCTTCAAGCCACAAACCTGAGAAGGTGAGGGCCAGGCCTGTGGAGTTTGTGTTGGTGTTCTGAGAAGTGTGGGTCTTTAAGAAAAAGACCAAGGTCTGGCTTCTTCTCAAGGCCTTTTATTTATTTTAGTTTTTTTTCTCCAAACACTGGTAGCTCTTCCTGTTCCCAGGAGAGAGTTCAAGAAATGAAGCCATCTTGTACCACCAGAAGCACATGTTCATGACCCTCCTGGCCTCTTTCTTGTACTCTGCTCATCTGCCAGAGCGCCTGGCCCCTGGACGCTTTGACTACATCGGTGAGTGTGGTGGGGGTGACCCTGAGGCGGGGTGGGGGCGACTCTCCCAGCTGGGGTGGGAACATCCTTGGCAGTGGATGTGGCTACAAAGCAGCAGACTTGGAGAGATGTGACCCTAGAATTCATCCAGGCTTAGATCATGGTGAGTGGCAGGCAGGCTACAGTGAAGTGGCCTTACATCTTGATTGAAGCCATCATTTGTGTTGCCAATGTGCTGCCAGGGGCAGGAAGGATGGGGATAGGTGGGCCCAGGAGCCTGAAGCATTCCAGTGAGCAACCATCCTATGGGCACCTAGAGTCTGACTTCCCAGCACAGCATGGACATTGGGGGCAGCCACAGAGAGGAAGAGGAAAGACGGGGTTGCAGATGGCACTGCAGATGAGGGTACCAGACAGCAGGCAGCTTGCAGAGGAAAAAGCATATCTTGAACATGGGAATGGAGGGCCTGAACACTAGCAGCAGCAGGGTCTGCTGAGACTGCAGCTTCCAGGCCCAACCTCAGACCTCCTGACACAGGAATTCCAAAGCTAGGGCTGTGTGACAGTCCAGGGAGTCGAGCTAAGTCTGACTTCAGAGAGCCTGTGGTCAGGAGAGGTGTCAGAGCACAGGAGCTCCCAGCTGCTACAGGGTTCCCTCCCAGTTTCTCCAGTGCAGGATGAGGGGGTGTCCTCCAGCTGTCCCACCCTGATCTGACACTGGCTGGAAGGAAGACACCTGTACTGGTTATTTTTCTGTTGCCATGACCATAAACTCACGGGTTTTATTTATGTTTTGAGGGTACGACCTACCATGAAAGGGAAGGCATGTTGGCAGAGCAAGAGGCAGCGGGTCCTATTATGTCCACAGTAGGAAAGCAGAGAGATGGATGCTGGTCCTCAGCCTGCATTCTTTGTATTCAGTCCATTCCCCAGCCCATAGAATGAATGACTGGCCTTCCTCTTCCAGTTAACCCAGTCTAGAAACTCCCTCACAGACACACACAAAGGTTTGTTTCCTAGGTGATTCTAGAGACTGTGGAGTTGGCAATTAATATTAACTGTCACAGCACCTTTGGGTGCCTTCTGTAGAAGGAGACAAGCCTTTGCACAAGAGTTACTAGATACCATGAGACTCAACTGCCAGTTACTGTCCCTACCACAGCAAACACCTGGGTTCTCCAGCCTCTTTTGCCCCCACCCAGCGATTCCTCTCCACCTACTTCAGAGTAGAGCCAGACAGGCTCTGTGTGATCTGGTTAGAGTCTCATTTTTTCTTCTTTGTCCTACCAGAAGGGACTCTAGCTGACAAAGTGCTTAGAGCACATATTCTACGGGGGGGTTGGGGTAGGGGTGGGGATAGGGGTGGGGGTGGGGGGGGGGTGGGTGGGTGAAGAGACCAGGAACTGCTGGAGGCTCCAGGCGAGGCCCCAGCTGTCCACCTACTACGCACTCTAGCCCCACCTTGACGGAGGAAGACAGAACTGTGGATGAGGGCTTGGGGACCACAGGGACTGGCAGGGGTGTGGCACAGATGGGGCATTATTTTGTCAGCACTCTGGCTTCTCTACATTTTATCTGTTCACTTCAGTGCTGTCCTCTTGGGCCTAAAGCAGAAAAATGCTCTAGTCATAGGGGATGGTGCTTTCCAGGCCTGACTGGCCCTGGTCCACAGGCAGCTCATGAGGCGTTAGGTTGTAACCACTCTTCCTGCTGTGGTCCTCTCAGACATGCCCATTGTTGGTGGCACAGCTGCTCATCTCTCTAATGGAAGCAGGTTTAGTGAAGTCAGTGGGTCAGGGGTCTGCGTTTGACACCGTGTCATAGCTGCGGCAGAAGCTGCTTGCCTGAGTTAGGCACAGCATGCGCTTTGAAGTGGAGTGAGGCTGGGCAGCACACACACCTCCTTCTTGGGAACAGAGGCCGGGGCTGAAGGAGAGCAGCAGGCATGCTTGCCAGTGTTCAACCATCCTGACTCAGCTCCTGCCTGGGGTGGAGGTGCGGTGGCCAGGCGCCCCTAGAGCATGCTTGTTAAATAGTTCTGAAATGGGCTTTGTGGTACCATACAGGACTTCTTCATTAGTTTGTATTGCATGATAATTTAATGTGTTTGTGTGTGTTGCTGTGGGCATGTAGATGTTGAAGGACAATTTACAGGAATGGTGGGTCCAGGGTATTGAACTCGAGTTGTCAGACTTGGCGGAAGGTACTGAGCCTTTGCCACTGAGCCTTCTCTCTCTCACACACAACCTTTTTTATGCTTTAGGGTCTCAATATGTAGCGGAGCCTGGCCTTAAATTCATGTGTAGCCCATACTGGGCTTGAACTCATGACCTTCCTGTCTCTGCCTAAAGTAGTGGTTCTCAACCTTCCTAATAATTGTGACACTTTAATACAGTTCCTCATGCTGTGGTGTTGTCCAACCATAAAATTATTTTTATTGCTACTTTTTGACTATAATTTTGCCATTGTTATGAATCGTAATGTAAATATCTAATATGCAGATGGTCCCTGGTGACACCTGTGAAAGGGTCATATGACCACAGGTTGAGAACCGCTGGCCTAAAGCGTGCTGAGGTTACAAGCAGGTGCCAAACCTGGATGTGGGTGTCTGGAGAGGAAGCCTTGTCTAGCTATCATTTCGTGGTTTGCTAGGCCTGCAGTTCGCACACACGTGAGAAGCACTGCATACACGTGTGGGTGGCCTGGACAACAGAATGACATATTCTCACACTCAGAAGACACCTCGAGATGGAGGTGTCAGCAGGATGGTGTCTTCATCCTCTTCCCTTTGCCTGTGGACGAGTACCTTCCCACGGTCTTCGTGGGATCATGTCCACATCCAGTGGGTTAGGGCCCTCCCCAGTGACCTCACTGGGATTTAACTATCCTGTTGAAGATGGTTCAGAGACATAGTTCAGTCATGGATAACGGCATCTTCTCATCCTGTGTGTGTATCAGACTCCCTAGCCCTGGGCTCCTTTTCTCATGGCCCTGCCTACTTCTGCCTCTCCTGCTTGGGCAGCCATCCACCAATTGTGGGGTTGGTGAGCTTGTTCCAGCATGGCACCGTTGAAGGAGAGCTCCCAGTCACATCCCTGGTTAGCCAGACGTAGGGACAAAAACACACAGGAAGAGGCAGTCAGAAAACCTGGTTGCTGAATCAGAATCAGATCCCTGGAAGAGCAGGGTGCCCAACATTTTGGTTTGGAAAATGGAGTTGATGGATACGTTGCTTTAGAAAAGGAATTTGCTCATCTATTCTTCATAGTTTTCTCATATTGATGTCTAAAAATAAATAGTTGTAGCAGTACGCTGCAATCTTTTACCCTCAATTCAGGGAAGGAGAAAGGAAAGATAGAAATCTTCACCACGTTTACAAGCGGCCTGAATACGGAAAGAGAGAAAGGTAGACATCTTCACAGCCTCTTTTTAGGCTGTCCTAAGCTCTAATCTCTCCAGTCTTTGTTCTCACACTAACTAATGACAGCAACCCAACCAAGGAACCACCAACCAACACCCCTCTGACTCTCGGGGCTTCAGACCTTTTATGCCCTAATCCAAAAGTTCCCATAAACCCATGTGGTGCGCAATCCCAAAGACAAGCTACAGGTGCCAGAATGACTGCACCCAACCAAATTATAGCCACCTGCATTAAGCATTCCGATTCCAACTCATAAACAACTCTACCACAGCTGGGGTGGGAACATAAACCTCTAGTCAGTTAAACCAAAAAGCTTTTCTTAACGTAATTCTGAATGTTCCTCCACATACCACAAGGTGTTATGTTAGGTAGTGTTCTCTCTGCCCAGGCAGTGAGAAGTCCAATCTCTAACCTCTGCCATGGCTTCACCTAACCTGGAAGGTTTTAACTTAAAAAAAAAAAACAAAACAAAAAACCAAAAACTGTATACGTTCATACATATGAGTGGTGTGTGTGTGTGTGTGTACATATATGCATGTGTGTATGTGTGTGTGTAGTGTGTATGCATGCGTGTGTATGTGTGTGGTTCATATGCATTTGCATTCTGAGGCCAGAGGAAGACGTTGGGTGCCATGCTCTATCACTCTCTTCTTTGATGCCTTAATTTCTCACCGAACATGGAGCTAGGCTGGCAACCAGCAAAACCCAGCAATCCTCCTGTTTCCACCCTCCACAGCACTGAGGTTAGCAGCATGCCTGACCATGCCTGACATGAGTGCTAGGGATTTGAACTCAGCAAGGAGTCTTACACACCTAGCCATCTCCCAGGTCCTTCCTAAGCATTTCTTACAAGTGAAATTATAAAACTAGTGCGGCTGTATAAGCCTGTAATCCCAGCACTCAGGACATGGAGGTAAGAGGATCAGAAATTCAAAATCATCTTCAGCTACGTAGTGAGTTCAAGTTGACCCTGGGCTCGCTACATGAGACCCTGTCTCAAAAGACAATCAATACCGAGCTAAGTTAAAAACAAAGGAAAACAAATATGTGATCTCTTGTCTGGCTCCTTTGATTTAGCCATCCCATTTTTAACATACACGCCGTAGTCTGTGTCCGTATACCCTTGACCGAGCACTTTTCTCAGGACTCTTGTGTGTGGGGTATGCACAAGCCACGGCATGCAGAGGTCTGAGGACAACTAACAGGAATGTATGCTCTCCTGGGGGTCCCAGGGACGGCACTCAGGCTTGGAGCAGGAGCCATTTCTCTGGTTCTGACTGGTAATCCTGATGCCTTTTGTATTTGTCATAGGTCACAGTCACCAGCTGTTTCATGTGTGTGTGATCCTGGCCACGCACTTGCAGATGGAAGCCATCCTTCTGGACAAGAATCTGAGGAAAGAGTGGCTCTTGGCCACCTCCAGACCCTTCACTTTCTTTCAGATAGCAGCAGCCATAACTCTGTGCATCGTCTTCAGCCTCAGCAATATTATTTATTTCTCAGCTGCTCTGTATCGGATCCCTGAGCCAGAATTACACGAAAAGGAAACGTGATTTCAGAATGTGCCAAGCTTCAGTGTTAGGCCATTGGTGCTGCCTTACAGTGGTCAAAAGTATTTGCAGTGACTGATGTCTTGATATTTTTTTAATGGGTTCATGTCAAAAGCCAGGGAGAGTTTTAACCAGGGAAAGTTCTCTATTTATGCACTGACTATGCATTTTGTAAAAGGGAGACATGGGCTTACGTACTGGATAAGGCAAATTATCGGCATTAAGTCTTAAATTTTCTTATAATGCGGTATTTAGGGGATGGAGATGTAGCTCACTTGGTAAATACTTCCCCAGTGCTAGAATTGTAGCTTGCTAAAATTATAAAATTACAGTGTTGGTAAATACTTGACTAGGATATATAAAGCCCTGTTTTTTTTTGATTGATTGATTTTGGATGTTTTTGTTTATTTTTGTTTGAGACAGGTCTCACTGTGTAGCTCAGGCTATCCTGGAATTTACTATATAAACCAGGCTGGCTTCAAACTCACAGAGACATGCCTGCCTCTGCCTCCTGAATGCTGGGATTAAAAGCATGCAGTACTGCACTGAAGCCCTGGTTTTGATCCTCAGCACAGCCTGAACATGGCCTGGTGGCACATGCCTATAATTCTAACTCTAGGGGAAGTAGAATCAGAGGATCAGAAGTTCAAACCCATCCTTGGACTTAGTGGGTTTGAGGCTGTCCTTGGATACATGAAATTCTGTCTCTAAAAAATAGAGTTCTCAATTCTACTTAAACAGATTAAGCCTCCTGCCCTGCCCTTCTAGTTTTGTGTATTAATGTTTAAAAATGAAACCAGCTGCATTTGATGAATTTTGTGTAGCTAAACTTTTTCCCAGATAAGTGAGATGGTTCAGTGAGTTAAGCTTGCCGCCAAGCCTGACAACAGGAGTTTGATCCCAGGACCTGTATCCCACAGTTCAGATAAAATGTGTTGACCTCTGGAGCTAAGTGATGTCATTCCAACTGGCAGGGCTCCCTGCCACCTTTTCAAACAATGGAGGAGCTGTCTTTAGAGATGTCACATGCCTGACATTGTTTTGGCATGCCCAATATGCTGCTAGACTTAGTATTTGTGCAGAGAAGATTGAAAACTTCAACAATGGGACAGCCAAATGTCCTGTCTCCAAGCTTTCCTGTGGACAGAAACACAGCTTCCTGGGATCACCTGCGGTCCTGCTTTCCTAGGTTAAACACAGGTTTTATAGAGGAAATATGGACAGGAACATGTCCACAGGATTCCAACACAACACAGGAGGCCAAGGACAGAGGCTGAAGACGATTTACAGCCTGATCAAAGTTCCAGTAACTTGCCATCAAGTGTGTGTCCCTGTTTTCTTTCCAGAGTTTTCTATTAATATATTTTAAAAGTTACCAAAATACTAATGAAGTCTCATGTGTCAAACCCTAGACTAAAAAATAAGTAAAGCCAGGAGGCTTGAATGCATGACGATTTAAAAAAAAAAAAATACAGCTCTCTGCTTCCTGTGTGTGGATGAAATGTGGTCAGCCAGTTTCCTGACTGCAGGGCCAGTCTCAGACTCAGGATCTGTGCTTTCCCCACCATGATGGATAACAATATCCCTTCTGAAATGATAACCCGAAATAAACCCCTTCTTAAAAAAAAATAACACACACACAAACAAAACACACTGCTAAGAGCTACAACCTCATGTGAAGATCACTCAGCCTCCCACAGAAAATACCTGTGCAGGGACATCTGACCATAGCTGCCTGTCCATTCTTGGACCTACGTCACCCTTGTTATTGGTGCTTAGAACCAAATGTTACTGTATTCATATGCAACATCGCATTCTCCTCGTTTTGACTTTAGAATGTCCCCTTGTAGAGCTGGAGAAATGGCTCAGTGGGTACAGTGCTTGCCGCGTGAGCATCAAGGTGGATTCAGATCCCCCCAGCATACACCATGAAAACCCAGATATGGCTGCACTGTAACCCCAGAGCTGTAACCCCAGTAACCCCAGGGGACAGAGACAGACAGGTCCTGGGAGCTCACTGGCCAGCTAGTCTGTCTAAACATGGAGGTATGGGGAGAGTTCCTATCTCAGTCAGGTAGAGAGGCAATGGAGGGAGACATTCTGACATCAGCCTCTGGGCCCCATACATCACATGGATGAGCGCGCCTATCTAGGCACACTCACCCTTGCGCGAGAGTTAACACAGTACAAGTGCACCCACTGTAGCACTGTTCTGAATACATTTATTGTCTTTGAAGAATCTCTGTTATTTAGGGTTAGGGTACGGAACATGGCGATTTCTTGTTTGTTGCATTAATAATTAAAGTTCAGCATTTTATAGTGCTTTCCGGGAGTCCAGAAATGCTGATACGAAACAAATTTTAACAGAGGCCTGTCAACTCCTGGGCCGTCCATCATAACGCCGGGTCCTCTGCTGACTCAGGGATACCCCCAGTCTATAACGCCCCCCCCCCAGGATTAAATAGCTCAGCCATGTTGGTGGCCTGGGGGGGGCTCAGTCTCAACCTCCAATGACAAGGACTAATATATTTTGGATGTGAGTGGTCAAAAAATATGGCTCCATTATTTTATTATCTGTTTACTTTCCCTCAGGAAAGAGAGCCTGATACAATTATATAGGCTGGTAAATTTTGGGTACATTAATTGCAAATTGCACAACAAATTTTGTTCTTTAACAACAATCTGACATTGTTAGTGACATTCCCCATCAACTTCACATTCTCACAGCCCCAGTTTTATAGTGGAAAAAGAAGGTATAAAACTGGCCTGGGGGTGTGGCTTAGTCGGTTGAGTGTTTACCTGGCATGAGACCCTGGGATTGACACCCAGCACTTCATAAACTGGGAATGGTGTTGCATGCCTGCTACCCCAGCATTTGGGTTGTTGGGACAGGAGGATCAGGTCATACTCAACTACAGAGTTGAGTCTGAGGCCAGCTAACAACTAGGCAGGTAACAACTCAAACTCCAGTTCCAGAGGCCACCTTCTGGTCTCCATGGGCACTGCATGGTGCTGAGACATACAGGCAAAAACACGCATACACACAAAAGAAAATTAGTCTTTAAAAAGCAAACAGCAACAAAAACAGGTATAGAGGACTGATACTCTAGAGACAGAAGAGGACAAAATCTTTGGCTCCTGCCCTTTTGAACCTAGCACTGGCTGGGAAGATAAATCTGGAAAAAGATAAGTCCTGATGGAAACAGACCTAGAGAACTGGGAAGACAGCCTAGTGAACTCCAAACCACTCTGAAAGCCAACAGCTCAGGAGAGGCTGAAGGGGCCTGAGGAGCCAGACTGGCTGGCGAGTAGCCAGTAAGGCATTTCAGGCCTTGTGGCCAGCAAAGACTATTAACTGGAAGGAAAAATCATTTCTTCCAGAAATGTTGAACACTCTGAAAATGTTGAATTCTGAAAATGTTCCGAATTTTCTCCCTGAGAGACTGCCCTAGGGCTTTCCTGTGCTCCTTTGTAAGTGTGGAATGTGTGAAGTTCTGTAATAAAGTACCTCTGGCAAGACAGTTATCAGCTGCTATCTTGTCTAAGCCTCAGCTTTCTAGAACTGGTTTTGCTTTGGCCTTTCCTCTAAAGAGTGGATCAAAAGCACCTCAAAGATACCTTAGTTCAGCCTGTCTGTTACCCAACCATGTGAAATGGACACATTCAGGTCTAAGCATGCTGACATATAAGATGCAAGGAGGGAGGGGTTCTGGACGCCGGGCTATTCAGAAAAATGCTCAGGTGACCCCTCACCTTATGAGGCTGGGAATGGAACCTGGGATCTTACATGTAAGACTGACCAATGCAAAAGTTAAACTCACCACAAGAAATACCAAGGGAAAGAAAAACGTATACTGAAAGAACGTTATATGGGGTCTTGTGCAAATCAGTGAAGGAGGTTGGCACTACAAGTGCTTAAGACTATATTTTGCTCCAACTACACAGTGTGATGGTTAATCTTTAAGTAGCTAAGACACCCAGATAAGCAAGTCCAGCTGCAGGAAGCCTATAAACACCAATAAAGAACAACTGTTGAAGCTCAGAGTGTTTGAGAGGAGATAAAGAGAGGGCTGTTCTGCAACTCAGACCCACTCAATACACCTCAGTCACCCTGACTGGCTGCTTATCAGTTGTCTTGGAAACACTGGCTTCAGCTCTCAGGTGGCTGCACAATAACAGGTCAGATAATTATCTTTTACATATTCCAGAAACAAGCAAATTGATAAGGTAGAGAGGCCTGTATAATAAATGCTTGTGAAATAAATCCAGACTTGTATGTCACATTTCAAATGAATAACAGACACAGAAAGCGGAAGTAACTATCCCAGTCCTTTAGACTGCTTAGACTCTGACCGCAGGCTCCAGGCAGAAGGAAACGGAAACATAGCAAAGCTGTGATGGCACCCCTTTCTCACTCTGGCTTGGCTCAGTAATTCTAGAAAAATACAACTAAGGGGACTGACTTTACATGTATAAATTATAACTCAATTTAACTTTTTTTTTTTTTTTTAACAGAACTTGAGTTATCTGAAAGAGCAGCAATCACCCTTAACCACTGAGCCCTAAAAAAAAAAAAAAAGCCTCCTGGTTAAGGCCCACTCCACAAGATGGAGTCTGTGCCTGACACCGCTTGGGTGGCCAGGAATCTGAGAAAGGATCGGACATGGGCCTAAGGGAAAACCAGATACTACTGTTCTGCTAAAGGAACATAGCAACAAAATGCTCCTCAGTGCTCCCCCCATTCAGCCACCATCAGAGAAGCTTCCCCTTGAAATAGATGGGAACTGACAGAGACCCACAACTGGATAATGTGTGGAGAATGAGAGAGATTTTAGAACATGTAGGCTTTTTTTTTTTCTTTCAGTTTCCCTTCTTTTTTAAGATTTGTTTTTATTTTTATGTGCATAGGTGTTTTGCCTGTATTTTATGTCTGTGTGAGGGTGTCAGGTTCCCAGCCTGGAACTGGAGATACAGATAGTTGTGAACTGACATGTAGGTGCTTGGAATTGAACCCCCAGCCCCTGAAGAGCAGACAGTGCTCTTAACTGGTGAGCCATCTCTCCAGCTCAGAACATTTTTGTCTTACATTGGATGTCTTCACCAATTCTCCAGGAAGATATACTGAAGAGGAGGTGGAAAGCTTGTAAGAACCATAGGGTTTGATGACTCTAAGGGAATAGTATCTTCCAGATACAACAGGACTGATACAATATGAACTTACAGAGACTGTGGCAGCATGTACAGGATCTGCAAGGGTCTCAGTGCTTGAGAGACAGAAGTAGACACGGGCTTTCATTCCTAACCAAGAAGCTATCTGCACTTTATACCTGTTTGCATTGGGAAAATAAGTTTTCTCCAGTGGAGTCTCACTGGGTATATTACTGGGGATCCTGGGTATATCACTTAAGGGCAGGCCCCCATGCCCTTTAGTAGACGGCCAACACAAAACCAACTCAATGGTATGTTAAATTAAAGTTCAGGTGCTTAATGGAGAGTCCAGAGTTGAAATTTCCAATGCTCTTTATTAATCACAAACCATGTCAAATCTCAGGGAATTCTATACACAGGCAGCTAGGCAGTCTTCATCTTTCTTCCCCCAAAAGACCTCCTTTTTCCTCCTGCCTTAGCCCTTTTAACTTTTTCCCCCACCCCCTCTATCTTTCAGGCCTTCATTACAACACAGAGATACTAGGCTGGGGGTGATCAGAGTCTTTGCTCGTGACCGGTCACCTTCAATTGTCTATCTGTTGAGATCTCAAGGCTAGCACAAGGGTGTGACTAGGTAGGAAGCAAGGCATGTACTGCTGCAAGGCATCTGGCTTCCCAGCTACAAGGTATCAAAATCAAAACGGCACACAATAGTAAAGTATCCCACAACAATGGTATTTTTGTAGACTTTGGGGGGGGGTGTTTTTTGTCTTACTGTTTTTTGCGTCTACATGATAGGCTCCAGTTTTGTGTTTTTGTGGCTTTGTGTGTGTGTGAGTTTCTTGAGGTTTTCCCCACTTTGTTTGTTTGCTTGTTCTCTAAAGAAAGAAAGAGCATGGAAGTGGGTGGGTGGGAGGTCATGATCTGGGACGAGCTGTGGGGAAGAAAAAGTATAATCAGAATATATTATACAAAATGTTTTTCAATAAAAAAGAAGTTGTCTCCCAGATAAACTTTGTTCTCTTTTCCATACTTGCCCCGGTCTGCGTCTATGATTCTAGAGGGAAATACAGATCTTACAGAGCTATAGTGATTGATATTTTTAAGAAAATGAATGAGCTACAGAGCTTTAATATGGATATGAACAAGGGAGAGGAAACCCTGCCCGAAGAAAAGCTGCAGATGGAGCAAAGGGTTAAGAGGCCCTCCAACGCCCTTCAGTTAGCGCCAGGCTTAGCTTTAGGGCCATGCCCACACTGGGCATACAACAGTGCCATCTAGTGGGGCTGAGGAGGATAAGCTGGCCGGGACTCAACAGGGGCTGTCAATTGGCAGGTGAAAGCTGAAGCCTACAACGCAGTGGCGGGCGGCAGGGGGCTTCGGGGTCCAGAGCAAGGTACATCTGCCCAGAAGATGAAGCATTCTCCGAGGAAAGGAAGAACGAGAGACAGCAGAGAAGCCTGAGTGTGGGGCAGATATGTTCCAAGCATGTGTGTTGGGATAGGGACAGGTGATAGATGACACAGCTGAAAAGAACAGCCTCAGGGCCCTATTGAGGATCTCCAGCAATGAGTGATCACCCTAGGGTGTCACCTAGACCTGTAATTTAGAGGTGAGAGGGCTGTCAAATGGAACTGTATTAAAAGGTAGTGGCTGCAAAGGTGTTAGGTTCCTATCTGCTTCTGGAAATGTATCCTACCTTTACCCTATAAAACGGCGTGCTTCCAGGTTATTCGTTGTAGCAGTTTGCGATAGCAAAAATTGGAAAGGCTGTAACGTCCAGTAATATGGGCATTAAACTATGGATGTTAAACTGACTATCCCTTCCAAGGCTGGCCCTAAAGGACAGTTTTGGATGGGGCGTGAGTTGCAGAATTCAGGTGTGGCTACATCCTTGATGATCATTAGCATAGAGGGAAAGACTGGAGAGGGATAGAATCAGTTCCTGGAAGACAATAGTAGGTTCTGGTGGTTGCACAAGGGCAGTGGGTAGACTCTATTCATCTTGGTATGTCCAGGAAACACCACAATCAAGAATTTGAAGATTAGTATGTGTAGATTAGTGGTATCACCTTTGTCTACCACGTGTGGGGCTCCGGGTACACACACACACACAAAGAGAGAGAGAGAGCGAGTGAGAGAGAGAGGGAGAGAGAGAGGGAGAGGGAGGGAGGTGACCTGGAGGACTCAGAGAAGGAAACTCACGAAAGGTTGACTGCCAAGTTGGTGTAGTCTTCAAGATCATTCCGGGAGCTACATTGCAGGTTTGAGACCAGCCTGGACTACATGAGACTCTCGTCTCAAAATAACAAAATAAATATCAAAAGTAAGATGAAATGTAAATGTAGAATAAATTGTAACCATAGAACTAAATCTAAAGGTAAAAATAAAATATAAAATAAAGCATAACAAGTAAGATGATGTGGTGGACTGGAAGCCAGCCAGCCTGAGAGTCGAACACTCCCGGCCAGAACGACGTTACTTCCTTTGAGGTTCTGGGGACAAAGGCAGGGAGACCTCAGGGCCGGGATTTACTTAAATCAGCCCTGCCCTCCTTCCTCTCCGGCTGTTGCTCTCCGGTTGCCAAGGAGACGAGCGCCCCTGCCAGCCGCGCGGGACTTCCCGAGGCCCCGCCCCTTCGCCCCAGGCGGCCGCTGATTGGCTGGTTTGAAATGCGCCGGGCGGGCGCACTCTTGGGCTTGCAGCGTAGCCCTCAGGACTGAGTTTCGGTCCCCGCGGCCGCCTACTGCACCCTTCAGCCCCTGTTAGTCCTGCTCCTGGAGCCCTACGTCCCACGCGCGCGTCTGGGTATTAGGGAGCCCGCAGTCATGAAGCCAGCGTGAGTACCGGGCCACGGAGGGGACTAGTGGGGTGACTGGGCGAGGGGCGACCCTCTCCTCACTGTGCGACCGGGGCTGCTCGGGAGCTGAGTCCGGCGTACAGGCCGGACCCCCGAGCCGCAGCGATGCGGTGCCTGCGGACCCTGGTGTGCCCATGCCGGCACCGTCCTCCCAGCCCGCGAAGGTCGGCTCCGAATTCGGGGCTCTCCTCCACCTTCTCGGGGTGGCGGGCTTGCCATCCTATGGTCTGCTGCGGGTCCTCCGGCTTCCTTCCTCCGGGTCCCGCTGAGGAGATGGTGGATCCAAGCAGCCGGGGTGCGCGCGCAGTCCGGAGTGCAATTTGAAAACCTTGAGTTCCCCACAGCTCCGCGGGCATCCTCTCCTAGCCTTGGGTCAGATTCCTCCTGCAGCTCAGGTACATTGAGCTTTGTCCCCCGGCCATCCCGCTAGCCTACTCTGACTTCCACGCCCACATTCCTCAACAATTCCTAGACACAGCCTGGTGTCACTTGCACTGCAAAGGAGGGATGGCTTTAGAAATCGTTACCTCGGAGCTAGCTTTTCACAAAAAAACGGAACTTTTTAAAACGAGGAAACGTCAGTCTTTATATTTACTTAAGGGCACCTACCGAAATATAACGTCCAACTGTGGTTTCCTTCTATTTTATGTGTGACTATATTGAGAAAAAAAATTTTTTTCCCCCGAGACAGGGTTTCTATGCTGTAACTCTGGCTGTCCTGGAACTCACTCTGTAGACCAGGCTGGCCTTGAACTCACAGAGATCCGCCTGCTTCTGCCTGCTGAGTGCTGGGATTAAAGGCGTGAACCACCACCGGGCGAGAAAAATACTTTAATCTACCCGTTCAAACCACTCTTGATTTAATTTTAGTGTTAAATATTACTGTAGCCTATGAATGAGAAAAAAAATCATATGATAGAAAGTGTTGAAATCATTTTTTCTATTGTTTACTTAAAATAGCAAGACATATTCTGTTTTGGAGCATTTTTGGGGAATGGGCTAAAGGATAATAGTTTCCGGCATTCTGTGACCAATTGTTCCTTGAAAGTATAGAATGGGTTTTCTTTATTTATTATCTGTCGTTTGGGATCCAACCCAGAACATTGTGCATAATGCGCTCTTTCACAGAACATCCATAGCCCTTAGGCGTAAATCTGGGTCAAAGAATGAATTTGTGTGCATTTTTACAATTGAGGTAATGGTTATTGACACTGTATGCTTGTAGAACTGTGTAAAATTAAATGTTCTTTGTAGACTTCTCAAATTTGTAGTGAATGTAAAAAATGTATGAAAGAAAATATACCAACTTTTAAATAGAGAACCGATAAACACCTGCCCTCATGAGCAAATCTTTGAATTTGCTCTCCGGCACCAAAAAAAAAAAAAAAAAAATTAAGCCAAACAAAAGCCCCTCCTGGGTACTTCTGGTGTCAAAAGTGTATTTTCTCAATCCCAACTTTAATGACTTAGATTACTACGTACACCACATTCCTCTATTTTAATTTATTTTATTATTTATATTTATATTAATTTATTGTTTATATTCATGTTAGTTAATGTACAGTACTTTGGAATTGCTAGGAAATTATTTTTTAAGCCCAGGAAGGTCACCATTGTTAGAACTTGTTAAGTCTTGTATGTTAGTATTGAATTGAAATTTATGTCTTTTTGTTGTTTTTTGACCAGGAAAGCTAAGACGCCCAGGAAACCTGTAGTAAAAAAAGGATCTCAGACAAACCTTAAAGATCCGGTTGGGGTAAGATTTGTGTGTGTGTTCTTTATTTAGTCTGTTTCTTCTGTGTGTGGCTTGAAAGGGAAGGGAGAAGTGATATCAAAGTTGTGTCAAAGAGCATGTAGTTAAATAGATTCATTAAATAAATTGTATAAAGCTGCTTTAGCTGTGAAGTTTGCTTTCTCTACCAGATTAACCCAGAAAAAAGGCATTAGTTGTTGACTGCAAACCTGCTATCACTCATTAGAATTTGAAAAGTTAGATGATACAAACTCTCCTGTCAGGTTCTACTCTTTGGGATGGGGCTGCTTTCTTCTCAGTTCTTAACCCACATATATGTGTGGTAGCTGGCCCGTTCTCAAGAAGAACTACATACTCAAGGTTCGTAGAAACTAGATTAGCATTTAGTTAATAATACCTCCTCCTGAGAAGGATTACTTTGCTCTCAAGTGTTCTGAATATTTCGCCACTGCCGCTGCAGAGGGTCTCTGGCTCTCAGTTGCACCACCTGCTGGATGGGTGTTCCTCAAATGAGCTTCTCCACCCTCTGAGTGCTGTGATTACGTGTGTGTTCTACCATTTTACATGTGCACAATAGTGAAGAGAAACTGTACAGTTTAGTATTTAACCTAAAGTTGTTTTGATTTAATGTATCTGCATTTGACCATTTGAGCTGTGGATTTTGGTTTTTGACTGAGTTTGTGCTTGTGTGGAAGATCAGGTATTTGTAGGTGAATGAACAGAAAGCTTGAATGGAAAATCAAGTGAGTGCTGAAGTGGCTCATGCCTGCAATCCCAGCACCCAGGAGACTAAGGCAGGTGGATTGCTGAGAGTCCCAGGCCAGCTTGGGCTACAGAGTGAGAACTCTGCCTCAACAAACAAAACAGAAAAAACAAAAAACAGGCAAAAAGTCAACCTTGTTTAAATGCCTTTCTGTTTTCCAGGTGTACTGTAGGGTACGCCCACTGAGCTTTCCTGATCAAGAATGCTGCGTAGAAGTGGTCACCAACACAACCGTGCAGCTCCATACTCCCGAGGGGTATCGTATCAACAGAAATGGAGACTATAAGGAGGTAGGTTCCTACTGGAACCAAGTTGTTTTCACTGGATGGTTCCTGAATGAATTTATTCTTGAATTTAAGAATTCACATGTGATCCCACTTGTGGGGAGGAGTACTTTCGCCACCTTATTTAGAATGTCCTTGATTTTTAGGACATACAGATAGGCTTTTGGTGTGTTGGGGTTAGAGGGCTGCTTACAGAGGATTTCTTAAACTGGGTATATAACTTCATATGAGGAGATTTGAGTAACATTTAATAGTAGGCATTTTGTGTGTTTTTCCTTATGTTGGGACTTGAACCTTGGGCCTCCTGCATGCTAGGCAAGTGCTCTGTCTCTTGAGTTATAGCCACAGTAGCATTGCGTATTTGGATCAACTTGTTATGAAATGGTTTTGTTGACAGTCTAACCATGTAGTCCAGTGTCTTAGTTATTGTTCTGTTGCTGTGAGGAGACACCATGACCAAGGAAACTTACAAAAGAAAGCATATAAATGGGCTCTGGGGGCTTGCTTACAGTTTCATGCTTATCATGAACATCATGGTAGGAAGCATGGTGGCAGGCATGTATGGTACTGGAGCAGTAGCTGAGATTTTACATCTTGATCTATAACCATGAGGCAGAATAAAAGAGACACTGACTGGGCCTTACTTGGGCCTTTGAAACCTTAAAACCCATACCCCATTACACACTTCCTCCAACAAGGCCATGCCTCCTAATCTTTCCTAAACAGTCCACCATCTGGGAACCAAGCATTCAAATAAATGAGCCTGTGGGGGCCATTCTCCTTTAGACTAGCACACCCAGGCTGACCTTAAAACTTCTGATCCTCCTGTTTTGCTGAAGTTAGAGATGTGTACTACTTGGTGCCCAGAGAGTGGGTTTTTGTTGTTTGATTTTTGTGGTGTTAGGGATTGAACTCAGGACCCTTGTTCATGCTAGCAAGTGCTAGCTGCATCTTCAGCTCTTTTTGAGATAGGGTCTCTCTGTAGCTCATCATGAGCTGGTGATCCTCTTGCTGTCACATCAGTGTGGTGTTACAGGCATGTATCACCATACTTAATACCTGGAGAGAGCTTTTTGTTATTTACAGTATTGGGAAATGAACTTAAGGCTTCCTGCGTGCCAGGCAAGTGTTCTACGGAGGTATTATTACTAAGCTGTTGGAGAGAGTTTTTATATTCAGCGAAGTAGTGAATAAATTGTAAAATGTCAGTTCAAGCTCAGCATAGTGTTTCACATCTGTGACGCTAGAATTTAGGAGGCTAAAGCAAGAGGGTCATGAGTTCCAGGACAGCCTGTGCTATATAGAGAGACCTGCTTCAAATATAACATTAGTAACAACAACAACAACAATGAATAGAAGGATATATGGATATAGATAAAATTCAGTTAGCTCCTCAAATGTTGTAGTCAATAGCTGGTAGGGGATTTTTTTTTTTTTTTAAAGTAAGACCGTACCTTTATGGACTTTATACCCTAAATTGACAATTGGTAGACAAGTAGCTCATACAAGGCAGAAAGTCAGATTTGCGGAAGGAGTGGGAACCTGGGAATGCAGAAAACAGAAGACTGACTTAGGCTGTGTGCTTTCTAACCACCATTCACGCCTCTGTTTCTTGAGACAGGGTCTTACTCTCTAATCCTGTCTGTCCTAGAGCTTGCTGTGTACTCTGTGCTGGCTTTAAACTTGTGGCATTCTGTCTGCCCCAGTTTCCTGTGTGCAGAGATTCCAGGCCTGAGCCACCACACTGGACTGCCATCAGGGTTCTGCACACTGCTGCAATGACACTGTTCTTTAGATCTCCCAGGTCCTCTTGCTGCCAAATCTGCCGTTGTTATCTCAGCAGCATATTCCTTCCTGGAGCACTCTGTTCCCTAGCTCTTGGCTGTTTTGTCACTAGCCACCCTTTGCTGGCATCTCCTGTCTAGCCTCCGAATACTAAGGTAGGCTATGTCCAGGCCTCTTATTTTTCTCTTTCTCATCTTCTATTTTCATCTTTGTTGTTTGAGACAGGATCTCTCTCACATATTAGCGTGGGCTGGACTTGGAAGTTGGCCTGACCTCCTGGGAGCTGAGAATACAGGTGTGAGTCGCCATACCTGACCCAGGCACCTCTGTTTTCTACCTATCATTCCTCTGGTTTTAAATGCTCTGGTTTTTTTATGGCAAGCCAGAATCTTTTTCTAACTCTAAATTGAATGTCTGACAACTTGCTATCTTTGGTGGGTGTCACTTAGCCTTCTCAAGTTTTTATATATCGAAAGGAGCTCTTGGGTCTCCTCCACTCTCTAAAAGTTTTCCTCTTAGGCTCTTCAAAAGATGGTATTATTGTTGTCCGGTTGCCCATCCAGAAACTTGGAAACTACTTTCCTCTGGTGTCTGCTCATGTCTGTCGGGTCATGCATAGATACCCTTTCAGTTCTGCAAAGCAAATCCTGAGATTATCCTTTCCCATTTGCCTCTTCTGCCACTAGCTTATCCTGAGCTGGTTACTAATTGAACTGTAGTGGGAAGTGATATTTTTATCTTGATTCAGGGCAACAGACACTTTAGCTTGTGCTAAATGTAACTAACAGCGTGAGTTTGTGGGCTGACTGCTTTCTAATCTGTGCACTGAGCTATGCCCATTGACTGCAGGCTGAGGTGGAGCAGTGGAAGATGGCAGTAAATGCTTCTCAATGTTCAGGGGAACTGTTAACACCCAGTTTTTAGGCACTGGTGTGCTGAGCATGCTTTGAGTAGCACCCATAGCTTTTCCTGGAGCCTCTCTGGGTTGCTTGCTTTTACACAGGATCTTTGAGCTGCCAGAATGATCCGCAAAGTAGAAAGCCCTTATTTCCCTGTGTTTAAAAAATATATATATATATATTTTATATATATATATATATATATATATATATATATATATATGTATATATATATATATCTTTCAAAGAATATAGTCTGTAAATGGACAAAATCGCATTCAACCAGCCTCCTGCTTATTGTCCCATCCTTGTCTTTCATGACTCATCTAGTTTTTTTGAGATCCTCTGTAAACCAGAATCAGACTTACCAGCCACCTGGCTTAACCTGGATTTTTCCCGTGTCACCTGGATGCCTCTTCATCTTGAATTTCAGTTTAAATATTGCTTCAGACTATCCCAGCAGAAACAGCACCTCACTCTGGTCTTCACTCAGTGTGCCTCCTTTATAACACTCCATTGATTTACTGCTAGCTATGCATTGTTTAAGGTGAAGGTGTGTTCTGAGGTCACTGGGCAGTCTCATCATTTTGTGAACATGACTGAGCGCTTGCATACGCTAGATAGATTGCCATAACAGACTCCGAGGCTACACAGTCTATTGCTCTTAGACTACAGCTGTATGTAATACAGTCAGTAGTTGAACCAGAATGCATCTGTACCTATCCAACAGGTTTGTTTACACTAGTATTACCACATCCTGGAGTAATATGGTGTGCTTTAGACTCCTTTAGGCAATAGGAGTTTATCACCTTTGTAATCTTAGGGTTACCACCATTACTGGAACATCTTGAAACGTTTGTCTGTACTTCTGTTCACTGTCTTTTTCCTGTTCTTCGTGTAAGCACTGTTCTGTACTGTTTGTCAAGCAGTAAGTTTGGATTACGGAAGAATGAATGGTCAGTAAGGTTGGTGGAGCAGTAGGTCTTTGAGAAAACACACAATGGGAGTTGAATACTGATTTACTGAATTTCAAGTTTTTACAAATAAGTTTAAAGTTCATATCAGCACAAGGTTTGGTGGACACTGAGGACTCAGCACTGCAGTGGAGCTGGCTTTACCACTGTCTAAGAGTTGAGAAGGTACCTTCTTGCACCTGTTTCCTTTACTCCAGAAGAGGAGGTGTTCTTGATGATGGGGGTGGGATAGGGTGGGATCTGTTTTCCATGGCACTGCCCTACGTATCATTGCCATTCTACATTCTTTGTACAGAAAGGACATTCAGAATGAAAACATCACAAAGGTAAAAAGTCTAGCTGTAGTAGGTGTTTTAAATAAATTGTCTTTTTTAGTTTTAAGTTTTATGTGGATGAGTAACTTGCCTGCATGTATGTATGTGATGTGTACCACATATGGGTCTGGTGCTCATGGAGGTCAGAAGAAGGCATCAGATCTCCTGGCACTGGAGAGCCACCATGTTGCTGCTGGAAATTGTTGAGCCATCTCTCCAGCCCCTGAAATAGGTATTTTATTTCTGAGAGGTTATTTTAATCTTATTTATCATTTGTAAAGTAGTGGTTTGGGGGGCCTGGAGAGATGGCTCCTCAGTTAAGAGCAGTTACTACTCTTGCTGAAGACCTGGGTTTGGTTCCCAACAAATATCTGGTGACTCAGCTTCCTTTAGCTCTGGCTTCACAGGATCAGACACCCTCTTCTGGCATGCTTGTGATCCTAGCACTTAGAAGCAGAGGCAGGAGGATCACTGAAAATTGAAGGCCATCCTGGTCTACACTGCAAGTTCTAGGTCAGCCATACTACATACAGACTCCTTCATACAAATACATACTCCAAAGGAAAGACAAGAATGACAAATAGAATGTCATAAAGTAGTCAATTTTAATAAATTTAAGATTATAGGCCATTACCGTGTTTTCCTTTGTTAACAGGGTTTCACACTGTAGCCCATTCTGGCCTATATAATTCTCTATGTTCAGATTGCCGTTGAACTCAGCAAACTTCCTGCCTCAGCCTCCATAGCACTAGGTGTACATGCACTTAAATCTATGCAGCATTAGTGGACTTAATGACTTTTCTTCACTTTACTCAGTGGCTGGGACTGAAAGTACTGTTGTAATAGTTGTGGCTTTATGTATGTTGTGACCACTGAAGGCTCCAAGATTAAAGATCATTCTTGTTTTTTCTTTACATATCTGGGTTTGAAATGCTCACAATAGAAACATTCCAAGTATAGAACAGATAATATTTCTAGTCTAGTGGAATGCTATGTGTTTGTTTTTCTTCTTCTCCCCACAGACTCAGTATTCATTTAAGCGGGTATTTGGCACTCACACCACCCAGAAGGAACTTTTTGATGTTGTGGCTAGTCCCTTAGTAGATGATCTCATTCATGGCAAGAATGGTATGATTCTTGGAGTTCAGTTGAATTCTCTGTTTAATCTTGTGATGTAACTTTTTAATATTTATATATTTGGTTTGACATTGAAATCAGATTTAATTCATTAGAGTGGTGCTTTTTGGGGGTTTGTTAATTTTAGTGTTTTAAACACAATGAACTGTTATATGGGACTTTAAGACTATAACTCCTTGTTATTTGATACTCTATAGGTCTTTTGTTTACATATGGTGTGACGGGAAGTGGAAAAACTTACACAATGACAGGTTCTCCGGGGTACGGAGGCCTGCTTCCTCGTTGTTTGAACATGATCTTTAACAGCATAGGGTCATTTCAAGCAAAACGTTACGTAAGTACAATTCCTTTGGGTTGTGACTGTCACTGTAGACACAGACGGAACTGAGACATCTCTGGGTGCAGAGATTCTTTTGGGTTGTGACTGTCACTGTAGACACAGGACTGAGATGTCTCTGGCTACAATGATACTGAGGAAGAACAAAAGCACTGGAGCTGTTTTGAATCTTACATATATTCAGATGTGGTGGGCACGGTGGGTGCATGCCTGTGGTGCCAGCACTTGGGAGGTAGAAGCAAGAGTGTTAGCAGCTGCAAGGCTGGCAGCTGTTATCACCTTCCCCCAAAGTTTAAATGTTAAAATGTTCCCTGTTTTTAAGTGTTTCTATTCTTTAAGTAAAAGTCCTTTCAGAAGTCTGATTTTTGTTCCCATTTTAGGTTTTTAAATCTAATGATAGGAACAGTATGGAAATACAGTGTGAAGTTGATGCTTTATTAGAACGGCAGAAACGAGAAGCATTACCCATTCCCAAGACCCCCTCTAGCAAGTGAGTGACTTCATGTGTGTGTGGCACTGACCTGGGGTGGGTAGAGTTCTGTTGTTTCTGGGGAAGGTGAATACGAATCAGAGAAGTTGGTCTTACAGTTGACTTTTGTGAGGTCAGGGTTAAGCCATGTTCTTAACATGTTAGCAACTGCTCTGGTGTTTTGTCTGGTTTCTAGAGGATACTCTGTGAGTGGGGGAGAGTGAGCACCTGTGTTGTGACTCTCAGGCTATCCTTGACCCATCTAGAATCTGAATTAAGTTGCTTTATGATTTCAGCTGTAAGTGGCAGAACATTTGTTAGAGTTTGTTTTCCTCTGGTATCATCTCAGGTTTCTATTGCTGTGATAAAATATTCTGTGAACAGAATAGCTTCAGGAGGAAAGGATGTATTTCATCTTACACTTTCAACAAGTAACAGTCCATCACTGAGGGAAGTCAGGTCAGGAACTCAAGGCAGGAGCTGATGGAGAAGCCATGGAAGAGTGCTGTTTACTCGATTGCTCCCCATGGCTTGCTCAGCCTACTTTTCTTATACAACCCAGGACCGCTTGCTCAGGGTTGGTAGTACTCACAGTGGGCTGGCCCCTCCCACATCAACCATTATCAAGAAAATGCTAGACAGACTTGTCTATTGGCCAGCCTTATGGAGGTATTTTCTTAATTGAGAGTCCCTATTCCCAAAGACTCCAGCTTGTGTCAAATTGACTTAAAACTAGCCAACATAGGTATTAATCTACTTTTTACACTAACCCACATCGAGTAAAATCTGTTTCTTTTTTTAGGCGACAAGCAGATCCAGAGTTTGCAGATATGATAAATGTACAAGAATTCTGCAAAGCAGAAGAAGTTGATGAAGATAGTGTCTATGGCATATTTGTCTGTTACATTGAAATCTATAATAATTACATATATGATCTATTGGAAGAGGTCCAGTTTGATCCCATAAAGCCCAAGTAAGTATTGAAGAAAATCTCTTCCTTAACTCTGGAAAACTACCCCGAGCAAGCCCCAGTGTCTTTAGTTATAAATGGAGATAATGCTTAAATTTGTTGTCAGAATGCACAGAAATATAATCATGCAGTCACGCTCCATGAATACTTTTATTCTTAACTAGATTGTAACTGTATTAGGAAATCAGTAAGTTAAGGCATAGTGACCTGAATCCATCTTGGAAATTGCTTTTGAAAACTTAAAGGTTTGAAACAAATTTCAATGTTATAGGCAGTATTAGGGTCACCTTTCAACACCCTGACAGTGCTGGGAGTTGTCTCTTTTGCTGTCTGTGTCTTGGTGATCTCTACAGAGTGGATTCTTGTCTGCACTGTCATTCTGCCAGAGGCAAATGCTATTCCTTAGATTATCAAGGGTCTTGCCTTGCCAAATCTGAAAACCAGTTACCATGTAGCATTACAAAAGTTCCTCTTTGTGCCAGAGTTGATTCACAAACTCATGCCTGATGATTAGTGCGTTATTCTTGAGTGGATGGTTTTGTTCTTTAGCTAAAGATTGGTCCTGCATGCTGTGTTCATTGCAGCCAATTAGAACATAAGTAATATGAAGACCTTTGTCTTACATACAATATTTTGTATATTATGTAAAGGGACATTACTGTGGAAACAGCAGGATTTAAAAAACCATTAAACTGAGAACAGACTACTACGAATGTCAGTATATTCATTCACTAATACAAAAAGTGCATGGACTCTGATTGAGGCCATACTTGATAAGATAATCTCTGGCTTTTTCTGAATTGCATTTCATAAAAGGATTCATTCAGAATTCATTTATTCATTCACAAGGATTCATTCGGAATCCTTGAATTACTAACAGTTGGTCTTTTGTCTTAAGTCTTTTTCTTTACTCAACCACACTCTTCAGATGAGAACTGTTTTGTTTTTGAGGCAGTGTTGCTTAATTGCACAGGCTGGCCTCCACTTATATGTGATCCTCCTACCTCAGTCTCTGAGTGCTGGGATAGCAGTGTGCACCACCAAGCCCAGCTTAAATGCAAACTGTACATAGGGGCTTCTTTTTGGAGTTACCTGTCTGTCTTTGCTTTTGGGATGTTGGAATTAAAAGAGAAGTCCCTGGGTCAAGTTATATGAGAGTACGGTCTTAGAGGCAATGCTTTTTGTATTAAATTGCTTTCCCATTTTAACAAATATTTTCACACGTGATTTAAAATGGGAAAGTAATTTAATAATTACTTCAGTTCCAAGACATCCATTGCCCTCTTTTAGTTTCTGTGGGTGCCAGGCACACATGTGGTACACAGACTTACATATAAACAAAACACCTGTACATGTAAAATAGAAGCATTTTTAAAAAATTAACTAAAACAGGTAAACCCTTACTTAACCTTCAGCTAACTGCAGACTAACACTATCAAGCCACTCTGAGAGGATGCCATGGGCGCATGCTTGTTCTGTGTCACCATGTGGCACCATGACACTGCAAGAAGGCCCTCACTGGTGTCAGCACTACTATGCTCCGACTATCCTGCTTTTAGACCATGAGTTAAATTTAAGAAAAGCTGGAGATGTGCTCAGAGGCAGAGCACTTGGGTAGCATACATGAGGCTCTGGGTTCTGTCAGCCGCACTGAGGAGAAAGGGGTATTTGTTGTGTGTCACTTTAGCATTAGTCTTAAAGGAAGACCGTTGTATCTCATTTAGGACATTAACGGTTTCTTTCTTTCCCATAGACTCCCACAATCTAAAATGCTCCGAGAAGATAAGAATCACAACATGTATGTTGCAGGATGTACAGAAATAGAAGTGAAATCTACAGAAGAGGCTTTTGAAGTTTTTTGGAGAGGTTAGAAACAGCTAGAATTTGAAAAATGTGAACTGATGGTTTTAACCTTTACAGTCATCTCTGTAATTTAACAACAGTCCTTTTGGATTAATTGGAAAGCAGGTATATGAATGGCGGAGTTCAGGTATAATCAGTGATTTATTTGTCACTGTAGGTCAGAAAAAGAGACGTATTGCTAACACCCATTTGAATAGAGAGTCCAGTCGTTCACATAGCGTGTTCACCATCAAACTAGTCCAGGCTCCCTTGGATGCAGATGGAGACACTGTCTTACAGGTAAGGTTTGTATGTGAGTCTTGTCTTTTCTAATTCAGTCCTAAGTTTTTGGAAGACGACCTAAATTAGGGTGCTGCTGTGCCGAAGACATTTTTTTTGACATTTTTTTTTCTCATGTCAGTTAGCTGTTTCTGGACTCTGCCTATTGAGTGTGATTCCAGTGCATAGTATGTGTTGCATACGAGTTTTGCTGTGTTATAAAAAGGGTCTGCAGAGTTTTAAAAGTCTGTAGGAATGTGTGTTGCATTGTTTTAGTTGTTATTTTGCCTTGTGTGAGACAGAACCTCATGTAATGAGCCCAGGATGACTGAATGTTTTTGTTTCCTATTTTTTCTTTTTCTGAGATTATAATGTAATTTCATCATTTCTCCCTTCCCTTTCCTCTCCTTGAACCTTCCCTTATACTTTTCCTTGCTCTTTTTCAAATCTGTTTGTTTCTTGTCTCACGATATAGGCCAGGCTGGCCCCAGACTCACAAGGGTCCACCTGCCTCAGCCTCCTGACAGGGATTAAAGGCACCACTACACTTGGATTTTTTTTCTTTTTTCTTTTCTTTTCTTTTCTTTTCTTTTCTTTTCTTTTCTTTTCTTTTCTTTTCTTTTCTTTTCTTTTCTTTTCTTTCTTTTTTTTTTTTTTTGAGACAGAATCTCACTGTGTAGCCTGGAGCTCAGAGATTCCCTGCCTCAGCCTCCCCTGAAAGGATCTTGCTTCACTGGTCATGACTTTAAGTGTTTAATGTAGCCATGTCCAGGCTGGGAGCAAAGTTCTCATTCCTGCCTGCTCTCCAGATGCCTGACTTGACTGTAAGAGAAACTTTCCATAAGGTTGTGAGAATTACGGGAAGCAGCGTGTGGAGTTTCTTGTCCGCTGCTTGGCTTATAGTCAGTACTCAATAAAAATAAACATTAGTCAGAAAATGGCCACAAACAATGCTCCACACTTGATTTCCTGTGAATAAGTCTTCTTTTGGTGCTAGGGATGTGAGTTACTGTTAAGAGCATAACACCTTTTAGGTGCTTTTTAAGATGGCTGTCCTGGAACTCACACTGTAGACCAGGCTGGCCTCAACCTCAGAGAGATCCACCTGCCTCTGTGTCCTGAGTGCTGGGATTAAAGGCACCACCACCACCACCTGTCTTCAATTTTTTTTTAAGCTTTATTTTTATATGATGTGCATGCGTGTCTGTGCACCACACATGTGTGCCTGTCGTCTGTGGAGGCCGGAAGAGGGCATCAGATTCCTTGGAACTGGAATTACAGATGGTTTTGAGCTGCAGTGTAGGTGCTGAGCACTGTACGTGGGGCCTCTGCAAGAGCAACCAGTGCTTTTAACCATTGAGCATCTGTCCGGCCCCAGCTTTCATTTCTTCATATAAGTTAGAGTACTGTGAAATTACTGTTTTTTTCTTTTTCTTTCCCCTTTTTTTTTTTTTTTTTTTTTTTTTTGGTGTGGTTTGTTTGTTTTTGTTTTTGTTGTGGTGCTGAAGATAAAGCCCAATACTCCCAGTCTGGGAGTACCAAATACCTGGTTATAGCAGACTGGAACAGACTCCCTGTTCTTAAGGAGTCATCTAATGCCTTCTCTGAGGAGGACAACCAGGTAGCAGACAAGTACTCAATGGTGTAAGCTTTTAGCAAGCTCTCCTGTATCATGTATCCTCTGCCTTTCTGGGCGTTTTGTATTGTGCACACTCAGTATCCATTAAGACTTAATACCACCAGGCAGTGATGGCACATGCCTTTAATTCCAGCACCCAGGAGGCAAAAGCAGGTGGATCTCTGTGAGTTTGAGGCCAGCCTAGTCTATGGAGTGAGTTTTAGGACAGCCAGGATTACACACAGAGAAACCCTGTCTTGAAACAACAGACAAAAACCAAAACCAACCAACCAAGTGAAAAACCTAATACCATATTAACTGGCTCTTAAAGAGCATTGTAATGCAGTATAACTTAGATTGTTGGCTTTATCCCTTTCAGGAAAAGGAACAAATTACTATAAGTCAGTTGTCTCTGGTAGATCTTGCTGGAAGTGAAAGAACTAACCGGACTAAAGCAGAAGGGAACAGATTACGTGAAGCTGGTGAGTGGAGTGCTGCATGTGTGGCTGTAACTTTCACCAACCTGGAATATCAGTTTGTATCTTAGTTCCCGGGGATCTGATGCCCTCTTCTGGCCTTCATGCGCAAGCACACATGTAATTCTAGTGCATTTAGAGAGTCATTTTTATTTATTATTATTATTTTGGTTTTTCGAGACAGAGTCTCTCTGTTGTAACCCTGGCTGTCCTAGAACTCACTCTGTAGACCAGGCTGGCCTCGAACTTACAGAGATCCACCTGCCTCCACCTCCTGAGTGCTGGGATTGAAGGCGTGTATCACCACCACCACTCAGCGAGAGTCTGAAAGATGGTTATTGACGCTATTTAGCATTGATACTGTTGAAAGTATAGCGGGATCATGCAATGACAGCTCTTGAACTTGAGCCGTGAAAATCTGTATGATTTCCCAACAGTTAAATGAAGTTGAGGTTTTATAGGCACATGGATGTCTTAGCTTCTGTCTTGTTTTTCAAATGTCTTCTGTGTCTGACTTTCTGCCAGGTAACATTAACCAGTCACTGATGACGCTAAGAACATGTATGGAAATCCTGAGAGAGAACCAGACATATGGAACTAACAAGGTACCCAGCAGCCTTTGTCAAACTTTGTGGTTTAATTTTGTACATTTTAATTGTCTAGTATGCTTAGCTTTTGAATATCTTTATAGATGGTTCCATATCGAGATTCAAAGCTAACCCTTCTGTTCAAGAACTACTTCGATGGGGAAGGGAAGGTGCGGATGATCGTATGTGTGAATCCAAAGGCTGAAGACTATGAAGAAAGCTTGGTAATTTAAGTGTATTTGTCCTATACAGTAGGGTTTCTCTGGGGAAAACAGCTACTTGGATGTGAAGAATGGCATTCTGTACATTTTGTAGATTGACACATGATCACTGGGTATACAAATGACCTAGTTAACCATCCATAAAGGACTTGGACAGGCTTACTCTCACAGACTCTGCTTTGTATTTTTAGCAAGTCATGAGATTTGCTGAAGTAACCCAAGAAGTTGAAGTAGCGAGGCCAGTAGACAAGGTGATATGCGGCTTGACACCAGGGAGACGATACAGAAACCTGCCTCGGGGAGGCCCAGTTGGAGATGGTATGTTTGGTTTATATCATTTATTTCATTTGCTTGTCTTTCTGTAACTTTAAAAAAAAAAATCTAAAATGTAAACATCCTTCTCAAGAACCAAATGCAAGAAACTTTGAACTAAAATATAAGGTTTCTTTTGTTGTATATTTCATCTAATTTTTGAGAAATTCCATGCCTAAATGCCGGGCAGGGCATACCTGTAATTCTAGCACTAAGTAAGCTGAGGCAAAAAGAAAAAAAAATTAAGTTAAAATTCTGCGGTTACTAGTTCAGGGGCTCTGCTCACAGCATCAGACTTGCTTAAGCTCTTTCTCTTATAATTTTAAAATTCAATACAGAACCTTTGGCTACTGAAGTGATTCTACAGAGCTTCCCACCACTGCCCTCGTGTAAGCTTTTGGATATCAACGATGAGGAGACCCTTCCCAAGCTGCTCGAAGCTTTGGAGAAACGACATCACCTCCGACAACTGATGACCGAGGAGCTTAACAAACAATGTAAGGGCAGAGTTGCTCACAGCTGCTGTGATTTCAGAGGTAGAAGCAGGTCTTAGTGACTCCATCTGGTGGGATGCCTCTTTAAGGAAGACTGCTGCAAGGCATTATTTAATTGAATGGGATGGTTTTATTTCCCTCAGCAGCTCTGTTTTACTTTTAAAGAATGTAAGAAGAAATATGTGGGCCCCCCCCCACTTATTTTTTTAATATTGATGGACACAAGATGGTATTTCATGGTTTTTCCCTGTTTGCAAATTATCTATAATTTGTAATTATTTGTGCCTCAAGAAGGTGTAAGGGAAAATTAAAGTGTTTGAAAGTATGTAGAACAATTGAACAGGTCTGGTCCGTGGAAGTAACTCCTCCATGAGTGGCCAACTGGTGTGCCAGGGTCTTCAGCCCAGGTTCAGCTGATCTCAAATACAGGATTATTTCTGTTTTTGCATTTTTTAAGCAAATTTAACTGTAAGTATCAGGAAGAGGTCACAGAATATTTCTATGAACATCTTTTATAGATTGAGAATCAAACTCCCCAATTTCTTCCCAAACTTGATTTTCATTTTTTGGTATTGAACCTAGGGCCTCGTGCATATACAAAGCAGACACACTCACAGGCAGCTGCATTGCTAGCCTTTTCTTATGTATGATTGCCATAGAGGGATTTGCTAGAGTGCTACAGTGCTACTTTACCAAGTGTCTGTCAATGAAAGTTGGTTTTGTTGTATCTGCAGGTATCTTGTACCTACAGTAAAATAGCACAGTCTGTATGCTTTGTTTCAGGTATGACTTTCAAAGCCTTATTAAAAGAATTTGACACTTCTCTTTCAAATAAAGAAAACTACATCCAAGGAAAACTAAATGAAAAAGAAAAATTGATCTCGGGACAGAAATCGGAAATAGAGAGACTGGAGAAGAAAAACAAAACTTTGGAGTACAAGGTTCATGGTCACATTTTTCCCTGTGTGCTGGCCATTGAGCACTGCTCTCAGAACAGCTCATGTGCCTGTCACTGTTGTAGGGGGCATAAGAGGAAGGAAGAGTCTTTTTTGAGGAGTGAGAATTTAGCTTGAAGAGACATGGCAGGCACCTAGCCTGTGAGGGGCTTGTTGAGTAACTCCTCCCTTCTGGGTGGGAGTGCAACTGAGAATTCAGGTGAAATAGTAGAAAAGTAGTAGCACAAGTAATTTATTTTTCTCTCTCTGTATTCTTTCCACAAGTTTGCTTTTGTGAGCAATGTGAGGACTATTCTATAGTTAGGTGAAATGTCTGCACAGCAGATGCTGAGCACTGTGCTCTCCTTTGCAGATTGAGATTTTGGAGAAAACAACTACAATCTATGAAGAAGATAAGCGCAATCTGCAGCAGGAGCTTGAAAGCCAGAATCAGAAGCTTCAGCGGCAGTTTTCTGACAAGCGCAGATTAGAAGCCAGGTTGCAAGGCATGGTGACAGAAACGACGATGAAGTGGCAGAAGGAATGTGTGAGTGTTCTTCTTAGGTTAAATATTTTGCGTTTCTTTGCTTGTGGCAGAACTTTGGTGGTATCTGTTAGTCTCTGGGAGAAGTAGAGAACTGTCATTTTCAAGGAAGAAAGTGGGTGTGTGGTGTGACTACTGTAGACCGTAATTTGCCATTGATCCCGCCCTGTAGGAGCGTCGGGTGGCAGCCACCCAGCTGGAGCTGCAGAATAAACTCTGGGTCAAAGATGAAAAGCTCAAACAGCTGAAGGCCATTGTGACTGAACCCAAACCTGAGAAGCCAGAGAGACCCTCCCGGGAGCGGGACCGTGGAAAAATCATTCAGAGATCTGTCTCTCCTTCTCCTGTGCCTGTAAGTGTTGCAGCTGCGTGCCGCTTAGTGCTAGAGAAACTTGTCCCAGTACAGAAGTGTTTCTTTATGAGAATTGTTTTGTTTCCTGTTTTATTTCTTAAGCTTATCTTTCTAAAACATAGTACAAAAGGACTGGGCATGGTGGCGCATGCCTTTAATTCCAGAGCTCGGGAGGTGGAGGTAGACAGATCTCTGTGATTTGCGGCCAGCCTGGTCTACACAGAGTGCCAGACCAACCAGGGCTATATAGTGAGACCCTGTCTTACAAACAAAGTATGTCACAAAAAAATTTAATGACTGCAAACGTTTTCTTACAATGCTAAACCTTTGTGTAGTAAAATTGTAAAAAAGTAATATTGTTTCTCTTAGTTTTTCAGTCTTATTCATTAATTTTTCTCCTAATTTTTCTAGCTTTCTAGTAACAATATTGCTCAGATTTCCAACGGCCAGCAACTCATGAGCCAGCCACAGCTACACAGGCGCTCTAACTCTTGCAGCAGCATTTCTGTAGCTTCCTGTATTTCGGAATGGGAGCAGAAACTATCTCCGTTCAGCACACCTGTCAATGTCACCTCTCTTGCAAGGCATAGGCAGCAGGAGCCAGGACAAAGTAAAGCGTGTATCGTGTCAGACAGAAGGCGAGGGATGTACTGGACTGAAGGCAGGGAGGTGGTCCCTACATTCAGCAGTGAGATAGGCGTAGAAGAGGACCGTTCCCACAGGGTTTGTGCCAGCATTCTTTAAAGCATTTAGTAGTGGTAGATGTGCTCTCTTTTGCTCTTTTTAACTTGGTTCCAAAAGGTCAATGGAAAGATGAGTGGGCTCCAAAATGAATAAGCTCTGACTTCTCTGTTAAAGACTGAGCCACCCTGAATTTGAGGCTAATAACCTCTTGTGAGAAAGCAGAAGCACTTGCCTGTGAGCTTTGGATGCCAGCCAGCATGGCGCCCCCTAGAGTAGACAGATGGTTTGTGTGAACAAGGGCCTTTGCACAGAGTCTAGGAACATGAGTTCCTTCCTTGCTCCTTCCTCTCTCATTTCTTTTCTCCCCCTTCTCCTCTTCGCCCTCTTCCTCCTCCTAACTTTTCTTCTTTTCTTTTTTTTTTTTCTTGTTGCTGGGAATTGAGCCTAGATCTCAACATGCTAAGCAATTGTTCTATCATTGAATATAACCCCTCCAACCCAAATGAATGTATAAGACAGTTTTCTTTTGGTTTTTCTTCCCCAATTTAAATTTTTTTCTTGCTGTTTTTGAAAAAAAATATGCATTTTTTTCATTTTAAAAGTTTTATTAACGGGTGAGAGATTCTTCCCCTGCCTCTGATAGGCAGAGTCATGCTATTTATGCAGTCTTTGCTTCTGAGATTTACAAAGTAAGTCATAGATGCTGTGATACTTATAAAAAAAAAAAAATCCCCCCTCTATGTAACCAATCTTTACTACATGGAAAGAAGTCAGCATTTTCTGAGTGAATAGCCTTTCACTGAATTCCCTGTCCCAGTGATGGCCTTCCCTTTCAACCCATACTGCTCTCCAGTTGCATGTGCTGCATGTGGCAATCAAAAATCTTTCATCTCTTCAATATACAATATGCTTCTGCCTTTTTTATTTTTGACCTGAACTGTTTGAAACTACTGACAGCTTTCACATCCTGAAAAATTTAATCCTGAGGCCTTACAAGGGCTCTGCCTCACTCAAAGGTGCTTTAAATAAAACCAAGTCATATTTTCTTCAACTTTAAGATAAAATTTCCTTTGAATTTGAATAAATCATCCCACTAATACTATGAATTGGATATTCAATAAAATCTTAACTGCTCCTTTAACATTATTATTCTAAGTAAAATATTCTTGCAGTAAACACTTAAGATCCTCTTACATGATTTAGAATGTAGGTAAATGCCCTGCAATCTGATTACTAATGATGGTGAACCATTCCAGGGTTCTTACAAGGCAATTATCTTACAAGATAATTCTAAAGTCTCAAGCTCTTTGCAGATTTTACCTTGAGTCTTTTACAGAGCAGATCATGGTGAATGATTTCTGTGATCAACTCTATTAAATCCTCCTCTTCTGTGAATGTCAGGCTCAGAACCTCTGGGAGGTCTGTTGACCTCTGACCAGCAGTAAAGAAATGCCTATTTGACTGTGAGACAGTTAGGAGGATGTACTAGAGACATATACTTTAACTTCTTTCTTGAAATCTGAATATCTTTAGAAGTGCAGCAGAAAAGTACCCACAAGGTTAGTAGCTCTGTGTCCTTGATCATTTGTCAGAAATTACCAGGTGGACTGAGTGTTAAGGTTTTGGTGAGGAAAGAGTATTAAAATAGTTAAGTCATGACTGCTGGTAGATTTCTCTGGAGTCCCTTTTTTTAAAGTGTTATTTGAATGTATTATGCTGTAAATGTATTCAAGGAAGCTCTTCTGCCAAATGCTAAAGCCTAAGAGCAGAAATTTTCTTATTCAACATCAACTAGACCATTTTCAGAATGGAAGGTTTCTTGCCTGCCTGGAGGGAAGCTCAAGTGTCTTAGTGTCAAATTGTGGTGACTGTTGGAGAGTTGTCATGAGAACTGTCCCTGAGCTGGTTTCCTGTAACTGAGTAACTGAATCAGAATCCTCATGTTTTTCTAGGCTGGGAGGACTCTGCCTGCGGACTCTCATTTACTTTCAGTTTTATAAACAGTCGATGCTCAGCTCATAATTGCTTATGCTACTATATTGTGTGCATGAAATACATTTTCTTAAGTTGAATATGCATTTGTTTTGACACACATGCCCTTCAACTGGAAAACAACTAGTTTTTATTATGATACAAGCAGATTTCATACTAGTCTTTTGATTCTTGGAGCTTTTAAGAAACATTTGGGGAAAAATTGTTGGTATATTTGAAGCTTTTGTGGAATTTTTACCGAAAATGCTCGGGTTGTACTTAAGTCTACTAGGCATGTTGCATGTAGAGTTCTCGCACAGCTGTGTTCTTCAGCGTTTTCCTACCCCAGAGCTTCCCCAGCTTAGGTATTTTTTTTGGTCTGGCTGTATATGAGAAGCATTTTCTACTTAGATGCCTCAGACATATTTAAGTATTATATTGATCCTTGATCAATTGATTCTTTAACAGACCTGCTAATCTATGTATTACTTCACAAAGCAGGCACAATAATGGTTTTTGATCAGGAATACAAAATGGATTATTTGTCCTGAACTAGCCATAAACAGGAAGATCTAGAGTCACCACAATTGTATCTTTTGCCCTTTATTGAAATGGAAGCTCCCATGCAGACTATCCCCTCTATATACTGTTGTTCGAAGATGTCTGTTGGTTCTTTTTGGCTAAGAAGAGAATGTTAAATAACACATTTTAGCTTGGAAAGGTTTGATTTCTGTTGTTGTGAACTTGCATTGTAAACTGTTGCACTTCTAATGGTACCTCAAAGTAATCCTGGGTTCTGCTTGTTTCTCAATTCCTCTTTCAACCTGATCAGAACACACCAATTCCTGTACGACACAGAAGGTCCCGCTCTGCAGGGAGCAGATGGGTAGATCATAAGCCTGCCTCTAATGTGCAAACTGAGACAGTCATGCAGCCACATGTCCCTCACGCCATCACAGTGTCTGTTGCAAATGAAAAGGCGCTAGCTAAGTGTGAGAAGTACATGCTGACCCACCAGGAACTAGCTTCTGATGGGGAGATACAGACTAAAGTAATTAAGGTAAAAACAAGTCTTCACAAGAGAATACCAGTGAGAAACATTTGCCCTGCTATCCCGTGACAAGACTAGAACATAATGGGTGTTGGGTGGAACTTTGTTTTAGCAGAAAATTAATGTAATTGCTTAGGTTATGAATCAGTGAGACAGGATTTGGTTAAATAGGCTTGCGTGTCTTGGGTTTCTGCTCCAGATCCATGCTGTACTTTATCTACTGTATATTTAGTAAAAATTTATTTAAGACTTAGTTAAACCCAAAGCCCTAGAGACAACAACCTGTTTGAACTTTGAAGGCCAAGGCAAGTGAGTTATCAGTTTGAGGCCATCCTGGAGCACACAATTGTCTCAAAAAACCAAACAAAAAGCAAACCTAAACAACCATCTCCTACTTTGCTGTAATTTCAAGATAAAATGTTTGCATTACTACTTGTGGTCAGGTATGGTGGCACCTGCATGAAGGCCTCAATTAACAGTCTCAAAATAAATGAATGAACAAAATTTTACTTAGGACGTTACTCAGTACTGAGCTACCGTAGATCTTTCTTTGAAAGAAGAGACTTTTCAGCCTATATAAGACTATTCCTTGGATAATAAAGCTAGTGGAAAAAGGAAAAATAAAAAAATAATGATGAGGCTGGGGGAGTCGCTTCAAGTTGAGAAGGCATTTGCTAATTAAGACTCCTGCCACTGGAAAGGAAAATAGCACCGTAAACATGGAACTGCCTCTGCTGGGTAAACTGACCCTTGCTGCAGTTTAGCTTTTAAATTTGTGGGTGCAATAGAATGTTTTCCCCACAGCTAGGAGTGTTACTGATTATCTTGTGCTGGACTTCTCTTGTTAGTGAGAGGTTCAGTGAAGTTTCTAAAGTGTTTGATCAGTAGATTCAGCAGCTCAAGGGTCTTTTGAGTTTATGAGTGGGAGTTTGGGATTGGTTCAGAAATGTTTGCCTATCATTTGGATGTATCAAAGTGTAACATTGGCCTTTTCTCTTGGGTTTAGGGTGATGTTTTTAAGACAAGAGGTGGTGGACAATCGGTTCAGTTTACTGACATTGAGACTTTGAAAAAAGAATCACCGACTGGGTGAGTGTTGGTCACAAATCTCTTCCTAAAGGGTTGTTTCTTAGCCTCTTGTCCTTAGGAACAGAATATCCTGTGAGGGTTATCCGCAAGGGTATAGGTGGTTTCTCCCACTTCTAATGTTTTTCATCTTAGATGCAAAAATGATTGTTGCATCATGTTTCCCCTTTTTCAGTAGTCGAAAACGAAGATCGTCCACAGTAGCACCTGCCCAACCAGATGGTACAGAGTCTGAATGGACCGATATAGAAACAAGGGTAGGGGTGAAATTAAATACTTGCTTGCTAAAATTAGCTGCATAGTGCTGTAGCACTTTATGCTCTTTGAAGATGCTGAGGCAGGCCCACAGACTGCCCATGTAGCCTGGAGGCCTGTTACTAACATTCTGGTAGGGCACTTGCATTTCTTTAGGCGTAGCTTTACTAGAGGTCCTCAGCATATGTTTGTGTGTGTGTGTGTGTGTGTGTGTGTGTGTGTAGGGAGGGGGGCAGGGTTCAAGAGTGGAGCTAGAGTATTGCTTCAGACTAATGAGAATCACACAGATCAACTAACATGCAGCAGCGCCCAGTGCTTCCTGTGATACTGCCTCTGAGGACAGGCTCCTTGGGGAAGAATCAGGCAAGGCTCTGGCTACCAGCTTCTCCAGGACTCCCTTCTCTCCTTATCTAAAATGAAAAGCTATCTGGACAATTCTCCTTGGCCCTTCTGTTCTGTGCAGAAATGAATTGTGTATGACTAGTGGTTTAACCTAGGTGTCTTCGCTGAACTAGAGAAATGTTGGATTTCATCACAGTATAGCCCAACTAAATGGGCATGTGCTTCTGGATCCATGGAACTGACCTCTCCCTCTTCTGTTGTTCTCCTCTAGTGTTCCGTTGCTGTTGAGATGAGAGCAGGATCTCAGTTGGGACCTGGGTATCAGCACCACGCACAACCCAAGTGAGCACTGTAGCCAGCCCTGTGTGTCCTTCCTCTCCTAGGTTTTCTACCACTACTGCTGCCCCAGCTGTCCCCCACTCTCTGTGCTTTTACCAGGGCACTGCTGACAATCTGTGGTTGGCCTCTGCAGTGCTGAGCTCTCCAGAGTGCTCTGAGAGCTGCTGGTGTTAGCAGATTGATGGCTCTTGCTCATACTTGGCCACTTCTTCAATCATTTTGAGGCTGAGCTGAGAGCACCAAGAAAGAGAAGTGTCTTTCTGTATTATGACAAGGCATATAATTCACCAAACGTGTTGAATGTCAGCAGTCTTTGGAATTGTAGACAAGGTTTTGCTCTAGGCTGATGTCTCTGATTCCTCTGCACTTCTGCAAGATGATAGACACGGGATGACAGCCTTGTGTGTGCCACTTACTTAATGGACCTCATGTTTTCAGTATGGGGTACATGTTCCATAGATCGGTGTGGTAAAACTGAATGTCAGAGCTCATGTTGAAGGAAGCCGGCCTATTCTTTTTCCACATTTCATAAAACCATTCTTTGCACATCTCTTCTCTACGTTCTTAACTTTGGGTTTGTTCCTTTGGCAATTTGGAAGATGGCTGCAGTGGGTGAAGAACAAGGGGAGCTACCTCTTGTTATATTCTGTAAGTTACTTGCTTCAAGGACTTGAATTTTCTTTTGTTAAAAGGAATTCTCACAACATTCCTAAAGGGTCATTTGTCATGACTATGTCGATAAGTCAGAATTCAATATTAAATGCTGGTTTTTGTGTTTTAGGCGCAAGAAGCCTTGAACTGACCGTCCCAGTAGAAATATGTTTTTGTTCGTGTTGGTGAATTCTCCAAAGCTGTGTGAGACGCAGTGTCTGAGTCGTCCTGCAGAAGAATGTATCTACAACACATTGTATTTTTTTATTGTGACTTTTCCAACTGCTCTGAATATTTTCTAAGGTTTTTTTTATATATATATATATATATGTAAATGCTGCTATTGATTAGCTGCAAAAAATGCACTTTAGACTTATTTAACAATTAAGGCTTTCAAAATAAAGATATAAAGGTCAGAAAGTGAATATATACATACAGAAGAAAAGGTGTTAGAATTCTGTATGTACATATTCACTTTCTGACCTTTATATATGCCAAAATAATTTAAATAAAAAGCACTAAGAATCACAAAGTTGTGTGGTGGCCATTTGCTCAGCAGTCTTCTGTTTATTTGGTACTATTTGTGGGGTACAAGAAAAGAGCACTGGAGAATAATAAAAAAAAAACTTGGCTGTGAATGCCCTTATAGGGTACAAAACGGGCTAAGGTGCTTATGAATCCCAAAGTTGGTTGTGAGAGCCAGGTCTGATACGAAAACTGCCATGCTGTTTGTTTTCCCTTTATATATTAGCTTTGCTGGAGATTTCTTAGCTCCCAATGCTAATTTTGGTTGGATTTTGATTTATATAACTCTAAGGCAGTCCCGGGAAGGAAATTGCTCAAAGTCAGGTTTAGCAGGATTTCTTTTTCAGTGTGCTTGGTCACTCATTTCTGGGATTACACATGTTGATTGACACGTCTAATGGTGACTGCAGAATGTTCTATGATGCTCTCCCTATCCCCTCAAGAGTGCGGTTTTCCTTATACTGCCCTTGGCCCCTTGTGCATAAACCCCTGAGTTGAGGAGAGATGATGGCTAGAAATCCTGATTGCAGGCTTTACGCACACTCAGCTTTAACCAGGTTTTTGCAAATTTGTTTTTTTTTTTTGCCAGATTATCATTCTCACTAGAAACTCTTCAGTCCCCCTCCTCTTGGTGTCAGTTACTTGTAGAAATTGATGGGCATGAAATAGGATCTCATTGATTTAATGGCTATTTCCTGATTGTGAGTAGTAAGTTTGGTTCCTCCGAATACAAGGGTCTTTGCAATAAAACTACTTATTTAGGTTTGGGGTGTGTAGGACTTTATGTATTCTTCGCAACTTTTATCTTTGGATCTCCCTGCCCATGACTTTGCTGTTTTGTAGCAGGTTTATTAGTGGTACTGGGGTTGATCCCAGGTCCTCAAGCATGCAAGGGGTACACTCTACCACCAGGGCCCTCCCCCATCCTTTGGTAGAGCTTTGTTTTGAAGCACTCCCCTCACTTCCCTTGGATCTATACCTTCTGACATTACCGCTACATTCTCACTAGCATGAAAATGTGCCTACCAGCTCTCTGTTCTAATCTGTGCATCTATTTGCATTGCCAATAACATTCATCTAGTACCAGGTGTAATGGTGCACATCTTTAATCCCAGCACACAGCAGGCTGAGACTAGGATTACCACAAATTCAAGGCCAGTTTGGGTTTCATAGGAAGATTGTGCCTCAGTAAATTTAAGGGGCTTGAGATGTAGCTGGGTGGGTAGAGCTTTGCATAGCTTGTACCAGGCCCTTGGTTTGATCCCTAGCACTGCTTGAATTGGGTGTGTGGTCGTGCAACTTAAAATCAGTCCCCATATTATATAGTTCAATCAAAATCCCATTCATGTTCTCAATGAATTTGACAAGCTGGCTCCAAATGACACCCTGTCAGTTTTAAGATTTGGAGCCAGCTTGTCAAATTCATTGAGAACATGAAAACTAGGTTCTCCTTGATAACTGTTTCATAGCTTGCTGTTGTGTTTAGATCAGAATTTAAGAACTTAAATGGAACATCACATATTGGAGGCATTGTTTTTGGGAGACCTCATGCCTAGTATGCATGAGGCTCTGGGTTCAAGTTCTTAGCACCGGAACCCAGGGCCACCTCCACACGAGCTGTCCAAAAGCTATACAACTGAGTTTTACCTCAACAGGGGGTGTATTTTTTAAGTTAATTGTGTGGATGGGGACAGGGTCTTGGGGTATCTATTGCTGTAAAAAACCACAGTGAAGCAAAGCACACTGAAGCAAAGGAAGACATGTTTCCCCCTTTCAAAGAATGTTTTAAGATTTTTTTCTACGAAGATATTTTGCTTTAGATGTCTGCTCAATACACTAAAGTTATGAAAATTACTTGCTTAGCTTTCTAGGGGGTCTATGTGATTAGTTTTCTGTTTTTTGAGACAGGGTTTCTCTGTTGTAACTGACTGTCCTGGAACTCACTCTGTAGACTAGGCTGGCCTGGAACTCAACTCCGCCTGCCTGTGCCTCCCAAGTGCTGGGATTAAAGGTGTGTGCCATCATATGCCGGGCTAGTTGTTGAATTTTATCACGTGGTCTCCTGCTTGTGTTTTTCCCCCCCATCATACCTGCGTGACACTTTTTTTAAAAAAGATTTTATTTATACAAATGCTCTATCTGCATATCTGCATGTACACCTGCATACTAGAAGAGGGCATCTGATCCCATTATAAATGGTTGTGAGCTACCATGTGGTTGCTGGGAACTGAACTCATGACCTCTGATAAGAGCAGACAGTGCTCTTAACCACTAAGTCATCTTTCCAGCCCCGCGTGAAACTTTTTTAAAGTGCCTACTTTTATGTGTATGTGTGCGTGCCTGTTGATGTCTGCCAGGATCAGAAGAGAGTTGGATTCTCTGGAACTGGAGTTAGAGGCAGTTGTGAGGGTGGTACCGAATTTGGGTTCTCTGGAAGGGCAGCAAACCGTCTTTACCTCCAAGCCCTCTCCAGCACCCTCTGCGCTTTCTTAATATAAAGAATTACTTTAGGGTTTTCTTGAGATTAACTGCCCTCTTTGACCTCGATACACTGCATTTGATACTAAACTCCAGTCCCTCACTGGTATTTACCTACGTCATCAGACACCAGGCTAGGCGCTGTGGCGTCAGCCACGTGACCGTCGGGACTTGCGGAGGCTGGCGGCGTGTTTTTTTTTTCCTCCCCGTTCAGTTTGCCTAAGCCGCGGGAGCGCTCCTGCCAGTTCAAACGCGGGACCGGGCCAGTGCGTTTCCAGAGATAACTTTCCCTTAAGCATTCCCAATACTCAAAATCCCTCGGAGCCCCGCCGCACCGGAAACCGGACGCACGAAACCGGAAGGGCGTTGCGCCGGCACCTACGCTCGTCTCTTGGCTCCGCCCCTTCCGCCAGGAGCTAGGCATCGATTGGTCTGAGCGGTCCCATAAGAAGCTGCGCGCAGGCGTCTTTGACCCTTTCCTCAGCTGCCGCCAAGGTGCTCGGTTCTTCCGAGGGAGCTAAGGCCGCGTTGGGGTGAGGCCCTCACTTCATCCGGCGACTAGCACCGTGCCGGCAGTCCGCAACATGGCCTCCGTCTCCGAGCTTGCCTGCATCTACTCCGCCCTCATCCTGCACGACGACGAGGTGACGGTCACGGTGAGTGCGCCGTGGGCAACGGGGCGGGGGACCCGCGAGGTGGCCACGTGTCCCCGCGGCCGGCTCCCTGTGCTCGGTTAGCTGAGTCGCCGCATTCTCGGACACGGAATGCCTTGGCGGCCCTGGGCGCGCATGCGCAGTGCCCTAACCACGCGGTCCAACTTGAGAGCCACGAAAGGCGGTCGCGAGCGCGCTTGTGGTTGTCAGAAGTCTAATGTTTGGAGTGAGTTGTCTTTCTATTGGGTTTTGGATTCGAACTCAGGTCCATCTGGCTTATAAAACAATTCTAGCCGCGCCATCAAATTTGGCAGGTGTCTTTAAGGCTAAGCATTCGTGAAAGCCCAAACTGGCGACATGGCTCTGTATAAGCGACATCTGTGGCTTGGTTTTAACCGCATTCTGGAGGGATCGCTCTGATGAATTGGCGTTTGTGTTTCAGGAAGATAAGATCAATGCCCTCATTAAAGCTGCTGGAGTCAATGTTGAACCTTTCTGGCCTGGCTTGTTTGCAAAGGTATGTTTTGGGGAAGTCTTGAGGATGTACGATTTCCACTGCCTCTCTTCGATTATTTCTTTTTCCCTCTAGTCTAGGCTGTCCTGGACTTTATGTAGACTAGGCTGGTTTCATGTCCAATACCTCGTTTTCTTGGGTTATCGTTTCCCATTTATGAGAGGATATCCATTATCTGCGCCTTTAAAATGGCAACAAAATACAGGAACAGTTTTCTTGGTTGTATACTGACCAGTTCAATGTATTGGTCTGGTCTGAGGGTTGAAAAACTAAACTGATTGTCATTGGAACATGAAGGACTAAAAGCCTTTTACCTATCTGTGTTGCAGGCCTTGGCCAACGTCAACATTGGGAGCCTCATCTGCAATGTAGGGGCTGGTGGGCCTGCTCCTGCAGCTGGAGCTGCGCCTGCAGGCGGTCCTGCCCCCTCGACTGCTGCTGCCCCCGCTGAGGAGAAGAAAGTAGAAGCAAAGAAGGAAGAATCTGAGGAGTCTGATGATGACATGGGCTTTGGTCTTTTTGACTAACTTTTTTTGTTAACGTGCTCAATAAAAAGCTGAACCTGTAGATGGGCTGGTTGTAGTTGTATGCCACAGGCATAGCTGTTTGTTTCAGTTAAGTAGCAGGTCCCTCAAATGACAGTGAGGTAGAAGGATCTTGAGTTCAAGGGCAGCATGAGTTACTTGTCAGTTAACCTTTAAGCCTACAAACTGAGGTAGAACCGGGTAAGTGGTTTGTCTCCAGAAAGGCACCTTCCAGTGACTTAGGTTTAGAGCAACTGTTTGGTGGGAACAAAAGTCTGGAAGTGCTTACAGTATCATCAGCTAACTCTTAAATTCTTGTCCAAGATGGCTAAATAACTATGGGTCTCCCAACCAGCTTCTGTAAAGGTGACACTTGACTGCTTCTGGGGAAGGTCTGAGTACAAAGTTGTTTAGGGAGTACCCTGGTGTCAGGCACCAGTAGGATGGAGTGGCAGCATCTACAAGGGCAGGAGAATATCAGTTAACTGCAGTAAGATTTCAGTTTTAAAAGAAGCCCTGATGGCTAAAATCCCTTAAAGTGGGGAAAAGTCAGGAGAAAGACATACACGTTGCTGTTAGCCTTTTCATAAAATCTTCCCATTTCTGCTGATTGGCTATCATTGTTTTGATTCCTGTGAAACAGCCACTTGGCATGGACAGATCACTGGTCTTGGTCACCCAGGCTTGCTGGCTTAGGTGTGCAGCTGTGTTTGGAGCCTTGGGACAACAGACTGGACCCTTACTGTCTGCATTGTCTCTTGGGATGGTTCAGCATGCACATGTAAAATAATTGGAAGCTGAAAAGTGTTCGACTATAGCTTCAGTTCAATCCTCAACATGAGCCAGGTGAATGACTTGTTCTGAGTGACCCTGTAATCTAGGAGCCATGCTGTTATTAATTTTGCTAAGTCAATCTTAGTGTTGTATTAATGTTAGATGATTCACTGTGCCTGGTGCCCCATTGCCTCAGTAAGCCTTAGTGATGAGGTAGGGAGTGGGCCAGCCTGAGCTACGAGTGAATAACAAGCCTTGATAGTTACAAGTTGCTTTTCTCATCTGCAGTCTAGCTTCAGTAATTCAGCTTGGGATAATCATGGGCTGTTAAGTTTTTAGTTGTAATGAAATTAGGGACTAGGATATAAATACCTCAGTGATGGATGGTTAAATAGTTGTCTGGCCCTAGATAAAAATCCCATATGTTCCCCCCTAAGTCATAATGGCAGGCAGGTCTTAGGCTGTTCAGTCCTTTAATTTTGCTCAAACAGTTCTGGGCTTCCAGGGCCAGATTTGCTGCATCTACAATTAAGTCCTGTTTCACCCTGCTGATCTTTGGACTTCACTCCTTCATGGAGCATTGCTTTCCTCAGTCTCACTGTAGCCTTGCCTAGCCTGGACCAAGCTGGCCTCATATCTGCCTTGGGAGTTAAAGAGGTGTGCTGGCATCCTGGGGCTCCACGGTCAGCAGCATGCAGCCAAGTCAGGAAAAAGACTCAGCATGGCCTTTTCCTACTGTTGGCCTAAAGCCTCCTGCAAAGGGGCCAGCCACTTCCTGTCAGGAAAGTGGTAATCCGCAGAAATGTAACCATGGGAGATCTGGGAGTCCCCACAGAGATGGGGACTGTATGTATGTATGTTGCTGCCAGGCTCAAATCTGTCTAGATCGAATGTATAAGGGCTGTCCTATACTTACAGCAGCACATTGTCCAGAAAATTCCATGAGGATTTACCATACAGGCTCTACACAAGTTAACCTATGTCCTTACTATGTTCAAAGAGCTACAGTCAGGATGAGATCCAACTGTTGAGGTTGACAAAAGTTAGGAACTAAAACCAAAACAGCCCCAAAACAAATTCCTCCAGGAAACCCACCCCAGGTTGGATTAACTTTTCTACTCTAACCCACATTACAGCTCCTTGCGCCCTGTTTTGTGTTTTGTTTTTGAGACGGTCTGTCCATGAACTCACTAGTAGAGAATGGCCTTGAATTTATGATCTGGGGTTGCAGACATGTCATTTGGTTTATGCTGTGCTGGAGACCGAACCCAGGGCTTTGGACATTGCACTAGGCAAGCACTGTACCAACACCCATACCCTCAGCCCTGCCTTGCATTACAACTCTTGAAAGAAATTAAACCTACATAATATTCTGCCTCTGACTCCGTACTGCATGCTCTTGTGTACTGACCGCTGCTCTCTTCATTAGTGTGTGTTGGCCTTTAATATGTTATCAGAGTTCAGTTCTACTTTTACAAATCGCGGTCCGGAGAGGAGATTGAGCCCACAAACATCAACGGAATGACAGCCATAACTGAGCCCCAAACCCCAACTGTACCAAATGCTCTTTCTATAGTAGCAAGCGGCAGGGAAGGGGCAAAGCCTGGCTGCCTCGTCGGTTCACACAGCTCACCAGCTCACTGTCAAGCCTGCCAGAGACAGGTGTCTGTCATTAGGCCCTGAGGCTGGTACCAAGGCTGGCTTCAGCGTTCTTCCCCGCAAGCTCAGCTCAGTGGCATTAAGGTGTCAGAAGCTTACCGCCACGAGGCGTCTGGGAAGATTCTCCAGGAGATGCTGGGGCCGGATTGTGGGTGGTGATGAAGGTGTTCTTAAAAGATGAAGAGGCACGGCTCCCGGACATTCGCAAACTTCCTTCGGGACAAGAGGCTCCACAGACAAGCTGACCTCCTGTGCACATCCCCTGGATTTGGGAGAAGACGCACGTAAGATCGAATCCTGAAGCCGGGCAGCTGCACTCGAAGTCTGTACCTCGGTATAGTTTCATGAGTGCGGTGTTTCATGGCGCATGCGTCCGGAGCGCTGCGCTGGTTGAGAAGGAGGCGGGGCTGGGAGCCGAATGTGGCTGAGGAAAGCCTCCTCTGAGGCTTGCGATCCGATAGGGGCGCGCGTGGTTCCGAGGTTTTGCGCATGCCGGGTACTAGTTCTGGGCGTCAGTAACCTTGATTTAGAAGGAGTTTTGCTGTCTTGCATTGAGGAAACTGATCTTTCATAAAATGAGATGCGCACATTTTCATTAAACAGTAGGACCGGGACAGGACACATTTCTAAACCGGAAATAATGATTCGGGATTGTGCTGTGAGGGGTGGCAGGCTACAGTACCCTGGGGGTTTCTGGGTGATAGTCCGCACTCCGCTTCCCTACCTGTTCCCGCATCTTGAGCAAGTGCATCTTGGTTGTTCCAGCATCTTTCTTTCAGAAGACTGTTTTGCCCAAAGAAAGCAGAAGATGTGTTTAAAACTTTTATTAAATATTTTTTATTTATAAAATTTTGAATCAGGGCAAAACTTTCTATACCAGGCTGACCTGGAACTCCCTGTGTAGCCTAGGCTGGACTTGGAAACCCTCCGGCCTCATAATTCCAAGTGGCTGGGATAGCAACTGTGTGTGCTCCACATCTTAAGGCTTTGCTGTACTTTGGGTTCTTGTATCTAGTTAAGGTCTTTGGAAAGCTGTTAAAAAGCAAAAGTGGGGAGGAAGGGGAATAAAACAACCGCCGCAGCTTCCTAAGCCCTTCCACAGACACTAATCAGAAACTTCTCAGCGGGACAGGTCTGTCCATACACACACATTGCAGGATCCCCTTTTAACCAGCTCTTCTAATGAAGAGCAAACCCAACTCCTCATGTACTGGAGTCAGAGGTCTGACCTGGAGGATCCCAACCAGTTGGGTCTGGCCACTTGCCTCTAAATAAAACAGAAGAAAGGCAGGAAAGGAATTTAATCAGGGTAGTTATATTGGGGACAAAGGGGTAATCTAGTGTCCCAACCCTGTGTTTGGGGCTAACAAACATTTCAAGATTACAAAGGAAAGGTTGTGGTGTGGTGTGAGAGAACTTGTATGTCACCAGACTCCTTCAATGTGATTGATAATTATCACAAGACTGGTTCTGTGGAGCTCCTGGGAAGAGTTATCACAGTTGTCCCTTGAAGGGGCAACTTGGTTTCCATGCTGAGATGATTGCTCAGGACTAAAGGGACAGCCTCATTATGAGTGATCTGCCTACAAGGTCCAACTCTTTCTGGAAGGTTTGGATGATTTCTAGGCACCTCTGCTCTAGGGGTCTGGGAACCGAGTGTTATAATCTGGTTGTGGCTGATCTGTTGATTAAGTCACAAGTTTTCTTACCTCAGTGACTAATACCTTAAAGGGGCAGGGTTACAGGCATTATGGGATGACTGGCCAGAAGGAGCAGGAATCTGGCCCAAAGTTAAAGAGGTGGATTCAAGGTGAAGGTGGGCAGGCCTGCCTAATGTGGAGGGAGCACAGCAGATATCATTTAGAAGAATGCATGAAGGAGTATGTTAATGGATGAGTGAAAGGCTCTTCAACTCTTGAAGGAAAAGCTTAATAGTTTGATACTAGGGTTTATTCCTTTTTTAGACATGGTCTCTGTGGGCTGTTGAGATGGCTCAGCAGGTAAAGATACTTGCTGCCAAGACTGATGGCTTGAATTCAACCCTCTGGACCCACATAATGGAAGGGGAAAACTGACTCCCACAAATTGTTCTCTGACCTCTGACTTCCACAAGCATGCTGTGGTATGCATTCACCTATTACCAGTCCCCCAATACAGGCAGACAGACAAACATTTGCACAATGAATAAAGAGAGATGGGGGAAGGGGGTAGAGAAAGGGAAGGGAGATAGATAGAAAGATAGATAGATAGATAGAGCTGACTGTGTAGACTAGGTTGGTCTTGAACTCCTGGTAATTTTCCTGCCTCAGCCTCCCATATTTGGGATTACAGGTGTGTGACACCACATCTGGCTTTCTAGGCCTTGTTGACAAAACTGAGGAAATGCATGGTGTGTGTGTGTGTGTGTGTGTGTGTGTGTGTGTGTGTGTGTGTGTGTGATTGAACCCAGGACCTCTTAAATGCTTGGCAAGCACTCTACACTGGGTTACAACCTCAGCTTTACCCTGGTTTTTTGAGGCAGGATCTTAATATGTAACCTAGGCTGGCCTGGGACTCACAGTGTTTCCTCTGCCTTCCAACTGGCTGGGATTACAAGTGTATGCCACCTGACCCAAAAAGTTACTGACTTTAAAGAGGGATGATTTTGGTTCTCTCTCTCAAATTAAAAATGCCTTTCTTCCTTCCCATTCATTTTTGAGGATCTAGACTATTAATACATTCATAATTTCAGAGAAGCATTGCTTGTAATGGGGAAGAAAGGTACATGATAGATTGAATAAATGTTGCTTCCCTAGGTTGGAAATGTGGCTCAGTGGTAGAGCTCTTGTCTGGCGTGAGCAAAGAAAGACTTGTTTTGATTCTCAGCACCGCTAGCTATCTTATTAGCCAACAAACAAGATAATTAACTTGGAAAAAACAACAACTTTGTGCTTATGTATGTAAGCACGTGTGTTTTTGTGTACATGTATGTGGGTGCTCAGGAAAGCCAGAGACATGGGTGCTATGGAGTTGGAGCTACACTTGGGAGCCACCTGATATGGGTCCTGAGAATAAAACTCAGGCCCTCTGGAGGTGCAGATCATATGCTCTTTTTTTTTTTTTTTTAAATTTATATTTTTTGAGACAGGGTTTCTCTCTGTAGCCCTGGCTGTCCTGAAACTCACTCTGTAGACTAGGTTGACCTGGAACTCAGAGATCCACCTGCCTCTCTGCCTCCTGAGTGCTGGGATTAAAGGTACACACACCACCTCTAGGCTGACGATTGTACTCTTAGCCACCTCCAGGCCTGAAACCTCCTAGCTCTCCACATCCCAGAATCTAGGACAGGACTTTGTAAGCTCTACCCAGGGTGCCTTGAGAACTGTCCCGCAATCTCATTTAAATTTCTTTGCAACCCTTTAAAAATAATAATTTCAGGACTTAAAAAAATTGTCTATACATGGTCTCTTAGTTTGGATTTGTATTGCTGTGATGAAGCAGTATGACCGAAAGCACCCTGGGGAGGAAAGGGTTTATCTGGCTTACACTTCCACATCACAGTTCATCATCTAAGGCACTCAGTGCAGGAACTCAGACAGCAGGAACCTGGAGGCAGGTGCTGATGCCGAGGCTATGAAGTGCTGCTTACTGGCTTGGTCTCTATGGCTTGCCCAGTCGGCTTTCTTATAGCATCCAGGACCAGCAGCCCAGAGGTGACCCCACCCACAATGTCTGGGCCCTCCCACACCTATCACTAATTATGAAAATGCCCTACAGGCTTGCCTATAGCTGGAGCTTATAGAAGCATTTTCTTAATTGAGTTCCTGCCTCTCAGATGACTCTAGCTTGTGTCAAGTTGACATAAAACTAGTTGGTACACCTGGCTAATGTAAAGATAACAAAGTGCAGCTCTCCTTTGAGATGCCCACACCCATGCTTCACTGATGTCTTAATCTGTACATGGAGAAGCGGCCAAAAGAGAGACCCTGCCTCAGAACAAGGCAGAGGGCAAGACCCAACTCCCGAGAGTGGTCCTTGACAGTAGAGTGTGTGCTGCAGCGTGCATCTGTCTGTATTCACACTCATATCATTCGTGTTCCACACACCTGTGCAGCTGAGGATAACCCAGAGTTCCCTACCACCCCCAGCCCACTCCTCTCTTCCCGAGTGCTAGAGTTATTGGGGTCATGTGACACCACTGTAGGCGTTCTCCTAAAAGTTGTTTTTTTGTTTTAAACATGAATTTCAATTTAAAAACTGGGCGTGGTTTCACATGGAAGAGACACTCGACTCTCAGGTAGTTACAGAGGCAAGAACTCTGATTAATTTTCAGACAGTTTTAGCTCAAACTATGCAGAATGAGGAAAAGCCTGGCTAGGTTTCCTGTGGAGGCTGGGACGGGGAGGTTAATGCTTTGAGATGGGATTCAGGCTAGCCTCTTGACTTAGCCTGATGTGTTTGCCTGACTTGGGATTCGGGCTAGCCTCTTGACCTAGCCTGATGTGTTTGCCTGACTGCTCTGACACAACACTTGAGCCTTTCAAAAAGCTTTGTTTGTAGGTCATAGTTTTGGAGCTTAAAAAGTCCCAGATTGGGTGGCCCCGTTTGTTATAGTGAGGGCCTTTGGCTATGTCACAACATGGTGGGTGGTTCATAGTGTGTAAGAGGGGACAGACACCATCCATGGAAGAAACATCAGGGGTGGGGTCAAGTTACCTTGTAAGAACCCAGTCTCTGGAACTCATTCAATCCCACAAGATCTGCACACATTGCTGTGAGGGTAATGCCTCATGGCCTAATTTCCTCCTGCTAGGCTCTGTACACCTCCAGAAGGTCCTACCATCTCAGGGCTGCCACACTGAATCCCAGGATGCTGGGACATGTTTAAACTTAATGACATCTCTTCCTGTTACGATGTCTGGTAGATCTTTTGTGACGCAGGGTTAAATGTTCTAACGTCAAACGACCTATGTTGAGTCAGATTCAAATGCTGCCTGGGCTGTGTGGTTCGGGAAGATCAATCTCTCTCTCTGGTTTATTGTGTGCTGGATGGGAGTGGTGGCAGCTAATGACATCTACCTCACTGAGTGAATTGGGGGGGGGGGTTTGGGGTAAAGCATTTACACAGTTCTTGTTTAAAAAAAATATATTAGTGTAGTTGGGCATTGTTGGGTAGTCTAGTTCCAATTGCTCTGGAGGATGAAGTGGAAAAATCATTTGAATGTGTGATTTCAGGAACAGTTCTGGCTATATAGTGAGAGTCTGTCTCAAAAAAAAAAAAAAAGTTAGCATTTCATTTCTTAGCTTCCTCATAACAAATTGATGCTTAAAAAACTAAAAACAAGGGGCGCAGGGATGGCCCAGTGATTAAGAACTCATACTGCCTTTGCAGGGGAGCCAGCTTGAGTTCCTGTCATCCGGGCAGGGCAGTTCACAAGCACCTGGGACGCCATCTCCAGGGAAGCCCGAAGCCCCAGCCTCCACGGGGATCAGCATTCACTTGCACATGCCCCTCCCCCAATACATAGAATTAAGACAAATCTGAGCTGGGTGTTGTGGGGCACATCTTAAACCCCAGCATGCAAGAGGATATTTGTGGGTTTGAGGCCAGTCTGGTCTACGTAGGGAGCTCCCGGCCAGCCAGGGCTACATAGTGAGACTCCATTTCAAAAGTAAGTAAGTAAATAAATAATGAATGAATAATAATTAACAAATAAAAACTTTTTTAAAAAAATGAAAATAAAAAGATGGATGGCAAGATAGCTCATGGGTAAAAACGCCTGCCTCACCTGATGATGTGAGTTTGGTCCCTGGGACCCACAGAGTGGAAGGAGAGAAGTGACCCCCCCCCATAATTTTTTCTCTGACATGCACTCGGATGGCACAGTACCTACAGCCCCTCCCACAAACTAAGGGTAAAAATGATTTTTAAAATTATTAAAAATTAGCCGGGCAGTGGTGGCACGCATCTTTAATCCCAGCACTTGGGAGGCAGAGGCAGGAGGACCTCTGTGAGTTCGAGGCCAGCCTGGGCTACAGAGTGAGTTCCAGGACAGCCGGAGTTGCAACACAGGAACCCTGTCTTGAAAAACCAGACAAAATAAAACAAAACAAAATTATTAAAAAGAAAATTAGTGAAGCAATTTGTACTATTGCAGGATCTCTTTTAGTTTGTACGTTTGAACTATGAGGAAGGTTTAATGCTGAGATTTCAGGATTAATGAAGGTAGAATTGCATGCATGCTGGATTGGGTCCATACAAACAAATTTGTAAGGACAGTGGCTCAGTGCTGCCCCACAGTGCCCCGTTATGGGAATGACTTCACAGCTGGGTGCTCCTAGACTGGGGGAGGAAGGGAGGAGGGACTTGGCCAAGGAGGGAGGGAGGGAGCCCACACATTGGTGAGAAAAGGCAAGATTGTGTGTCAACCTTTGACCTGTCAAGAGGAAGCCAAGTGCACTTGAACCTCCTTTATAGTTTACTTTCACACACTTGGGCTTTTCCTCTTTGCACACTCAAATTCATTTCTTGCCAAGAATGTGGCACTCGTCCTGCAATTGGGTGCCTCACACACACACACACCCATGGGCCCCGGGCTCATTGGAAGAAACAGCCACACAAGCATGGCTTCTGCATTGGCTGTGAACTTTCAGAGATGCTGCCAAGTCCCCTAAGGAAGAAAACTTCTTGTGAAATAGAGACCTGGGCAAAGTTTGTGCCATCTGGAAAATTAATTGTCATCCTCCTTAACTTTTATGTTATTTTATTTAACTTCTAAGGTTTATGCTTATTTATGTGTGTATGTTTGTATGAGTGTATGCTACGTGTGTAAAGGTGCCCTTGGAGGTCAGAAGAGAGCGTCAGATCCTGGGCAGTTACATACTGTAAACAGCTCAGTGTGGGTGCTGGGAACCAAAGTTTAATCCTCTGGAGGAGCAGGAAGCATGCTTAATCTCTGAGCCATCTACCTCTCCAGAACACTTTTATTTTTTATTTATTTTTTAAATTCTTATTGCATGATGTGGGTGTGGGTACGTCCATGTGCCAGGACACACATGTAGAGGTCAGCTTTGAGGAATCAGTTCTCTCCTTTCGCCTTTATGTAGGTTCTGGGTATCTGAGCTCTGCTCCTCATTCTTGTTCAGGAATGAGCCATTTCGTGCTGAGAAATTCATCTGGAGGATTGATCACCCCACCTCCTGGCAGAAAAAGTGACCCACAGGGACAATGCCTCTGCTTCCTCCTCCTCTACTTGCTGTTGATTTATCTTGTTTAGTGTATGTGGCTCTTTCATTGACTTGGCTGTATATCTGCACTTTGATCTAAGCCTTCAAGTTCTTTTGAGAAAGGACTGAAGACTCTGTAAATCAAATGAAAAGTGGAAGGCTCAGGGTTCTGCGTGTAGGTGTCACAATAATGCTCTTTGAGAAGATTTTAGCCAGTGGTTGGATCCAAGTTAGTTTTAAGGCTGATAGGCTTACATGGGTCAAAGGTTTCAGACCTCGGTGTCTCTTTACTTGGGGAAATGAGAACCCCATGCAAAGGAGGCAAAGGAGGAAGTTTGTAAGGTGTGTTAAAAGATCACATGCTGTTAGGCTTTCCTTATCCACCACCCCCAAGGATAATATTGAATCAGTGTAAACACTTAGAGACAAAAAGCTGGTGGTTTATTGGGATCAAAAATATTTTCCAGGCCGGTGAGTTGGCTCAGTGGGTGAAGGCACCTGCTGCCAAGCCTGCCTACTTGAGTTTCATCCCCAGTCCCTACACAGTGGAAGGAGAGAACTGACTCTGGTAAAGTGACCTCTGACCCCCACAGGTATGCCATGGCACATGCACACAAAATAAATAAATAAATACCATAAACATACATTTCCCTACTTCTGTCTTGTTTCTCCTTTATTCTCTCTTTTTTTTTTTTTTTTTTGGAGTCAGGATCTCACATAGCCCATAGGGCCTTGAACTCCCTATGTAGCTGAGATAACCTTGAACATCCTCTCCTGCTGCCTCCTTCTTAGTGCCCGGATTACAGGTCTGCAACCCCACACCCAATTCATGGGGACTGAACCCAGAGCTTCATGTATGCTAGACAATCTTTCTTCCAACTAAGCTGCATCCCCACCCCTACAGCTGTCACACCCCTACCCCTACAGCTGTTACACCCCTACCCCTACAGCTGTTACACCCCACCCCTACAGCTCCTCTCTGCCTACTCCTCCCAAGGACTGGGGTTACAAAGCTGGGGCTCGGTTTGCTTATAGTCTTCTTGAAATACAAACACCTTCCTAGGGAGGCCAAGACACCAGTGTCTTAAGACTTCGGAGCCAGTGAGCTGGTTTCTGGGTCTTCCTTTCTTGGATCCTGTCAGGGTCTGGGATTCTCCCTCCTCACTGAAAGAGGTGGCTCCTAGGGTGGGAAGAAGGGAGGGCAGAGATTGTGCGGAAGAGAGAGGCCTTCTTCTGCTGGAGGGAGCTGTGGTGTGACATTGGCCAGCCCCAGTACTTCCCTGGACCTCAACCTCCTGGCCTTGGCATCAAGGACTTTCAAGGACTCCAGACTTGGCTTCTCTAGCTTGTGGTGGTGTCACCTTCCCACCCCAGGGCCACCTCAGCTCCTTGCTCTGTTTATTCTCAAGCAAAACCTTCCTTGTGTTTACTCAGCAAAGATGCTTCTAAGACAGGCTAAGCACACCGTTTACTCTGCTAACAAGCCTTGGCATATACAGGGAGCCTCATGTTGACTTATTCTTGAGCCTCTGTTGACATTCACTGGGTAACACAAACACAGGAGACAGCCTGGGAGCACAGGCCTGACACAGTGCTAGGAACCTGCCTGGAAGGGGCCATGCTTTCTGTTTTGGTTAGACTCACTCCCAGAGGTAAAAATAATACTGTACACACCAAGAGATTCCAATTTGCAACTGTCCTGGCAGGAATGAGGATACCCTAAAGAGACACTGTGTCCCCACTTGGGCTGTCATGCTATTGAAACAGTAGACTCCAAGAAATTGGAATTTCCTGCAGAATTTGGTGCTGGGAGAAGGAAAAGACTGAGACCTGGAGCCAGTCAAAGGGGGAAATTATCTCCAAGGAAGAGATTTCACACAGTTCTGGAGCTCAGACAGTGATGGGCAGAAGCATAGCTTGGCCGTGTTCACCTCTTGCTCTCCATTTAAGCCTAAATCTGTGTCAGGACCCGGAGGATGGACTTGGGTGTTCCCTAGACCTCATCGTTTTCTTCCCAATGTAGCCATGTTGAAGAAATCTCCTTCTTTCTTCTCTTCCCTATGACTTGCTTGTTTCATTGGCCTATTGAAGGAGGGTGGCCGAGCCTAGCTTGCTAGTGCTGCCAGGGCCAGGTTGTGCCTGGTCCTAACAGCTCTGGTAACACAACGATCTCTTTTAGGTTTTGGGTTTCAGTTAGCTGAGCACTGTTGCTGAAGGTCTCTGGGAAGCTCCCGGGTTTTTTATTCCCACAAGATTGTATGTGATCCTGCTACATTCGAGAACCTTGGAACACTTTCACAGTCCCTTGGGCTGTGGGTTCAATTCCAGCTGTGCTCTTAGTGACCATGGAAACTTGGCTGTCTCTTTCTTCCTCTGGCTTTCAGTATTCCCCCCCCCCCTTTTTTTTTAATGACAAGGTCTTTTTAAAGACTATGTAGCTCTTAGCTGGTCTGGACAACTCCTATGTATAGACTAGGCTGGCCTCAAATTTACCGGGATTTGCTTGCTTCTGCTTCCCAAGCTCTGGGATTGAAACTGTGTGCCTCTGCACCTGGCCTCACTGTCCATTTTTATGGCGAGGGGCAGTTGTCTGCACCTCCAGTCTGAGCCTCTGTTCTGGAATATTCAAAATTATTTATTGAGTGAATGAACACATCGCACTGGCTGATCTCTTCAACCTGTGCCGTCCTGTGTCCAAATCCTTCAAAAGGCGGCTCCACTTGAGTCACTGTTTGAAAGAATCTGCCAAAGTTGTTACCAGCGGCGGCGGCGGCCGCAGGTTCAGATGCAAGGCTGAGGTGGCTTTCCTGCCTTCGCCTGGCTCCTCTTCTCTCTGTCCCAGCAGGTGCTTGTAAAGGGAACATCTCTTCAGGTGAGGCGGCTGTGTATCGGGTTTGTCTTTGTTGCCCAGAAACTGTTGACATCAAGACATCCTGTTGCCTTTCTCGGGTAATGAAAAATTGATTACTTTTTTCTGTCAGCAGGAACACGGCAGCCGTTCACCTCGGCCCCCAGGGGTGGGAAACATTTACTTCTAATTGCACAGGCATTTGTTTCCTTTCAGGAAGTTGGGGTGTTGTAGGGTAGAAGCATGTCTCTGGGATGGGGGCCAGGTTTTCAGGGTGTTTCTTGCAGGGGATGTGGTCCATTTCTCTTCAGTGCTGCTAGGTCCAGCCAATGCCGTTGCCAGGCAACCCTTAGCTCAGCTCCTTTCCACAGCATCTCAGTGCTCACCCAGCCCAGAGCATTTCCCTGTCTCCCAGGGCCTGGATCCTCCTTGTCTCCTGTGGCGGCTGAACACCCTGCTAACGCTCATTCACTTCACGTCACCTCTTGGCTGTGCATTTGGATGGCTGTTCCTACACAAGGCCAGCAGCTGAGCCTCTGAGGGAAGCATGGTGTTCTAATCTAGGAGGGACTTCAATGAACCTAGCTCTTCTGATTATTACATCTGTGAAGAAGAAGCTCAGAGAGGGCAAGTGATTCGATTGTGCCCACACAGCTAGGTGGCGACAGAACTCAGCACCATGATTCCTGATTAGTGGCTGTGACATTTGTGTCTGTTTGCCTGGTGCCTGTGGAGGCCAGAAGAGTGTGTCACACACCCTGGAACTGGAGTTACAGATGGTTGTGAACTGCCATGTGGATGATGGGGGATTGAGCCTGGGTCCTCTGGAACAGCAGCTGTTGCTTTTAACCACTGAGCCATCTTTCCAGTCCCAAGAGGGTTTTCAAAGGGGCTGATGGTGGGACTGGTGGGTTGGTCTTTGTCAAGCCTTCCTCTTCTTCAGTGCCATGTTTGAAGCTCACGTGTACCTTGTTCCCTGGGAGAGCAGAAGGGCCAGTATGGGGAGTCACCAGCTTTCAGCTGCCATTGCTTCCTGCACAACCTTCTTAGTGCTGGTCAGATCTTTGGGTTATCCTTATGAGCCTTGCCTTGGCTATGGAGGAGCTATGCCTGGAGACATGTCACACACACACACACACACACACACACACACACACACACACACATCGATGTTGACTCCAGGCAGGCCTTGTACTGTGAATTGCTCTCTTGCCTCCTTCTGAGCCCTGGGCCTGCCTCCCACCCTAAGAACAGCCACAATGTGGTTGGGGATACCTGTAGTTCCAGCGACTATAGGCACTATTGTCCTTGGGTCTGTTTCCTGAGCTCTCAAGACATCTCCACTTCTAGTGTTGACCTGGAGCTGAGTCACCGAAGTGGTCTGTGAGGCACCCCTTGGGAGATGGGTGCCTCATACCAGCCCAGGTCCTCTGGTTTCTTTATCTGCTTAGGACCAGTGTGGTTTGCGGACACATGCCGGCACACAAAACATGGCTGTGGGTACAGTGAGTTCTTACTGAATACAAAAGAAGCCTTTCAAGCAACCGCTGCTTCTTCCTCCTCTTCCTCCTTCCCCTCCTCCTTGTCCCCCCCTCCTTTTGCTCTCTCCTTTACCTTCTCTTTCCTCCTCCTCCTCCATTTCTTTCAGATTCTAGATAAGAATGCTACCAATCAAAATAACTGATTTTTATTTTGAGACAGGGTCTTGCTAAGTTGCCCAGGCTGCCTTTGAACTCAGTTTATATCCCAGGCTGCCTTTGAACTTGTGATCTTTCTGCTTCAGCCTTCCGAGTAGCTGGAATTACAGATCTCATGCTCAGCTAGCATTTCTCTCTCTCTCTCTCTCTCTCTCTCTCTCTTCTCTCCTCCTCCTTTCCTCCTCCTTCTCCTTCAATTTCTTTTTTAATTCTATTTTACACAAAGTATTGGCTCTCGAGAGATTGGAAGTTGATGATATGGCTCAGTGGGTAAAAGGCATTTACTAGAAAAGCTTGATGACCCCCAGAACCCATATAAAAGTGGGAGAAGAGAACCAACTCCACAATGTTGTCCTCTGACCTCCACATCTATGAAGTGGCATGAGTTCTCCCCCCCATAATAAAATAAATAAACACATAGAAAGTTAAAAGTAGGTTGCAAGTTTTCCCAGGACACAATGGGCTGCCAGTTAGCCTTCATGAAGGACATTATATCATCTGTGACGACCTGGATGACACGGCGGGCACAGAAGGATGGGCACTGAGTAACCTCTCCTGTGGAGTCTGAAACTGCTGGACTGAGCTGAGTGACAGCTCAGTGATCGGGCACTTCCCGCTGAGAACTCGGCCTCCTATCAGCAAGGTATTGAACAATAGAGAGCTGAACATATGTATTTTCGGTAGGGGTTGGGCGTAGGTGAGACAAGGCCCTGCTATGTAGCCCTAGGTAGCCTGTGACTTGCCATGTAGACCAGGTTTCGCTTGAACTCATGGTGATCCTCCTGCCTCTGACTCCTCAGTACTTGGCTTACGGGCAGGTATCATCATACCTGGCTTCAAAATTGAACTTATACAAGCATATAGAGTAGAATGGTATTTACCAGACATGGAGGGGGTGGAGATGGGCTACATGGATCAAAAGGTCTCATTCAGGCAGAAAAGATGAGAGTCCTGAGGTCTGTCACATAGCATGGTGGCAGAGTCAATGCTAACATGCTGTATACTTCAAAACTGCCGACGAGTGAATGCAAAACATTCTCACCGTGGAAAAAAAGGATGCGGGCGATGGATATGTATTTATCTCCACTTACTCTGCATCCTGTACAATTACCACGCTGTACCCCGAAAATATGTACCATTATTATTTATTAATTAACAATAGAAGTATCAAACTCAACGGTGACCTGTGACTTTCACAGGTGGCCCCTCCCTAGTATTCAGTAGTAGTCTGTGGAGTTCTCCTTTTGGGCGGCAGGGGGCAGCAGCGACACGGGCCTCATAAGAGTAGGCTGGGGCTTCGTCCTTACCCAAGCGTCTTCTGCTTTTCTGAAGGCTGGGAAAGAGGTGGGAGTCACTTTCTTCATCCAGTTTTGCAAAGTCTCCAGGGAGTGCCCAGAAGGAGAGTGAGAACCCTGGGGGAGGAGCTGCTGCGGCTGTGTGTGGCATAGGGCTCTGACTCTGGCTGCCTGGGCTTGAGTCTTCACTCAAACCCTGGGGGCCTGGGAAAGTCACCCACACAGAAGTCTTGCTTCCTTGGGCATACGGGGTACAATGGCTAATGGCAGCTACAGATAGATGACTTGGCGCTGTGCCTGGCCTGTGTGGATACCCCATGTGTTCAGTAAGCAGCAGGCCCAGCCTACCGTTTTGATCTCCAGAATCCTGTGACATTGGGAGATGCCAGCCTTTCTGAGTGCACATTTCTCCCGAGGACAGCTGGTCCCACAAATCGCCATAACTCTGTACTTGAGATTTGGCTCAGCCCTGGGCCTTCTCTAGACTGTCTGCCAGGATGGACCCAGGGCCTTGTTTGTCACAGTGAGTTTCTCGGTGCGCCCCATCGTTGCATGGACTCCACACATTTGACAGTATATGAGGTGTCTGTTGCACAGCGGAAGGCCTACGACATGGTGGCTGTGAGCCTGGCAACCGGAGCCAGGCTGTCTGGATTGAAATTTTGTCAATGGGTTTTGCCAGCTGTATGACTTGGGGCAAAATGCTGGATGCCCTCGGGTCTCAGTTTTACCCGGTGTGCCTGGTATCATACTGTGATAATTGAGTGAAGGAAGGCAGGGAAGGCCAGATACCCGCGCTGAGCAGGTGTCTGTGTAGCACTCTGAGGAGGAAGCTATGGGTCAGGAAGGAGAGGGTACCAGCCACACGCTGGGTACCAGACACACAATGTCCTGTCCTATTCCCTGTGGGAATTCAGGCATTTATGCCTCCGGTTTGCAGATGAGGCACCTGAGGTCAGTTTACCCAGGCCTAAAAAGTAGAAAGAACTGGAGGTGGGGTGGCCTTGCAATCTCTGACACAGAACCCAGAGTTTCTCTTATTTGTGACAGGATGGAGGGATATGGGGATGTTTGGCCCTTTCTATCATAGACTAGAAGACCAGAGGTAGTCACAATCCCACCCCCCCCCTCCCCGTTTATTTCCATGCTCCCGGAGGGATACAAGAGGGTAAAAGGGTCAGTGAGAAAGAGTTCTGGAGTCTCTTGGCAGCTTGAACTAATCTGGCTGGAGAGAATGGGAGTAGGCAGCAGGGGGCGCTGTGGCACCAGCAGAGAACTGCAGCTTCCCTGCGGAGAGATGGGGCTTCTGGAGAGAGGCCCAGCCTGCATGAGGCAGGGGAGGGAACCTCTGCCCGAGAGCTGAGGACCAGAGGTGTCTCCAGAAGGTTTGGTCATGGTAGGCGTTCTGGGTACTGACTTTGGAATCTTCTCTTTCCTCTTTCTTGATTTGAGACTCTGGATAAGTCTCTTAACCAGTTGCAGCTGCCTCCCCCTGTGTGTGTGTGTGTGTGTGTGTGTGTGTGTGTGTGTGTGTGTGTGTGTGTGTTTGTGTTAGTGCATGCACATGTGTGAATGTGCCTGTGGAGGCCAGATCAACCTTGGGTGTTATTCCTCAGGAGTTTTCCATTTCTTTATTCCATTAAAAAATGATGTTATATGTATAAGTGTTTTGTCTGCATGCATGTCTGTGCACCACATGGGTACCTACTGACTACAGAGGCCAGAAGAGGGCATTGGATCCCCTGAAAGTGGAGTTACAGGTGTGTGTGTGCTGGGAATCCAAGCCAGGTCTTCTCTCTGGAAGAACAGCCAGTGCTCTTAACCATTGAGCCATCTCTCTAGTCCCACCTGTCTTTTAAAACTGGGTCCCTCACTTTTCTGGGACTCCCATGTGGACGAATGTTGACGGTGATAAAGCTGGGCACACACTATGTAATTCTACTCCTTAAACCAACAGAAGACATACGTCGCCCGAGACAGAAGCGAGTGAGTTGATTGGTTGCTGGAGACCAGGGGGATGGGAGTCCGAACGAGTGTGAACAGGGCTACAAAGATATTCCGTGGAAGCAGAGGTTAACATCTGGTGTCCTCCTCTGCTGTTCTCACCTGAGTTTTTGGGATAGAGTCTCTCACTGAGCCCAGAGCTCACCAGTGCAACTAGGCTGGTTGGCCAGCAAGTACATGGAATGTCTCTGTCCCTCAGTGCCGGGGTAACTGCAGCAGGCAGCCCTGCTTGGCATTTGCTCTGGTGCTGGGGACCTGGACTCAAGTCCATTCCTTACTGAGCCATCATCTTCAAACCCCTTATTTTTATATTTAAAATTTTTGTTTTTAGTATTTGGCTTGTGTTGTTTCAGCAAGGAAAATTTTATTCGAGACAGACTTTCAATATATTCCAGACTGGCCTCAAACTCAATATGTAGCTGAGGATGCCCTTGAACTTCTGATCTTTCTGTCTCTACCTCCAGAGCTCCGGAGTCACAGGCATTAGTCACTTTCCCCCATGAGTCACCATGCCCCACTTTCCCATTATTTTTAAAAGGGGAAAATTATATTGTAACTTGTCAGCCCAAGTCTCTTAACCAATTTTCTAAAATCTAATAAAACATACCAGCGTGTTTATATGTGCTACACACAATCATGTTAGGCTGTAAAAAGCTTACAGCTTTGCTTCCTGGTCACACCAGGACTAATAGGGACATTAACAAGCAGTCACTGTGCTGCAGGACTCTGCCGCTCAGCCAGCAATGCCAAGGGCACCGTCCCCTTCATTACCACCTTATATATTTCAGAAAACAACTTAATTCATTCTACTAATTGTTTTAGGAAAGTCCCTCCATCCTTCTCTCACACACTGTTTCATTTAAAAAAAAAATGTTACACTGGGGACTGGCAAGATGGCTGAGCAGGTTAGGACACTTTTCATCAAGCCTGAGGACCTGAGTTCGATTCCCAGGGCCACATGGTGGAAGGAGGAAACTGACTCTCGCAAGTTGTCCTCTAATTTCCACACGTGTGCTAGGCACACACATGTGCACATACTAGATAGAATGCAATTCAAAGATAAAGTGAAATAAGGGCACATTGAGATTTGGAGACATATGCAACCTTTTGTTCCTATGTAAACACTATCCACAAAGCATGCTCCCGATGGTGTCTGAAGTCCAGGGAAGAGTGGGCCTGTAGGGAGCATGCTGGCAGGAAGCTTCTGCAGAGTATAGCTGAGCTTTGTGCTCCATGCACAGGAGAAGGCATCACTGATTCCATCCAAGCTTGAAGGATCGTACTCAGTTTGGAAGAGACAAAGATACCAGGGGCTTTTCCTGGATCATGTGGTGACTGAGGCAGGATTCAGTTGGGAGGTCAGGCTCCCAACTGGCAACTCTGAGCTCTGCATCAGGACCTCAATGCACTGCAACAGCTGTAGTAGCACAGGGCACTGGAACAGTTTGCTGGATAAGTCACTTCGTATGTGGGCAATGCAAACTGCAGACCTCGAGGAGCTGACTGTGGTCCTGTTCCTGCTTTTGGAACGTCAAGGACTCTCAGTGAATACACCTACTGGTTGTTTACAGAGCTCAGGCTGGAGTCCAGATTAGACATTTCTTCTGGGGCAAGCCAGGGTGTGGGTGCCAGCCTAGTGCCTGGGCAATCAGACCTGGGACTGGGGGGGCGTCTTTGAAACCCTGTCTGTGCATGTGTTGCTGGGACAGAGCTGCTTGACTCTGACGAGCCACACTGTGCTCTCGGTGTTATTCTTTTGGTGTGGGCTGTAGGGCTCTTAGCTGGCTTCCCTAAAGCAGAGCCATGCCCCAGGCTCTGTGCTATGCCTCTCTAGGATATTCTCTGAAAGTAGAAGAATAGGGTGGGTGCTTGAAGCAGTCAAGGGACACCCAGTAGGAGGCTGCTCCATGGGCACAGAAACTGACACTACCAGGAAGTAAGGTGCTGTCTCTGCAACCCATCTTTGATTCAGGGAGTCCACTGGGCCTCTAAGCCATGTTGTATCCTATCAAGCCCTGCTTCTTAGCCTCTCAGGCTGGAAAACCTGGGGCTGGATGGGAGGGGAGGGAACAAGTAGAGGGTAAAACCTGGCAGTTTGGAGCTGTGGCAGCAAGGCCTGCTGGGTGAGTGAAGCTGAGTTCCAGCAGCACCAAGAGGCCATGGGTACAAGAGGCTGGAGGGGATGAGCCTTAGAGTTCCAGACTGAGCTGGGCACAGAGGGAAGGGTTCTGGGAGGACATTCTCTTTAAGTTCTAGAAGCTGCATGTTTCATTCTGTCCTGAAAACTTCGCAGACTCTCTGTCTTTCTGTATCCTGCTTATTCAGAGGACAACTTTGTGAGGTTGGCTCTTTCCTACAAGGAGGGGAGTGAACTCGGGTTGCAAGGTCTGACTTTATAAGCTAAGCCCCTTACCTTCCTGCTCCCCTGAGTTTTTTCTAGCTCTCAGTTCTCACTCTCCTCTCTCCTTTTATCTGCTTATGATGTTGGGAGCCTCTGAGAAGCACCAGACAGTCACTTTATAGCTTTGGGGTAGTCTGACAGGGGCATATGTGTACGTATGGGAGTGGCTGGCCCCTCGTTTCCTGCTCTGGTGGAGCCCAAAGCCCTTTAAGGCATAACTTCCTGAAACACATCAGCATCCACTTCACCGTTAGCTGATAGCCTCTACCTAGTTTTCATTTATTACTTAGTGACTTTCTATTATCTCTTCACTGGAGTTGAACCAAACATTGTGCCTGGGTCTTTTCCCTTGACCCTCCACTCCAAGGTCACCATAATGGTTGATATGTTATTGAGTTTCCTGCGTCAGCAGGAAGGGTTCAGTGTGTAAAACAGTGTTAGATTTTCACACTTCACTTTCAAGGGTCTGCCAACTTACACACACCTGACTCTTCCTTCTGTGACCCTCTCTCTGGAGGGTCTTCCTCTCTGACCCTCTGGCTCCAGCCTTCCCAGCCGGATTCCTCTCAGCACAGACGAGCTCTGCAGAACCAAGGCATCAGCTAGACTGTGAGTCTCCCTCAAGAGGACTCGCCGTCAGCAGGAGGAGCAGGGACAGCAGCAGACTGAGGCCCTCCAGGGACCCAAAAGCTTGGTTTTGGCCTGCGGCTCCTGTGTCTCTCTCTGCACAAAGAAGCCGTCTCTCTTTCCTCTCTCCTCCTGTCAGCTCCAGTGGGACCTGGCACAGTTTCCCCCCTGCAGTTTTGAGTCAGATCTCAAACAAACTGCCTTTCTCAGGGAAACAAGCACCTGAGAATCAACCAATCACAGTTTGCAGCGGTCATGTTGTTCCCTGAGATCTTAATCTCTCCTGGCCAACTATGCTGGAGAAAGCTTCTAGAGAAAACTAGATCTTTTTGAGAAAAGCTGGGGCTGTCCTTCCATCTATTTCCCCAATGGGTGTGCTTTGCCTGGGGAGACACACCTCCTTGTGGTGGTAGTCAGTCCACAGCTGCCTAAAGCTCACAGAATCTGTGAGTCTCCTCTCATTTTCCTCTGCCTGTGGGGAATGCTGGGCAGGGCCTGGGCACTGAGGATTCAGTGAGAGGCTCCCAGCTGCCCTTTGTCTGGAGGAGGATTCTGGGAAAGAGGGAAGAAGCTTGTTGTTCCACATTGGCAGCTGCTGTCCAAGCAGGTAGGTCACTGTGTGATCTTGATGATGTCTTCTAATGGTCTAGAGCCTTAGTGTAGGTGTCTGTAATCTGATGTCAGTGGAACTGCTGTGGCCCAGAGCCAAGACACCTGCTAACCAAAGGGTCATGGGGAAGAATTCCAGGAGCATCAGCTAGCCATTCAATTACTCATTGTCTGGCTGGAGAGGTGGCTTAGTTGGTAGAGGGCTTACTTGGGATACAAGAAGCTCTGGGTTTGATCACCAGCGCCACATAAACCAGGCATGGTGGTGCACACCCATAATCCTAGCATTTAGAGGCAGGAGAACCATGAGTTCAAGGTTATCTTCTGCTACATAGCAATTCTGAGGCCAACTGGGACCCACCCCACAATAAAATCAACCCAAAAAACCCACCATCGTCAATTCCAACAATAAACACGTACTTATTGTCAATAGCCCTCACTTCCTACGTATGTGGCCTTGACTTTGGTACAGCCACATCCCTCTCTGAGACTTGTTTCTTCTTTGAAGGGGGTCCTGCTCTGCTGCCTAGGCTACTCTTGAAATCATGGGCTCATCATCTTTCTATAATTCATTGTACTGATCTGCTAATTTTTACAAGACAGCCTTACTCTATAGCTCAGATTGGCTTTAAGGGGGATTCTCCTGCTTCAGTCTCTGGAGTGCCAGGGTTATAGCTGTGAGTCTCTATGACCACTTTCAAGTCAGTTACTTCAGCCTCTCCAGGAGTTGGGACCATAGGTACACCCTCTCTGTGTGATTTTTCTGTTGATTTTCAAGGTATTACATAGATAGAAAAATACACTCATTTGCGTCTATGGGTTTCCCTAAATGTGTATCTGACATTTTGATCTCCCCAGGAAGTTCTCTTGTGCCCCTGTCTGTCACTATCCACTGCCTCCTATCTGCTTTCCTGCCTGTGGTAGGGAAACTCCTGTATGGAGGGTGCAGGTAAGTTCTTCTGTGTCTCCCTTTAGTGTTGTACCCATGACATTTGTGACATTGCTGTAGTAGGCATTTGTACCTTGTCATGCTGACCCTCAGGGTAGGTGATTAGGGTAGTTTATGTTCCTTTCATCTTTTGACTGTTATGAGTAAATGTTCTGTGCATATCTGTGTATGGGTTTTGGGGTGACTAAGTTTTCATTCTTTGGTGTACATACCAGGGATAGCAACTGCTCAGACAGATGTTAATACTTGTCTGTCTGTCTATGTATGTATGTATGTATGTATGTATGTACGTATGTATTATGTATCTATCTAGTGAGTGTGTGTGTGTGTTGTAGTGTGCATATGGAGGTCCGAGGACAACTTGTGTTGTCTAGTCTCTCCTCCTAGCACATGGGTTCTGGGATAGAACTCAGATCATCAGGCTTGGAGATGGGTGCCTTTACACTCCCATCCACCTCACTAGCCCTGTGACTAATTTAAAAAGAAATAGGACACTGTTTTCCACAACCCTGTGCCTCTTTGTACTCCAGAGGCGATGAGCACTCCAGTTGCTCCACACCCTAATCAGCACTGCACATCTGTCCTCCAGAGTCCTCCTCCTTGTGCCTGGAATCCCAGGTCCTCCACAGCTTCTCATCCTCCCTCTTACCTTTTTTCTAGGCCAGCTTCTCGGGCCAGGCTTCAGTCTTGGCAATAGTGCCAGGCATCCAAGATGTGGAAACTCCAGGATCAACTTGGCTTTGACGCCTGCCCTGAGAAAACAGTTCAAATGGAACCTTTTAATTCACCAAAACAGAGAGACCAGGCCTTTTAGAATCTCTTGGCTGCCTTTCTCAGGGCCAAGAATTTCACGTTTCTAGTGTTCATGGTTACTTTCTTTCTTAAAATTGTTATGATGTGTATGTATATGATGTGTGTGCACGCATGTGTGTGCATGCATGCTTGTGTGTATGTGTACATGTGCACACACATGCGGCAGCTTGTGTTTGGAGGCCAGAGAACATCCTTTGTGGAGTTGGTTTTCTTCTTCCACCTGTGAGTTGGTGCCAGGGATCAAACACAGGTTGTGAACCTTGTGTCACAGGCACTTTACCCTTGGAACCATCCTGTGGCCTAGCTTATACAATTTTTGAGAGTTCTGTTTTAGAGAAAGAGCACACAATAAAAACAAACAAAATCCCACAAAGTCTGGTCTGGAAGCATTTACTCCATGTCTATTCTGTCTGTGTTCCAATGTCACTGTCTCAGGAGCCCCTCATGACTGTGAGGAGCAAAGCGAGGCTTGGTGAGGCCTGAGTTTAAGCAGTTTAAAAAATGGTTTTCATTTCTCTTAGTCAGGAAAGGGAAGGTGTACACCAGGACATGCACGTGGAGGCTGTTTTGGGAGTCACTTTGCTTCTCCCCTCCCAGCATGTTGGTCCAGGGGACTGAACTCCAGAGGTAGGCTTAGCAGTTAAGTGTCTTTATCCACCGAGCAGTTTCAACAGCCCAGTTTGTGCAATCTTTGAGCATTTCTCTTTAGAGAAAGAGCATACAATAAGGAACACAGTGTTCAGTCTGGCAATAGGGAAGGATCAAGCCAGTGAATCACCTTGAGGCTGAAGCCTCAGGAGCTCTGGGTAAAGTTGCTGGGTTTTGTCTTATGAAGCAGAGACTCCAGAGTGCCCCTGCTCTTACCTAGCAGCACAGCCTGATTCTTTCTCTTCACTGTGTGACACTACCCACTGTTACATTCTATTTCTCTCCCACCTCTCCACTGGAAGGTGCACTCTGTGGGGGCAAGGGCCCATGGACCATTTCTGTCTCCCTGGCTCTCAGAACAGCCATGCTGAGTGCTTGATACACATTGACTAACCAAAGAGCACCCATGTTTTCACAGTACTGCTGGCTTGCTCTCTGTGGAAGGAGAATGGGGTTTTCAGAGGAAGGGAATCTACAGAGAACTATTAGGCTTAGTGGGTGGTCCAGAGCAGACAAAGTCACTGTGAGGGAAGCATGGGGCTTTGGGAGACAGATGCTGGCACTGCTGAGTGTCTACCATGGCCCAGGCACTTTCCAGACATGGTCTCGTTTTGGGAACAGTCTTGCTATATATGCCCTTCAGTCAAGTCTTGAATGACAATGCCTCTGCCTCAGCCTCTTGAGAACTGGGATTACAGGCATGTGCCAGCAAGCCAAGCCAGACATGATCATCTTAGAGACTCTCCCAGCAATCTTCCAGGTGAGGTGTCCCCATTTTGTAGGACATGGAATGGTGACGAGGTGAAGTTGTGTCACACACACTGCAAAGTGGGCAGCTCTGGGATCTGCACCCAGGCTGCCAGTGCTGGGAGCTGGACTCTAGGGGATCATAAATGAAAGGCTTGGAGGAGAGAGAAGATCATGTCCTCTGATAGGCCAGAAGAGAGACGGGGTCTCCAGAATCCTCTACCCTCATCCCAAGCAACAGTCCTGCCAAGATCAGCTGAACTAGGCCAACTTGGAATGAAGACACAGGGATTGACCCCAAAGAGCTTTGAGCAGTTTCCAGAACTTGATTTTATGTGAGGAAAACACACAGGTTCCTTAGGGCCCAGGAAACCATTCTGTGCCAAATGCCAGAAATATCAGTTCAGGCCCCTGAGAACTTGGGTGACAAACTGTGTTAATGGTCCTTCTATAGACATATGTGAAGTTTCCCACCTCACAAATTGACATAGGGATTAACGGAAGACCCAGCATATGCAAATGCTTATAGATGTAGATTCACTTTCCTCTCCAGTTTTATTAAAGGATCTATGACTTTGGATTTTAAGCTAGAGCCACCAAGGTATCTTTGGTATTGCCAACAATCCATCTTTGCCTAAGCTCTGTCAAAGGCATTATCTCTCTCTGTGTGTGTGTGTGTGTGTGTAGGGATGGCTTAGAAGTTGACTTGGGGTTTCTATTGCTGTAACGGAACACCATGACCAAAATGCAAGTCGGGGAGGAAAGGATTTATTTAGCTTACACTTCCACAGCACTGCTCATGATTGAAGGAAGCCTAGGACAGGAACTTACCAGTACAGGGCAGGATCCTGGAGGCAGGAGCTGATGCATAGGCCATGGAGGAGTGCTGCTTACTGGTTTGCTTTCTATGGCTTGCTCAGCCTGATTTCTTATAGGACCGCCAGCCCAGGGGTAGCACCACCCACAGTAGGCTAGGCCTTCCTCATCAATCACTAATTAAGAAAATGCCTTACAGCCAGATCTTATGGAGGTATTTTCTCAGTTGAAGTTCCCTCCTTTCAGATAACTCTAGTTTTTGTGTCAAGTTGATATAATACTAGCCTGCACAATTGACCCCTTGTCTATTTGACACAAAAACATTACTATTAAGCCACTCATTTATTTTCTTGTTTGTCCCCCAAATCTCACATTAAAAACATAAATAACTGTAAAAGTCCTAGTCTATACAAGTTAGGGTTAGGGTTAGGGTTAGGGTTAGGGTTAGGGTTCTAGCTGCACTCCACTGCTGCTGCTGTTTTTGGTGATCATCCCATGGTACTGGCATCTCCAAAACTGCTGGGCTTCCTTGCTGCAATTGGGCTGCTCTTTTACCAATAGCCTTTTATAGGGCTCTCTTCATGGTGCTGAGTCTCAACTTCTCTGTATGACTCCTTCAATCTGGGCCTTCTGCTGCACTTTGACCAGGGCCTCTCCTGGCCTCTCACAGTGCCACGCCTCAGCTGCTTTCCATGATCTCATTATGCCTTCAAAACTGGTACCACCTGGGTAACTCTTACACATTACCAAGTTTGGCTTCAGTATGAGGTACAATCTTTGTAGCCTCTGGAACACAGCTTCTTTCTGCTCTCAGGAAACACTTCCCAGAAGATTTCACCTCAATGGTGCTGGTCTTTTCTTAATCGCCACTGATTTCTTAGTTCTAGCTAACCAGCATCCATTGTCCCAGTAACGCAAAGGTTCCACTTCAGTGGTCCTGGTTTCTTATTAATCATGACTGATTCTTTAGCTCCAGCTGACCAGAATGACAGAATCTTAATTCAAAATAGTAAACAGCACTGATAAGAGTCTGTAAATTTCCCTCTGAAACTTCACAAGCCAATCCTCTATATTCTGTACTGCTCTCAACATTTTTATCTTCCAAGCTCCCACGAACATCCCACTGAGCTCTCAACACTCAATGGCTTTGCCAGCCCAAAGTTCCAAAGCCCTTCCACAGTCCTCCCCAAACACAGTCATGTCTGTTACGTTCATACCTCACAATCCGGATACCAACTTTTGTCTTAGAGTTTTTATTGCTGCAACGAAGCACCATGACCAAAAAGTAAACGGTTTGTCTTACATTTCCACAGCACTGTTCATCATTGAAGGAAGTTAGGACAGAAACTCAAACAGGGCAGGACTCTGGAGACAGGAACTGATGCAGAGTCCATGGAGGGGTGCTGCTTACTGGCTTGTTTCCCCTGGCTTACTCAGCCGACTTCTTTTATCACCCAGGACCACCAGCCTAGGGATGGCACCACCCACAATGGGCTAGGCCCTCCCTCATCAATCCCTAATTAAGAAAATGCCTTACAGCCAGATCTTATGGAGGCTTTTTCTCAGTTGAGGCTTCCTTTCTTCAGATAATTCTAGTTTGTGTGTCAGGTTGACCTAAGATCAGCAAGCCCAGCAGTTAAGAGCACTGGCTGCTTTTGCAGAGGACAGGGTTCAATTCCTCGCACCCACATGGCAACTTCTGAGCTGTCTGTAACTCCAATCTCCCCCTGCATCACAGTGGGCTTTAATTTACCACCTGCCATGTGCCCTGCACTCCTCATCCCCCATCTTTTCTTCACTCTCAGTCTACGAGGCCAAGTGTGTGGCCTACTTGGTGGATGGCACGTGGAATGGGGGCCACAGATGCTGCTGCTTTTTCTGCAGTGCTTCTCTCTCGCTGCAGCCTCCCCGCTCTCTAACAGAAGCCGAGAAAACAAGATGGCTTGTCTTTTAAATCATCTACCATTTATTTACTGAGTTCTTCCTCCATGTGGCCTGAGGGAGACTAGCCTCATGCTTGTCTTTAAGGAGCTCAGAGAGCAGCAGGAGACAGAGGAGTGGGTAGGATTCTGAGGGATCGTGGCAGGTGCAGGTGCTCTAAGACTGCCTCTTCTCATCAGGGAGGCAGGGAGCCTCCAACCTCAAGCTGTCAGCCCAGATCTCCTCAGTACACCGTCAGTGCTGTACGTGTATGTTCCGGTGTGCACGGATGCCTGCCTGAAAATGTGTATGCACGTGTGTGCAGTGCCGATGATGACGGTAAGTGAGATGAGCTGCTGCCTCTTCGTGGCTATGCAGTCCCTCCACCGCTCTTCTCCATCTGGAATCTTTTTTCTTGATGTGTTTTGGATGAGAGTTTTGACCCAACACAGGCCTATAGATGATTAATATAGCATTTTTTTTATTTAAATTTTTAAAAATTTTATTCGTATGGGTGTTTTGCTTGCATGTATGTCTGTGCACCATGTGAGTACCTGGTTCTCACAGAGGCCAGAAAAGGACATCAGATCTCCTGGAACTAAAACTATAGATGGTATGAGCTGCAACATGGGTGCTGGGAACTGAACCTGGGTCCCCTAGAAGAACAACAAGTGCTCTTAACTGCTGAACCATCTCTCAGCTCCAGATAGCAGTCACAAACATCTATCTATGTATCTATCTATCATCTATCTATCTTTTTTTTTTCCTGAGATAGGGCTTCTTTGTGTAACCATGAATGTACTGGAACTTGTTCTGTAGACCAGGCTGGCCTGCCTCTGACTTTGGAGTGCTGGACTTAAGGTGTGTGCCACTACCACCCAGCTAATTTTATTTTTAATTATGTGTATTTGTGTGTGTCTGGGTATTACATACAAGTGCCAGGGGAGGCCAGAAGAGGGCACCATATCCCCCGGAACAGCAGTTGCAGGTGGTTGTAAGCTGTCCATTGAGAATACTGGGAGTTGAACTTGGGTCCTCTGAAAGAGTCCTATGGACTCTTGACCACTGAACTATCTCTTCAACCCCTATTTTTTTAAGCCATTAGAAAAACTTTAATTTGAGATGCAGGCTTAAAAATACATATAGATATAACTTTTTATTATTTTTATGTCACACACACACACACACACACACACACACACACACACACAAAGAAAAGAGGGGAATGCAGATGTGGTTCAGTTGAAAAAGTATTTGCCTAGTATGGATGAAGCCCTGGATTCCATTCCCAGCACTGCATAAATGAATTGTGGTAGAACATGCCTGCAATCCTAGCACTTGAGAGGTAGAGGCAGGAGGATCAGAGGTTCAAGGTTATCCTTGACTATATAGCAAGTCCAAGACCAGCCTGGGTGACATGAGATCCTATCTCAAACAAACAAACGAAAACAACAAAAAGAGAGACTGATAAAACATGCCCATGACTCATTTGGCCCCCTCTGCCTTCCCATCCCACCCATGCTTGAACCTGGCACCTCTCACATGCTAGGCCCAGCATTTCCTCCACTGAGCTACACCCCAACCCTCAGCATTCTGCCATTTTTGAAGAAACGGATTCTTGATGAGTTGAGTAAATTAGATATTTTGCAAAACACTGACTGCAGTTCATTGAATGCCTATTGTTGTTTTTCTTTCATAAAAGAAGTGAAAAATAGATTTTAAAATATTTACTGTGTGTGGGAGTAGCTGCTGAAGACGCTTATTATGTATGTGTAGCACTCAAAGGTGCCTGGCAGAGAATTCAGATTCTTAGGCTGTACAGTAGTTGGCGAGCGAGACAGCCGCGAGCCTGTCTCTTCTGGACCTTAGCATTCTATGGCTCTCTTATCTGTGACAGACAAAGCCCATTTATAACTTTTGGAGTCTGACTTCGAGTGCGGTGGCAGAGATTCAGGAATGTGTTTGCTAGGAGTCACTCAGAAAACAAGGCCTCCTTGTCTTTCCTCCTGACTCTCAGGACTCGCTCTGAAGGAATGTCCTCAAACCCATATTGCCCGTAACCTCCCTCACAGTGGCTATGATACTCTAGGGGAAACGCTGGAACCTGGGGGTCAAGAGATGTGGATTTGTGCTCTTGACCGAGGCTGTGTGGTCTCCAGAAAGTTACTTCCCTTTCCTGTCTCCATTGTTTGGGTGCAGGTGGGTTTCCACTTGGGTGTTCTCAGTGGATACTTCCAACTCTGAATGGCTGTGGTTTTTGGCCAAGTGCAGGAAGGAGTGTTTAACATGTGCATCATCACCTGCTCACTGGCTTGCAAAGTCTCGAGTGCATGGATGTACTCTATGAAGGCCAACGGTTTCCTCTAAGTTCATGAGTGCTTTATCAGTGTGGTCAGCTGTCAGCAGGAGATGCCTCAGACCTACAGAAGGTTCTGGACTCTAAGTCAAAGCCTCCTTCACTCAAGCACAGATTCCAGCTAAGCCCTGAAGGTCCCCTGGCTTTTGAGGTGCAGATGAGGTCCAGAGTTAAACCAGCCCTTGGCTTTCTTTCCACATTAAGAGCCCTGTACTCATGGAGATCCACATGTGTGGGGATCTTCCAAGCACCCAGAGAAGCTTGCGAACATGGGTGGCTATGTGACTTAGAATCAGTTGGGATCTCTTGGCCTGCCCTGTACCCTGTCAACTTTCTCTTCCTTATTGGCTTCTCTCCTCCTGTTTTTTGATGTACTCCTAGTTCCCAGCACAATTTAGGTGCTGCAGTCTGCAAGTGCACATCTCAAAACCTGCCAGGAAGGGCTGGAGAGATGCTCAGTGGTGAAGAGCACTGGCTTGGGTGGAGTTCAGGGGTGAGGAATCCTGCCTCTGACTCATTGCCTCATAGACTGGTCTTGTGCTGTCCTGTGGTCAGAGTCATCCCGTGAGAACATTCTATGCTATTCAACACAGCACTTTCCCATCTGGGTGCTGTCCAACCTCACTCTGTTACTTCTCTATCACCTATGATGGCACCTTCCCTAGGCCTTCCTCTGGGGACCTCTGATTCTGAGAACTTGGAGCATCTAGGAGCTTGGCTTTGAGCATTCGTCCACTGGGAGTTGGGGCCAGCTCTTTCCTACTGTAGCTGCCATGGTGGATTTTCCCACCTTTTGGTATATCTTCAGATCTGGTCCCAGAAGATGGACCTGGCAGGGAAGTAGAGGACAGAAACCCAGAAGTGGCCCCCATGGCAATGGGCAAGCAGTGCAGTGCTCCTCCATTCTGGAGCACTCCAAGGTGCACTGGCACACAGGACAAGCCAGAGGGGTGATCAGAGTTGTGTAGGGGTGGTGTTGGGGCAGAGAGGAGAACCTGGTGTGGTGCCTTGAGGTGTGACTGAATGGGAAACAGGAGAAAGCAAGAGTAGAGAGGAGGCGGGTATGGGACGCATGCAAGGCACTTGGCAGGCACTTCTCAGGGACCCCACACTCAAGCCTTGGACAGTAAGTAGGTGGGGGGGACACTTGCCGACATGATCCACCTGAACAGGTGTACATGGCTGATGATGACCGAGAAGAGAAAAACACTCCTGGTGGAGAGAGAAAGTCACAAATCCAGGCAGGAGGGTGAACAGCTGGCTGTCTAGTCAGCCACAGAGAGTCACTTAAGGAGGTTTGTCAGGGTGAGCGATGAGGCTTCTGTAAGCTCCTTTCAGCCCCTGGGCTTTGTTGAATAAGCCATAGGGAATCACAGGAAGGTCCTGAGCAGAAGAGAGACAATGGTTGCTACATAGTGAGCTCGAGGTCACCTTGGGATGCAAGAGACTATCTCAAAACAAAGAAACAAACAAAAAAAACACAAACCAAAACAAAACAACCCCCAAGACCCCAATAATACAGGGACCAATAAATGATGGCTCAGGGAGAAAGGGCGCTTGCCACCAATACTGATCACCTGATGTCTCTTCCAGGATCCACACAGTGGAAGGAAAGAATTGACTCTTACAAGTTGTCCTCTGATCTCCACTTGCACAGCATGACATGAATATGCTGTCCCCAGATAAATAATGTAAACAAACAAACAACCAACCCAACAAAATTTCCCAATAACATAGAACAAAGCAAAACAGCAACAACTCCCCCCTCCCCCTTTTTTTTCAAGACAGGGTTTCTCTGTTGTAACTCTGGCTGTCCTGGAACTCACTCTGTAGACCAGGCTGGCCTCGAACTCACAGAGCTCTACCTGCCTCTGCCTCCTGAGTGCTGGAATTGAAGGCGTGTGCCACCACTGCCTGGCTAAACCAATTATCCTTTTGTTTTTTGCATCATGTCTTTACTGTCTCAGGAGTGAGTGTGTTGCATGTGTGTATGTGTTTGCGAGTATGAGGGGTTTTGGGTGCATATGTGTTTGTGTGTGTGTGTGTGTGTGTGTGTGTGTGTGTCTGCAGTTCTCAACTGCCTGGAAGAGTTTTGGAAGATCAGCCCTCTGACCTCTCATAACTTCTCTGGGTGCAGACGGAGGGCATGGGCTGGGACACAAGAGCAGAGGGAACCAATTACAGTTTTGCTCTCCCTGTTCCTTCAAGGAAATTCACTTTTAATTTCCTCTGTGATTATCCTGCTTATTACCAAGCATAGGCTGGTGGCCGGCTTCCCTTTGATTTCTCCTCTTAGTCAGTCTCCCGTATGTCCTTTCCACCTTCCATACCCCCTTTCATTTCTCCTATTTATATTTAGCCCAGACTGCTGAGAAAATGCAAGCCTACGGCCGCACTGGTCTTGCCGCTTGTTCTGGGTCGGCCTTAGGCGCTGTGTCAGCATCCCTGTCTGTGGGACAGTGGCGCCCTCAGAACAGGAGCGAGGTGGCCTGAGCATGCTTCATACTGAGGCCTGGGCAGAGAGCTGAGCCTTACCTCGGAGACCCAGAAGCCTCCTGCTCCTCCCCTTCCTGCTCTGCATGTTCAGATGCAGTCTGACTAGGTAGTCTTTCATCCATTCTACAAATATTTACTGAACACCTACTGTGGGTCAGGTCTGTGACTAGGGAACAAAAGGGCCTATAGTCCCTGTTCTCCATAGCCTGTTCTCCCTCTCCCTCTCTCTCTTTCTGTCCCCACTCCCTCCCCTTGTGAATGCACAAGTATGTATGTGTGTGCCTGTATACCAGAGTCTACCTAGTATTATCATTCCTTAGGAATGTGAGTCAGGGTCTCTCGCTGGGACCCCAGGCTTATCGATTAAACCAGGATGGCTGGCCAAAGAGTCGACCTGTTTCTGCCTTCTCGGTGCTGGGCTTGCGTGTGCGTGCCACCGCACACACGTGAATGTTTTGACATGGGTGCTATGGATCCACCTTAAGTCCTCATGCTCTAAGGCAAGCGCCTTGCCAGACCCTGCCGCCTCTCCAGTCCAGAGCCGCCATCACGGCAACACCTTAGAGAGAAGGTCTGTGTCCCTCTCCCCACCTGATTAGCCTTCCAGATTTTTGCCTGTTGCTCAGCAGAGTGGAAGCTGGGATGCGGCAGGAACATGGTAAGCGTTAACCTCAGGTTCAGGGATGTGTGTGTGGGGGATATCTAGAGAGCAAGGATGAAGGGTTGGGTGCCCTGGAGGGAGCAGGAGAGTCCAAGGCCCCTGGCAGGGTGCACAGTGCATGTAGTGAGGGGGAAAAAAAAAACCTGAGGCAGAAAAGGCCTTTGAGATAATTGAGTTGGTGGCTTTCATGTTCCTCACGCAGACACTGGCCGAGGGCCAGCTCTGCTAGCGAGGGCGTGAACCCTGCCCTGCCCCAGCACACAGGGTGTCGTTCGCCGAAGTCCCTCCCTGTCTCATGCGCTGGCATCTTTCTTTGTTCGCAGATCTCAATTATGCGTATCATCCCGGCAGAAGAGAGGGCTTCGTGCACCAAAGGTCAGCCATATGGCGCCTCGGTCCTGTGATGACTCGATTGCCCTGATGCTCTAGCCAAAAACTTCCTCAGTCCCTGGGCTCAGCAGGAGTTGGGGTGCAGAATTCTACCTGGGCTCCAAGTGCTGGGTCTCTGTATTGCTATTATACTCAGATGCTTAACCTGGAGGGCAAAAGGGATGGCTGTTGCCATGGGGAGTACAGGCTTCACCTGAGCCCCCTCAGAGCTGGTTCAGAGGCAAGATGGTCCCTTGATGAGCTCACTGCATCACTGTGGGCTATTTTTAGGAGCTGGCTCCTGGGATGCAGACAAGCTTGCTGACTTTTGCATCTGGTGCTCAAGGGCCTCCACAGCTTATCGGCCTGTCACTTCCCAAGCCCACTGCCCTAGTTCTGCCTGTCATCTTCCTTTTGTTCTGCCTGCTTTGTCATCTGTACTGGCACCATTTCACTGCAATCAGGGTAGACAAGGTCTCAACAAACACCATCCGGGAAGCAGCTTCCTAGAGCAGCGCTTTGGTTTCTGAGTACTGCTATCATGCAGTAACTCCAGCTAAGCACTGTTGCCTGAATCAGATGTGTGGCCTCTGGGTGCTGGGAGGCTGGAAGTCTGAGGTCAAGGTGTCTGCAGGGCTTTCTGCAAAGGCTGCAGGGAAGAATGGTTGCATCCCCTTCTCCTGGTGGCATTTGGTGTTCCTGGCCTCAAAGCTATAGGATTGCAGCTTCTACCTGTACTATCTCATGGCTGTCTTCTCTGGGATGACTGTGTCTTAGGAGTCTCTTCAATTTATAGGAATACCATGGAGCTGGAGAGAGGGCTCAGAAGTTAAGATCACTTGCTACTTTTTTAGAGGACCTGAGTTTTGTTCCTAACACCCACATCAAGTAGCGCACAACCTCCTGAAACTCATGCCCTCTTCTGGCCTCCACAGCTACCTGCACTCATATGCACATACACATGGAGATACTTGAAAACACACACACACATGCATATAATTAAAAATAAACTAAATCTTAGAAACAAACACTCCTACTCAAGTATGACTTCATTTTTTTTTCCCTCCAGGCTGGTCTCTAACTAATAACTGTCTGCCTCAGCTTCCTGTGAGCTGGAGTTATAGGTGGTGCTACCATGCCTGGTTAGGTCTCATCAGTGTTCCATACACTCTTTCTTGTGGGGTAGAAACTAGGTCCTGGCACATATGAGGCAAACAGTCTGTCCTGAGCTACTTGTTGCATAGAGCTTGGGCTACCCTTGAACATGATACAGAGTTAAGGATGAATGTGACCTTATGACCCTCTCCCCTTTACCTCCTGAACACTGGGATTACAGGCCAGTACTTGGGCATCTAGTTTATGTGGTCCTGGGGAGACAAATTGGGTTTTTGTTCGCATGCTAGGGAAATGCCCTACCAACTGGGCCACACTCCCAGCCCATCCTCAGTCTCATGTTAACAGCATGGAGCATAATAGGCGCTGAGGATTAGAACTCCAACATACCCTTTGGGAGGGCATAATGGGACCTTTACCTATAGCAGATAACAGAGTAGAGGGAGTGGGGGAGTGTGTGGTAGAGGTCTCATCCTATCCTAGAGTGCGTGACCCCATTATTAACACTCAGCTGATAATCACCAAGGCGCTGGTCTTCCTGGTAAGGGCCTGAGGCACATGCAGCTTGGGACTCTTTAAAATTTATTTTTATTTAGTTAAAAACTTTCAAGTTACATCTATGTATGTATGTATGTATTTGTGTGTGTGTGGCCGTGGTGGTGTGTGTCAGAGGACAGCTTGTGGGAGTTGGTTTTTCCCTTCCATCATGTGCGTCCCAGGGCTCATGTGAATTTGAGTCTTCAGGTTTTGTGGCAAGTGCCTTCACCTGCTGAGCCATCTTGATGGCCTTGGAGTTCTCTTTACAAAGAGAAATACATAATGTGAGTACAAAATTAAGGACACAGTGAATACTTACTTAGGATAGGGTAATAAATTGTAACAGACCATGGGGGCTGGAGAGATGGCTCAGTGGTTAAGAGATATGGCTGGTCTTCCAGACGACCTGGGTTCATTTCCCAGGACCTTTATCAGGTGTCTCAAAACTTCATGTAACTCCAGTTCCAGGGGACCTGATGCCCTCTTTTGGCTTCTGCAGGCACTGCACACATATGGAACACATATCCACATACAGACACATACACATGTATAAAAATAATTAAAATCTTAAAAACTTTGTAACAGATTACAAAATTAAAAAACTCAAAATAGCAAAGATAAATATCATTAAGTCCAGAATCATAACTCTGGGTGCTATCGGTGTTCCCTGTGGATTCTGAGCCAGAGAAGGTGGGTCACACGGTGGGGGCTGTGTGCAGATGTGGAGAGTCGGGACGGATAACTGTTTACCAGTGCTCACGGAAGCATGTTGTTACTGAACACTCAGCATGGAGCACTGCTGCCTTCCCTCTTCACCTCCCAACTGGGTGTTACTATGCAAATACCCTACAACTGGGTCAGGACACTCACCTCTGCAATCTGGGGGTGTCTTCAGCTCCAGGTTGGTGAGCAGGGCTCTGTGTCTCAGGCATAGTGACATCAGCCAAGGCTGTAGCTGTTGGCAATGAAACCTCCCTGGATGAACTTACGTGAATTGCTGTCCTAGCGGGAGGCAGACTGCAGCAGAGTCTTCTGCCAACATACCTTTCCCCAGGCAACCCACAGAACAGAGCTGCACTGCAAGCACGGTGACAGAGGCAGGCTAGAAAAGGGGAACCTGGCAGAGTGTTTCCCGGGCTTTCTTTGGATTGGGGAGGAGAACAGGAGGGGAGAAAAGGAAGGAGGGAGGTGAGAATGCCAGGTTCAGTGCCAGAGCTGGAAGAGAGCTTTACAGATGGAGAAACTGAGGCACAGGGAGGTCTCATGAGTTCCTATTTTATGAAATGTCTAAAGGTATGTCTTCTCCAGTTAAACCCATACTTTGGGCATTGTACATACTATTTATACGGCCACACCTAGCCTGCTATAAGGAAGGCTGAGATATATAGCCTCTAATTCAGATTGCTCAACATTTGGAGTTTATTATTTTATAGATTCCGGCAACATTTGGTCCTTTCCACCCTCCCTTTTCTTGACAAATGTTTCTTCTAAGTTTTTAAACATTTAGAAAACATTTTGTGTGTATGTGGATGTGATGGTTAGTTTTATGTCAACTTGACACAAGCTATAGTTGTTTGAGAGGAGGGAATCTTGATTGAGAAAATGCCTCCATAAGGTCAGGCTGGAGGCAAACCTGTAGGGAGTTTTCTTAATTAGTGATTGATGTGGAAGGGCACAGTCTCTTATGGGTGGTGCCATCCCTGAGCTTGCGGTTCTTGGTTCTATAAGAAAGCAGAATAAGCAAGCCACGAGAGCAAGCCAGTAAACAGAACCTCAACTTGGCCTCTGTTTCAGCTCCTGCCTCCAGGTTTCTGCCAAGTTTGAGTTCTTGTCCTGACTTACTTCAGTGATGAACAGTGGTACGGAAGTGTAAGCCAAATAAACTCTTCCTCCCCAAGGTACTTTGTTTATGCTGTTTCATCATGATGATAATAACCTTGACTAAGAAGAGGTAGGGGAGTGTGGCACAGAATTTATGTGGAGGTCAGAGGACAGTGCGCAGGATCTGTTCTCTCCTACTGTGTGTACCACAATGATCAAACTCAGGTCATCAGGATGGCAGCAAGTGCCTGCACCCATTGAGCCATCTCACTGGCCCCAGTAAATGCCTCTCAAATTGAATGTCTTTAGGGGGGGCAGTAGAGCATAAGCTGGGGACTTAAACATAATAGATTTGGTTCCTCTTGTTCTTAATGTTGACTGAATTATTTATGTTTCTCCATTTAAGAAGTCACTTCAAACCTTAGTGTTTGAAACAACAAAGTGCATGTATGGTTCTGTAGTACAAGAGATGAGCTCAGGAGAGGTGCAGGGTCTGGCTGGGGTATCAGGTAGTAGATAGTTAGGATGTCTTCCTGGGCTAGCATCTCTGAAGATCCAAGTAGACCTCGAGTGTTATCTTCCATGATAGGGTTCACATAGCTTTCAAGTTGCTACCTGCCATTGCCAGGAAGCCTTGTTTCCCTCCAGCTAAGTATCTTCCAGGCTCTTGGGGTGTGCCGATGGGAACAACTGGGAACAACTCATCTAAGGAGGAGTAAGTTGGAAGTAGTGATGTCCTTCACAAGCTGGTATCAGCTCACACACCATCAATTGCTCCATTGTATTTGCCAAAAGCCTGTCATTGAGTCTGGTGCACAGTTAGGGGGAGAGGAATTGGGATCCACCTTCTTGAGGGAGTGTTAAAAACACCACAGGGGTATGGGTGTGGATCAGTGGCTCAGCACTGGCCTAGCATGCAAGAAGGCTCTGGGTCCATCCCATCATTGAAAACACAAAGCAACGATGGCTAGCATTTTGGGAAGCACTTTCTGTTTGCAATGTACATAGTTACTTTTTTGTTGCTGAGATAAAACACCACGAGCAAAAGCAACTTAAGGAAGAGAATTTCTTTTGCCTTACAATTCCATGATGATGGGCAGAGGCATGACAAGTAGCAGGCATGGTGGCCAGGACAGGAAGCTGGGTGCTCACATCTTGAGCCACAAACAGGAAGCGGTGAGAAAGCTAACTGCAAGTAGGCAAGACCTGCTTCTTAAACCTCCCCAAACAGCACCACCAACTGGGGACCAAGTGTTCAAATACCCAAGGCTATGAGGGCATTTCTCATACACAGTGCTATGGTGATCCTTTTACATGTACTGCGACACAATTGCTTTCATTGCTTCTCACAATACCCGTGAAATGGGTTCTATTCTCCACCCCTGCCCCCACACATCATTTGTTTCTTCAGGATCTTGTGTAGTCCAGACTGGGCTCATTATGTATCCAAGAATGACCTTAAACTTCTGGTCCTCCTTCCTCTCCCTCCTTCACGGGATTGCAGCTATGCACTGCCATACCTGTTTCTATGTAGTGTTGGGGGTCAAACCCAGAGCTTTGTTCATGCCAAGCAAACATTGTACCTCCTTAGCCATAGCCCCAGCTGTCTTTGTTTTTTTCCTAAGTGGTCCTCACATCTGTTCTGATTTATGGTTCTGGGGAAGGTGTGGATCAATGGAAGCTGGCCTAGTCTCCAGCTTTGTCTGGGAGGAGTCCTTCCTGGAGCTGTGCTCTGCATGTGAGCAGACAGAAGGTCTTAGGACCATTAACTTCTGAAGGGACAGGAAGAAAGTAACCCTTAATTCCTCTTTAATAACATGTGTCAGTGGGTAATGTTTTCAGGATGTCAGTGTTTCTGCAGCTTAGGGCAGCAGGTTGCTATCACTTTTGAGCAATAAACAAAAGACTGCTTTTAATTACTTCTGTGAAATTGCCTGACCCATGCATGATTAAATATTCATTATGTAGAACAAGGAGTTTTCTTTGTATATAGATCCATATTAAATTTAGCTGGCAACCTGCTGACCGAACAGCACAAATAAATTTCTGGTAACAGGCTGTGGTTTGCCAGACTGTTCATCCCTTTTCTCTCTCTCCATCCTTGTTGCTGTTTTGACTTAGCTTTCTTGAGGTTACTTAAAAATGTCTTTGTAAAATTACATTTATCTATCTATCTATCTTTCTACTATTGTGTGTGTGTGTGTGTGTGTGTGTGTGTGTGTGTACAAATCGATCATGGTGTGCATGTGAAGGTCAGAGAACAACTCCTGAGAGTCAGTTCTCTCCTTCCACCTGGGGATTAGATCCAGGCCTGGGGATTCAGATCAGGCTTGGCAGCAAGTGCCTTTCCCATCCAGCCATCTCATTGGCCTTAGGTCACTTTGAACAAAAAACATTTATTAATTTTTTCACATTTATTTATTGGATGTGTTGTAGGGGAAGACAAGTGTGGGATGCATGTAAAGGTCAGAGGATAACTTCCGGGAGTCAGTTCTCTCCTCCTATTGTGTGGTTTCTGGGGATTGAGCTCAGGAGGTCAGCCTTGATGGCAAGTGCCCATCCGAGCCATCTTGCCAGCCCACCCATCACTTTAGTTTCTTTTCGGAAATTGAGATGACACAAAACTCATGCGATGTGCAGCTGAGTATCTTAACATGTTTAACCCAGTGACTCACAGTGTCCTCACAGTAATGTGTACCCACACGTTCTGTAGAGCTTTACACCTTTATCCCAGTAGAGCACTCTATCCCCACTAACTAGTCACACTCCACTTCTTCCTCCTACTAGCTTCTGGCTGTCACTTCACTGTTTTCTGGATATTTCTACCAAAAAGAATTATGTGTGGTCTCCTGTGTCTGGCTTACGCCACTCAGCATACTGTGCTTGCCGTTCATTTACTTTGTAGCCTGTGACAATATTTTCTTTTTTTTTTTTTATGGTTGAATACTATTCAGTTGAATGGACTCACCAGAGTTTGTTTATCTACTCGCTGACACTGACTAAAGTCATGTTTACCTCTCGTCTATGATGTAAGTAAGGTGTTGCTGTGAACAGTCATGTACCAGTTGCTGTGTGGATGTATGTTCTCAGCTTTGCGGGGTAAATACCCTGGGAGGGGTCATGTGGTTGTTCTGTGTTTAACTTTCTGACAACCTGTTGTCATGTAGTCATGGCGTTCCCATGGTGGGGTTTGGGAGTGGGCCAAGAGGGTCCTTAGCCAGCAAAGGGATGCTATGGAGGAAGGGAGTCAGGCTTCACTGAGCAGCAGAGGGGCCCAGGGCTAGTGGAAAGCAGAACTGGTCTTTCATGTCAAAGCAGAAAAGGGTGGTTTCAAATATTAGTGTGCTGTTTGCTACCCTCTGAGTTCACCTCACGGTTGCCCGTTTATGAGATCTTGCAGAAAATTAACTGTATTAAATCAATATAGGGCGCCATCAATATAAGACACAAGTTTCTTCTGGCCCTTTCCTCTCTCGTTCCCTCTATTTCCTCTCTTCATATACTAACTTATTATTTGTTGGTGAGCACCCAGTATCCGAGGCAGCTGAACCAGACTGGGCACACTGCTTCCTAGCCTGGCTGGTGGGGGGGGGGGAGGGGGGAAGGGAGGAACAGCAGCTCTCTGGAGGCTCAGTGTCCTCTTCCCTGTGAAGTGAGATGGGTGTGAAGGTGCTTTGGAGACCATGCAGGAGTGACTTTGTAATAATTACAACTGTAACCAAGTTATCTATTGCTGTTTTAAAGGCACAGATTGGAGGAGTCATAGTTGTAGGAAGTAATGGGGGTTGGGATGCTGCAGAGCAGGGATGGGGCCTACTGCTGCCAGACCTTAGTGACTCCTTGTCTACTCAACCTCTGACTTGCCTTCTGCTCAGAAGGGCTTCGGGATCCTACTGTCCTGCAAGCTTGCTTTATAGGGGAGAAAGCTAAGGCCCAGGAAGTACCTTATCCAGATCTGGCAAACACTAGTTAGTCTTGGTTTTTTTTTTTTTTTTAACTTTTTGGCTATTTAATGAGGTCTAGAAGCCTGCAGGGGGCAGCACAAGGCCAGCGCTTCACCGGTGAGGGACTGGCTCACTGATTCAAGGGCTTTGCAGCGGCGGGGGTCGGGGTGGGAGTGGGGAACAACGATGATGACGATGATGAAGATGGCCCAGAGCCTTCCCAGGTCTAGGAAAATCTTGGTGATTTCTGGAAGGAGCTGCAGGAAGCTGAGAGGTTTGTGATGCCCTGTGGGATGTTGATGCCAGGAAAATGGGGGACTTTGGACTTTATGGTTTCCTGGCCTCTGTAGACCAGCCAGCCTCTTCCCTGAACCCCAAGACCCACTACTGAAATCTTCCTCTTCAAAGCCAAGAGTGAAGTTGGAATTCTAACGTCCCATTTGACTAACACAGGAAGCAAGTTACAGAGGCACACGTGCCCTTGACTTACAGAAAGGTAAACAGAAGCCAGCGAGGTCAAGTGACACTGTCCAAGTTCTGCAGAAAAGATGTCATGTATTAGCTAATTAGCTCTATCTGAAGGCCTCTGAAGATAACTGGCTATGTGGAAAGGGAAGTGGCTCAGTTGTTAGAGAGCTTGCTTAGCACGCACAAAGTCCCGGGTTCAATTCTCAGTGCTGCATGGTGATGCACACAGCTGTAATACCAGTGTTTGAAAGAGGATAAGAAGATCGAGGTCAGCCTCACTTGCCACTCAGTGAGCTGGAGGCTAGCCTGGGATACATAAGACCCTGTCTCAAAATAAATACGTGAATAAATAACTGGACACCTGGCTAGGTTGGTTGCCCTAGCACCTCATAGATGGTGAGAATTAATTAACCGGACTGGGAGAGGCAGAGCCTGAGGCAGCTGAGATCCTGCAATTTGTGACTTTCTTTTTCCTCTAGGGTTCCTTCCTGAATGAGCCCAAGCCTTAGTGGCCAGACCTTGGTGTCTCTCTCAGGCCAAAGATTCAGGTTCCTAGGGGGAGGGAGTGGGGGGTTGGGGTGGGGTGGGGGAGTGGGAGTTAAGATGGATCTCTTGGATCCCTCTAGCACAGGTGTGAGGAATCCTTCAGGGTCCTGCCTTGAGACTCAGAGGCAGATACCACAGCTGGCTCTGTGGGGCTCCTGACCCCACAGCCTTTGCCCCAGGAAGGGCTCTCTGCAGGCTCCTCCCAGCTCAAGGGCCAGCCAGCAAACTGAAGGTACTATTTGCATTTTAATAAGAAATGTAAGATACCACAGGCCTCTAGGACCTAGAGTCTAGGTCCTCAAAGACTGATCATTCCTCCCCAAAATGGCCGGAAGCCAGGCGCTGTCGCTGATGGGACACCCGGGATCGGGCGCCCCTACCGGTACCTCCAAGCGTCACATCACCCTAAGTGCCTCCAGCTTCCGAAGTTCACCTGTTTGGATCCCGCGTTCCCCCAGCTCCTTTCTGGGTCTTTCTCCAAGGACTTGGTAATATGTTGTCTAGACACCGCCGCCGCTGTTTCCCCTCCATTAATCCATTTTAATTGGAAAGTTATCGTAATGCAAACTCTCTTTGGTATTATTTGCGGCTCCGTGTTATTAGAACTTCCCCAACTCCGTTTCCCACCAAATTAAACTTGCTATGGAAGCACAGAGATCAGCTGCTCACATTAAATCAAGCGGAGGTTGTTAAGTGGGGCTGGGGACCGCTTCCTCAGCTGGGTGGGGCACTGTTACCCAGGGCCTTGACAGCGCTGCTTTGCCTCTGTGCTGCGGATTGGGCCTCAGGGCTCTGTTCTCTCGATGTGGCTCAGTTGGTAGAGTGATTGCCTAGCACATCCAAAGCACCGCACAAACCAGGCATGGCAGCACCCGCCTGTAATTCCAGCACTGGAAGGTGGAGGCGGAGACTCAGGAGTTCAAGGCTACCCTCACCTACATAGAAGAGACAAAGCATAGAAACCAGAGCTGGTTCTGTGTCCTGTACACATGCATGCCCGAGTCTGAATCTGGAGGTCCCCAGCAGAGGTTCTCCTGACAGTTTCCAGCTGTTGCCTTCTTTTCCCATGCTAGCACAGGTGAAAGGCGTGGCACCCTGAAGAAAACTGAGAGGCTGCGGTTCTCAAGGGAGTACCCCAGTACAGATATCTGGGAAGAAGTCAGTGGGATTGAATCACTGGGGGCATTGGGTTGAGGGGACTATGTTTTCCCATCAGCTTTCCGGTTATCTCCGCCCACTGGCACTCCCAAGAGCTTCCTGCAGATTCCTTTGTTCTCTAGGAGGGTGGCAGCACACAGCTAGCTCCGATGTTTTGCTTTGGACAGCTAAACACGCTGAGGCCACGGCTCCACCAGGTCAGCTGAGGGGAGGACAGACGCTGAGATAGTATTCCACACTTCCCTGTTCTCTGTGTGGATGGCTGTTGCCTTTCTAGACCAGGAGGGTAAGTGGACATGTGGATGAAAACTCAGAATCAGGAGGTGTTAGCTATTGGGTTGGTGTTAAGGTGTTGGTTTTATTTTGTGTCTTTTGGTTGTTGTTGTTGTGATAAAACAACAATTGGCTAAAAACAGCTTGGGAAGGAAAGGGCTTATTTCGACTTACAGTTGTAGTCCACCATGAAGGGAAGCCAAGGCAGGAACCTGGAGGCAGGAGCTGAGGCAGAGGCCATGGAGGAGCTCTGCTTACTGGTTTACTCTCAGTATCTTGCTCAGCCTGTTTTCTTATATAGCCTGGGACCACTACCCAGGGGCGGTACCACTACAGTGGGCTGGGCCCTCCCATATCAATCAAGAAATACCCCCCAGATTGCCTCTAGGCCAATCGGATGAAAGAGATTCATCAGTTGAGAGTCTCTCTTCACAGGTATACGTAGGTTTGTGTCAAGTTGACAAAAACTGACTATGACAGTAGGCATGGGCCCATCCATTCTAAACTTCCTTTGGGTCCCTGCCATCTTCATTTAAAAATATTTCAAATATTTTTTGAAGTGTATGTACGTTTGAGAAAGTGTTAGATCCCTGAAGCAGAGTTACATGTGGTTGTAAGACACCTAATGTAGGAACTGAACTCTGTGCAAGAGCTGTACGTCCTCTCAACTGCTGGGCCAGCTGAGAAGAGAAGAGAAGGAGGAGGAAGAGAAAGAAGAGGAGGAGGAAGAGGAGGAGAAGGTGGAGGAAGAGGAAGAGGCGGAGGAGGAGGAGGAAGAGAAAAAGGAGGAGAAGGAGGGAGAGGAAGAGGAGGAAGAGGAGGAAGAGGAGGAAGGAGGAAGGAGGAAAAGGAGGAAGAGGACGAATTATGTGATGCTCTCCGTGTGCCAGAGCACTGACTTATGCTTTTGTGGCATGCTCAGTTAGTGTTCAGCTCACAGCCCTTTCTGGCAGGCGCTGTTGCTGTCCCCAGTTTACAGATAGGGAATTTGAGGCACACAGCACCCTCTGCCCCTAATGCTGTCCTGTGACATCCTCAGGGCGACGCTGGCTCAGTCTTTCATCTTGTGGAGAAAAACAGCCCAGAGAGAGAAGGGTCCTTTGGAGGTGCACGGTGTCCTTAACTGCACTAGGGCCAGACCTGGGGTTCTGCCTGCTCTCAGGTCACACTCTCCCTCCAGCAGCAGTGCTTCTGGGCTACAGTGGCCACAGGGCTCATTACAAATGCTACAAATTGAAAGAAATAGCTGCTCAGTTACAAATTAATAACAGATTTGTTTGTCATTAAGGCAGCACTATTTAATAAAATTAGTTCAGTGGAGCATAATTACTTTCATATAAAATTCCCCCTTAAAAATTACTTTGATAAATCCAAGCCTATTAAGCAGGCGGGTGTAGAGGCTCTGGGGTGTGGGATGGCTCTGAGCTTTGGTTGTATCCCTGGTGGGACATCCCGAGGTCAGGAGTCCAGCTCCTGAAGCATTTGATTTACAGACTTGACCACTAGAAGGCCCTGTGGATAGCAGGAAGATCCGATTCTACAGAGAGAAGTATAGAAAGCCTTGTGTTTTCCCTGTGGCTGGACTCAGGACCAGGTTCACCCTGACTAGGCCAGCCTGGCCAGCCTCTCATGGGCAACTCTCACAGCAGGGTTTCCAGTTCATCCTTTAGCTTAGAGACTGTGTGTGTGTGTGTGTGTGTGTGTGTGTGTGTGTGTGTGCATGCTTGTGTGTGTCGCTCAGATGTATGTACACAGGCATGTTGGATGTCAGAAGTTCACACTGATGCCTTCATTGATAGCTCTCCATCTTACTTTTTGAGATGGAGTCTCTCATTGAGCCTGGAGCTCACCAATTCAGCTAGGCTGTTGGCTAATGAGCTCCAGGGACTCTGCCTCCCCAGTACTGGGATTACAGGTAAGCACTACCATGGCTGACTTCTATGTAATTTAGGGGGATCTGAACTTAGGTCTTCATATTTTTGATGACTAAGCCATCTACCCAGACCCTGCTTCTTTGAGATAGAGTCTTGTTAGATCATGTTAGTCTTGTTAGTCATGACATCATGATCCGCATGCTTCGGCCTCCTGAATGCTGGTCGGATAAGCATGTCCTACCATACCCAGCCCTATAGGACCAGTCTTAATCTTCTTGTTCAAAGTCCTACAAATCTAGCCTGTGGTAATGTAGTGAAAACTAACCAAACGGGAGGGGGCACCAAGAGATTGGGGCGTTGGGCAGACAGTAGATGCTAGGTAGCCTGACTACTCTATGTTCTTGCTCCTCAGTGACTTCCTCACACAGTGGGAAACTTTCCATTTTAGATAGGAGCAAGGCTCCTAGGACATTGCAAGTGCCATGGGGACCTTGCTTCTGCAGAGTCTGACCATGCCACAGCCTTGGCTCTTGGCTGGGACCCTGCCCTGGATGAAACCTCCCTGTCCTCTGCCCAGTGACTTGGTTTTAAGATCCACCCACTTTCTCGCTCCCAAGTCAGCCTTCCATGACGGTTCTGCAGCTCTATGAGGCAGACCTCAAGAGAGCATCTCTAACAGGAGTGGCTTATGCGGCTAATTTGTAAGACTTTTTTTAATTTTAAAAATAATTTGGTGAGTGTGCTCACATGTTCTCTTGGAGGTCAGAGGACAACTTCTGGGAGTTGGCAGTCATCTTTACCTGCCATCTTACTAGCCCCCTCCTTTTTTTTCCTATTTTTTACAACTGGATCCTGGTTTTAGGGTGTTGCTCCTTTTCCCCACTCTTCTGTGCAAAGCATCCCTAGAAATAAAAGATATCTGCATGGAATGGAACTTCAGAGATCAGTGGGCTCAGGCTCCTAGTTTGCGGATGGGTAAATAGAGGCATGAAATTACTGAGTTGGCCACACTAGACCTGGCTCTCCCTCTCCTCACCTCCAGGCTGGAGGCTGCCCCGCCCCCCAGCCCTAGCTCGTGCTTGCCTGGGTTTCTGCCTTGCCCTTCTCTGGCCTCCCCAGCCTGTCTGTCATTTCCTGAACAACATCTGTGTTACCAGGCTCCTGGATTTTGGCCCCGAGGACATGGTTAAGGGAAGTTGTTCAAGCAGAAATGTGCAAGTTGGACCCATAAATCTTTCCTGCACAACTTGCAGGCACATGATCCCCAAATGGCCCCACAGGAAACGGGTGGAAGGAAAGTCTGCTGAGTGGGTACGGTGCTGCAGGACTCCAGAGGCACCATTCAGGGACCACATCGTCGTGGGCATTGCACAGTGTATAGACTGTACAGCTGTGTGTCGTGCCCTGTGTGTGTCTGGGGTGTGTGGGCATAAGCAGGTGTGTAAGCGAAGGACCCAGCTTAAACTGCAGGGAGGTGGCTGAGACACAGAAGGAGGAAGTGTGGCCATTCAGGCTTGTCACAGAGAATAACTAGGATCTGCAGGTTGTTTCATTGGTCCTTTCCTCTCATTTGAGAAGCAGCGAAAGCAGCCTGGGCTTTCCCAGACTGTGTGATAAGAAAACACTGAGACACTTCCACAGCAGACAGTGTCTCTGAAGGCCAATGGTGACACCAGTGCTCAAGTAGATGACAGAGCTCCTCGAGTTGGGATGAGGGGTCTGGGGCTAGCTACACTCGGATCCACTTTGACCTGAAGCCCTTGGCTCATAGCTGCTAGGAAACGATACCTTTTCTAGATGTCATACCAGTGACTGCTAGGGAGCCAGAGTTGCAAGTTCTGTGGTGGGTGCTGCAGCTCCCCCTACTCTGCAGAGGAGGGAGGACATTCGCTTTGGCCCTCAGTTTCCCCTGGTCTTCTCATTCCCAGACTACCAGGGTGGCCCTCCTGGAGGCCTCTTGGTCACCCAGGCAGAGGGCTCAGGAAGGGGACTGGCACAGCAGTGCCCCAGCCCCCTCTGCATCCCCTGGTTCCTTCTAAAGCCCCTTCTGAAGGGGACCTCAGAGCTCTAATGAGTTGAGGGCCTTTAGAGCAGCCCAGGCAAACCAATTAGGTTTGCTTAAAAATATTGTATTCATTAGCATGAAAATAAAGCTGAACTTTTTAGAGATAATTGCATCTTTTAAAATGTAGTAGTCTTTGTCTAGGCTTGTCTCATAAATATGCATGCTGCATAATTCTTTTGGAACCGTGGTCGCAATCATGAGTGACACACAAATGCACCCAGGGTGTTAATATTCTGACAAGAGCGGAGCCTCTTGGGCAGGCAGTGGCACTGGCGGGGCCTCTGGAGGCGTCCCTGTAGTCCCCAGCTGCAGCCCGCACCAGTCTCGGGAACAGAGCCCAGTCCAGGGTCCCCATACCAGGCATCAGCTCCAGTTCTCAATGGCTCTCTTTTGTGCTACTACCTCCATGGAAAATTCTAGGGCTCTCCTCAAAAGGCAGAGAAAAGGGGAATAGAGGGTTGAGCTCAATTTACAGCCCAGGAAATTGAAGCCTGGGAATGAGAGTGCACTGGGGGGGAGCAGTGGAGGTTGCCAAGGTCACCCAGCAGGGATGGGATCAAGGTCAATTTGGTCCATGCTGACTATGCTCTTTATTCCTATAGGGCTAGGACCCCATTTTCATGTAGTGGGGAAGAGGTACTTTCCAAGTTGATTAGCCTGCATGGTTGGGGAAGGGGCCAGCACGTCTGGCCCTATTCACTTCAATGCTATTGGTTGCCCTTGAAACTGCTGCAAATCCCCACATCAGCTTCTTATACTTCTTAGAAACACCTCAGCTACCACAGGCTCCTATCCTGCTGGGCATTTATTTATTTATTTATTTAGTGGGATGGGGAGTCTTGTGTATGCCATAGCATGAGCCTGGAGGTCAGAGGACAATCCAGAGACTGGTTTTCCCCTTCCATGTGGTGGGTTCCGAAGTGAACTCAGGGGGTGAGTTTAGCTGCAAGTGCCTTTGCCTGTGGGACATCTGTTTCTCTGTCTCCATTTCCTCCCAAGCAACACTGCTGTCTGCCCAGGCAAACCACGAGCTTAGGGAAGATTCTCTAAGACCTTTCTGAAAGACCCCACGACCCCTGCAATGCACCCAGAGTGGGCTGGTCCTGTGAGGTTAGGGGGAAAGGGAAGTCTAGTGTTTCTTGCAACACACTGCCCACTTGAGTTGGTGAACTGGTCACAGAAATGCAGTACAAAAAGGGGGCTGTGTAGGGCGGAGGCCCACTCGCTGCTGTTGTTGGTGGGACCACTGAGGAGAGACTTGGAGTAGGGGCTGCAGTGCAGTCTATTCTGCCCTAGCTGACCCTTGAGGGCATTTGGCTTTTGCTTTTCCCATGTAGACAGCAGGGGCTTGACTCTCTCTATCTGTCTGTCCATGGCTACTTTTTCTGCTGATAGAAGCTGTGTGGTTATCTGCTCCACTTCTCACATAGGTAGGTGTATATCTGGCCTCTTTGGTCCAATCCATCTGTCCATCTGATATGTCTTCTTCCAGGATTAGCTATGCTAATTGATGATGATTATGAACAGACTTCGATATTGAGCCTAGTGGGTTTAAAAATTTTTATTTAATTTTACTTTATGTATGCTGGTGTCAGATCCCTTGGAACTGGAGTTATTGACAGTTGTGAACTTCCATGTGGGTGCTGGGAATTGAACCCAGGCCCACTGGAAGAGCAGCCAGTGCTCTTAACCACTGAGCCATCTCTCTAGCCTGAGCCAAGTGGGTTTTAAAGGTTTTTGTTCTAGTTTGTTTTTTCATTACTGTGATAAAACCCTGACCTCAAACCATCTTGGAATGGAGTTTATTAGCTTACAGGTCACTGTTCATTACTGAAGGAAGCCAAGGCAGGGACTCAAGGCAGGAACCTGGAGGCAGGCACTGAAGCAGAAGCCGTGGAGGAGCTTACTGGCTTGCTCTCCATGGCTTGCTCAGCCTGCTTTCTTAACAACCCAGGATCATCTGTCCAGGGGTGGCACTGCCCACAGTGGGCTGGGCTTCCCATACCAACCATCAAGACGATGTCTCATAGATTTGCCAGAGGGTAATCTGATGGAGACAATTCATCAATTGAGGTTCTTTTCTTCCTGGGACCTCTAGTTTGTGTCAAGTTGACACAAAACTAACCAGCACACTTTTCTCGTTTATTCTCATGAACTTCCTTTTCAAATTTAGACAACTTACAATTTAGAGACTTTTCAAGTTTCAAAAAAATATCCCACTAGGATCTAGATTGGAATTTGTCTTACCTACTTTTCTATTGTTGTGACAAAACACCATGACCAAAGGCATCTTGTAAAAGAAAGCATTTATGGGGTGGGGGTCTGGGAGGGACTTATGTTCCTGAGGATTACAATCCATGATCACTGTGGTGGGAAGTATGGTAGCAGGTGGGTAGACAGGCAGGCATGGTGTTGGTGCCATAGCTGAGAGTATATAATCCATAAGCATGAGGCAGATAGAGATAGAGAGAAAGAGAGATAGAGAGATAGGTAGGTAGGTATGTAGGGAGATAGATAGATAGATAGATAGATAGATAGATAGATAGATAGATAGATAGATAGAGAGGGCTAACTAGGAAGGGCATGAGGTTTTGAAACATCAAAGCCTACCCCAGTGACACACCTCCTCCAATAAGGCCATACCTCCTAATCCTTTCCAAATGGTCCCACCAACTGTGGACCAAGCACTTAAATATATAAGCCTATGGGGGCCATTCTCATTTAAACCACCACCAGATTATATTAAATTTAAACATTAACTGAAGGAGTTTCTATCTTTACATATCAAATTTCCCTTTTATTTCTCATATACAATTACCATTCCATGCCCCACCCATTTGTCCTGAGACAGGGTTTCTTATAGCCCAGGATGACTTCAAACTTGCCATGTAGTCAAGGATGATCCAGAACTTCTGATCCTCTTGCCTCTACCTCCTGAGTGCTGGGATCACAGGCATGCACCACCATGCCTGATTTATGTGATGCTGTAGATTAAATCCAGGGCCTCATGCATGTTAGGCAAGAACTGTACCAGCTGAGCCACATTCTCTAGCCCTGCCCTCCATCCTTGCCACACGTTTAAAAAGAACATCTCTGCACTCTTACCTGCATTCCGGGATCTGTCTGGTCACACGGATAACACTCTACATGTGTAGTACATACTACCCAGGTATTTCAGACAGACAAGGGCTAGGCAAGACCATCAGGATGGTCCTAAGGGAGAAGCACCAAGCAGAGTGTGCCCAAAGACAGCAGGTACTGGAAATGCTTCATATTGTAAAGAGGGGGAGCCAGGTTGCAGGGAGGAAGTTGTATTTGCCACAGCCCTAAGTGCATAGCTTGGGGCTCTACTTGGGGGTGTGACAGGAGAGGGGCAGAGGGAGGGAATGCTACATGGGCTGCTACCACAACTTGGTTGGTTTTTCATTGCAGGGGATGCTTGGCAGTCACTCTACGACCAAGCCTCTCGTCTATCCCTGTGGGGCTGTCTATGATTCGTGGGAGCACTAAACCGCCTCCACTAAAGTGCAGGCCATGGTGTCGTCTACATATTGAGGTCATGAACTTAAGCAGGAAGGAGACAAACCTTTTCATTCTTTTGTGTAGTCACTTATGAAGTTTAGACAACAAGCCAATCCAAAAGTTACCAAATTTAATGGTGAAGGCAAAAAAGACAGGGACTGGCAAGATGGCTCAGTCAGGAAAGTGCGTGCCATATGGATGAGGACTTCAGGTCTGGTCTGCAGCACCCACGGGAAAGCTGGGTGTAGCAGTGTGTGTCAGTCACTCCAGTGCTGGAATAATGGAGACAGGAGGGTCCTTGGAGCTCACTGGACAGACAGCCTCGCCAACCAATGGGCTCCAAGTTTAGTGCAAGACCCTGCCTCAAAAAACCAGGCATCAAGGAATAAAGACACTCAACATTGAACTCTGAACTTCAAACACACACACACACACACACACACACACATGTGTACATACTTGAACGTGGGCATATAACACCCACAAGGAAAAAAATCATTAAAGAGTAGAAATAATTGACCTAGCAGATGCTGGGACTTTGAAAATATTCGTTATTATATGGTCAGATATTTTATAGCTCATAAGCCTTATGGGACATGAGTGGTTCTCATTCACAGGTGAGAGGACACCATTCAGGGCTTAGGTGATCTTCTCTGCCCCTGCACAGGGGCCTTTTAGTTTCAGGAGCTGGGATTGCACAGTAACCCTTGGTTTCCAAGCCTGAGCATCTTTCTGCCCCTCCGCAGCTGTGCATCTGTATAAAAATGAGCTAGATCCCAGCCCGGGGAGGAGAGGGAAGGCTCGTTCTTGGCCAAGTTTCATTTAATTTTCCATCAGTAGGTGTCAACTGTGAAGTAGTCAGAAATGCTAAAATAACAGCTTAAAAACATAGGCACCAAAATGGAAATGTAATTTTAGCGCGCCTCGCCAGCCCCTCCTGAAGATAAGTGCAGCTTGCGGGGTATCTGTTACAGACATGTAACACTTAAGGACCGAGCTCATAGGAGTAGTTGGCGATGTGCAATTTAGCAACTTGGGCTGTGAAAGAAGACGGGAGTGGGGAGGGAAAGAGCACCATGGGCAGAACACGGAAAACAAAAGGAGATGGAGGGGGAGACCCACAGAGCATGCCTGCTTCTATTCTTGCTAATAGCCAGGGAAATGGCTTGTTAGATGAAAGAGGCTGGTCTGTGAGAGACATTATCTCAGACATGCCCACTTGATGGGCAAGAAGGAGGCTTAGTTAGTCACATACGGAGCCTCTCCTTCAAAACCTAGCAAGGCCCCATCCTCCCCTGCAGTGTGCCCAGAGCTGGTCCTGTGAGTCAGGGGGAGAGAGAAGTCTGCTGTCTCGTGTTTGGGACACAGTGGATGATCTGGTTACAGAAATACAATACAAGAAACAGGGCTATGTGAGGTCAAGGCACACCCTCTGCTGTTGCCAGAAGGAGGGGACAGCTCTTGTCTTGGGGCACTGAGGAAAGAGACCTGGAGAGGGAACACGGGGCCATGGTTGAGGAGTTAAAGTATCGGCTCTGGTCCCAGCTCTGGTTCTGCCTGATTCACTGAGTGAATAGGGATAAATCCATTTCATCTTTTTTGGTTTCAAAGTCCATGTACGGCAATTAGTGCAAATTTATATATTTGTGTACAGGTGCTCTGTGTGTGTGTGTGTGTGTGTACTTGTATTTGTACACATATGAAAGTCAGAAGTCAATCTTAGCTGTCCTTTGCAACAAAGTTACTCTTTAGAAAAATACACTGTTTATTTGTGTGTGTATGTGTCCCATGGTGACCGTGTGGAGGTCAGAGAATGGATTCTCTCCTTCTACTCTGTGGGTCCCAGGGATCAAACCCAGGTCATCAGGCCTGGTGGCAAGGGCCCTTACCTGCTGAATCACCTTGCTGGTCCCACAGGCTTTCTCACCGGGACCTGGGGCACTGTGATTCGGCTAGATGGGTGACCGTGAGCCTCAGGGATCCTTGAGTCTCTGGCTCCCCTGTGCTGGAATCACAAGTGTGTACCACCAACTAAACTTTTTTCTTAAACATAGGCTTGAATTCAGGCCCTTGAGAGTGCTTGCAAGGCTAAGCGCTTTTCTAATGAAATTTAAAAAAAAACAATTTTTAAGAATATTTATGAATGCTTTGTCTGCATAAATGCCAAATGTCTGGTGCCTATGGAGGCCAGAGGAGGGCATCAGATGCCCTGGGACTGGAGTTACAGATGACTGCAAGTTGATATGAGGGTGCTGGAACTGAGCCGGAGTCCCTTGGGAGAGCAGCAAGTGCTCTTAACCACTGAGTCCCACATATTATATGAATTAGAGTTTCTATTAGAAATTCAGCTCTTCTGGCTTATTCAAAGGGGCTATAGTTACTGGTTGGGGAATTGTGAAGTCCAGAGGCAGAAGAGGTTCAGGTGTGGCTGGATCCAGAGGCTCGTGCAGAGTTCTTTGGGGGAATTTCTCCCTCCTCATCCTTGGCTGGTTCTTCTCCTCTGGCGCAAGACTATCTTTTGTGATAGTTCCAACAGATAGGCCTCTAGCAGCTCAGCCACACTAAACCACAAAGAATGAGTCTCTTCCAGAAATTGAAGCTTCAGGCAACAGCTGAAAAGGATCAACACAGGCAGGGCTGTTGCTGATCTCCGTGAGGCCTTGAACGGATTTCAGATCAGCTGGAGCAAGGAGAGGAGGGTAGTACATTCCAAGGAGGGTCAAAACGGTGCCATTTGCTGGGCCAGAACATCTGTGAGCCCAGGGTAAAAGTGCAAATGGAGGCCATTGCACAGATGTCTGAATATCACAAAAGCAGGGCTCACTAGCAGTCTGACCTAAGAAATAGGTTTATCTGCTCATCTGGACACATGGATCTGCTAAATAATCTAGAAGGTAGGCTTCAGCTGAGGATTTGCACAACATATGGCATTTCATGTCGGGATGTCATGGATCTATAGCCATCGCTCCTTTTCCTACCCCAGCTCCGTTTCCCTCACTGTAAACACTTCAGTGAAGACGGCCCAGATCTGATCACAGCCCCACGTAAGCAGCTGGCCTAGCTGTGCATATTACCTGGCTCCCTTTCACAGGCCTAGCCTGGGGAGAGGCTGAACAAGTCCCAGCTGAGCAGGAGTTCCAGGTTTCTAGGTTCTGGAGGATTCTGGAGGGAGTCTGGAAGAAGTGTGCAGTCTCTGGTGGGCATGTCCCTTTGACTCTATGGATGGGCTGCTTGCTAAAGGAAGGGGGGGCGCTGGGGGAGATAAAGCTCTTGCTGCACAAGTACAGGACTTGGGTTCAGTCCTACACATGAGCACTTGTATACCTGCATGTGTACACAGAGAGAGAGAGTGAGAGAGAGAGAAAGAGGAGGAGGAGGAATAGGAGGAGGAGGAAGAGGAAGGGTAAGAGGAGGAGGAGGAAGAGGAGGAGGAAGAGGAGGAGGAGGAGGAGGAGGAGGAGGAGGAGAAGAGAAGGATTTGGCCAGAGAAAGGACCAGAATGGGGTTGTTTAGAGACAGGGTAAAGAGCAGGGCTACCAGCTCAGTTCTGGGGCTGGCCATGGGTGGAGGAGGCTTGAGTGAGTTGGGTGAGGTGAGATGAAGGGGTGAATTTGGAGGGAGAGTGGGTGATTCAAACGAGAAAATACGCTTGGGTGTCAACGAAGAAGGCTCTTGGGACTTGTCCCGACAGGCAAAGGGGAGCCTGAGGCGGCCTGGGCAGGCTCTGGCAGGACTGCATAGGTGCAGGGAGCTCTTTTCGCTTGCCCTCTAGCACTTAGCAGATGTCTACCACTCTGCAAATTCATTGGCATTTAGTTTTGATGTGAGGACAGGTCTTTTGGGAACTGAGTACCATCCTTGCCCCAGACTCATCCTTTCTGATCCTCCTGGGCTTCCTGTGCCAACGGAACATTTCCTGGTCTTGCCATGGCTGGCTTGGCAATGGGTCCCCAAGGCAGGTCTATTCCTCCATCATGGGGACATACATGTGTGGTCTCCACATGTTGATAGGAAGACAAGATAGACGACATGACTTGGGTGGGGAAGCTGGGCTTAGGAGGAAGACTCTTTACTGTAACCCTCAGGGATTACTGCTCTTGAGAATCTATCTAGAACCCAGTCACTTCCCCTGTCTTCTTGTGTCCAGCTTAGGCTGGCAGCCAATTTATACTTAACCCTCAGCTGGATGTCCCAGGCCTTTCCTTCTTGGCCCCTTCCCTTGGGCTATGATTGGCTCAACAGTCTGTTAAACCTGGGGCGTGGCCATCAGTGATGGTGGCCCATCTCACTCACAGTGTTTGGAGATGAAGACGCCCCTGCAAAGGGCTCAGGAGTTGAAGACTTGGGTGCCCAGCTGGTAGTCTTATTAAGAAGTGACTAGAGGGAGGGAGGGACTGGCAAGGTGGCTCAGCAGGCAAAAGTGCTTCCTGCCAAGCTGAAGACCTGAGTTCGGTCTCTGGGACTCACATGGTAGAAGGAGAGAAGAGAGTCCCGCAGGCTGGCAGGCTGTCTTCTTATTGCCACGTGTGTGCCATGGCATGAACATACACACACACACACACACACACACACACACACACACACAAATAAATGAAAAGGATATGTAATTTAAGAAGCAACTGGGGACTAACTGAGATGGTTCAGGATGCGTCCCAGATAAAAAAGAATGGAGCCAGCTGACCTCAGGCTGACACTTTTGAACCTGTGAACCCAAACAAATCTTTCCCCCATCTGGTTGTTTCTCTCAACAATCTGGTATTATGTCAGGGTGAAGAAAAGCTGACCAGCTCAAAGTAAAGCCAACCCTTGACAAAATGGACAGGGCCTGAGCCCCCCCGGGAATCTAGTGAAGGGCATTCTGATTTAAGGGTCTCCGTTTCAGTGAGCTTCTGGTCCATGAGTCTGCAAGTGGAGGGTCTCATGGGGAGATGAGATGCCTGGCAGGGGGCCACTTGGATCTTCCGAGTCCATTTTAGAGTGACCCAAACTAGGGCCCTGTTCTGGTTTGCCTGGCACTGTCTGAGTTTTCAAACTGAAAGTCCCACCTCCCAGCAATTCCCTCAGTCTTGGATAAGGCAGAACTGTTGGTAACCTCCGTTTCCTCCCAGGCCCTTCTTCCTTGTGGCTGCCTCCTTAGCTAGCCTGGCTTTCAATTATCTTTTTGAGACAGGGTCTTCCTATGAATTCAAGATCTTCCTGTCTCCACCTCTGGAAAGCTGGAATCACAGATGTGTGCCATCAAGCCAGCCTCCTTAACACTGTTAGATCTTACATTTATTTATTTATCTATCTATCTATTATTTATTTATTTATTTATTTATGCGTCTGACATCACCTTTATCCACTGAACCATCTCACAGGCCCCTCCTTGGCACTCTTCCTGGGCTCCCCAAGAACCTGAGTCTGAGCTGCTGTGTGGGTCAGGAGTCACACGGAGGCACTTTGGGACTGGAATCCTCCCTTCCTAAAGGGTCTCTGTGACCCCTGATGTGCCCTCAGTGGCTGCAATAGCACCAGGCAGCTAGTAGAGTCTCGATGCCCAGCTAGTGCTTCTCAGCCCTTGGCACGCACCTGGGGAAACATAAGCTGCAAACTTGGGTTCCAGGGGTTTGGGGTGGGCGGAGAGTCCGTGTTGCTGAAAGGTCTCAGAGGAAGTTCTGGGTTTGGGGGCAGAGTGAAGGCTCCTTTGTAGAGAGAGGGGAGCAGGTGGGAATGTCCCAGGCTCTGAGAAGGGCATTCTGCTCTGGAGTAATTGCGTAGACAGCCAGCTGGTCCATCAGACTGATTGACTCCAAGAAGATGGTGGCCCAGACCACACTTACCCTGTCCTGTGTTGGCTTTCAGAAAGAACTCCCCCTCCTACTCTGATACACTGTCTCTACAGCTGGCTCCAACAAGCAAAAGATTTCTCTCCAGAGCTGGGCTCTGTTTGTCTTTGCACCTGCTCTAGCAGCTGTTGCCCACGCTCCCGTTAATGGCACAAACGAAGTCTCTAATGGTGGGGCGTAAGCCCTGGTTGGCAGCAGGGCTGTGGTGTGGGATGTGCAGACAGATGGGAACTCCTCCAACTGCTGGGATCCAGGCTGCACTTCCAGCCAGACAGCCAGCCAGACAGTGGGTCAGCTGGCCAGATAACCAACTCAGAAGCATTCACCCTCCCGGGCATCTTTGGGGCACTCAGATGTGTAGTCAGGTTCTCAGGCCTTCTGGAGCACCTGCCTTGGCTGAGTCAGGAAGACCTGGACACAGAAGAGACTTCAAGAATAAGAATGGGAAGGCAGTAGGCAAAGTGCTTACTGCACAAGCAGAGAATTCAGGTCGTCAGTGTCCTCGTAGAAGCCAGGGTGGTGGAACCTGCCTGTAGCCTCAGTACTGGGGAGAGGTATGGAAACAGGTGGCTAGTTATCGGGGCTCAAGTGGGGAGCTCCAGGTTCAATGAGAGATGCTGTCTCAAAAACTAAGGTAGAGAACATCAGAGGAAGACACAGATGTTGACCTCTGCCTCCACATGTTCTCTCTCTCTCTCTCTCTCTTTCTCTCTCTCTCTCTCTCTCTCACACACACACACACGCACACACCAGAATGAGATAAGATCAAGACCCTAGGTGGCGTGCACATGGAATCAACTAGGAGTCCTCCAGGACTTCTGAAGGACTGGAGTATTTCTTCCTCTGATTGACTTAAATAGTGTCTTAAATTTGAGACAGTTGCTCTGAGCCAAACAATGCACTCATGCATTAAGGAGTTGTGACATAGATGTGCATAGTGACACACACTTTGATCCCAGCAGTTGGAAGGCAGAGGCAGGTGGATCTCTGTGAGTTCGAGATGAGAGTGACAGCCAGGACAGCCAGGCCAGGACTACATAGTGAGACCCTGTCCCAAAAGAAAAAAGAAAAAAAAAGTTGTGACATGAAAACTTTTCCAATGTATGAAAGTAAAATAAAATTATGTGTGGCACGGACTTCATGACCTGCCTTCAGTAAGAACTCTTGACGATTGTCAGAGCTTGCATTTACTGGTGCTTCTGAAGTTTGGAATTTCCAGTTTTTAAAGACAAATAATACTCTCTAATACCCAAAACTTAGCATTGCTGTACTGATGCCGGCGATTGGCAGATTCGCTGAGGCCAGAGTGACATTTTGCTGTGTCCCATGGAGCCACCAGGTTTCTCATACCCTTCTGGTGTCACTTTCTGATTTCTCTTAGCAGGAGAACCCATTCTGGTCTCCTCTCTCTGACTCCACCCACAGTGCAGAGCCGGGAGGTGGGATTCAGACCCAGCCCAATCAGAGATTTCCCTGGCCACGGTGGTTGGTTCTGGGGCGGTCATATGACCCAAAGAGAAGAGTCATATTTTGGGATGAGTTCACATTCTCCCTGAAGGATGGGAAGCTGAGAAGGTTCCCAGGGCTCCATAGAGGAACAGAACTCATGGAATGAACAGGTATTACACAGGGATTTATTAGATTGGATTACATGACAGGGTCTGGGTAGTTCAACAAGAGCTGCCTGTTTGCTGGAGAAGCTCAGTGCCTGTTAGCTTCTCAATCCATGATACTGCATGCCTAGGTCCTCATCTGGCCTGGACAACCTGGAGGATTTTTGGAGAGCCATTGGTCTTCAGCCCACATAGGAAGGCCGGATATGCTGGGTTCTGTTGTAAGCAACGGTTGGCAGTGGCGGCAGCAGCATCAGAAGCAGCAAGGATAACAATGCGTAGGCACACTCATCAACAGGAAGCAAAGCAGGCAAATGAGCAGCGTTGCTCTCCTCCCTTTGACCTCTTTATATCCGGGCACCACCCACTCTAAGGGTGTCTTTTCTCCCTTCAGTCAACCCTTCCCAGAAATGCCCTTCTCACAGGCCCGCCCAAAGACTTAGTTGATTTTTGATCCTGACCATTACAGACGGTGTAAACCAGGAGTGACCACTAGAGGACACTGTGTCTGAGAGGTTGGCTGGGCAGTTCCCACTCCAAGTGGGAAGGAGCTTAGCCCAGAGATAGAAACCAGGCTTGCTCAGGCGTCAGATAGTTTTTATTTTAGTGGGTTTAAGCTACTTCTGTGCTTGTTATGTGTGACTTAAAGAGTCATAGTTGATATAAGGGCAAGTGTCCTTCACATTCTTGCTTGGCAGACAAGAAGGCTTGATCTGTGAAAGAGGCAGTAACGATTTGAACTGGCAATCAGAGGGTCTTGTAGATCTAGGGCAGAGTAAGTGGCAGAGATCTGCCACTGGATCATTGGATGGCTGATGGGTGGTGGGGTATCCTTGGGGAGTCATTTACTACAGAATAGCAGACCTGGAGGGGAAGGCAATGGTCTTAGTGTGCACTACACAGGGGAAGGGGGATGCAGTCTGGGGAGAGAGTCAGACACACACACACACACACACACACACACACACACACACACACACAGATAGACATATAGACACATACACAGAGCAAGCTGAAGATCAGTCTTGATATAGAATAAAATCAAGCAGTCACTCACCAGCAGCCACAAACCAGCCACCCTAAAGGAAGCTTCAGCAAAAGACATAGCGCAGCAGGTGGTGTCACCCCAGGTGACCCAGGTGGAAAAGAAGGCCATTTCCTGTCACTCAAGTGTAGAGGGTTGAGTTAATTTCCTCTAAGAGGCTTCATTGCACTGGTCTCTACAAATCTCTGCTGCAATTAATCCCCCCTTCCATTCTTACTTCACATCTGCAGCGGCCATTCTGATAGCTTTCATACTAACCTGTTTGCACACACTCTTACAAATGAGTTCGTGTTTTATACACACACATCTTTAATGGGTATCAGTGGGGTGACACTGTAGTTCTCAGTCTGCCAATGGCCTTCCCCTGTGGCTTTAGGTCCATCCAGGACTCCGCATGGACATTTGATCCCTTCCCTTTGCCTACCATACATACCTCATAGCAGGCACCCTTCACAGTCCTTCCTGGTGGTCCTGGTGAACATTACCAGGTGGCTGTAGCTTGTGGTCAGCTTGTGGGCCCAGGGGTCTTGCATTTGGAGGGGGGCTGACCTATGGGGGCAGTATGACATATTGGATACTGGAGAGGATAGATGTTATCTCTAAGGCTGACTGGCAGCTTGTGGGATCCCACAGGATTGGACCTGATGGGTATGAATTACTGTTTGAAGCCATAAGTTCTGAGTGACTTTTTTAGGTGGCCTTAGGTGATTGCACAGCCTGTAGATGGGGCTATGTCAGGCTATGAAGTGCTCTTGTACCGTCTGTGATTGTGTGCAGTTTGGAGAACTAATATGTGTTTGTATATGTGCAAACACACTTACGTATGTGTGTAGGTTCAAAAGACAACCTCAGTCTCATTCCTTAGGTTCTGTCCACTTTGTTTTTTTAAGATGTATTTATTTTATGTGCATGAGTGTTTTGCTTGCATATATGTATTTACACTGTGTGTGTGCCTGGTACCTGGTACCAGAAGAGGGTGCTGGATCCTCTGAAATTAGACTTACTGGTGATTGTGAGTTGCCTGATGTGGGGACCAAACCCTAGTCCTCTGCATGAGCAGCAAGTGTTGTTAATCACTGAGCCTCTCTCTAGCCTTACACTTTGTTTTTTTTTTGAGACAGAGACTCTCACTGGCTGGTGAGCTGCAGGGACCTGCCTGTCTCTGCCTGCTGCAAGCTCCCGTGCACAGTTTTCTTTCGTTGGGTTCTGGGCGCTGAACTCTGACACTTGTAGGGTAAGCACTTTACTGACTGAGCTGTCTCTCTGACTCTCCCTGTGCATTTAAATCTGTGACAGGGATAGTCACTTTTTATGACACTTCTTCATCTGGTGGGCAGCAGGTTACAGACCCCTCTCCACAGAGCCTGCAGAGTTCTGTCAGAACCCACAGAATGCTGTTGGCGTAACTGAGAGAATTCCCTAGGACTATTCCAGACTCTAAATCTCTGAAGACTGTCCGTGGTGAGTTAGGGCACTCTGAGCTTTGGCTGAGGGCTGCAAGAAACTTAGGAACCACCAGCATGAGCTGACTTTTTGGGAGGAAGCTCCCTCCCTTGACCCATTTCTGACTTTTAGGAGTCCCATCTGCAGTCGGGTGGAGGAAATGTACTTTCTTTTCTTTCTCTAGTCTCTGTCTGTCTCTGTCTGCAGTGTCATTTCTGTTTGTTCTGATCTCTGCTAAGGAAATAACCTGTAGGGTGGGTTGGACATCTGTCCAGAGAGCTTTAGCAAACTTTAGCAAACTGTGGCTGCTCTGGTATCCCAGGACATTGGAAACCCAAACCAACCAACCAAACAAAAAAAATTGTGGTAGATTCATGGGTAGCTGCTGCACCTGCCTGTCAGCTAGGGGGCTGGCCTCTTTCTTGCTGTGTAGACTAAAGTGCCCAGCTTCATAGCCCCCAAGTCAATGATGCCTGTTTAGTGAGGGCTCCAAAAGCAGGGCTGAGCACCCTCCCCGGTGACCATTTCCTAGGGGCCTCCTATCTCTCTCAGGCCCCACGTATCTAGATATTTCTCAACAGTAGAAGGGTGTAGTTGTTAGCCACTGTGTGAGCTCACCAAGAGAGACAGTTCATAGGTGCAAACCCTGCCAGAACTCAGCAGAGGGAACCACCATCATGGCAAGGGCCATCCTGGACAGTGGAACCGTGAGCATCTCATCTCAGGGGTTTTTATTGATACCTAAGCTCCTTGGTTGTTCTATTGATAGCAGGTGCAGATCATGAGCAATCAAACATCTTTCACATAAAGCCAACACCTGCAGACAATACAAAACACCAAGGTTTAGGCAGCCCTTCACCCAACAATACACAAAACAACTATTTTAAACATAACTAAAAATAAACCTCTGCGACACAAGGGCCTGATTCAGGATGTTCCCAGAGCTATAGCAGAGTGACAGTACTCTTAGGCTCCCTTAGGCCCAGGAGATGCTTCAGTGGCCTAGACTTGCCAGGCAGAGACCCCGGGGCTGCTCCTTCTCTGTTCCCACCCCTTGCTCAGGGGATGAATTTAAGTGTTTCCAAGACCTTGCTCTAGAAAGATCTGGATGAACACACAAAGAAACCCACAAGTTCAAATCTAGCTAGTTTAAGAGGGAAGAATGCACTGGTGTTCACAAACGGCTGCAGCCAGCGTGAGGTCATTAAATCATTACCTCGCATCTCTTGTCTTTGCCTTCTGAGGCCTCTGGCTGACTTTAAGCTTCACAACTTTTCCTTTCTTTCTTTCTTTCTTTCTTTCTTTCTTTCTTTCTTTCTTTCTTTCTTTCTTTCTTTCTTTCTTTCTTTCTTTCTTTCCTTCCTTCCTTCCTTCCTTCCTTCCTTCCTTCCTTCCTTCCTTCCTTCCTTCCTTCCTTCCTTCCTTTCTTTCTTGGAGGGCGTTCTTCTGTAGCCCAGGCTGGCCTCCAACTCAATGTGTAGCCAAGGTTGACCTTGAACTTCTAATCTTCCTGCCTCTCCCCCCCCCCCCCCAGTGCTGGGATTTCTGATATTGCCACCACCCCTAGCTTTAGTCTGTGCTGGGGCCAGACCCAGGGCTTTGTGCATGTTAGGGAAGCACTCTGCCGACTGAGCTACATCCCCAGCCAACCTCACCTAGAATTTTTTCTATGGAGCTGGAGATATGGGACTGGTGGGCTCAGCCTCTCAGTTATGCACTGATCCCTGAGAGATGTCATCTCCTGGTTGGCACTGATGGGAAACTCCCAAGACAGCTTCTAATTGACCACATTTAAAACACCAAGGCCTCCTGAATTCATCACCGCATCTTCCTTCAGAAGAACATTTGAATGGGATGGGTCCAGACCTACATACATTACCATGGAAAAGAGGGGTGTGTCCTGATTGACAGGCCCTTCAGGCCATCAGTGCAGGTCTGGGGCAACAAGTCAAAGAGACAGAGAAGGAAAAGTGTGGTAGACCCCCATAGCAAGTGCCCAGCGAGTGGGCTCCAGTAGGCCTCTTCTGTAGTCTGAACCGAGTGAGGGATGCTTTCAGCACTCCTGGCTCAGGCCAGGTCCTGGGGACACAGCTACTGGGCCCAGAGCTAAATTCCTTCTGTGACATTGTCTCTGTCCCGGCATACAGAGGCCCTTCTGGTTTGGCTCTCAGGCCTTTACTCACCTATCGTAACAGGAGTTGGAGACCCTGACTTCAGGTGCCGATTCTGCTGGGTTGGATTTGTGGGTTGGGCAGGGAACCATCTTGGCAAGAGTGAAGATATTCTAAAGAGACATCTGTGTCCCTCTTCTTGGTGATCAGACTGTTGAGACAATGGACCCCAAGAAATTGGAATTTCTCCAGAAATCTCGTGCTGGGAAAAAGAAAAGACTGAAGCCTATGCCAGCCAGAGGGGACCTCATCTCTAGGAAGAGATTTCACACACTCTGACGACTCATCAGACCCCCCACAGGACAGATGGGAGCCCGGACAATGATGCCCATGGCTTGAGCATGATTGCTTCCTATGCACACCTCTTGCCTTGTTGAAACCTTAGCCTTATGTCAGGCCTGCAAGGTGGACTTGGGGGGAGGGAGGCCACTGGACTCCTTTGTTCCTTTTCCCAATGTGGCCACACTGACTAAACCCCCTGTTTCTTCTTTTCATGTGTCTTTACTTGGCCTATTGAGGACAGGTGGCCCAACCTCAGGGGCTGAGTTATGACCATCACAACTCCAGTAGCAGGCCCAGCCCTAAATGTGCCATATATTCAATATATTGGAAGAATATTGTCCCTTCTGTCCCCTGCCTTCTCTACCTGCTAGCCCCTCTGCAAGGTGTACAGAACCCCCAGAAGAGTCAAGCCTGGGAAGAGATTATGTGGCCTGGAGCTGGCATGTCACAGTGACTGAGCAAGTGAGAGAGTGAGTGCTTAAATGGACTCCCACGAAGCCTGAACTTCAGAAGGAGGTGACAGACAGCACAAGACACTGACACTCTCTCCCCACCCCCCAGCAGGGATTGGCCAAAGGCCTCTTTGGCCAGCTCAAACCTGGGAGCTATCATAGCTCAAGCCAAATTCTCAGACTTAGAACAAAAAAGCATATTCCCCTCTCCCCGTCTCCTTCTCTCCGCCTCCCCTCCCCAAAAGAGCGAGTCTGCGAGGACAGATGGCCCTGTGTCAGAGTCCCTGTGTGATATTGATGTGAACAGTGAGGGAAGGCAGCGCGTCTCGTGGCTGTAAAAATAGACACGCATGAAGTCAGCCTCCCGCTCCGGCCACGCCAGGCGCTATTCTAAACCCAGCGCTCATGGCTTTGGTATCCAACCACCCGGCAAGGCAGAGCACTGGGCTGGAACTTGACATTTAAAGAGTTTGAAAGAAATAGAAGAAGCCACAGAGCTTTCTTTTTTTAAGTTCGTCTGGTTATTTCTGAATGGGACATGCCAACGAAGCATGAGATCAAACTCACGGCATTTCTGAACCATGGCGTCTGAGAGATGGTGGGGGCTGTTGGAACCGTTCTGTCCAGTGTCCTCCTTGACACGGAGACTCCCTCCACAGAGCCTCTGTTAGCGGGTCTCTTCTTGGCTGCCTCTAGTGATGGGGAACTCTACCTCCAGTGGTGGAATCTCATGGTTGGGCATCCTGGGATGCTTCAGATCACTACTGCTAATGTTTTTGGAGAGATACTGAATTAGTAGCTATCTCTCTGGAACAGTCCTCTGCAGGTTGTGGGTCTTCTTATATTCTTGAAATTTATAGCCGTTGGTTTTTACTGGGCTCCTGCCATGAGCTCAGCCTTGCGGGAGAGAAGTCGTAGAAACTAAAAGAGAAGACGGTTTCAAAAGCCAGCTAACGTGCAATCTGGGCAGATAATGAACATGTGTGGAATGATGAGACGGCGCACAGAGACAGGGTATCATCAGCTCCGACACTGTGTGGCACAGCCTGTTTCCTCCCCAGTCAGAATCAGTGACAATTTTTACCATCCTCATGTTGGTTTAGGACACTCACATTTTAGAACTCTCTCTGGCTTCCAGGCTCAGAGTGACCCTGGCTTATTTTCATCTGCATCTTCATCTAGACCCTCCAGGAGTCTTGAGTCTTGGTAAGGGGCTGCCTCAAGCATCTCTGTCCTGCCACTCTGTGTCACATTCTGTTCAGCTTGGGATGTGAAGCACCCTGGTAGTTTAGTATTACCATACTACCTCTAGGCTTCGGGGTGTGTGTGTGTGTGTGTGTGTGTGTGTGTGTGTGTGTGTGTGTACAGAGGCCAGAAGACGACAGCAGGTGCCCTCAATCACTCTTCACCTTATTTTTTGAGACATAGTCTCATCACTGACCTGGAGCTCATCAATTAGGCTGACTGGCCAATGAGCACTGAGGATCTTCCTAGATCTATCTCCCCCATGCTGGGATTACAAGCCTTTGCCATTGTACTTGGCCCTTCCTTCCTTCCTTCCTTCCTTCCTTCCTTCCTTCCTTCCTTCCTTCCTTCCTTCCTCCCTTCCTTTTTCCTTCCTTTTCCTTCCTTTCTTCCTTCTTTCCTTCCTTCCTACCTTCTTTCCTTCCTTCCTTTCTTTTTATTTAGTTTTTCTTTATGTGCATTAGAGCCTCTGGAACTGGAATTACAGATAGTTGTAAGCTATTATGTGGATGCTGGGAATTGGACCTGGATCCTCTGGAAGAACAGCCCGTGGTTTTAACCTCTGAGCTGTCTTTCCAGCCCTCAAGCTATTTCTTAAAACAAAACCAACCAACCAAACCAACCAACCAAACAAACAAAAAACCACGGGTTATAGGGATCGAACCCAGGTCCTGGTGGTTTTGTACAATCGATTTTACTGACTGAACTATCTCTCCAGCCTGCTCCCTTTTGCTTATATGTCCTCTTTGTTCTGGGAAGGCCTCCCCCATCACCCTGGCTCCTAGCTTGCATACAGAACTCCTCCCCCTTTACCTAGGCTTTGTCCCTGAGCTGTGCTTCCCACCTTTCCCACATGGCCAAGCTCCATTTCTTTTCTGCGGTCTGGGTCAGCTCGTCTTCTCTGTGGTCCTGTATCTTGGGATAAGTGGTTGTATATTTCCTGATGGCTGCAGTTATTTACTGACCACCTGCCATGGCTCTGAAGTCTTCTAGCTCTATGTGACAGGAAAAAAAAATGATGAGCTTGGGTTCAAATCCTGACTCTGACATTTATTAGCCATGTGCTCAGGCAAGCCACTGGCTCTCACGGCCTTTACTTTCTCCACCTGCACTAGCAGTTTCCTCGGCTACTGGTAGAGACAGTGAATACGGCCAGACTTTGCCCAATATAAAATGCCTTCCAGGTACTCACTGTTATTATGGTTGTGTCTCCTTTCAAAAGAGGAGGAAATGGGGCTTAGAGCCATTTGATGCCTTTGCAATGTTTAGCACAGGCAGTTGTTAGAAGCTTGTGGTTTGTCTAGCCCTGTGCAATGCATCAAGGGGTTAAAAGAGAAGGCCTGGTTTCCAGCCAGCGAGCTCCCACTTGGGAGACATAATGAACACATGTAGGATAATGAGCCTGTGGGATCAGTCAGGGTATCATTAAGTGCGGTGTTGTCTGAGCCTGCCTGAAAGCAGGAGGAGGCTTCTGAGCCTGGGATAAGGAGAGCCAGGAGGATGGGAGAATCCTGAGCCAGAGCTTATGGGGTGGGGTACCCTCTATGGGAGGTGGAGAGGATGCAGTCTAGCAGGGAGCTTCCTCACACCCTGCTGAGCCCCACCTCCTGGGGTTGGATGAGGGGTTCCCCTCCAGCCAGTGTTGAGCTGAGTACTCTTTGCTCCCTACCACAACTTCAGGTTCTAAGCTGGAGGCTGATCATAGCCCTTGTTCATTTGCAGAGGAGAAAATGGCAGCTTTCAGAGTCTCAGGGGTGTACCTCAGCCCAAAAGAGGCAGCAGGGAGATTTTCCCAGCAAGCCAGTGAGGCCAGTAAGGAAAAAGACCTTCCCAGGTCTTCCTCTGCCAGCCTGTGATTCTGCTCACCCTGGAGCTCCAGTGATCCGAGCAAGGCAGGGAACTTGACCGAGGTCATCATGTCCCAGTGGCCCAGAGACCTGGTATGTGGCCTGTAATGAAAGGGGGCGGGGGCAAGCAGAGTCAGCTCTGTGTAAGTTAGGATGAGAAAATCAGGGTGGATGATGCAGAAGAAGAATCCAAAGTAGTACCTTAGGGGAGGGGCAAAGCCGGGGTCAGCTTGTGCAGGTTGAAGCTGGGAGACCTCAGAGACTAGGAAACCGCAGAAGGGGCTCTCAGACCTTGGAGGCAGGGCTTGAGGTGGGAGGTCAGAGACAGTGTGGGAGGCCATGAAGGGAGGTAGCTGTGCCTCAACGTCTGCCCAGTTAAAAACATTAGGATCCCTAACCCCTCCCTCCCTCTGTGAGGGTGTTCTTCATGCTCAGGAGAGTCAGACCCTCTGTGTTCTGCTGTAGGAGGAGGGCCAGAGACTCCAAACAGGCTGGGTATGAGAGGAGGAGGAGTGTTGTAGATCACAACTCTTAATCGGCCTTGCTAGCTAGATTGGATTTAGACTCACCACGGGAACACACTTCTGGGTGTTTCCAGGAGGGTTTACCTGAGGAGGGAAGGCCCAGCCCACCCTGAATGTGGGTGGCACCATTCCATGGGCTGGGGTCCATGGACTGAATAAAAAAGGAAAACTGAGGACTGTAGATACGGCTCAGGAGTTAAGGGTGCTGGATGCTCTTGCAGAGGACCTGGGTTCCATTCTTTGCACCCACACAGTGGCTTATAACTGCCTGTAACTCTTGTTCTAGAGGATCCAGTGCCTTCTTCAGGCCTCTGTGAGCAGCAGGTACACACACGGTTCACAGACATACATAAAGGCAAAACCACCCATACACAGAAAATAAAATAGAAATGATATTTTTTTCAGAAAGCCAGTTTTATTTCTAAGACCCTGTCATGAACTTTTAATGTGTATCAACAGTCACCTGCCACACTTGCACTAGGTTGTCTGTATAGCCAGCAGAGTCTGGGCCATCAGCAGACCATGCCAGAGAGGTACTCAGGAATGCCTCTGCCTTGCTGCTGCTGATAACTACTTGCTTCAGTTCACCTATAATGATCTTGCCCTCCAAGTCTCAGATCTTGATACTGGGGCCAGTGGCCCACAGAGCCAGTAGTGGTTGGAGTTGAAGCACAGGCCTTGATGGTGTCCCTGCCACCTAGTGTATAAAAAGGCTTGCCTTCATTGAGATCCCATGCTGTTCTCTTTCTCTCACTTCCCTCCCTGCCACATGGCTGAGCTATGGGCCACTAGCTCAGCCCCCAGGGAAGGAAAGCTCAGGGCGTGGGTCAATGCATCCTCGGGGGTCCCAGATTGGAGGACTAAGAGTCACCCAGAGTGAATCAGATTCTTGGGAGAGGCTGTCAGAGGAGCATATCTCTCATTTATTAAAGCAAGGGTGGTTACATTTATAGGGCACAGGCAGGGGAGGGTATTAGGTACCCAGGGATGGAAGTCATTGGTTAAGACAAGGATACTGGAGTAGCCCAATTTGCATGAGAAGCTCAAGTCCTGCAAAGGCACCTTCTTCATAAGGTGTGGTCCCACGGGGAAAAGAGGGAGGCACCTTATCAGAAAATAGGCTCAGCCCTAGGCTTCCAGCTACAGCGCAGATAAGCACCAACCAAGCCACATTCCTTTGCTAATGACATTCTGTGAAGTAGGCAGTTTTTAATATTTAGCTGGGTTCTGGCTAAAAGTGAGATGCACCTGAATTCATACTGCTCTCAGGATGAGAAAATCCGGAGTTCAAGGCCAATTTCAACTTCCTCTCAGTTCTAGGACAGCCCCACAATCCCACAGCACAGCCTGGCTATTCTTGCCTCCGGAAGTGCAGAGGGACTGTCACTGTGTTTAGACAGCCAGTGTGGCCAGTGTGGTTGGTCTTCAGCTTGCAGTTCACCAAATTCCATACCTTGACCAGCTTGTCCCATTCACAGGAGATGATGGCAGGGTTGCTCCAGTTTGGGGAGAAGAGAACACAAGACACACATTCTGAATAGCTCTCAACCTAGACAGTGTGCTTGCAGACAAGTATCCTATGACTTTATGGTCTTATCTTGAGAGAAGGCTACACTCAGCACATCCTTGGTATGGTCTACAAACTGTCTTGTGATGGTGCCTGTTGTGAGCTCCCAGAGGTGTAGCATCCCATCCCAGGAGCCTGAGAGGGCAACCTGGCCATCAGGGGAAATAACAGCCTCACTACCAAAGTGGGACTGACCTTGCAGAGTATGGTAAGGTATGCCATGGTTGGTCTAATCCCTGGTCAGCTTCCACATGATGGTGGCCTTGTCTTGAGACACGGACAGGAGCGTGTCCAGGATCCGTGGAGTGGTGGCGATCTGTGTTACCCAGCCGTTATGGCCCTAGAAGGTCCCGTGAAGGGTCAGCTGCTTGGTCATGACTGCAGCTGATTCGAGAGTCACCCCTGAGATAAGGATGGCACTGGATAGTTCAGGGAGTCAAGCACCGCAGCGGCTTTCACTGTGACCTTGTGGAGAAAAAGTATATAATATTTTTAAAAGAGAAAGTGAGCTGAACACCAGCATTCATTTGTCTCTACTTCCGTTCTGTGGACACAGTGTGACCAGCGCTATAGCTTCCTACCATGGGGGGTGCTGTCCCCTTGAAATGTAAGATGGCATAGACTCTTCCTTCTGGAAGTTGTTTCTTTTCAGGTATTTTTATCACAGCAGTGGGAAGAGGAGGCCCTTCCTGGGATGAGCCAGGATGTCCCAGAAGACTCAGCTAGTTCCTTCAGGCTCCCCAATCTCCTAGCATCTTCTGCTCCAAGCATTCCTTAAACGCAGTCTCTTTCAGCTTTCTGAGGAAAGAGACAAAGAAAAGCTTTCTGTGGTTAGGGTGTGGGATTTAGGCCAGCCGGTGCTGCCCTCTGTCTAGCTTCAATACTTGTTTCCCAGATGGCCTAGTATGTTGATTTGAATGAGGATCCTTGGTGCCAAATTGGTGGCTGTTTGGGGAAGCTTAGGAGGTGTGGCCTCACTGGAGGAAGTGAGTCACTGGGGAATGGGCTTTGAGGTTTCAGGTATGATCTCTCTGTTTCCTGCTTGCAGAGGGAGCTGTGGTCTGTCAGCTGCTGTTCCAGAAGCCCTGACTACCTGCTACCCCTGCTCAGCCATTGACTATTATCCCTCTGGAACCACAAGTCCCAAATGGACTCTTCTATGAATTGCCTTGGTCATGGTGCTTTGTAGCAACCGAAAAGTAATTAACACACCTAGTGAAGGTATGTCTTTTCTGCAGACACCATAGTCCCATAGTTAAGGAGTATGGGGACCGAGGGTGACGTGGGCCTGACACAGAAGCAGCTGGGTCCTAGAAGCCTCTCTCAATGGGCATGCCACCACATTCCTCCCTCCTCTCACTTGACTTGTGGGCTCCAAAGAGCCTTTACCAGGGGGCCAGATGGATGCCAATCTTGGGATTTTAAGCCTTCCTTGAAGAGAAGCCAGTACAGAGCTGCCTGAATCAGGAACCCCCAACTCTGCCTCTATGCCTTTCCTGCTTCCTCTGGTGTCTGGTGGCCACAGTCTTCCAACCCCTCTAACTCAGCACCTTTTGAAATAAGATTTAAAGAGCTGGGGAGATAGCTCAGTGGGTAAGCGTTTGTCTCATAATCATGAAGACCTGATTTTGGTCCTTAGATCTCAGGTAAAAATCTGGTCCTGGAGACATGTGTTTGTAATCCCAGCCATGGGGGGATGGGAGGCAGATACAAGTGTCTTCTGGAACCCCACTGGATGTTTGCTGGTTATCCTATTTGAAAGTCACTATTCTGGACAAAAGGTAGAAGGTGCTTGAAGAATAATACCCAAAGGCTGTCCTGACTCTGCATGCGTGTACACAAACATGCACGAACATGTACACACACCTGTTCACACTCCCATGCCTCTTTACAGACAGCTTCCCTGGGTGTTGGGACTATCAACTCAGAAAGCTCTCTCTGGTGGCCAGCTATGAAGAATATCTTCTGACCCCACCCTGCCTCTGCCCCATTTTCTTCTGCTGAGCCATCTTGCTAGCCTTCAGTTGGGTTCTCGTGTCAACCTTATTTGACAGGATTCTGTTTTCAAATCTGTTCTGCAAGTGAGAGCCTGACACTGCACACAGTTCACCTAGTCCTTGTGAGCCGTACTGAAGACATCAGGCTTTGGAGCCCTTAACCTCCAAAGAAGAGGAATAGCTAAGAAAAGCCACTGTGGAACCATAAAGAGCTAGCCAAGAGGCAGTGCTGCCTGCACCCACATCCCTCTTCCAGGAAGTGCTGTGTCCCATTGAGCAGTGTAGACTCGTAGCTCCTGACCCAGCACTGGGCCAGCACTTCTCTGACTGCACCAATCCAGCTTCCACCATCTTTAGTAATTCCTCATGTCTGCCTTGGGTCCAGCCCAAGTAGTTTAAGTCAGTGAATAATTTTTACACGTAATGTGAGTGTGTATATGTGTGGGTGCACATGCCACAGTGTGCATGTGGAGGTCAGAGGACAACTCATAGGAGTCAATTTTCCCCTTTCACCTTGTGAGTCCTGCAGTTCAAACTCAGGCTATCCAGCTCGGCAGCAGGTGCCTTTACCCACTGAGCCATCCCACTGGACTGGGCCTGTGGGTTTTTGTTTGTTTATTTGTTCTTTTGTTTATTTGCTTGTTTGATACAGGGTCTCATGTATCCCAGGCTGGCCTGGAACTCCTTACCTTATATAGCTGAGGATGACTTCGAGCTTTAGATCCTCCTGCCTCTACCTCTTGAGTCCTGAGGTGACAGGTGTGTCACCATGCCTGTATTATGGCACACTGGGGATCGGACCTAGGACCTCATATATACTAGCCAAGCACTTGACCATCTGAGTTGCACCCTCAGGCCTGGAAATGGAGTTTTATTGAGATGTGGCCTCACCTGGTAGCTTGTACATCATCTGTAGCTGCTTTGTGCTCAGATGCCAGAGTTGGGTCATTGCATCAAAGATGCTAAGTTGGAGGAAGTGACCTGGTCTTTTGTAGAAAAAGTTTGCTGGTCCCCGGTTAGAAGATAGACAGGTGGAGGGCAGGGACTGGAACTTATTCACACTTCAATCCCTGGGCACAGTCCTTTGCTGAAGAGAAGACGGACTTCCATAAAAGCTTAATTACGGGGAAGTGTCCAAGCTGGAGAGAATCAATGAAGAGCATCCAGAGGAGACAGTTAAATTACTCAAGAGCAAAAGCAGGTTTCAAGGACTTTAAAAGCCTTCATTTACATACACAGAGTTGATAAGCTAATTACACAACAATCTTGTCCTAACCAGAAAAGCTGCCCCCTAAGGTCTTGTTAGATAACACCTTGTTAACCTGGCTGTCTTGACAATAATCAAAGTTCAATTTTCTGTAATCCGCACTTGACTCTCCCACCTCTCCCGTCTCTCTTTAGTCTGAATTAGACTTTAAATAGACAGACCTGCTGAACTGGAAGGGCTGTGCAAATAGTCAGCCCCACACCTTAAGGATGGCCTTCCTCAGATGGCTGAGGGCAGCCCCTGTTCACCTGGCGAGCACTGGAGACTCACTGCTCAAGAACCAGAGCTTCTCCGGGGCCCAGGGAAAGGACTGTGACTTGGAAGAAGTTTAAAACACATTGCTTTAGAAGTTAACATTCCTTGCAACTGATCATAACCGATATGAAATAATATTTACTTAAAAGTTTAGTAGGCAAATGGCATTTGGCTGATTGCAACCCACTCCTAGGGTTATTTATAAATTATATTAAATGAAGGATGTGGTTGCATTTAAAGATGTTTGCCGTGATGTAGGGGCAGTTTCACTGGAAGAGCAGGAATTACTTAACCACTCAACCATCTCTCTAGCCCTTGAAATCCAGTTATCAGCCTGGTGACAGTTCCTCCCTGACACTATCAACTGTAGCAGAATAAACTCAGAAAGTGCTGTTGGGTAGTCCTGGGTCACAAGTCCTATAGTTCAGGAAATTACTACTTGACTGGAGCTTTCAAAATGCTGGTTGCCATGGATACAGGCTTCGGTTTGTGTGTCCCTGAAGTTCAAGTGTTAGAAACTATCCCTTGTTCATGGGCTGATGGTAAGTGGAGGTGAGGTCTTTGGGAGGTTAGATGGGGTTAGATGGGGTCATGAAGCTGGGGCTTTTGACGACATTGGTCATTATTAACTGGGCCATCTCTCCAGCCCTCCGAAGGACTTCTAATGTAACAAAACCCTTTCCCACAAAAAGGCTAAATTCCACATTTCAGGCTCAGTTTAGCTCAGAATTGTAAATGATGGTCATTTTGACTTACAGGAAGCACAGGGGAGACCCTTGCTCAGTTTTGCTCTACGATGCAGTGAGAAGGGCCTCGGGCAGCTGCTAAGCAGATAGATGTTGGCATCATAGCCCTGGATGTCCCAGGCCCAGAGCCATGAGCCAAATACACTATCATTTACAAAGCATCCTCTCTCAGGCGTGTTGTTATAGCAACGGAAAATGGACTATAAGATATAAGGCACTTCCTTGGTGAACGGTTTTGAACAACTGAGAAACGGACAGGATGAGGCTGACCGAGTTCCTCCCAGGCCTTTCCTCCTCCATTTTAGGAGCAGGAAACCAATCAGAACTTGGGCTCATCTGTGTCAGGCAAGGCTAGGACTGTCCCCTGGCTTGGCTTCTGATTGCAGAGGCAGCAGATGACAAGGGTTTTCCTGTCAGAGTGTGGTTAGGGAAGAGAGGGGTTGGCTTAGGGCTAAACCCAATCACAGAGATTGTGTGTGTGCATGTGCATGTGTGTGTGCATGTGTGTATGTGTTAGCATGTGTGCCACATGCTTACAGAAGCCAGAAATCAACTTCAGGTGTCATTCTTCAAGAAACATCTACCCTCTCCCTCAAAATGGGGAGGGAGTACTTGCACTTTTACCTGGAACTGTGGGATTTGGCTGAGTGTTCTGCCCAGGGATTTACCTTTCTCCACCTCTTCAGTGCTGGAATTGCAAGTGTGCACCACTACTCCTGGCTTTTTATGCAGGTTCTGGGACTTGAACTCAGGTTCTTGTGCTTGTGCAGCAAGCACTTTACTGACTGAACCATCTCCCTGGGCCCTCATAAAAACTTCTAATGAAAAAAAAAAAAAAGAAAAACCTCTTTCTCACAAACAAACAAGCTGATTTTCACAACTCACAATTCAGTTTAGTTCAGCATTATAAAACAATGGGCCATTTTGACTGAAATGAGGACCAAGGGGATGTGGTGTGTGAATCCCTGTCTCTGCTTGGAACTGTCCCATTTTGTATTTAACAGTCTGGCACAAGGCTGGCGATGCCTTTTGCAGATCCCTGGGCAAAATGAAAATGTAGGGGCCTCTGTTCACAAATTATTCCAAATTCCGAGAGAACAATAGAGGAACTTTAGGCCAAGCTGGAGCTCTGACCCAGCAGGCCAAACACACATGAAGCTGGTACAGGTTGTGTGCTCACCAGTGTTTGCCTGTGTCCAAGGACAAGTTTGGTACATACACACATTTTAAAAATTGATTTATTTTTATTTTATATGTATCTGTGTTTTGCCTACATGTATTTGTATGCGCTATGTGCATGTCTGGTACTCTCAGAGCCAGAAGAGGGTGCTGGATCCCTTGGAATCAGAGTTAAGGATGGTTGTGAGACACCATGTGGGTAGCGGGAATCAAACCTGGGTCCTCTGGAAGAGCAACCAGTGCTCTTAACCAGTGAGCCATCTCTCTAGCCACCCCTATCATATACATATTTTAAAATTTAATTTTATTATTTTATGTGCATATTTTCCCTGCAAGTATATCTGTGTACTATGCATATGTCTAGTGCTCACAGAAGCTAGAAATGTCACTAGAGTTCTTGGAACTATGGTTATAGATGATCATGAGCTGCCTTGTGGGTGCTGGGAGTCAAATCTGAGTCCTCTGCAATAGCAGCCAGAGCTCTTAACCTCTGAGCTAGGTCTCCAGCTCCATATACATATTTTTTGAAACAGGGTCTCACCTCATATCCATGGCTTGCCTGGAATTATCTATGTAGACAAGGTTGGTCTTGAACATGACAAAGACCCACCTGCCTCTGCCTCCTGAATGCTGACATTAAAGGCATGTGCTACTATGTCTGGCTGGTTTTGGAGATATTGAAAGTGAATACGAAGTTCAGTGACTGAAGGATGACTGTGATTTTATCACCATGGGACAGACACGGGTTCCTGCAGAAAAACATTTTTTACAGAAGGAATATTTTGTCATCCCCAGCCCTGTGTGTGTATGCATGTGTGTATGGTACATGTATGAACACATGTACCACATGCTTGTGAACATGGAAGCCCAACGTTGATGCCAGGAACCTCATTCATTGGAGCAGGGTCTCTCAGCTGAACCCAGAAACTCACCATGGTGGCCAGTGGTTAGTCTCTCCAGCTAGCTTGCTGTGCGAATCCCCTGTCTCTGCCTTCTGAAGTTGGAAGTACAGGCAGGCTTCCAAGTCTATCTGTCTTTGCTGGGTCGTGGGGATCTGAACACCGGTCCTCATGATTGCATGGCAGGCACTTTAGCCATCGAGCCACCTCCCCAGCCCCAGAGCTGCATTTTGCAGAGTGGCTCATTAATTGAGCAGTCTGGGCACCACTCAGCCTAGTGACTCAGCAGCTTGCATTGGCTGGTGTGTGGCTCTTATCATTCTCATCAGCTGGCATATCCCAAGAGGAAGCTGCTCTAACCTGTGTGTTTTAAACCTGTGCTGGTTACACACATTCCAGGTAGAGGATCGTCCCTGCCTTGTAACAATTAAGCCCTCCCATCAGGGCACGCAGTAATATTGTTCCTGTCGGCAACCACAAGGGTGGCATGGGCTGCCGATGTGGAGGCGAGGGCCGGAATAGCTTTCCATGCTCGGGACCTACACTTTTATGATCAGGAGTAAGGCACATGTGGGGACACGGTGGAGCAGAGGAATCAGGCCTGGTTCTGTTGTTGCCTGTGATGGGTACTGAGGGGGGCGGGGTGAGGGGTGAGGCACAGCAGGCCTTTGAGGAGGGATTTCTGGGATGCACTGCTCCGCAGAGGATCACAGTGGGGTAGAGAGGCACACTCTGAGCCTCTCCTGTCTTAACCTACTCTGAGGTCTGGGACCTTACTAAATGCAAGTTCCCTGGGCTTCCTCACTTCGTCCCCAAGCCAGAAATACTTCAGTTTTGCCTAAAGGAGGTATTTGTGCAATAAAAGGGAGACTCAACTCTAGACTCTTACTTTTTTCAAAAATAACTTATTTATTTTTAATTTTATGTGCATTGGTGTTTTGCTTGCATGTGTGTCTATATGAGGGCGATCTGGAGTTACAGACAGTTGTGAGCTGCTAGGTGGGTGCTGACAATTGCACCCAGGTCCTCTGGGAGAACAGCCAGTACACTTAACCACTGAGCCATCTCTCCAACCCCTCAACTCTAGACTTTTAAGGCAGGGAGGGTCTCATGGCGCCGGCAGGCCCTGTTTTCATTTATTTATGCATTCATTTATTTTTGCAGTGGGGGCACCCTTGGCCTTGAACGTAGCAGTGGTTTTATTTCAGTTTTAGGGGCTGGACAGATGGCTCCTCCGTTAAGAGCACTTGCTGTTCTTGCAGTTTGATTCCCAGCACCGACATGGCAGTTCACAAATGCTTGTAACTCCAGTGCCAGAGGATGACAGCCACTCAGAGAGACACGCAGACAACTGAGCCACTGGCCTTTCTCCACAGGACTCATTCAGTGTAGACAGTACATTTCATTTCTTCCTGTGGACTTGGACTACTCTGCCGTTCTGCTGACCTTCATGATGTCCTCACACACCCAGACTTCATCACCCTTTCAGGTGTGTGTGGACAGAACAGTGTACGTCTCTCTCAGCTCTTGGGAAAGAGGGCAAGATGATCTTCCCCTGGATGTGAGGAGGCCCATTGAGATGCCTATCACAGTTCCGGCCTGGGTCAGAAGCCATGAAGAGGTTAGACTTTCTTGGTGGCTGCTGCTCCTATGATGACTGCCTACTTTTTATTTCTGGTCAGTGTAGAAGATCTCTAAGTGGGACTAGAGAAATGCTCAGTGGTTGAGAGTACTTGTTACTTTTCCAGAGGACCCAAGTTCAGTTATCAGCACCCATGTTGGATGGCTCACAACTGCCTGTAACTCCAGCCTTAGAGGATCTGATGCCCTCTTCTGGCTTCTTCAGGCACTGCACTCATATGCACACACACACACACACACACACACACACACACACACACACACACATACTTGAATACATTTTTAAAATTTTTAAAAGAAGATTCTTAAATAATAAGACTTCGGTGAGAAGAAATGATTGAATCACCATTGTCTCCACTGTGTGTGTGTGTGTGTGTGTCCATGTGCACATATGTGCATATGGAGGCTAGAGGACAATCTCAGGTGTTGTTCCTTAGATATGTTGTCCACTATTTTGAGACAGGGGTCTCTCATTTGCCTGGAGCTCATTGAACTGGCTGGTTTGTCCTAGTGTTTCTGCCTATCCAGGGCTGTTTTTGCAAGTGTGCACCACCTGTTCTTAGGTTTTTGTTTTTTAACCTTGCTTCTGGGGATTGAACTCAGGTCTTGGAGCTTGCAAGGCAAGCCCTTTACCAACTGAGCCAACTTCCCATCTCTATATTTGAGTCACACTCCCACTGCTCTCAGACAACCTATGATAGGAAGTTGTGCTCTTGGTCTTGCTCTAGGAGGCCCAGCCCTGTCCCTTCTGTATTGTCACAGAGCGCCTGGATTGCTGTTGTCCTCTTCTATGACCTTGGGTCAGTCTCTTCCTATTCCCGAGTTTCTGGTAACCCATCCTGTATATAAACAGACTTTCACGCTAGCCCCTCTCCAAGCAGGGAAGTGATCCAAGAATTGGGAGTGCTGTGATTCAGGAGGAGGCCGTCTTGGGGTGGTCAGTCATGGAGCTTTGAGATATCTGAAATAGTGTGTGCTGGCTATGTAGATTGCTTTTGCCTGGGTGGGGTGTATATGGCCTGAGCTCCAATATTCTTTGCAGGAACTTCCCTTACTCCAATTTCCAAACACAAGGCTAAGGCTAAAGCCCAGAGAGGTCAGGTCCAGCCAGCCAGAGTCTGGGGCTCTCAAATGTATGCAGCCAGCTAAGTGGTCAGAGAAAACAACTTTATGGGCCTGGGGAGATGGTTCAGTGGGTGATGCACGTGCTGAACAGGCATGAAAGCACGAGTTCAGGTACTCAGCAATCATATAAAAAGTCAGGCATGATAGTGTACACCTGTAATCCAGCACTGGGGTTGGGTGGGGTAGAGACAGGGGAATCTCTGTGGATAACCACTCTAGCCAATCAGTGAGCTCTAGGTTCAGTGAGAGATCCTATTTCAGAAAGTAAGGAGCAGAGTGATTGAAGAAGATGCCCAAGTATTGATATCTAGATCCATGTGTGCATGCAGATACACACACACACACACACATACACTCATACACACACACACACACATACACACACACACACACACACATACACACATGCACACACACACACTCATACACACACACACACACACACACACACACACACACACACACACACACACACACACACACACACACGCACGTACACAGAGCGGGTGGGGGAAAGAGACAGACAGAGATAGTACGAGAGACTTATTTTGGGTTTTTTTCCCCTTTTCTGCAGCCTTCTGGGTATTCAGAAACTCCCACCCAAAAAAATTCCCACTCGAGGCAGCTGCCTCCAGGAAAAAAAAGAAAGGCCCAGCGGGCTTCTGAGAAAAGAAATCAGTCCCAAGCCCCCATCTCTCAGAAAAGCTGTTATTAAATTCTATGCTGGGCCCCAACCTGGATTTAAAGATTTGCAAGAAGATAAATGCCAAACAGATGCCCATTAGGGCCCTGACAGCCGAAGCTTAAAGATAACATTTACATTCTGCCTGGGTCTGTATCTCTCTGTTCCCCACTCGGCCCCTCTCCTGCCTCCAGTGGGATCAATACCTCGACTGAGGTTACACGGAGGTGGTCACATTCTTCTAAGCTGTTTGCTCAGCACTGGGTTTGCTCTGCTAACATGCTGGCCACTTCTTCCAACAGGCCTGTTTGCCCAGCATTAGGGCTGTTTGCTGAAACACCTAGTCCAATCCGAGGGGGCTCAGCTTTCTAAACAGTTGGTCCCCGAATCTGTCAATCAATAACACCAATTGGGTTCCTGACATGGACAGTGAGTGTGGCCAAGTCTAATATTTGCCCAAACACCGCCCATCCCCACTTCCCCAGCACCTGACAGTCCCCAGCTTGACAAGAAGGACATTCGCCAAGCGCACAGGCTGCTGGGAAGACACGATGTTGTCAAACAGGGACCTATTCCAGGAGAGAAGGGCATATAATAAATATGACGGTCTCTTTATGAGAGGTAATTTACTGAAACACACAGTCATTTACCTGCTCATCTGGCCTTGTGTCATTAAAAATGGCAGGCACGGGTTCTGGCATTCCTGGGGCTGGCAAAGTAGCCTGGGTTTGGCCTCATAAAGCTCGAGGTTGGACCTGGCTTGAGGGACAACCACCAAAGGAGAGTAAGATGTGTAAAAAGAGGACAGTGGAGGTTGGCGAGACGGCTCAGTGGCTGCAGGCACTTGCTGCCAAGCCTGATGGCCTGAGTTTAATCCTTGAGACCCACATGGTGGAAGAAGAGAACCAACTTCCCCTAGCTATCCTTTGAACACACACACACACACACACACACACACACACACACACTAAGTAAACATAATAAAAAATTTAAGAGTGATGGTTTAATGGGATCAGCTTTTCCTTGGTCCTTGGGGAAGAGAAAATCTTTTGGAACCTGATAGAGGCGTTGGCTGGGCAGCGTTGTGAACGCACTAAATCTTGCTAAATTATTCACTGCAGAGGTTCATTTTATGTTCTGTGCATCTGAGAGGCTCTCATGCCTAACTCAGGCTTTGGCTCAGAGTACATGCTTAATAAATGTTTATTGAAAGAACGACCTAACATTTACACAGCCCACAAAGCCCTTTGTTATACACTGGCTCGTTTTATCCTTAAAGAACCCTCTGCAGTGGGCAGGGGTGTGTTAGCATTCTCATGTTGTGAAGCAAGGCTACGGCTTAGAGAACTGGGTACACTGCATGGTCTCCCGCAATGAGGTGTGGCGGTGCTGGGATTCAAACCATAAAAACATGTGGTCCCGACTTTGTGCTAGTAGAGCTCTGCTGACTGCAGAATGGGAAAGAATTAAAGTCTTACAACTATTTCTGCCCCTTCTTTCAGGACATATATTTATTTTTAGGCTTGTTAACTGGCACATACTGATTATATATCATGTCAGGGTTCATGATGACACTTCTATATATGTATGTCATGTATTTTGATGGTGATCACCAGTATCGCCCTGTCCCACTTCCACTGGCCCACTTCACTACTGGCTCCCTTCTACTTTTGTGGTGTGAATGCATGTGTGTGTATGTGTGCATGTATGCACATGTATGTATGTGAATGCATGTGTGTGTGCAAGTGCATGTGTGTGAATGCATGTGTGTGTGCATGTGTGCACGTGTGTGCATGTGCATGTGTGTATGTGAATGCATGTGTGTGTATGCATGTGTGTGTGTATGTGTGTGAACGCATGTGTGTGCAAATGCATGTGTATGTGTGTATACATGTGTGTGTGAATGCACGTGTGTGTGTGTGTGTGTGTGTGTGTGTAAATGCATATGTGTGTGCATGTGTACCAATGAGTTTCATTAGGTTGCTATAAGGGTGTGGGTGAGAGGCTCTTCCCAGGAATGAGGGCAGCTTACCTGTACCTACACCACTGAAGAAAATACCTCTCCTTTCTCCAGGCCTGACTAACTGCCTATAGATTCTCAGGGATGGGGGCAGAGGGAGGTTTATGAACCCTTCTCCCACCCAAGACAGAATATTGACAAGTCCAACCTTATACAGGTTTTGTGCAGGCAACCCACAGCTGCTTTGAATTCAAGAGTGCAACAGCCACACCATACACAGAATAAGACAGTGTTCTGCAGCAGCCCACCCCTTCCTTGGCTCTTACATTCTTTCTGCTCCCTCTTCTGTGATGTTCCTTGAGCGTTGGAAGAGGTGATGCATTTTACAGTATTTCTTTCTTTTCCTTCCTTCCTTCCTTCCTTCCTTCCTTCCTTCCTTCCTTCCTTCCTTCCTTCCTTCTTTTTTTTTACCTTTTCTTTTTTTCCCTTTCTTTTCCTTTTTTTTTTGTTTTTGTTTTTTGAGGCAGAGTTTCTCTGTGTTGCTCTGGCTGTCCTGGAACTGTAGACCCAGCTGACCCTGAACTCACAGCTATCCACCTGCCTTTGCTCCTGAGTGCTGGTATTAAAGGGGTGTGCCACCACCACCTCCTGGCATAAGGTATTTATATCTAAAAATATTTAAAAGGTGATTATCAAGGCAGGTTGCTTGATCTCCCCCAGCCCCTAGCACCCTCTGGTCCTTACAATTCATTTACTTACTGAGCTACAGACACAGAGACCTCTCTGCTGAGACCCAGCCATCTTGGAGCACCAGGGAACTCCCAAGGCTGGGCACACAGGGTCTTTAGAGAGGAGCCGGGGGCTGCAATGGAGACTTTGCTGGAGGCACAGGGCCATCTCCGTAGCCTGGGCACCATGACAGGGAGCTTGATGGTGTCTGATACCTCACCACGGACATCTGCCAGGCTGGGTGTGGCTGTGGTTGTTAAGACACCTGGATTTCAAAAGTGCCATGGATGAATCATCACTCCTACATCTTGTTTGTTCTCTGCTGCTTCTGCCTGTGAGGTCTTGAGATATCCCTAAGCGAATGTCTCACAGTCTACAAGATGGAGCAACGTTGCTTATGTCACAGGGCCACCATGGTGAGGAGAGCCAGGGAATTTGGAAGTGCTTAACACAGTGCTTGGTGCCAGGAGGAAAGATAGTCAGTAGTTTCTATGATACCCTCCTGGCTTCACTGAGGGCACCTAGCCTTGTGTGCTGAGGTTGGCCTACAGGGAGGCTTGTCTCTAGTGCAGGCCATAGTTAATTTTTTTTTTTTAGATACAGTTTCTCTGGCTGTCCTGGAACTCACTCTGTAAACCAGGCTGGCTTCGAACTCACAGAGATCTCTCTGCTTTTGCCTCCAGAGTGCTGAGATTAAATGTGTGTGCCACCACCGCTGGGCTCATAGAATTTTTATTAAAAAATAAAACATCTGGACTTGTGAGATGGCTCACTGATTAAGAGTTCCTACTGTTCTCATAGAGGACCTGAGTTCCATTCCCAGAGCCCACATCAAGCAGCTCACAACTGCCTGGAAATCTAGTTCTGGAAGATTCAACGCCTCTGACTTCTTAGGGCTTCGGCACTCACGAGTACCTACCCAGTCCCCACCCTCAAAGTATGCATACTTAAAAATAATGCAAATAAAATTTAAAAAGATACACTTGACTGAAATTTGTTTGCTTTTATTGCCAGTGGACTGCAGGCTGTGGAGCGTGCTCAGCACTCTGGAGATGCTGGTGTCAGCTTGTGAGCCTCAGGCCAGGGCGGGAATGGCACTCACTCTAGGAACACCTAAGTCCTTGATGGTGCTGACAGCAATGTTATTGGAACTGAACCCTTCAGACAGGACACAAAGCTGCAATAGTGTCCAGCCTGACACCGAGTATGGTGGCGTGTACCTTTAGTCTCAACACTCAAGAGGCAGAGGCAGGTGGATATCGATGAGTTTAAGTGCCGCCAGGGTTATATAATGAGACTCTGTCTCAAAAAACCCCACACCTAACTCGTATGGACTGAGGGGTGTGGCACTGTTACTTCATAGGTATATAATTATAAATCAGCTCTTGATTAACATATGGGCCTCAGTGTCAATGATGGTTTTTAAATGGTGACTTAAAATTTTTATTTATTTTTATTTATGTGTATCCCTGTGTTATCTGCATGTATGTTTGTGCATCACATGGGTACCCAGTGTCCTCAGGGGCCAGAAGAAAGCATCAGATACCCTGGAATTGAAATTACAAATGATTGGGAGCCACCATGTGGAGGCTGTGAATCAAACCCAGGCCTCTGCAAGAGCAGTCAGTGCTCTTAATCACTGAGAGTTGTTTTCAGGCCCCAAATGGAGACTTTTTGTCTTAAAATCAAAGAACAAATTGATATGATGGATTAATCAATAAATTGTACCTTTTGCTGGCTTGCTGGGTTTATGAAAATCCCCTTACTGGTCTCAGGATAATTACTGATGTAAGTGATTATTCTAGAAGTCTTTGATCTGAGTTCAAAGTTCAACCGGATGCATTTACATAATGGCCACTGCGAACAGTGGCGCTGTTCTTTCCTGTTCTTGGAGCAACAGCAGTGTCTTGTTGCCCTGAAAAACTAGCTACATATTCCTAATGAGTCTCCATTTCTAAAGACATTTGAACTAGAGGACTTGTGCCAGCTCCAAAAAAGGTGAGCTCAGTAGAGTTCAACAACAGCAAAGGAAGAGAGAGAGAGATGAGCAAGGAGTCGGCCATGTCAGGAATACAGCATGGTTGTGTTTAGGAATATAGATGTCTGTATACACACATGCGTGCAAGCAACAGCAGTCACTGATGAAACAGGCTGTGAATTTGAATTTCAAAAACTTGAGGAGGAAGCCAGGCAGTGGTGGTGCAGGCCCTTAATCCCAGTACTTGGGAGGCAGAGGCAGGTGGATCTCTGTGAGTTTGAGGCCAGCCTGGTCTACAGAGTGAGTTCCAGGACAGCCATAGTTACAACAGAGAAACCCTGTCTCGAAAAACCAACTGACCAACCAAGCAACCAACAAAACAAACAAAAAAAAAAAAATTGAGGAGGAGTACATGGGGGGGTTTGGAGGGAATAAATAAATAAATAATGTAATTATATATTATAATCTCACGAATAAAAGAAAAAAATATTTCTAGGCATGATGGTGAACACTTTATCCTAGCTCTCATGAGGGAGAGGCAGGCAGCTCTTTATGAGTTCGAGGCCAGTGTGGTCTACATAGTGAGTTTCAGGTCAGGCATAGTGAGACTGATTATCTGTCTGTCTGTCTGTCTGTCTGTCTACATACGTCTGTCTATATATCTACACACATACACACACACACACACACACACTGTTTAAAATCATGTGGCATTGATAGACAGTCTGAGAACTATGCTACAAGGGCACACATATCCAATGCACCTGAACAATTGCTATTCATTTATTTCATGATTTTTTACAGAAAACCACTTTTCTGGAGGGGAGAGGGTTGGGCTAAACCAAGCACCAAGCTTCACCACTGCTGCTTCTCCTTCGGCTGCTGGATGAGTCTTGGGTAGTGCCGAGCTGTCACCAAGGCATCCTCCTCTGAGGCGGTGTCCAGCCCCTGAGAAGGGGGATCTATATGGGCTCTTACAGCAGCAGGGGGAACCTGGTTAGGCCTATGTGGTGGTTAATATTGTCAACTTGACAGTGTATAGAATCACCAGTGTGAGGAGGGAGTCTGTGAGGGAGTTTGTAGATAGGGGTGGGAAGACCCACCCTAAATGTGAGCAATGTCACCCCATGGGCTGGAGTCCTGGGCTACATTCAAAAGGAAAAAGCATCTGCTTCCTGGCAATGGATACGATGTAGCCAGCAGCCTCAACCTTCCCCGCCATGATGGACTCTCAGACTGAACCAAGACAACCCTCCCTTGCTTCAGTTGGGTGTTTTGTCACAGAAATAAAGTAACTTCTACAGCTGGTTCAAGTGAGCTCATTCAAATGTGGGAGGGCCAGTTCCTCCGTCCTCTCATCCTTTCTGGGACAAGGACATAGAGGCTTCCTGGGGGGCTTAAGTCACCAAGCCTTAGGGCTGTCTCCTTAGAGCAGTTCTTCTTCCCCATTTGGGTGACTGCTTATACAGTGAGGTCATCCAGCAGAGGTAAGTGATTGCCACATATCTTGCAAAGGCCCCATGGGAGAGTCTTATTCACCCAGGCCATTCTCCATGTTCTGTGCTTCTTTGGGACCATGATCATATGCAAGGTGACTAGATTTGCAGGAAGATGTTGGGCATTGGGGATATGCTGTAAGAGAAAGAGCCAGGCTCATTGTTAGTGTTTGCAGGTGGGCATGTCTGGGAAGAGTTGGGGGCCTTTGTGGCTCTGAGTGGGCTGTGTTGGGAAAGAACATCTCTCAGAGCAGCGGTTCACAAACCTGTTGGTCACGGTCCCTTTAAGGGTCAAATGACCATTTCATTGGGGTCACCTAAGACCATCTGCATATCAGATATTTACATTAAGATTCATAACTGTAGCAAAATTACAGTTATGAAGTAGCAACGAAAATAATTTTATGATTGAGAGGTCACCACAACATAAGGAACTGTATTAAAGGGTCACAGCATTAGGAAGGTTGAGAACCACCATCTTAGAGGCTGACATGCTGTGCTCACACCAGCATTGCGACTTTGAACAAGTACCCTGTCTTTTAGGACTCAGCTCCCTCCCTCTGAGAACCTGAGAATGGGGTGCAACAGTTGGGTCCTCTGAGCTGCATGTCTGGAGGACACACGGGAGATGGCAAAGCCCAGCCCTGGCCAATGCTAACTGCTTGATATAGGTGGTTGATGCCAAGGGCTGGGGAGATTGCTCAGTAGGTAAAGCATTTACCTCACAAGCATGAGGACCTGAGTCAGGATCCCCAGCACCATATAAAAGTCTAGGTGTGGTAGTGTGTGCCTGTAATGCTAGCACTTGAGAGACAGAGACGAGGATATCTGGGTTTGCTGGCCAGCTGGTCTGGCTAAATGAGCTCTGTGTTTAGTGGGAGATCTTGTCTCAAACAAATGTACTAGAATGTACTAGAGGAAAACACCTGACCTTTGGCCTCCAAAGTACTGGCACACTCACACTCACAAACAGGTACCCATGTATAATACACACCTGAAAACATGAGGGAAAAAGAGAACCGGAGAGAGAGAGCTGATGTCACATCCTAGAGTCTCCCAGGACAGCCTCCTAGTTGGGCTAATTCTGGGTCCCTGCATCTGATGAGCAAACCACCCTGAACTGGAATACCTGGAGGAAGAGGCAGACCCTGGGGCTCCTGTGGAAACTTCCTTAAATATAAATGGTCTCAGAGGAGATGGAGTGAGAGGAGGCTGAAAGTTCCTGTAAAGAGCAAACTGTTGTTTTCATTGTTAATGACCACAGAAGTAATTTCTAGGCTCCTGCCTTGAAGTCATAGTCAATCTATAGGCAACTTTCTTCCCATCACTCCCCCAAGGTCTGGCCAGCACCCAGAATAATAACTTCAACATTCCTATCCCAGTGCTGTGATTAGGACTAGGCCTTGCTTTTCTGACTCTTGTTTAACATGGTGTCTTCTGGCTATGTCAGAGATTTCAGGCACTTTAGATATATTGCCTGATACAATCCCACAGCAACCCTGTGAGGGAGGTCATATTATCTCCACACCATACCTCAGAGAAGGTAAGTGGTTTGCCCAAGGTCACACAGTTTGAAAGAGTCAGAGCTGGGATTTGAGCTGGGATTTGAGCTGGGATTTGAACTGGGATTTGGCCGCATTCAGAGCCTTAGCACCTACCTGTAGTTTCTTCATTCTTTGAGGGAAGCCAGTCCTGCTCTGGGAGCTACAGGTCATGGTGACCACACTGCAACAGGCTTCTAAGAATAAGAAAGAACACAGAGCGTAGATCATCAGTGAGGTTTTGACCTGCATGGTTCCAATCTCAAGACCCCATTCATCCTGTCCTGAAGAGGCCTTGAGTGTTCTCTTTGTGAGAAGTGGTTGACAGAATAAAATGCATGACAACAGGGGCTGGAGAAATGGCTCAAAAGTTAAGAACACTTATTGACTTGCAGATGGCGGGTTTCGTTTCCCCCAACTCATATTGGGTGGCTTATAATTACTTGTAACATTAGATCCAGAGCTGATGCCCTCTTCTGGCCACTTCAGGCACCTGCATTCAGTTGATGCACACACACGCACACACACACACACACACACACACCATAAATAAAGCCTTTAAAGAATCACATTTACAATGTTTATAGAAGCCCTTACTCCACAGAGGAAAACTCAGTTTGAATGCGTTTTCAAGTCAAGACACCCTTTTCCCCACTAATAATTGATAGACTGCTCTCAAATCGTTCTTATTTGTTCATTAATGTAAGTCCCCTGAGGGCTTGCTAGGCAACACTTTATTAGCCTGGATAAAGTAATATATTTTAAAGTAATAAAATGACATTATTTTTAAATTATTTTTTAATGTGGACTTTCCAGCCACTGACTGCCCTCCCTGATAGGTCTGAATTAGTGAGTTTTAATTGTGTGTAAAAAAGCAATAAAATCATCATTACAAAAATGATGGCGTGTTTCGCTCACAGCAGGCACCAGGCAGCTCGTTCCACTCTGTTCGCTAAGGCCACACAGTGGGCTCTGCAACCCTCACCACAGGCCCAGTGGGCTCAGCTGGGGGCCCTCGCCCAGGGCCCACGTTTCTGAGCACTGTAGTGAGGTTAAAGGTTAGGCTCAGCATCTCCAAGATGACCTTCTGCAATACCCATTGGACCAGCCAGGTACAGACAAAAGGTGGTGATGCGTGTGATTCTCTTTCATGTGTGTGTGATATGTGCATGCATGTTTATATATGTATGTTTCCTATGTGTTAGGTATGTGTGTGTGTGTGTGTGTGTGGTACATGTGCATGCACACATGTGGGTGGCTGCTGGAGACTGAAGTGCCTTCGTTGGTTGTTGTCTACTGTATTCATCGAGGCAGGACCTGTTAGTTGAACCCAGATCTCTCTGATGGGGCTTGTCTAGCTACCTGGGCTTCCTGTGGGATCCCCTGTCTCTACCTTACAAATTCTGGAATTATGGGGCGGGGCTGCCATGTCTGCCTGACTTTTACATGGGCATCTGAAATGGTTTATCCAGGCAATGTCCCTAGCCCTGATGGTTATACTGATTGACAAGTTGCAGGATCTACGATCACTTAGGAGACAAGCCTCTGGGCATGCTCAGTATGTTCTAGAATAGGTTAGTTGAGGTGGGAGCAGCACCATTTCAGGGCCTGGGGGGTCTAGACTAAGAAAAAAAAAAAAAAGGAAGTGAGCTAAGCAACAGCATCTCCTCTCTCTATTTCCTAACTTGGGTTGTGTGACCAGCTGCTTCAAGCACCTGCCTCCATGCTTCCTCTGCCACAATGGACTGTACCTTCAAACTGTGATGCAGAATAACCCCCTGTCCCCTTAAGTTGCATTGTCATGTGTCATGAGAAGGCTGACTCTCAGGGCCCAGAAGACCTGGGCTAACAGACAGAAAACATGACAGAACAGAGACGTGCACGCTACATGCAGGACTTCCCATGATCCAGTGCGGAGTCGGCACCTTAGGCCAGGGGGTTGCAGATATGTGCTTGGTGGGTACACAAGCCCGTGAAAAGGCCGTGGTGGCTAATTTCCTGAGTTGATTTGCTTGTGCAATGTGGTGAATGGAGATTTACCAGCCAAAATGTTGCAATCAAAGTATTTTATGACCAAGACTAATTTGAAATCAAGCCCGTTGCTTGTTTCTGCGTGGGTGGGCCTCACCCCATCAGTTGAAGGCCTTAAGAGTGAGTCTGAGGTTTCTTAAGGAGAGAATTCTCCAGTTCACAACATAGAAATACAGTGTGTTTTCAGGCTGACATTGTGAGCACGTTCTACACACGTGGCTTCTCTGGGACATGGTGGTTGATGAAGAGTTGTCTTGAGCTACACTTAAACCCAGGAGTGCGTCACAGCCCATATATTGCTAGAGCATGCCAATGCCTATCTTCATGACGTCAAGCACAATGACATCATCTATAAAGTTCGTGCTTGAGAACCATGCACTCAAGTCACGAAAATAGCAACGGAACACATATCATACTACTTTAAGTAAGTTTAAATTTTTGTCTTGGACCAAATTCCTAGATATCCAGGTTTGTACAAGCTATCAGGTTGGGTTAGACACTCCCATCTATATTACCTCGTCCCAAAAGATTTAGCCAGAGGCCTGCTCTGTGGACACTGCATGGAGACAGTTCATGAGAGTCTCTCCTTCTCCCTCTTGGGCTCCTTCTTTCTCTGCTTATGTATATCCATATATCCATGTACACACACACACACACACACACACACACACACACACACACACGCAGCATGCATGTGCCTTTATGTGTGGCTCTCCATGTCTAGCCATGCATCTATAGCTGTTTTACTGCTTCTGGGTTCTGTGACTCTTGAGGACCTTGTCCAGAACAGTTCTAGGGGAGCTATTTTTCTTGTGAGTAGTATTAGCCTTGAGCTGTAAGTTGGGGATACTGGAAGCAGCATTTGTAGAGAGGCAGTCCATGCTGGAGATGAGCCTGTCTAACCAGCAGCTCTTTTTCTGAGACAGGGCCTCAGTATGCAGCTCAGGTTGGCTGGAACTTGAGATCCTCCTGCCTCAGCCTCCTGAGTGTGGGATTATAGTCATGCACTACCATGTGGCTCACTAACAGGTTTTTGTTGCTGTAAGCTGTTCCTCTAGGGGGTTTGTTCTGTCAACCAGAAGCACCCTGCCATATTCTGATCAACCCAGGGCAGAGGTATCATGCTTTTTCTGGATCCTCTTGGAAAATGAATGGAGAGGCTGTTATAAACTGGGGCTCACCCGATAAGGATAGGCAACATTCTCCAGTCTCCCCTGCCAGCCTGGGTGCCATCCTCAAGCTCTGGTGCAAGAGTGTCAAGCAGTAGAGGGCACCAGAGGCCTGTCTCTGTTGAGCTCAGCCTGTTTTGGTGGCATCAGGCGTGTGTGGGCGAAGGTGGTACTGCTGCTGTAGGAGGTGGTACTCAGTCGTAAACAGGGAGAGCTCAGGACTGCTGCTGTGCCTGTCACCATAGTTGCCGGCAAGTGGCTATAGGAGGCTCACTCACCTCCAGTGGGCTGCAGAGAGCACCTGGGGCTAGGATCCAGGGGGTGTGGGATACTAAGGCTTCTCAAGAGTAGGTCTTCCATGAGTAGGCACTTAGTCTCTTGGCCAACTCTATCTTTCATTGCCAAGTCTCATGCATGGGAGGGCCAGCTAGGAGCCAGGCCAAGCATAGTGGGACACAGTGTACCAACAGCCAGGCTGCCTGGCACAGTAATGATGATGTCCCCAAGGCATCTTCTCTGCTGTACCTGGAGTTTCACCATCACACTTCTGCCCACTTACTGCCCTGCTTCCACCTCGGTACAATGCTTTGGTTTCGGGAGGAAGGAAAGGATGGAGGTTGGAGAGGTCGGCAAATGACAGTAACAGTTTTCATGGACAGATGCTTCTGGGGGTGGGGTGTTGCAGGGGTGGGGAGATATGGGATGGAGAGCTTTATCTGAGCTCTGCTTTGAATGGGCACCCTGGCAGCTCTATGGGCCTTTCTCTCCCAGAACTTCAGTTTCCCTCTCTGTAAAAAGGGGCTGAGGGTCGGCTGAGCTTGGATTCCTTTCTGTCCTTATACCTTGAGGTCCACGTGCTGAGGGTCTGGAGCAGGAGGCACTTTGGCCTTTGGGAAGAGATGGGAAAGAGGAGAAGAGGTAAGCCAGGGAAAGGGACTCTGAGAATTGTTAGCTGGCTGTGCTGTTCAGCCAGGAGTCATTCCAGCCCCTGCACCTGCTTGATTTCCTTTGGCCTTGGCATGTGCTCAGTATTGACTCTTCTCCAGATCACACAAGACCAAGGTTGGGTGAAACCTGTCACCTCTAGCCCTACTTGGCTCTCTAGTAAGAGAGGTTGTCAATGGCACCAGATTTCCCACACTCCCTCTCTGCCTCTGTGGGTCACTGTCCTTCACCTCCTGGCCCTAGTCCCATCATGTGGGCAGGAGATGGATGTCCTCCAGAATGTCAGGCATGATTTTCAGGCAGTCACCTAGGGATGGGAGTGGGGTGCTGCTCCTTGACGCTCAGCTGTGCCATGGGTAGGGAGCTTCTGTTTGGAATGACCTTGTTGCCCCTCCTCTAGGGTGGCCAACTCCTGAGGCTCCAACCTCTGCCTAAGGCCACCCCTGAGTGGGATTGGCTGGAGAGGTAGAAAATCTCCCTCAGTCCTTCAGTCTGTCTATCCTTGGCTCAAGCGCTGGATGCTTGGGGCTGGAGTAGGGAGGGAGACCAGTTCCTGGGTGTCTCGAGCACCCCCAGTACTCCACTCTTGAGCTCTAGAGTTTGGGAGGGTACACAGAGCTAATCCCCCACCATAGGCTCTCATGAGAACCTCTGAATGACTCTCAGATACCTGTAACCTCTTTAAGACTCCTAAGGCAGGGTGCTGGTGTTTTTCTCCTGTTGTTTCGCTAGAGCAATCCTTCAGTCCTTGCTGGTGTCTTGTTACCCCATCAAGCCAGCCCTGCATCAGGTCATTCATGGAGGCCCAGCAGGATGCAAGGCTGCCAGGGATGAGACACTTGAAGATGAACTGAACACAGTCCCCGTGGGGGTAGGGCTTTTTGAGCATAAGACTTGGAAATAAATGGCCTACACTGGCTCTAATGGAACCTCTGGAAAGGGCCTAGCCCTGCCTGAGTGTGGGGCAGGGTTTAGGGGCTAGGGGTTGGGACTTGGCCTCTTTAAGTTAGGGCTGAGACCCCAGGTGAGAAAAGGTAGAGAGGCCCCTCTGGGGAGGGTCAGGTCACAGGAGGGCATACATGGCAGGTATGGGAATGGTGGCCTAGCTGTGGCTGGATGTATTTGAGGTGACTAGAGTAAAGGCTACAGAATGGAGATAAGGTTGAAGACTGGGCAGGCTTTGGTCACGTAGGGACTTGGGGCCCAGGCAAAGCAAGCCTTGGGGAGGTATGGGAACAGACAGGGACTGTTGCGTCGGTTCAGGAAAGAGGAAGTCAGGAAGGTGGGAAGATGTGGAGATGTCCTGGGAGGGTGAGGTAACATGGTGACAGGGAGGAGGGAGATGGTGAGGAGGACTCCTTGTTCCTGGCTCAGTTGGTTGGTTGCTTGAAGCCCCTCATCAGAATGGGAGAGAGGAGAAGCGGGCAAGGGGTGGGTGCTCAGCACCTGCTGGGGGTCTGTAGTGGGGGTTTTTCCTTGTGGAGGAATAAGCAATGTCTATCTACTGCCTAAAGTCCTAGGGAACCAGGGTTCCCCCGGGAGACCAGTGAGTTAACTGGGCTTCCTAAAAGAGCATGGGTGGAGGTTACAGCTGGATCCTGGGGGACCCCAAAGCAGCTGCACTAAAAAGTCTTCACTGTTTTCTGGCTTCCCCAAAGCTACATGTGTGGAACACCTTTTCCTTTGTCTTAATCCCCAACCTTCTCTAGCCTCTCTCTGAGACCTCAAGGCTAAGCACAGCGGGAAGACCCACGTACAACTGCTTGGGAGGAGTGGGGACATACTCAAGGGAGGGTCTCATGACTCCCCCCATCCACTCCTACGAGGGACCGTCAACAGCGAACAAGCCCAGCCATGATGATCGTTTGCAAGCAGACCCAGCTGGACTGGAATTGGCAGCTGTTTGACTTGAAAGATAATGCTGTTCAACAGGGCTGAAGGAGTCTTATTTTTAAATCACATTTGTTTATTGTGTGTGTATGTGTGTGTGTGCACATGTGTGCAAGCTCGTAAGCCACGGGGCCCATGCAGAGGTCAGAGAACGGCTTTTAAGAGTCAGTGCTCCCTTCATTACAAGAGGCCTGGGGTTGGCCTCGGGTTCTCAGGCTTGTTGGCAAGCCCCTTTGCTCACTGAGCCATCGCTCTGGCCCGAAACTTTTGTTTTTAAGAGTGATTTGTGCTTCTTACCTCTTCCATCTCTCTCCACCCGCAGAGTGAGTCAAAATGAGAGAAGCAATGGATGGGAGTTTCCAGTTCTTCTTGTGAACCTGGAAATTATGACACAGCCTGGGAAAGATGCGAGACCCGTTTGGAGTGGCATGGATGCTCACTGGCTGCCGGAGATTCCTTATTTTTTGGGGGGGGCGTGTTTCTGTCCTCCCAGCCACTCTAGGAACCTCTAGGTACACAGTGGGCATCCAGGGGCCTCTAATGTTACTATGCTATGGGGGCAAACACCCCTGCTTCAGGACTGGGCAGCTAGGCACTCTAGCTGAAGGTAGTAGCCATCAGGCAGACCAGGAAAACCAACTGTCCATGAGGAGAAAGAGAAAAGACAGCAAAATACAGCAAGGTACACAGCAGAGATGTGTGCTGTAGCAGGAGCTACATTCCTGGTGGGTTCCCCTGGCTGGCTGGTTCCACTGCTGCCCCATCCCCAAGTTCAGCAGAGATGATTTTGAGAGTTGAATGTGGTTGGAAGGACAACAGACCTGGAAGACCGATTGCCCATGAGGGGATATGGTGGAATACAGCAGGGTGACAGCAGAGATGTGGAGCTAGAGTCCTCGCAGGATCAGATATGAGGGTCCCCCTGGAAGGCAGGGGCCACTGCTGCCCCCCAACCTGCCCAGCTGCAGGCAGAGAGAATCTGAACTGGAAGCGATGGAAGTCACAGCGATGGCATGACCAATATGTCGAAAAAAGGAACTTGGGGTTAAGTGACACAGAACAGGGGTTGGGGGGCGGGGCACGCTCTGCGGGCAGGGGAACAATGGTGAGCACTGCTAAGAAGTACATGGCTTGAAGCAGTATGGGAGTGCACTCAGGGTGGGCGGGAGACCTGTTCGCCAGAGACCACCAGACTGCAGCTGTGGCTGCAGCTAGTGGCCCCCTCCCTGATGGGGTGGGGGAAGTTTATACTGCAGTACTGCCTGCTGGAAAAACCGTGCTGAGGACAGGGTGGGGCCTATCAACCTGAGGTCTGAACTGGTTCTGCCCTCGGGAATATTGCCAAACCACAGATTTGCCCCTAACCAGAGCAATCAGCAAGATATTCCACCTGGGGAAAGTCTCATCTTCTGGGCAAGGTCTCAGAAATGGGTGCCGCTGGATCTGCCTGGCCGCTTCACCGTGCTACACACAGGAGCTGAGCCACTGCTCCCATGGCTGCGGCTGTAGCTCTTCGCAGCCTCACTAATGGGGTAAGGAGAGTGTGGACTGCTGCACTGCCCTTGGGATGTGGGCTGCAGGCACAAAGCCTGAGGTAGCATATCTAATTGAGGGCAGGGTGGGGTCCAACAACCTGGAGTCTGAGCTTGCCCACAGGCAACCTGGCAAATCATAGGATCACTATGAACCAGGGCAATCGGCAAGATGTCCCAGCTAAAAAAAAAAAGTGTCATCTTCTGGTCCAGGTCTCCACACAAGGGACCAGCCTCTGGCTACCACTAAACCAGCCTGGCCACTTCCCTGCCTGCCATACCAGAGCTAAGCCGCTGCTCATATGGCTATGGCTGCTGCTCATCATGCCCTTCTGATGGGGTGGGGAAGGGCACAGACTGCAGCGATGCCAGAGGGCTGCGGGTGCAAAGGCCGAGGAGGCAGGATGGATGAATAGTGCTGGGGTGGGGGCAGGGCCCAGCTGCCTAAAGATTTAGTGGGCCCTGACCTTGGAATGTGCTGCCAAACCTCAGGAACCCCTTGATTCTGAGACACAGCAAGATGTCCCAACTGAAGAATGTTCCATAGGTGAGGTTGAGCCTCCTCCTTTGGTGACTGCTGGATGTCTGAGTACCTGTCTGATGTCAGGGTGTCTGAGGAATGGCCAGGTGCCTGTGTGATGTCCATGAGCCTGGAAGACATCTGGGTGCCTTCGGGGTGCTTTGGTGCCCACGGGATGTTCAGGTGTCTGTGGGATGCCCTGGTGACTGCAGGATGTTCTTGTGCCTGTGGGATGTCTGGGCCCCTGTAGTTTCAGGGGAATTCTGGGTAGATTAGTTACTTTCCTGGTCACCTATAACATCATACCTGACAGAAATAACTTCAGGGAAGAATTCATTTTGGCTCATGTTTCCAAGAGTGAGTCTCAGCAGCTCCACATATCTTAGTGGGTCAGGAAGCAGAGAGGTCAGGCAGAATCAGAGTGGATGTCACCTTCAAGGCCCGCTCTCCAGACAGCTACTTCCCCCAACTAGGCCCCACCTCCTAAGGCCTGCATACCTCCCCCACTCAGTGCCCAACTGGGGACCAAGCATTTAGACATATGTGCTGGTGGCGGGGTGGGCGCGGCACAGTTTCACATTAAAACCATAGCAGTGAGCTAAAGAGCCTCTGCCTGGCCCTGGGCCCTTCGTGCCCTCATCATCATCTGCTTTTCTACTTTTCAGCTGGACCAAGGGCTCTCTGAAAAGAGGGAGGACTGCATGTCCATGCTGCCTGTGTCCTCAAGGCTATCTTAAGCCTGTCTCAGAGGAGGGGCACAGAGGCCTAGCTGCGGACCTGAGTAGTGGTCTTCTGGGTCACTGGCTCTCAGCCCTCTGATCTCAGCATCCCCCACATTGTGGGGGTGTCTGTGGTGTCCATTGGTTATCCATGTGCTGTTCACATCCATGGATGGCTAACATATTCTGTTATTCTCTCGGATCCTCCTTCTGAAGGCCCCTTTGGGAGTTCCTATGATGTATTTACTCAGTGTGTCCCCTAGCTCATCCCGTTTCAGATCTAAATAGGACAGTTAGCCAATGAGGATCTGCAGATTTCTTTATTCTGTCATCGCTCATGGAGGTTGGACCTACCTCTGGGTCTCTGACTTGCAAAGTATTGGAGTAGGAGGAAGCCTTGGTGACAGTGTCCAGTCTGATAGGCATGGAGTTACACAAGTGTTCCAACGGTAGTCCTGTTGGGTGATCTCAACAGCTCCGGGCACTAGTGAATATGGAGGAACAAGGTGGGCACTGTTTAAATACAGGGTTCCTCACAGATGCACCCCATCCACCAGCATGCATCTCTGCAGCATTTCAGATTTGCTAGGCAAAGGATCTAGGTGGTATAGAGTCACTGGCTTCACAGATTGAACTTGGCAAGTTTAACAGCTCATAAATGACTTTAGGGTCCATTTCCTGCCACCATTTATAAATTGGCTGAGGCTGAACAATTCTTGAAGCTTAAGATTTTTGGTTGTGTGTGTGTGTGTGTGTGTGTGTGTGTGTGTGTGTGTGTGTGATTTGTATTGAGAAGCCCTCCCCACCCCCTATGCTGCTGGGCATCTCACCTCAGCATAGTCAGAGGTGTCCAACTTTTCGACATCATAATGGGATGTCATCTACAAAGGTTGATCTCTGTCAGCTACACAGATCAAGAAACTCACAATTAAATTACAAAGATGGAATAAAAGCAAGCAAGCCAACAAACAAACAAGCAAAAATCTTCCTAATTTTTCAGGAAATTTATGGCTTTTGTGCAAGGGTTGCATTTCTAGGTCTCCTTGGATGACCTTTTGCTGTCTAGTGCCCAAACTCGTCATCTTAGAAGTGACCAGTAGAAAGGCAGCTCCTGGACCTGGTGCGTGTGTGTCTGTGTGTGTGTGCATGTGTGTCTGTGGTATGTGTGTGTGTGCATGTGTGTCTGTGTGTGTTTTTGTGTATGTGTGCCTATGTATGTCTGTGTGTGTGTACATGTGTGTATATGTGTATGTGTGTGTGTGTATGTGTGTCTGTGTTCATGTGTGCCTGTGTATGTCTGTATGTGTATGTGCATGTATGTATGTGTGTGTCTGTGTGCCTGTGTGTATATGTGTTTGTATGTATGTATGTATGTATGTGCATCTGTGTGTGTATGTATGCATGTGTGTCTGTGTTGTATGTATGCATGTGTGTCTGTGTTGTATGTATGTGTGTGTGTGTGAGTGAAGAGAATGGCTAACCTGAAAATAGGTTCTTGGAGTTGCTTAAAATTGTTAGTTGTGTTTGGTTGTATTGGATGGAAAAACTTGGCAGCTGTATTAGCAAATTGAGGGATCCACAAAGCTCTTGAGACAAGTTCTTTGGAAATATTCTAGGGAACTATATAGATGATACAAAACGCCCCAAAACAACTAAAACATCCCTTAATCGGAATATGTATAGCATAGGCATCATAATGATGTTATATATTAAAAATAATTACTAATGATAATATGTACTGATGTATTGTGTTTTGTAGTAGTTGTTGGAAAAAGCATAATTTAATAAATGAAAGATCGAGTAAAGAGATATTTTAGTATAAATTCATTTATGTAAGTTTTTTTTTTTTTAAAGCTTCTGCACATGGCTGGGATGTAGCTCAGTTGATACAGTGCTTGCCCAAGGGAGCAAAGTCTTGAATTCCATAAACTTCATAAACTGTGTGTGGTGACACATATCTGTCAACCCGGAATTCAGGAAGTGGAAACAGGAAGGTCAAGAGTTCAAGGTCATCTTTGGTTGTATGGTAAGTACATGAAACCCTGCCTCAAAAAAAAAAAAAAAAAAAAAAAAAAAAAGCTTTTGCTTTCGGGAGGATTCCTAGGAATCCTTTAGTGGTGGTTAGTCACAATCTGCACCGCTGAACAGCAGTTTCCTCATCCGTACAGTGAGTCCCGTAACCCATGTCCTTCGTGTGGTGATGCTCCTGCCGGTCCTCCGAAGGGCAGGGCTCTGGCTGAGCCATAGAGCCTGCAGGAAGGGAAGTTACTGGTGTTAGCAGTGCCCCCCGGGGGTATAGGAGAAGGCTGAGGGCCTCAAGGGCCCTGTGTGTGTGACCTGTCAGCTCTACTTGTAAGATGGGAGGAGAGTGTCTCTCCCTTCTGCGCCCCGACTTTCGCACATCCTTGCGTCTGTGGAGGCCTTAGCACTGGCCTTGATTAGTCTGCAGACTCTGATAGATGACTGGGCGTGAGCAGGAGCCTTCCAGGGGCCAGAGTACCATCTTTAGACTTCTCGGGCTTCCTGGTTTGTGCTCCTGCTGCCTAAGTCCAGAGGTGGGTCTTTCAGGGAGGCAGCGGGTGAGGCCCGCTTCCCTGGAGTGCCCCTGTCCCTGTCTTCAGGCTCTGCACACCCTAACTGCAGAATCCTTTCCAGGAGTGAGGCCTAGACAGCCCAAATCAATTTGCTAAAAGCCAATTTCCCAAATGGTCAATTCGTTGAATGACTAATTTACCATGGGTTGGAGATTCTTTTTCTTTCTTTCTTTCTTTCTTTCTTTCTTTCTTTCTTTCTTTCTTTCTTTCTTTCTTTCTTTCTTTCTTTCTTTCTTTCTTTCTTTCTTTCTTTCTTTTTTTTCACATTGCAGTCTCCCAGTGTCTACACAGAAGAAGTTCTGGTAGGAGGATTCTGCGTGAGTGTCATTCCACATTCCATACTTCATGTTGCAAGGACAAGTGTGCCCCACCCCTGGGCTGCCTGGTTTTGCCTCTGCTCTGCTTGTAGGCAGAGGTTCCCTTCAAATGCACTTTCTGTTTTCTGTTTCCTTGCAGATTAGACCCCATGTTGGCCCTTGGATGTCAGCAATGATTGATGAAGTAGGCCTAACTAGTGACAGGGCTCAAGACTGCAGGGATCAATAGAAGGAATGAGAATGAATCGTTTTGAACAGATGGGTTTATGTTCTAGGCTGTATACACAAATGTAAATATCCATATATGTATATACATACATAATTGTTTGAGATGAGGTATGCATATGTATATGTATGTGAATATGATGTGTATGTATATGGGTGGTGGTTTGAATGACAATGCCCCTCCCCATTAAACTCATACATTTGAATGCTTGGTCCACAGTTGATAGAACTGTTTGGGAAGGATTAGGAGGTGTGGCCTTATTGGAGGAGGTGTGTCTCTGGGGTTGGACTTTAAGGTTCAAAAACCTATGCTATTCCCAGTTAGTTTTCTCTCTCTGCCTCCTGCTTGTGGATCAGCTGTAAGTTCTCAGCTATTGCTGCAGTATCATGCCTACCTGTTGCCATGCTCCCTGCCATGACGATCATGGGCTTTAACCCTCTGGAAGCATGAACCTCCAAATTAAATGCTTTCTTTTATAAATTGCCTTGGTCATAGTGTTTCGTTACATAAACATAAAAGTAACTAAGATAATATGTCTATGATCCCATATCATATCATCACCTGTATACTTTTCTGTGATAAGGTCTTATGTAGCTCAAGCTATCCTCAAACCTGATATGTAGCCAAGATGGCATTGAACTTCTGATCCTCATTCTTCTACCTCCTGAGTGCTGGGATTACAGGTGTGTATATCATGCCTCGTTTTTATGTGGTACTGGGGGGATAGGTTCTGTCCCAGGGCTTTGTGCACGCTGGGTAAGCACTCTATTAATTGAGCTACATCCCAGCTCTTTACATTCATATTATTTTTTATCACCATTTAAATTTAAGTTGTAATGGACTCTGAAATACTGAACATTTCTTTCTTTGTTTTTTTTCCCCCTTCGAGACATGATTTCTCTGTTGCAATTTTGGCTATCCTGGAACTCACTCTGTAGACCAGGCTGGCCTTGAACTACCAGAAATCTGCCTGCCTCTGCCTCCTGAGTGCTGGGATTAAAGGTGTGCTCCACCACCACCTGGCTACTGAACATTTCTAATTGAGAGATCTGTATTAGCTAACAGTCTGTTACGGTACTACAATATCCGGCACAGTCAACTTAAAAGTTTATTTGGCTCATGGTTTCATTGCATTGCTGGTAGGTCGGGTTGCCTCGAGCCTGTGTTGAAACAGGATGCCATGTGGAGAGCATGTGTCAGATCATCCAGGAAGCAATGAGAAAGAAAGAGGAGGAGATCAGGGTCCCACAAACCTCTTGGAAGCTACTTATTCAGTGACTAATTTCCTACCTCTCAAAGATTCTGCCACATCCCACTAGAGTAATAGTCTGGGGACCAAGCTTTTACCACAGGGACCTTTAGGGGACATTCATATGAAGCATAGCAAGAGTAAACCTTTTATTTAATTACCCATTAAATTTTAGACTCTGAGGTTAGTCAGAGCTACTTGTAATGACTCCAAGCTGGCAGCTTAAATCTTGCTCTATGGAAAAAGATCAGTTATGCTACCCATTGATCTTCCTGAGTCTACTGTTTATCAATCTCTCTATACCTTCATCTATAACAAGCAATTCAGATAAAACAGGCACATCCCACATGGTTTTGTGAGGACACGATTGTCATCAGCTTTTCCTTCTTAGTCATTCTCCTCTATGTAGCTACCCACACTTTTGTCTCTTTTGAAGGTTAGTTTACTTCATCATCTTCCATGTCTTTTTTTGGGCCACAGTGGAATCTTGACCAGAACACTTTGAAGATGAGTTTTGGGCAAGTTAGTTAATTTTGTGTGTGTACATGTCCATTTGTGTGTGTGTGTGTGTCTGTGTGTATGTATGTGCACACATATATGTGGGTACACACATACATGTGCATGTGAAGGCTAACCAGGTGTCTTCATCTATTGCCCCCACTTATTTTTTGAGGTAGGATCTTTCACTGGACCTGGAACTCGATGACTGAGTTAGGCCAGCCAGCCCCAGAGATCCTCTTGTCTCCGCCTCCAGTGTTGAAATTAGAGGCATGTGCCTCTGCCCTGGTTTTTTATTTTTTATTTTATTTTTTTATGTGGGCTCCGAGGATTGAACGCAGATCCTTACTCTTGTATGGTAAACACTTTGCTGACTGAATCATCTTCCAGTTAGTTAATTTTATGAGCCTCAGTGTCTTTGTCTGCAGAGCATGGCTGAAGACACCTAACCAAAGGAGACTTCGGGAGGGAGACTGTCACAGTTCCTCACAGAATGGGAGAAATAGAAGGTACATCTGACCTGAACTGTAGGCAAGAACATGTCTCAATGTGCATCGTTCTTCAGAAGAGAGAGGGCCTGGACCAGGTTCTAGCGCAGACACCTCCTTTGCAGAGACTCCTCTCGGGCTCTCTCCCTGCCGGTTTTTTCTGACTGGAAGCCCTGCTTCTCCTCCAACCTCACTCCAGGCTCCTCTAACCTGTAGAATTCTAAGGTCTAACCACACTATTTCCAGACTTTTAGAGTGTTCCACATTACCTCCTGGCTCAGGAAGAGCTGTTCCTTCTTTTCCATCTTCCGGCTGCAGCCCATTTCCAGGTCTCCACTAATATACCATTTTTTATCCTGGAAGCTTCCATGTCCTTCTCACGGGCGAACTCCCCAGAGAATGCTCTGCCATGGCTTCCTGACTGATTCTGTAGAGACAGTTCTATTTGTAAACTTACATTTTTATTTGTTTATTCTGCTCCAGCGTGTGTAGGCATGCTCATGCCATGGTGTGCATGTGGAGGTCAGAAGAGAGTTGTGGAGTCACTTCTGTTCTTCACTATCGAATGCAGGTTGTCTGGCTTTATTAGAGGTGCCTTTACCTGCTGAGCCATCCTGCCAGCAAACCCCCGCCCCAAAAGTCAATTATAACAGCAATTAACTTGTGCTTGGTCGAGACTGCCCTTTTCCTGTTGTGTGATTATTCTGATGTCGAGGCCGTGTCTGTCCTGTTTGCCGTGGCATGTTAGCATCATGCCCCACTTGCAGGGGGATCTCAGGAGCCACCTGTGCATGAGTAAATGAATGGCTGACAGTGGCCGAGGGTCCACTTTGGTGCAACAGTTGTTCCCTCGTCAGTTCATTGGTTCATCTCTCAGTTCAGGGCTCTGCCTCTGGTCTAGGGGCTGTGTACTCAGTCACTCTGCACACACTCTGTGTTTGGTACAGAGAGCAGCCCGAGTGACACAGTGTAAGGCCTGTAAACTCATAGAACGGGAAGACAGCTCGGGGGCTGGATAACTGCCTGGCCTGTTCTATCAGTCCTATGAGGCTGTGGCCACCCCTTTGCACTCAGGGTTGTGGGTGGCTTAGGATCTGGCAGCTTGAGTGAGCAAGGCCCTTTCTCCAGAGGTCTGCTCAGTCCCAGGCCAACTCCAGCTAACTTCTGCAGAGAGAGGATGGCGGCTGCCAGGATGCCTCAGGGTTGGGCTTGGGCCCCACTTGCTTGCCTAGGCGACTGGTGAGGTCATACTGGACTGGCATGGACTCAAGCTCTGCTGCTTCTGCTTCTCACAGGACCCTCCCGGTTTAGCCCTTGCCTGGCCTGAGCTACTGCAGGAGGCAGTCGGCCACGTGGACTTGTATTGCAGGTGCGGGTAGTGGTTTTGGTTCTTTTCTTCCAGACTTCTGCTTTTATAGAGAACCCAATGGACAGCGTGTAGACTGGCTGTTTGACTCTCCCTTAGAAGTGTTTTACAGAACCAGAGAATTCTGGGAATAACGGCAAGCTAGTTCGATATGACCTTTGTAAGACGGAGGCTGAGACCAGAGGTAAACACTGATGCCCTGACCCACTTGTCATGCTCCGTAACGCTTGTCTTCAGTTTGGAGTATTGAATGTCAGTGTCTTAAGCCATATCCATTTGCCTGTGGTCTGTGACAAACAGCTGACAGCTGGGCCCAAGGCAGTAGGAAGCAGGATAAAAGCCCGCAGGAAGCTTGAGAGGGCTGGGAGCTATTTCTCTTCTACTATGCTGGCTGTGGCCTCTGATGGGCTGTCTACGGTTCGGGGTCTCCTGTGGAACTGAAGTTCTGTTCTTGGATGCTACTGGCTGGGAGGGCTGGGAGGTGGGGATGCCTGTGGGTGGGGTATTCATGTGATCCTCAAACCCATAGATCAGAGTCCTCAACCCCACTGTGACTGAATTTGGAGATGGGAATGCTAAAGAAACGATTAAAACGTGTTCTTTCACAGAAACCTGAAGGTATAGAAAGAAGGCAGCCCTCCTCAAGCCATCAACAGAATGTGCTGGAACTTTGATCTTGGACTTCCAACCTCCAGGACTGTGAAGAAACCAACTTCCTTTGCTTAAACCACTCAGCTTATGGTATTTTGTCATGGCTGTTTGCACTGACTAAAGCCCAAAGCCTGGTTTATAAAGTTACTCTGTAATTGGAAGGGTGTGTGCTAGTATATGTCAACCTGACATAAGCTCGAGCCATTTGGGGAGAGGGAACCTCAACTGAAACAATGCTGCCATCTGATTGGCTGGTGGGCAAGCCACTGGGGCGCTGATGATTGATGTGGGAGGGCACAACTCACTGTAGGTGATGTTGCCCTGGGCAGGTAGCCCTGGATGCTATAAGAAAGCAGACTGAGAAGGCCAGAAGAACTACATCAGTAAGCAGCATTCCCCATGGCCTCTGCTTCGGTTCCTGCCCTGACTTCACTCAGTGATGGATTGTGACCTGAGCAGTGGAAGCTTAAAGAACCCTTTTCTCCTCAGTTTGCTTTTGGTCATGGTGTCTTATCACAGCAGTAGAAACCCCAACTAAGACAGGGTGTCTGTCTTGGAGGTTGAGCTGGGGCAGGGGCCTCTTCAAAAGGAAAAGCTGGAGGGCAAAGTTGAGGAGGTCTTTTCTACCCATACCCTGTGGCCTCAGCTTCTTTCCTGGGCTCTCCTCGAATGCCGCCTGTCCCCAGCCACCCTAGACAGCCTGGCTGTTTGTGGGCCCATCTTATTCCTGCCCTAAATGGCTAACACCATTCTTAGATTCCTGGTCAAAAACCCAAAAGGAAGAAATATACTGAGAAGAAATACTCTGTGAGATAGAAAGCCTCTCACATTTAGTGAGGGAGCTGCTCACTGTCCCCAGCACCTTGCGGTCCCGGGTCCTCCCTTTCTGTGTCCCGGAATCCTGTCTTTATCTGGCTAGCCAGTGGCCTTTGACAGAAGAGCCCCATCTTAGTTTGACGTCTCTGAGTCAGCCACGTTATCCCAGGTACCTGTCTCCTTAACTGCTGCAGCCCAGACAGGACCCTGCACCTGAGCAGCCATGACCCTCTGACCCTTCTCAGCCCCTTCCATTGAACCACCTGGCTCCCTTTTCCTCCCGGATGAGGTGTGGTATGTTATCCTGTCCCCTTCTAAGCAGGAGCCCCTTTTCTCTCCTCTGATTCCCATGCTGAGAGGCAAGTGAAAGAATCAGTGCATCAGCAGTAGCGATGGGATAATCTCTCTCCCATCGAGGAGAAAGCGATAGACTGGGACAGGCAGGGTGTCCCTCTTGGAGAAGGAAGCATTCCCAGGCTGGGCTGTAAGGAAGGTGCAGGGCTTTGGGCAAAGCCTGAGAGGACTGGATAAGCTATGGAGGTGAGGATGGGTGTGGAAACTCAGATGAAGGCCTGCCCAGGCTGTTGGGTGGGGTGGGTGTATGCCTGTGAAACTGGCTGAGAGGCCAAAGCTCAGGCACCCCCCTCCCCCTAGAAATCCAGTGGTCTCTCAGGCTGCGGTCATCTCCGCTAAATAAAGCAGTCACTGTGATTTTGAAACCACTGCAGGCTTGTTCCTCTGTGATGGCAACTAATTATGGACTGTAATTGTCTAAACACAGGGAAGTGTTTTGACCTGAATAGTAATAACGAGACTGGCCTTCTCTGCTGCCTTCCCACAGCCAGCCAGCAGCCATGGACACGTCTTCACACACCCTGTCCTGTTCCACAGGCCTGCTGTGGATAGAGGTAAAGCCAAGGGCAGTGTCCACTCGAGCACAGACACTGGTCTTGTCTGCGTGGTGGTGTGCAGAACCACAGAGGTAGCTAGGTCAAAGCCTCAACCGTGAGCAGGAGTACCCCTCCCTCAGGGCGGTCGTGAGAAACACACCTGCACACAGTGGGCACCAGATTCGGGACAGCTGTTGTCTCCGGGTGTGCGCAGCTTAGCTATGGGGACTCCATTATACAGCTGGAGGGATGGAATCCCACAGAGTCACAGGTGACACAGCTTCAGATCGTGTGATTGGCACCCACTCATCCCTGTGCACATGGTATGTTGCCCCACCTCTGTGTTTGTGACACTGTAATGATGAACCCCTCAGTAATGTGGCAATGCTGAAGGTTGGGGGTTGAGTCAGGAACTCTGAGCCTGAGACTGCCTCACAAGAGGCCATGCTCCCCTTCTTCCACCACTGTCTGGCCCATGTGGCTCTACTGAAGTCCTAGAGAGGCCTTTAGAGCTGTTCTCAGCTGTTGTCTCTCTACCCCTCGAGGGAGAGCTGTTGGCCCAGAAGCGGAATGGACCAGGGTCACTAGGAGGCCAGGACTGGTGCTTGGTTGCTGCATCTCACCTTGCAGATGTGACCTCTGACCCCTCCAGCAGACTTGCTTTCTGGGGCTGACCCCTTCTTCCCTTACAGTTTTTGAATGGTGTGTGTTTCCTGCCTGTCTTGTGTACCAGCCACCCGAGGACGAGGCTGTGGAAAAGCTGCCCTGGCCTTCCTGTGCCCCAACCTCGCCTGGCAGAAGTCCTCATGCATATTTCACAGGGGTCTGAGTGCACAGTGCTCACTTTATAGCTAGAGGGGATTCGTCTTCCTGAAGTCAAGACTTGAAGGCGGGCCTCCACTTCCTCCCAGCCTCTGTTGCTCCATTGCGCTTGTGCTGGGTTCGTCCTCTGCCCCTTCATGTCTTCCTGAGCCCCCCAACTGATGGAGAGCCATCTGGAGCAGAGACCCACACATGCCTTCCTGCCACCCATGATGCATATTTCTCTCCTTTCCTTCCTCCTCCCTTCCCCCATCCCTCACTTCTTGTTTTTTTAATAACAAAATTTGATTTAGCAGGGACTCCATAAGTAGAGTTGAAAACCTTCTCAGCAAGTAGGAAGTTGCTGATAAGCCTTCTAGAACACTGAAAAATAGTATTTTCTTTTTTTCCTGCTTACAATTCATTCATTCATTCATTCATTTTTTTTGTACATGTTCTTTGTCTTGCTTCAAGCACAGCTGTGATGGTTGATGCTCCAGCACCTATTTTGGGGTCCTGTGTTAAGGATGTCACAGCAGAAGTGCAGTGGTGGCCCTTGCTCTAGCCCTAGGTGCCTATTTCCAGACTTGATTTTGCAAGAGCTCAAACCCCCAGTGTTACTACTGACCAAAGCCAGGCTAATAGGTAGGCATTCTGTACCTCTTAGCATCCTGTGTGGTGATTATGCACAGAGCTGTTCAGTATCTGTTTACTAGGGGCCTTATACAGCCATCTAAGGAAAGAGAGGCTAGGATGGTGGCTTCTAATGACTGTGTGAAGCACTTTAGTGGCCAGGGTGCTGGGATCTACTTTCCATTCCCAGGGACAGAGCTCCTTAACATTATCACCTAAAAATAGAATTTTAATTTTGTCCAGTCTGCAAGTCTGATTGAAGCCCCACCTCTAATTTCCCTACCCAGAACTGCTCCTTAGAAGACTCTGGGAACAGCACACAGGAGCCCCTAGGCTTTGCTTTCCTGTCCTGGTCCTCTGTCTTTACACTAAGCGCTAGCTCCTGTACTCATTTCTTCCCCCAGTGTTGCTGAGAGCCTTCTACATGTTCTGTTTCATGCCCTTGAAAAGGCCAGAGTGCTGTGGGGAGCACTGATGCCTAAGGAGGCAGCAGGAGGTGACCATCAGGGTGGGCCATGGGTAGTGGCAGCACACCCTGCCTGGCTCCTTGGTAGGCCCTGTGGGCACCTGTGAGGTGTCACCCTGCAGCTTCCAAAGAGGCTGGAGAGCGTGTAGAAAAGCAAGTAAATACTCCAAGGGATAGTGATGTATGTGTGTGTGCACATGTCTGTAGAGGCCAGAGGTCAACCTTAAGAGCCATTCCTCAGGTGCTGTCTACCTTGTTGGCTTTTTTTTTTTTTTTTGAGGCAGGGTCTCACTTGTCTGGAGCTTGCAGGTTGGGCTGGGCTTATGGGCTGTTGAGCCCCCCAGGATTTGCCTGTTTCCATCTTTTCAGCCCTGGACTTGCAAGGTGCATCACCATACCCACTTTTTTATGGGGTCCTGGGAGCTGAGCTCAGGTCCTTGTGCTGTGTGCCACTGGAGCTATCTCTCTAACCTCTCCATTAGTCTTAACTGGGTAGAATTTTGTACGGAGTTGGAGGCCATGTGAGCCTGGGAAATGGTGCTTACACATGGGAAAGTGTCAAGGAAGATCAAACAGCAAATTTCAACCTCACGTGTATACTGGGTTGAGGTTTATGTGCAATATCACCTGTGGAAGGTAATATGGTGGGGGGATGGTGAGGATTAGAAGGTGAGTGATTTGTTTGTGATGTAAAATTTTCATCTCCTTATATGGTAGTTATATAATTCCACCATTTCAGTAGTACTAGCAGTGGGAATCAGCAATGACGGCACAGATGGAGATGGGCGATGTCTCCTGGAGATTTCCTTTTGGGTAGCCAAAGTGCAGGGGGGATGCTTGGTATTAACTGTCAACCTGACACAATCGAGAATCATCTGAGAAGAGAGTTTTAGTGGGGCATGGTCCAGATCTAGTTTGCTGTGGTGGGGTTATCTTGATATTAATTGAGGTGGGAGGATTCGCCAACTGTGGATGGTACCATTCCCTAGGAAGGGTCTGTGTAGATCCAGGATTGTATTAAATAGAGAAAGCAAGCTGAGCACTAGCATGCATGCATTCATTACTTGCTCTCCCATCTTGACTGGATGTAACTGGCTAGCTGCTTCAAGTCCCTGCTTCTTTGACTTCCCCACATAATGGACTATAACCTGGAACTGTAAATCAAATAAGACCTTTCTCCCTTAAATTGCTTTTGTCTTGGCAACAAGAATCAAAAAAAGAAATAAAAAAGGAAATAATCGAGTCTTCCTTGCTCTGGCCAGCAGCCCAACTCCTCCTCAGGTCTTTTGGGAATTGGCTGAAGAATCACTCCCTTTTAATGGATGACCATTTGCTGAAAGTGTCTTCTCTCACACCCACAAGGAAGCAAGATAGAAACTGGGCTTGTGTTCATGTCTCTCCTTTTACTTCTGTTGTGGAAGTTTATTTTTAGTTATATAGAAAATAATTGTTTTATGCATTGTTGGGTGAGGGGCTGCCAAGGTCTTGGCATTTTGTATTGTCTGCAGGTATTGAATTTCTGTGGGGGATGTTTGATTGCTTATGATCTGCACCTGAGGGAGTTCTGAATCATTAAGAACACCTGAGCTCAGACCGCTCAGAGTTCCACTGTGACAGTGGTTCCCTCTGCTGAGGTCTGGCAGGGCACGCAGCTATGAAAACACCTCCATGCTGTCCATGCTGAGCCACCTGCCACAACAGCATATTACCACATACTTCTCTAAGAATCCTTTCTTTTCTTTTTTCTGAGATTGGATATCCTGTAGTCCAGGCTGGCCTTGAACCTGCTAGGTAGCTGAAGCTGACTTTGAACATCTGATCTTCTGGGTAGTGCTGGGATTAGGATTTACAAGTGTGCACCACCATGCCAGATATATATGGTGTTGGGGATTGAACCCAGAGCTTCCCACATGCTAGGGCAGCACTCCATCAACTGAACCACATCTCTGACTCTGACATCTCTTTCTCTTAGTGGGTTGTCGTAGCTTGTGACATCTGTCTGCATTAAGGTTGAGAGCACATCAAAACCACTCTTTGACGGTGCTAGAAAAATAGAACAGTGTGCTCATATTTGCTAGGTGTTCTCCCAAAGCCTTCTTTTCTTTTTCTTCCTTTACAAATTTTAAAAAGGTTCATTTTGATTTTATTTGTGTGTGTGTGTGTGTGTGCATGTGCACACATGCCTGCATGCACACATGCATTTACATGTGTATATGTAGAGCCAGAAGGGCGTATGCGATTCCTTGGAGGTAGAGTTGCTGATGTGGGTACTGGGAACCAAACTCATGTTGTCTCCAAAAGCAATTATGTGCTCTTAAATGCTGAGCCATCTCTCCAGTGCCCCAAAGCTTTATTTTCTTAATGTATCTGTGCTGGTTATAGTTTAATGAATGTTTGTGGAATGACTAATTATTGACCGATAGGCTAGCAGCCTTCACTGAAGTTGACTGAGCAAACAGACTGCTGAGTGGGACATGGTGTCTAGGTTACACAGTGCACTTACCAGTGTGCGTTAGAGCTACTACTCTGTGAGACAGCTTACACGTGGAAGAAAGAAAACCAACGGGCAAGGAAGGCCCCGAATGAGAGCCCAGCTGTGCAATCTGGAAATAGGTGAAGTCTCACTAGGCCCGTTGGTCCAAAATCATTTGGTTTCAAGAAACAGAATTGGTATAAACTTTGCTCAGTTTCTCAGTCCTTTCTAGACAGGGTCTCATGCAGCCTCAAACTCACTATATAACTAAGGAGGACCTTGAACTTTTTGGGGAGGGGGCAGGAGGACAGAGTCTCTCTGTTGTAACTCTGGTTGTCCTGGAACTCACGCTGTAGACCAGGCTGGCCTTGAACTCACAGAGATCTGCCTGCCTCTGCCTCCTGAGTGCTGGAATTAAAGGTGTGTGCTGCTGCTGCCGCCGCCGCCGCTACCACCACCACCCAAATTTAAGGGTGACCTTGAATTTCTGATCCTCTTGCATCTACTTCCTGAGTCCTGGGATTATAGGTGTATACCATTATGCCAGCTTTATGTGGTGTTGGCGATGGAACCCAGGGCTTCAAGCAAGCACTCTACCAACTGAGCTATGTCCCCAGCCTCTCCCCAAACTTAGCTTTAGGTGATGATGATTTTTTAGATGGTTTAGGTTATCTATCTGTCTGTCTGTTCGTCTATCTATCTATCTATCTATCTATCTATCTAGTACTTATATTAATAACTTGAGTTTCATACAATATCTCACAATGACACTCCTCCCTGGTCCACTCTCCTACCCCTGTACCCTCAAAAGTACAAAATAAAACAAAACAAAAAACCAAAACCAAACCAAATAGAAAAGAATTAAATCAGCTTGTGTGGCAAGAACATGGATCACAGACATCACCATGGTGTTGGAGGCAGCAGGCTGCTCTGATCATGGACATTCACCTGGCCTACATTAGCCTGAGATTAAGTATGACAAAGTTCATCCTGAAGTTGGGCTTCACTGCCCAAACCCATAGGCACCGGACATCACACCAGCACCAGGGCTTCCCACAGGCACTTGGACATCCCACAGGTACCAGGACATCTTGCAGGTGCCTAGACATGGTTTAGGTAATCTCATTACACTCAGAGGTGGGATGACAGCAAGTCTTGGAGAGAAGAGCCATCAGAAATCCTCTCAGACACTTGGCACACCCCCTCCCTCTTCTCTGGGTCTCTTATCTAAGCTCATTTCAATATGTTTGTTCTTTTTCTCCGAAGACTGGCTTTCTTTGTTCCACCTTTTCTAGGTTCAAAAACATTTGGTTCAATCTGGACATGACCTCTCAGATGATACATTTGGTTCCTAGAAAAAGAATCTGCTTGGTCCATGGTCAGTTAAGGTGTTGATCTTTGTCAATCTACTTTCTGTTACTGTAATAATATCATAGGCAACTGGCTTATGAAAAAGAAAGGTTTATTTCAGCTCTCAGCTTTGGAGTCTTTAACTCTGCTTCTGCTTGTCCTGTAGCTTTGGGGCTGTGTTGAGGCAGTATGCCATGACAGACAGGGCAGAATACATCAAAACTATTCACCACATGGTCAGGGTGCTGGACAGGGAAAGAGGAAGATGGTAGGCTTCCACAGTTCCCTTCAAGAGCATGCATCCAAAGGACCTAAAGACTTCTGAGTCTGCTGCACTTCCTGAAGGTTCTGATGTGGAAGTTTATTTTTAGTTATATATAAAATAATTGTTTTATGCACTGTTGGGTGAGGGGCTATCCTTGGTCTTGGCATTTTGTATTGTCTGCTGGTGTTGGATTTCTGTGGGCGATGTTTAATTGCTTATGATCTGCACATAGTATCAGTAGAACACCTGAGGAGTTCTGAATCTATAAAACACCTGAGTGCAGGTGCTTGGGGTTCCACTGTTGATTGAGTATGGCACTGGCCAGGACGGTGGTTCCCTCTGCTGAAGTCTGGCAAAGTTTGCAGTTATGAAATATGCCTCCTTGTCTTTGGTGAGCTGCCAACAGCAATGTGCTATTACAAGGTTCCACAACCTCCTCATATATAAGCCTTGGAGCAAACCCTTTACCACATAGGCTTTGGGGGGGGCACTTAAGACTGAGCCAAAGCAACGTCTCTGTTTCAACAGCCCACAGGGACCATGTAGAAGAGGTGATTCTTAGAGAAGGGGCACTGATGTGGTGAACATGTTGGTTACAGTGTCAGCTGGTGGGGGAAGCCAACATGACTTTGTTGTTGGATGAAAGCACCACATATAGAAGACGCCCTCTCTGCGTTTTTAACAATAAAGAACTTCCCAGGTTTGGAGTCCAGGATGTCACAGCGCCTACATAATGCTGATTTCCAAGCCATTTCCCTCTCATTTACCAATTCTTCAGAGAGAGCAGTTAGTAAAAAATGTTAATGGCCAATTTTAGCAAATGACCATTTTGGTGCTCCCAGGCCACTGGGGCAGGCCGGAGCTAATTTCTGGACTGTCCTCTTGATGCTGCTGGCAACTCTTTAATACTGACCTAGAGACATGTCATGGGTCCAAAAGTACAGCTAAGCCTGCATTTGTCTTACTTGTGGGCAGTGCAAAGCCATCTTAGTTATCCCATGTGGATACCTCATCCCTGGATATCCTGTGGCCTGTCTGTTTTCAGTGAGGAGTGGTAGGTTGTGGTGTGGGAAGTTGGGTGCATTATAAAATTCTCATTAACATCCCATTTGAGCCCTGATTCCTTGCTGGATTCATGTGCTTCTAGGCTGTCCCTGGAGATTGGAAGCTATGTGACACTGAATATGTGTTCCCTTCCTTTTTTCCTAAGACGGGGTTCTAAGTGTTTCAGGTTGGTCTTGAGCTCACTATGTAGTCAAGGTTGACCTCATGGCTTTGGGGTCCTGATTTTCCTGATTTTCCTGCCTTACCTCTGGAGTGCTGGGGTTATATGTGGGCTCTGCCATATCCACTTTCTACGCTGTTGGGCAAGCACTCTAGCAACTGAGTACATTTCTAGCCTGAGATGTGTCCTTCCTCATATCACTCCACAGGCTGGCCACTATGGCTTCTCCCCTGACCTCCCTCTCTGAGTAAGTGCTCAGAATGACCCTGCCATCTATGCCTACATCCAAATACAAATGGATGTCATTGTAGCCCCTCTCTTGGGATAACCATTGAGAATATTCAATGGTGGCATATTCAATATAGGGCTGCCAAGAGCATTCTTTCCAGAGGAGCAAGTTATTCTCAGATATGAACTCACAGCAACAGCAAAGCAAGCCCACAGTGAGGGGTTTTCTAACTCTTCATCATTAAAACATGGCAGCTTCATGGGCTTGTCTACAGGCCCTTCCCACTAAGCCATGGTGATTGGCATCTGGCCTTCACCCGTCACGCTTGACTGGTGAGTGGGTTTGCTGATTCTCTGCTTGGTTACCTAGGGCCCATGAGTACCCATCCCGCAGGCCTTTCCCATAGGTGTCAACCTCAGGGTTGCCTTCTTTACCTTCATCTTTCCCTGGCCCCACCCCAAAGGGCAGCCTCCCCTAGTAACCTTTCCAGTTGCTGTGACTCCTCTGGAGGAGTGTTCACTGAGCCAGAGAGCATGGCTTTTCTCCCCTCTTGTATTTGCTCAGTGGAAGAATCAGCCTTAGGTTCCTCTGTCTTTGCAGGAGCAGATTACAGAGGGGGTGCAGTGGAGGGGGAGGAGGTGGCTGGGGACCAAGGGTAGGGGAGGCACGGCTTCCTGCTCTGCCGCTGGTTATCACAGGCTCTGCTAATGCTGCTCAAACAACATCCAGAAGAACCCAGCTCAATAGCACCAGTGTTAGGCCACAGAGTCAATATTGGCTGAGCAAACAACAGAGAAGAAGGAGTTGCTATTTGCGTAGCTAGGAGTGCTTGTGTGCTGTGGCTGCCTTGTCAGGGGCCCTTGGAAATGAAGGAAGGAGGTGGGGTCTGGATGTGGAGGGCCCAGGAGAGAAGGGCTAACATGGACTTCTACCTGGGGGGTGTCAGCAGTCAGCTTCAGGATTCCTTGTTGTACATCCTGGCGTGTCTAGCAATCTGGCCTCACCCCTCTGTATTGTGTACCCAGAGTGTTGCAGACATTGCCAGATGTCCACTGAAGAAGCAGGGAGGGAAAATCTCCCTGTGTTGAGACCCAACTGGCAGGTTGCTGTGTCAGACTGAGGAGGGCAGGGTCAGAGTGGGGAGGAGGCCTCTCTCCCCTTTCTCCTCTGCCTGCACTGGCAGCCCCTTAAGAAGAAAATGCAATGCATGAATGCTTCTTCAGCTGAGGGTTATTCAGCAGCTGCCTGGATGGCTGTGGCCACCTTCTGACCTGGCCCTGGCTTGGAAGTCATCCCCACTCTCCACCCAGAACTGAGATGCCTGGACCCAGTTAATGTTCTGTATTCTTCTCTAGTAGACATTCTGGTTTGTTAGACTTTGGATGGTGATCTCCTCAGTCAGATGTACCTATTTATAGCAGTCTTTCCTTGGCTTCACCTCTTCCTCTTTGCCACCAAGGATGGACCTGGGTGATCTTGAACCCTACAAATGGTCAAGGTTGGGTTTGTAGGAGGGCATGTGGTAAGAGACCAGGCTGCTGGGGCTTGGTTCTCCATGGAACTCTGCAGAGTCCATCCAGGTTTGCGTTTGTGCTTGTGGGGTCAGGGAGCATAGAGCATCTGTAGACTAGAGAAGGCCCAGAGATTGTGCTTCCAGAGTTACAGCCACCGGTCCTTAGTAACAGACTTGAGCTGGGACTGGAAGGCAGCCTGAGCCTGTACCCAACAACTGTGGCCATGCCCTAATGTCCTAACCATGGAGTCTTTGCAAGATGGGGGTGGGATAGGAATTCGGAGAAGGAGGCACTATAGACACTTTAGCTATTGTCCCTTCTCGGACAGCTGAGTGCTCTGTTGTACCTGGAGCACAGGAGAAGCCTGCTCTTGGGTAGTCTGGAGGATGTGTGTGTGCTGAGGTGGAGGTGGTGAATGCCTGACCACTGGATTTGGCTCTAACATGGGATTTTGGCAAAGGGGAGGGGAAGTTCCTCTGTGCTCATGTTGTGAAGGGTGAGGGTGACTGTGCCTAAAAGGAAGGAAAGGGGGGTGGGGTGGGAGCAGGCCAGGCAGTACCCCGGGTAGGCGTTTGCAGACAGCCAGGACAGTCTGCTTCTACAAAACCAGAGCCACTACCCATCTGCCCCTCCCTCTTCCCATCATCCTCTCCTCTGTTCCTTAGTCCTGGTGGGATGAGGACATCCAAGTGGGTGGCTTCCTGAATGCTTTTTCAGAGCTGCTGACCTTCTTCCTTGTCCCCAAACCACTCCTCAGACCTGCTGCCTATTCCTTCATAGGCCTGGTTGGGGGGCTGCTTGGTCTGAGTAGGCCTGAGGCCTAAAGACAGAAGCATTTCCTAGATGAGCACCCCAGATGAGGAAGAGCATCTGGGAAGTCCCAGACACAGCCCGGCTCCCAGCTTCTCACTGCTGTCTCATCCTGGGCCCTGTCGCTCCAGACTGCAGGTGTCTTTTCCCTTCTGTTATAAGGTGGGTGATGGGGCTCATGGTGTCATGGAGCAGCCTTGGGGTGACAGGAAGTGTGGCTCTGGGCTCTGCACATGGGCCTCGGGCCGCCGACCTCATTCTTATTTCCTGGCATTCAGGATCCTGTGCCCTTTGAGTGGAAGAAGAGGAGTGGCTGCAGTCGAGAGCACTTTGGCTTTCAAACAAGGTCACTGAGTTCAAATTCATGTCCTGCCATGCAGGAGTCACCTTCACGGGCAATAGCGGCTTTAGCTAGCCCACCTGGGAGTGGGAAGTCTTGGAGTGCTACAAGGGTGGGAGCGGACAGCACACGTGTGGCCACAGACATACCACCGTCTAGGCTTGACGGTTAGGCCTCAGCACCCTACAGCTTCCCTCTGGCCCTTCTCAGCCTCGCAGCCAGCTCAGAGGCCACATCTGATGGTCTCTATAGGACCACCCCTCTCATGCCCCACTACTCCCTTTTCGGGGAAGGGAGATAGGATGCCAATGAAGGGCACCCGATGGCAGGCTTTCATGCCAACTCAGCAACCTGAAGCTGTTTGCCATCAGACCAGCCTCTGAGCCCTTGAACTTGCTTCAAGGAGCCCAATATGTTTAATTTAGAGGTCACAGAAAATCGGAAATGTGGGCACGGTTACAGAGCCCGCTTCAGTATGTTTTAAAAGCACAGACTACTGGCGCCCAGCACTCAAAGCTTTTGTTGACGGTCCCCTAAGAATCTACATCTTTAATAAGCAAGCAGGTGAGTGGAGTAAAGATGGCTGCTGGGTAATGTCACATGATCCTGCCCCTAGTGTCTTCCCAGACTGTGTAGCCAGGTGATCAACATGTGTCAACTCTAGCAGTGTCTCATCCTTCCTGAGGTCTCCCAAGGCCAGTTTTGCTACAGTGTTCTCCATTTCTTTCTCCCTACCTGATCTCCCATGGGGCCTGGCTCTGTGCTGAGGCTGCTTGTGTGCTTCTTTGCAGAAGTTGGCCAGAACTGTCTCAGAACATGCCAGTCTGTGGCCAGAGCATGACCACTGATACCTCTGAAGAGGCCTGTGACATGAGTACTCAATGGAGCAACTTCAATAAAGAACATGGGATTAAAATCTGTGACTTGTGCTTACCTTTGCCACTGGACATGAGGGCCACATAGAGTGTCCCTGGAGAAATGGTTAAGCAGTTGAGAGTGGGTCGTGCTCTATTAAAGGATCTGAGTTCAGTTCCTAGCACCTACATCGGGGGACTTACAACTGCCTGTAACTCCTGTTCCAGGGTACCAATACACACAAAATAAAAAATAAATACATTAGAAAACTGTACATAAAAATGAAAAAAGATCGCAGTATAAGAGTCAGGCAGGGATTGGGTGCCATCTCTCTCTACCCCAAGAGGCTGAGTTCCTGGAGGTTTTTCTATCATCAGAGCCCACATGGCATCTTGCAAAGGGCTGGGTGGATCATATGCTTTGGGAAGTGCATGGGGATTGTCTAGTGACTCTTTGGGAGCGGAGCACACACTGTTGCCTCTCTGCTCAGTTCTGCCCTTTCCCATAGTGGCTGCTGCTTGATGACAGCTGGAGAGCCAGGCTGACAGGCCACCTTGTCACCTTTACTCCTGTGGCGGGGAATGGACACCTAGAGGCATCCATCCTTTGGCATCTGAGACATAGTGGTCCTTCTCTCAAAGACTTCCTGGCATCGCAGGCGACCTTGGCGTCCCCGTGACTGGCTCCTTCATTACTCATGCCTTTTTAGACATAACAGTTCTACTACTCCACCACTCCTCCTCAGTTCTAATTCCGAGGCCTCCCAGAGCCAGTTAGTCATCAGCATGTGGGGATGGGGGTTTTAGACACAGATTCTGTGAGAAACATGCACTCCACGTGTGAGTAGTGTTAATTCAGGTGAGTAGAGGCTGGTGCAACTGCTGGCAGAGTGGGGACATCGAGGCAGGTCCCTGAACCAATTGTCTGCCAAGTGCTGTCTGGGAGTTGTATGGAGTCTCTGGGATGTATGCAGACACTGACTGGACAGCAGCTGCAGGCCTCACATCTGCCGTGTGTCTTCTTGACCACATTCCTCTCTTTCTCTTTCCAAAGAGTACAGGAGTGCCCATTGATGGGGTCTAGCCTGGGACCTTAGGGAGAAGAGGGAATTGGGAACTTCTTTTCCCAGAGGAGGTACTGAGAAAGGATATCCGGTGTGAGAGGGGACAGTAAGACAGAGTATGAATGCCACTGACCATCTCAACTTCTTCTGCGTCTTGCAACCATGCTAACTCTTGTGAAATAGACTCTTCAGGAATGTGTCATTCCTCCCTAGGCACTGTCCAGAGCATCTGAGGTGCCTAAGCTGGCGGCCGCCACTAAAGGCAAGTACGGTCTGACCTCTCCTGCACTTCCTCGTCCTGTGGACTCTCAGCTCTTGTTTAAGGATGAATCCAACACTTAATGGGCTGCCAGTCTGTGACTTCCAAGTTCTTTGTCCCAGTGTCACACTGGACTCCGCTGTACGTGACAAGTGCTAGGCATGCTGAATCGGTGGTGACAGTTGGGGGCTGGGAGCGTCAGGTAGAAGAAGTCTCAGAAAATCTTCCTTCCCAGGGCTTCCCACCTTGCATGTGGTGCTGACTTGTTTAGCAAGAAAGGGGGGCCGTGAGGCTTAGTATCAAGGATTGGAGGGACACAGAAACGATGAGTTCCATGTCCCCGGGCAGCTCTGACGGGACACCTGGGGGCTCTCCATTGAAAAGCTATGTCCCAGGCTGAGCGGAGCCCTCTTCAGAGCTTCATGAACCTCATACCTTTGTTCTGTGTTCCTCCCCTCATTTTGTGGAGCTGGGCTAGGCGTGCATGTGCGTGTGTGTGTATGTGTGTGTGTGTGTGTGTGCGTGTGTGTGTGTGTGTGTGTGTGTGTGTGTGCCTGCTTATGTAGCCATCGAAATGACAGAGATTCTGTGGCTTACCTTCTCCATAAACTGCAAATATTGTGGGCTGTGTTCACACTCTGGGCCAAGACAAATGTAATTTTGGATTATCAAGTCCACACGACAAATGAGTGCCTATTAATTTGTATTTATCTTGAGTGGGTTAACAGGAGCTAGCAACGGGAAAAACGCTGTCTTTTTGTTCTTTGGTAGAGAGAAGCTGTTTCAGGGAAACGGCAGGGCACCGCCATCCAGTGCTGGAGCCGAGAGAAAGTTATTTACTTCCCTTCAACAAACATGCACAGAGTGACTTCCGGGACTCAGAAACTCAACACATATGCACAGAGCGCCTTTAGGTCCTAGGTGCTCAGAAACAAGCAAGAATCTGCCACAGTTGTCAGGGAGCTCAGAGCTCAGTAGGGGCAACAATGGGGATCTGATGGAGGAAGGAAGGTTATGGAGGTTAAGACAAGCCTCACCGTTCCTCGAGGGGGAAAAGAGGGCTGCAGCTCTCTTCTGGAGGAAGTGATATCTACATTGAGTTTTGCTGTATAGGTAGGAGTTTGCAGGGGAAAAGGGCTGGGGAAAAGGTGTGATTGTCAGAAGCAAGAGTGTGGGTGTATTCACCCGGGAGGTGGGTTTATAACTCTGGCCTTGGGAACTGTAAAGTGGGAGAGGGTCAGGGGAGAGAGGTGGGCTCGGACCAAACCCGCAGGCTGGGCTGAGCGTCGGACAGACTTTCCTCAGTGATGGGGAGCCAGTCTTGGGTGAAAAGCTGGGGCCACTCGGTTCTTCAGGAGGGCGCACTGGAGGAAGCAGTGCTGGCGTCCAGAGACCCCGAGGATGTGAGTTAAAGCTGGGCAGAGGTGACGGGGACCGAGGTAGGACGATGGTTCGTATCAGTTTCCTTGTAGCTGCTGTGACAAGGTATCAGTAGCTCAGCAGCTTGGAAACAACACACCTTTCATTTCTCTCCATCCCTGGAGGCTGGAGGTCCAAAAGCAATTCCACGGTGCTCAAGACAGATGCGAGCAGGGCCAGTTCTGTCTGTCGGTGAGAGGGCCGGCTTTATTCCCTAGCTTCCAAGGCTCACCGCCCTTCTCCTTCAATCTGAGCCACTCCTAACCCTAACCCCCGCCACATTACCTTCTGTCTAGCTCTGGTCCTCCCTTCTCAAGTCCTTTGCTAACTACTGCTGACAATTAGCCTGTTGTGCAATTTCCTATTCCCAGGCCCCAGGGATTAGGGTGTGAACACATCTGGAAGGCCATTACTCAGTTGACAGCCACAGAGGACGCCTGCTCTTAGTCATGCTTGGTTGTTGCCCTCCGCTTGCTGCCCTTCAGTCCTTAACCCCTGGAGCCACTGCTTCATGCACTCCTACTCACCTCACGCTTTGCTTCCGGCGGAGCCCGAGACCTCAGCCTTGTCAGTTTCTATGGCGTCATGCGGTGGTGAGATGAGGGCCACGCTGGTGAGGAGCTGTGGGCCTTGGAAGGAGCCGGGGCCTGGGGAAATGTGTCTCAGATGAATCCCTGGTGGCTTGTGGTGTACCCCCTGTCTGCAGTATTCATTTCCCAAGGCTTTACTACTTATCTCTGGGGTCCCTGAGTCCCCCGCAGAAGTTCTTTGTGAGGCCTCTGAATTCTTGTGGCCAGTTTACTTGGAATCCGCTGTTCACGGGGTGTTAATGACTGTTTCCCCTCCTTTCCCTCAGTTTCTTCCCCAGATGATAATGTTCTTGTGTTCAATATGGGCCTCCAACATCTCTGAGAAGGGAGTGGATGAAGACGTCTTAAGCATTACTTCGTGCAATTCTGCTGTCTCATTTAACCTCCACAACACCATCGGGAGTGATTTCTGCCACTTCAGATGAGGACACTGGGGCTCAGGGAAGTTGAATGACCTAGGAGTGTGCTGGCCCTTGGATGTTAGTTTGTCTCTAGCAGATGCGGGACGGGGAATATAAGATGGCCTGGTCTACATAGCAAGCTCTAGGAGAGTCAAGGTTACATAAGGAAAGACCCGCCTCAAAAGGAAAAAAGCTTAGTCCTCAGAACCAATGTAAAAAACTGAACATGGCCAGTACTAGAAGGCAGGTACATGAGGATATCAGGAGCTCATGGCCAGTAAGTCTGTTTAGTCAGGTTCAAAGAGAGACTCTGCCTAGATATAAGGTGAGGGCGATAGAGGAAGAAGACACTTCCTTTGTGAACTTTTGACTTCCATGTGATGGCTGAGTACACTCATACACATATATACCACACACGTACACACATACATCACACACACACATATACACCACACACACACATATACACCACACTCACACATATACATCATACACACATACACACATATATACACCACACACACGCACATACATCACACACACACATATACATCACACACACACATATATACACCACACACACACATACACACACACACACATATATACACCACACACACACATACACACACACACACACGTGAAAATGGTCCAGACTCATCTTCCATTCCCTATTCAGGCCCAAGGCTGTGTTTGGTTCTGTAGGTGTGTTGAGGGATGTGGCTCCTAAACTCTCAGGCTTGGGTGACGCTCTTGGTCTGCATCAACTGTGGAATGGAGCACACGGCTGCTGTCTAACTCTGCCCTGCAGCATCAGCCCCATTGACCTGAACCTTACAACTTCACCTGACCCAGAATCTTGTTGCCTTGATGACAGCCATGGCCCTGTGTGACCTCAAATGAAATTCTGGGCTACCTCCCCAGGACTGTCACCAGCTCAGGGTGCTTCTGGGATAACAATCATTTCCACCCCATGCTAGCCTTGACATCCACCAGGGCTGGTGTCCTCAAGTAACATCTTATGTAGTCCAGGCTGGCTTTGAACACTTCTGAGCCTCCTGCCTCTGCCAACTTCCCAGTGCTAGGATTATAGGCATGCACTACCACAACCTGTTTATGATGTGATAGGGATTGAAGCCAGAGCCTTGTTTTCCAGGCAAATACTCTGTCAACTGAGTTACATATCAAGTACCAGCATTAATTTCTCTATATGACCATTTGTACTTGTGTGCTTCTCATTCCCAAGTTGACGACTCATCCCTTGAGTGCAGAAGACATGCCTCTCCTTTGCTTTGTCCATGGGATCCGTCATGGTGGGGTCATGGCCACTCCAGGGTACCCTTAGCAGCTAGGGGGCTCTGGTGCACACAGGTCCCCATTTTGATTAATCCTGCAGAGAGGTGTCCTTTGGGCAGCATGATGGAGTGAAAGGAAGGTTCTCACATCGGAACTAAGAGATCTGGCCAGAGTCCTAGCACTAGCACGTGACTGCATGCTGTTCCCAGCCTCCCAAAATGAGAAGAAAAACAGGTCATGTGCACCAAACCCACACTATAAAGTGTGATCAGAGAATTTTATCTACAGTCTTAATCCATAGAGCTAGAGATAGCCACTCTACATTTATGTGTGTATGTGCAGGCAGGTCAACATGTTTATACACGTGCATATGTGTGTGCACACGTGCATATGTGTCTGCATACATGCATATGTGTGTGCACATGTGGGCATATGTGCGTGGTAGCCAGAAGACAACCTCAAGTGCCATTCTTCCCCAGGCACTGTCCACTTTGTTCTTTTGAGACAGGGTCTCTCAGACCAGGGGTCACCCATTGAGTTAGGCTGGCTGGCCAGTGAGCCCGGGGATCCTCGTCTATGCCTCCCCCGCGCTGAGATTACAGGAGTGTGCCACCACACCTGGCTTTTTATGCGGGTCCTGGGGACCCAACTCAGTGTCTCATGCTTGCATCGTGTTTTACTGAGCCATTTTTTTCCAGCTTCGTCTGTCTGTTTTTTAGATGGCAAAATCTGAATCAGAATAGTTTATGAAGCCAGATGTGGTGGCAAGAGAGTTGAGAGTTCAAAGCCAGCCTGAGCTGTGTGGCAAGATCCTATCTCCAAAAGTCATAACAAAAAGCTAGAATAGTTTATTTGCTCTGAGGCATGAGAGAAGAGAGAGGCAGAACTTGAGCCCATACAGCCTCTCTACCCTGAGCCAGCAGACACCCATTCACCTCATAGATTTTTCACAAGTAAATGGAAGCCCTCAGGTGAATTGACTATCCCTATACCTTGCACATAGTAAGTGCTCAGTAAATGCTGCTTCTCCAACCCCTGTCATCCTGAATCCCTTAATTTCCCTCAAGCCAGGGCAGTGCCAGCATCAGAGGTTGGAGGAGCCTGCGATTTATTTTCAGAATATCAAAGGACCCTGACACTGTGAGTTACTGAGGGAGACCTCTGTTCTTGGGAAGGAAGATGGCCTGCTACCTGGCTGCTGCTGGGGCTCTTGTCAGTCTAGAGGAAGGAGGGATGGCCTGGAGCCCTGGGCCTTTGAAGGAAAAATTCTTCCACCCCTGGGTCATCCTGAACCCCTCTCCTTTGTGTCTCTCATCCAGTCAATCAATGGTTGTATTGATACGACATCAGTCCCTGGATCTGTCAGCCTGCTTCTCCCTAAGCTCCATGCCTTGATGCTCTGAGCTACGAGAGGCTGCCCCCCACCTTGGCACTGTAGAACTGGGTGTGCAGCCTCTGCTGATCTTCTTGGCCACACTTCTGCAAGTCCTCCTGAGATACGGAGTGTTGTATCCTACGCCAACTCAGGACACCACCACAGGGAGAGCGCCAAGGCCAGCAGAGCCTTGTGCAGGACTTTTCATGAGTGCCTCCCTCTGCCTGGAAGAGTTAACTCGCCTCCCGTGAGTTCTAGCTCACACGTTTCTTCCTCTCTGGTGGCTGTCCTCAGGCCTCACTCTCTTCTCCTTCCCCACCCCAGGAGGTGGGCTGAATCCACCTCATCTGTGACATCAGAGACCCTACCCCATGTCTAATCTCTGGGGTCTTATGCCCGCCATTCCTGCGTCCTCCAAAGGTCCAAGGCCACATGAGCATGAGCCGTGTCCCTGGGCCCAAAGCAGTTCTTTGTAAGAGTGGGCAGCTGGTCCAGGATAGCAGAGTGCCGTGGGAAGACAAGTAACCCATACTGAGGAAGGAGGGCTTTCTGGAAGAGGAAGTACAGAAGTGGGGTTTAAGGCCTCATCTGGAGATAGGGAGTCCAAGAGGGAAGGGGAGAAGCAGGTGTTCAGCTAGAGTCCTGGTGAGCTGCTGGGGACCTCCAGGCTGTGTCAGTGTGACTGTTGCATGCAGCTGCTGCACCAGGTGAGCAGGAAGGAGAGCTCCCATAGACGCACACAGAAGGGCCAGGTCTGTGGGACAGTCAGGAGTCTGTTTGACTTGGGCCGACACGTGGAGCTTGAGTGGGTACTTGTGCTTGTGTAGAACACAGTATGGATGAAGCCTGGAAAGGACAACACAGACACCTGGCTGAGGCTGGGGAATGGACATGGAGGGCCTGCTGAACCTAGGGGAGGTGCCTGAGAGGACCTAGTCTAGTGTTGTTATTATTATTATTATTATTATTTATTAATTAATTTATTTGTTTATCATCATCTTCACAACTGGCCGGCAGCCCAGCTTACTGATAGCGACATTGAAACTCAGAGGGTGTCAAAGCCTGCTGAAGACCACGTCTCCCTGGTCGGGACCTGGTGGATAGTTGTTGCTTTATATATATGAGTGACAAGCTTGAGTGTTTGAAGGAGTTAGTGAATGGATGCATGATGGAAGGGAAGCCCAAAGGCGTCTGGGTTTAGCTCCAGCTCTGGCCTGTATCAGGCAGCAGGAATCCTCTCCAACAACAAAATGATAATCCTGTGGGGAGGAGGGAGAGCCACAGGAGCTTCCTGGAGCCTGAGGTGCCAGCTGCTTTGAGTAGTGCTGCCTCTCACGCCTGGCTGGCCTTTCTGTGCGTGTCTACAAAGGCCCTTCCGTCCTCTGCTGCCCTTCTAGATGCCCGGGAGGGGCCCATGAGTCCTCCCTGCTCACAGCTACCCGAAAGGCTCATACAAGCTTAGCTTCTTGTAGCCTTCCAAGCCCAGAGCTCACAGGCCACATGCTTTTGCCTTTCTGGAATCTTCCTTGACTGCCCCTGGGACACTCGACACCAGCTGCCCTTTGAAAAGTGCTGTGTGTTTTCCCTACTCAGGTTTTATCATTTTTCTCCAGGAAAATATTTGTCTTCCGTTTCTTTACTCATGCCTCTCAGGTCCAGCAGAGAGGCCTTGGAGGGGAATTGGTCGGGGTTTTTTGTTGTTGTTGTTTGCTGTACTGGGGAGAACAAACAGGCTTGTTTGATTTACCTGTGTTTTCCCAGTAGGTAGACCCCTCAGAGCAAACACTGAGCACCCCCACTTCCTGCCCTTCTGACCTGGAGCATTTAAAACCCAGAGGGCTTTGCTTAAACCCAGTAGGGGTGAGTCAGGATGCCAGAGTCTCTCTGTGTGGTTGTACCAGCCTGAGCTAAGTTCCTGAGCCTAAGAAATAACTGTTCTTTCTTAGGTGGCTGCCAGCCGTCACTCCCTTACATGGGTTAATCTGAATGAGATGGTGGAACTAAGGGTTTCAGAGATGAGTGCGGATTAGGTAGGATGTAAGACCAGAAAGAAACTTAAATTTGTTGCTGAGCAGTGGCCCTGGTTGCGGAGCCCCACAGAGCTGGCTCAGTTCAGTTTTGGAGAAGCTGTTTATGCTCATTGCTCAGGACTGGGCTTGTTACACCACTCATTCTACACAAGGGCAGCGAGCACTTCCCATGAGCCATTGCTATTTAAGGTGTTGGGGTATATCAAGAGGCAGAAGAAGCAATAGCATCTGCCATCTGGAATAGGGAAGAACACACACACACACACACACACACACACACACACACACACACACCACACCCATAACACACACACACACACACACACACACACACGCACACACCACACACCCATAACACATACACACACACCACACGCCCATAACACACACACACACACACACAGGCATACACACCACACACCCATAACACACACACACACACACACACACGCACACCACAAGGCAAGTTAAAAAGAACCACACCTTACACTCAGCCTTCTGAAGGCTGCTCAAGTGCTTTGAATTTCCGTGATTGTGAAGAGGTTGGAGTGTTGCAAGTCCAGAGCCAAATTATCTTGGGCTAGTCTTTACCCTCCCTTAATAGTCATTTACTGTGCTCCTCTGCATGTGCCCTAACATATTTTGGACCATCAGGTAAATCCTTTGGCATGTAGCAACAGACCCTAGTTCCCACCAACCGATGGAGGTCGTAAGAGTAGATGCATCACCTGCAGCTCAGTTTCTCCTTCTTTGCTTTAGTACACCTACCTGACATGCCCACCAGTGCAATTTAGAAGTGCCTTGACTTTCTCTGCTCTGTTACTATAAATACACCATCAAACTGGTACCCACGCTGGAACATGGAATTTAGAGTGACCTGAATCTGTATTCCTGGGCCCTGTTCACTCATATTTGGCTCCAGAATAAAGTGTCTCATATGCCCTTTGAGGTGAGAGCTGAGCTTTTATATCTACTGAAGAGAACTTAGTCCAGGCCTTTGTGATTCCCAAACCAAACTCTTGGGCCCGTGCCACTTTCTGCCTGGTTGAAGAGCCTAGAGAGCTGGTGCCCTGGAGAGCATGGTGTTCTGTGAATGAAGCTCTTTTCCCATCTGTCCCTTAATCAGCCAGGGAGCAGACAAGAGCCGGGCAGTGAGACCCTAGCAGGGTGTCATCGTCACACCAAGGCTTGCATAAGGTAAGGAACCTGGAGCAGGGTGCATGCAGACACCAAGACGGCCATGAATGACTTTGAAATGACCGTGGACTGGTTCGGAGTGGAGTTGGACTAGGGAGGGACAGGCTAGCTCAGGAGGAGAGCTCAGTAATGTCCCTGTACTTCCCAGAGTGCCATGAGGATGAACAAACTGACAGACCTTTATGGAAGGCTTACTACAGTCAGCAGCTTCTGGGAATTTTCCCACCTACATTCTTCTCAGAACCCTCCACTGGGGCAGGCTGTCAGCTTTCCACCTTACAGCTAGGGGAGCTGAAGCCCTGACATTGAAAAGTTCATATGTTGCTGACTGGTTGGAGATATATTATAGATCTGGATCTGTCTGATTGCACAGACCAGTCTTTTTTTTTTTTTTTTGCTTCTAACTTCACAGTCATGATGAATTTTCCTCAAATGAACAATCATCACTATCATCACTGTCACCACCAGCATCAGCATCACCATGGCCCCACATCATGACTACCGTCACCACCAGCATCAGCATCACCACCAGCCCCACATCATGGGTACTGTCACCACCAGCATCAGCATCACCACCAGCCCCACATCATGGGTACTGTCACCACCAGCATCAGCATCACCACCAGCCCCACATCATGGGTACTGTCATCATCACCACCACTACCACCAGCACTGGGATCATGGTAGCAAAAAGACAGGAGTGGATCTCAGTCTTGCCATTCAGATGACTTCAGACAAATAAAAATCATCTCTTGACTTCAGCTTCCATATCTATGAGATAGGGCCAGAGGGTGGGAAAGGTGATAGAATCCAAGTTTTGCTGTCTCCACTCCTCCAATGCCAGTTGTGGTGGTTTGAATAAGGATGGTTCTCATTGGCTCATATATTCAAATGCTTAGTCTTCAGGGAGTGGCACTATTTGAAAGGATTAGAAGGACTAGGAAGTGTGGCCTTGTTGGAGGAAGCATGTCACTGGGGGTGGGCTTTGAAGTTTCAAAAGCCCATGCCAGGTCCAGTCACTCTCTCTTTCTGTCTACAGATTGGAACGTAGAACTCTCAGCTACTTCTCCAGCACCATGTCTGCCTGCCTGCCTCCATGCTCCCCGCTGTGATAATAATGGACTAAACCTCTGAAACTGGAAGCAAGCCCACAGTTAAATGCTTTCTTTTATAAGAGTTTCTTTTATTAGGTCATGGTGTCTCTTCACAGCAATAGAACAGTGACTAAGACGCTGCTTTTGTTCAGCTCTTCAGTAACCTCCATGTTGTGCTAAGAGCCCTCTGAGAACCTCTGACACATCTGGCCACTTCTTCCTGACTGTGACACTAGCTTTCTAGTTTTTCTTACAACCATCAGGTCCCCACGCGTTTGCTGCCATTGTCCTTCCACAGAGCCCTTAAATCTTCCAGTCTCCCAGAATTTGATGCAGCCTCTGTTTTCTTTCGCTAAGGCCTGTTTGCCTACCCTTCTCCAGGTTCCCTCCCCCCACTCCTAACACCAATCTCAGGACAACAGGACTCTGTTGAGCAAATGACCTTAGGGGAGCTACACAGATTCCCTGAGAAAGAAGGGCCCCTTCTGATGTCAGTCTGGTACTAAAAGAAAATTCGAAGAGTTATGGGGCCAACATTGCACAGAGGGTTTTGTAGAAATTCTGAGGGTATGTGTTTTTTTTTTTTAAATTAAATTAATTTTATTTTATATGCGTTGCTGTGAGTTATGCCAAATTCCCCAGAACTTGACTTACAGACAGTTGTGAGCTGCCATGTGGGTGCTGGGAATTAAACTCAGGTCCTCTGGACGAGCAGCCACTGCTCTTAACTGCTGAGCCATCTCCAGCCCCTGGGTCCTTCAACTTGGTCCCCCTTTCCCAACAGCCCATTCAGCTATGAACTCTTCAGTGACTTAACTTTTGATGAAGTTAATGTCCTCATGATCTGTTCACCTCTCTACCGAGCAACCAAGCCCGAAACACACAAGTCTCTTAGGAATGTTTCATATTTAATTCATTAACACTCTGGGCACTGGATGGGGTTAGGCGGTCAGACTCCTCCAGCCCTGAATATATTCTTTCTGAGAGGTCTAAGATGCAGGGCTTCTTAAAGGGTGGTCCTCCCACATGTAATTCTACATCAAAGAATTAAGTGAAGTGCCAGATAAAGAACGCCAGAGTGGCTGGAGACATTGCAGGTTGTGTTCCTGGAACTCTGAAACAGTGCTGCTCAGGGAGGGGGGTAACTGACTCTGCTTCCCCCATTGGGGGCCTGTTCAGAGACAGATGGCCCCATCGGCCTGTTCTCACACACACGCGCAGAAGAGCTCATTCGGGTCCTCTTGGCCTCAGGAGCATTCTGATCCCGTGCCAGGAGAGACAGATTGCCAGCCCCTTTCTGGGACTGTGGGTGGCTGGGCTTGAGAGAGCTCTTCCAAGAAAGTGTTTCTCTTCCATGTTCGGGGCGCGACGTGCGTCCCGCTCTGCTCTTTTGAGGCTGATGTGGCCACAAGAGCTGCTGTGAGGGATTGTCTACACTCCTCTCCCCGTGGTCAGGAGTGTGTGGGGGGTCTCTTTTGGCGTTGTCCTTTATGCCTTTGCATAGGCCTACCGGATTTGGTATTGCCACTATCTAGTCCTCGCTGCCAAATTAACCTTCCTACGCACAGCTCAATGTGATCGGTCATTCTCTTTCCCAAGAGCCATCCAAAGCCTTCCAAGACCCCCAAGAAACCATGGCAGGCTCTATTTTTGCATTCAGGGACCCTGAAATCTGGTCTTCTTTTTCCAATCATACTCCCTCACTACTTACCGTCTCTTTTTGGGCTGGCAGGTCTGCCCACCCCTCTCAGAGCTCACTGACACCATGGCAGCAACCATGAGCCTCTCTCTCCCCTCTCACTTGCTGTCTCTTGTAACCACTTTCTGTTGTAGGAAGGCTGGGTGCAGGCTTACAGAGGCCTGCCTGCTCTCTGCGGGACCTCCTCCACCTGTGTGTATCTTCTGTACTGGGGCTTTTCTCATTGCTGAGACAAAATAGTTACTGAAAGCAACTTAGGGAAGAGTTCATTTGGGCTTACAGCTTGAGGATGCAGCCCATGATGGTGGGGAACGCATGGTGGCAGAGGTGTGACACAGCTGTGTGTGCATCTTTGTGTGCATGTATGTGTGCTTGGGTGTGTGTGTATACATGAATCTGTGTGGTTGTGTGTGCGTCTCTGTGTGCATGTATGTGTGCTTGGGTGTGTGTGTATATCCATGAATCTGAGCATGCCCCTGTATATGTCTCTTTGTGTGTATGTGTGCTTGTATTTTTGTCTCTCTTAGTATTCATTTGTGTGTTTCTGTGTGCACATACATTTCTCTCTCTCTCTCTCTCTCTCTCTCTCTCTCTCTCTCTCTCCCCTTGCATATGTATGTGTCTCTGAGTGTGTGTGTGTATGTGGTGTATGCTTTGTGTATCTCAAGGGTACTACCCTGGGGTAGATTCTGATAGGGCCATTTCTCTAGAGCTGCTGACACAGGCACTCAGGCAGCGCTGGCTGCACAGTAATGGGGAGGGGAGTCGTTCCCACACAGACCTTGCTTTGCTTTAGCTCTCTTTTACCCAACGTCCTTCCATCTTTTCAGAAAATTAAGGCAGTTCTAACGCATTTCACAAAATTCATGTTTGATTCTTTATACCTCATGGTCACCCTGCAAAAAACTGAGGGCAGAGACCGCCCTAGCCTACCTCAGATGAAGGAATGACCTCAGAGTTTCGGCATGCAATGCCAGGCAGAAGGCAGAAGCCAAGCCTCTGAAGTCCGTAACCCTTGGGTGGTGCTATAACTTCCCCCCAGGAACACTTTCTCTGAACCTCTAATTCTCTCTCTTTCCCTCACCTCTTTCTCCTCTTCATCCTCCCATCTCCCTAGTCTGTCTTCTCTCCCTCTCCCCCTTGTCCTTCTCCTCAAAGGAAGATTCTCCTGAAGCTACAGGGTCTCTATCTCATCATCTTGCTTCCTCAAGTGCATTCCAAAGAATTACTTTTTTTTTTTTTTTTTTTTTTAATTTGAGACAGGGTCTTTCTAAGTATTCTAGGCTGGCCTCGAACTCGTGATCCTCTTCCTTGGATCTCAGGTGTTGTGGGATTCCAGGTGTGCCACTACACCCGGCTTTTTTGTTGGCTTCTTGATGTCAAGAGTGACTGTACATGAGCAGATTTGTCAGGGAAGCTCTGCTTCCCCGGGGAGAGAAACTAGCTAGGCGGCTTTCTGCACTGCAGTTCACAGCAAGCACAGTACCGCAAGCCATTGAGCAATCTTTCCTTGAGCCAATTAGATTCTGACATCTGCTTATTGTTTAATTATCTCCCGACTGAGGAAATGGAAAAGTTGACAAATAGTTGAACCCAACAAGAGTCAGGTTCCTCATCCCCTTTTCTGTGGAGTGTGTACAGAACACCAGTCTGCCAACATCTCCTGGTCTCTCTGGGACACTGGCAAAAAAACACAGACAAATATTTATATTGCATGAACTTAAGATGGTTTTCATTTTTTTTCTCATGTTTAACTGATTTCGAATGAACGACAATGGCCCTTAATGTGGTTACAAGAATTTGCCATTAATTGTCACTTGAAATTGGATCCAGCTGGTCTGTATGCTTTCACTGGGTTCTGGTTCTTACTGACGCGGCTGCTTCCCACTGGCTGGCTGCATACCAGCTCGGTGGGGGCATTGGTCCCCATTCCATGTGGACAAAAGGGAAGTTCAGAATACTGCTGCTATTCTGAGCTCTTTGCATGCAGCACTTCAAGCCAGAAAGCTGTGTGAAGGCGATAAAATCAAGACCAGCTAGGTATATCATCCTTCCTCAGCAGCAAAATATACAGGCTCTGGCCAGGGATAGGTACAAGACTGAGTGACTAGGGGACACATGGGTGTGGACCAAGGTTTCAGAGTATTTGTATTGCATGTGGGAGTCCAAGACTGATATTGGGTGTCTTCCTCCGTTTATCTCAATGTTATGATAATGATGATGATGATGATGATGATGATGATGGTGACGAGGAGGAGGAGAAGGAGGAGACAGGGTCTCTCACTGAACCTGGATTGACTAGACTAGCTGGCTAGAAGACCCTAGGGATCCACCTGCCCCTGCTTCCCCAGCACTGGGGTTACAGGTTATGTCTTTTTAGACAAATGAAGAGGATCTGAACTCATATCCTCCTGTACATCTGGGGGATACTTTACTCTCTTCCCTTGAGGGGAAGCCTCGTTTACACTTGGTGGCTTTCAATTTCTGTTTAATTACTGTTAAATACTTTTATAGGGAACAATTGCTAAACTGGATGGTATGTTAGGAAGATGGGCTTAATTAAAGTGGATATAAGGAAACCGTGAATAAAGAAGAGCTTAGAAATGGGTAGAGGTGGTAAGAAGATTCCATATTCCCATGGCATGGCTTTCTTCATTCATGGAGGTGAAGAAATTGCAGCTTCTGCATGAGCATAGAGAGGAAGAGTCACCTGATTGATTAGTAATGTCTGCCCTGGTCACTAGATGGGATGGTTGTACTTGGACCATGCACTTACCATTCAGGAACTGGATGGTCCTCTAGGAACCTTTAAATGATGTTTTTATAGAAAAGAACAGTTGAGAAATGAGCAGAACTGGCCTTCTCAGTCCACTACACTGGAGGTTGAGATCAGGAGCCCAGAAGGGAAAGCTTGAAGACAGGGCTTCTCATACACAATCCTTAGCATGTTGATTCAGGAGCAGAAGGTTGGAGCAGGGCCTAATATCCTTCATTTATGACAGGCTTCCAGGGACTGCTGTTGCTGCTGGTCTTTGGGCAGTCTCAGAATAGCAAGGACAGCTCTGGAATCTGGACCAGTGTCCCTTTGCTGCACGCTGAACTGCCTGCATGAGGGTCTCCGCACCCCTATTCTAACCATATCTGAAGGTTGACTGCTCTACCACTGTAGTCATTGAGGCAGACACGAAACATCGCATGTGTCTGGGCCTGTGAGTAAAACCCTTCCTTGACCTTGAGAAGGTTTCAGAGGCAGACAGAGCCGCAACCCGGATTATTTCACCTGCAAATTGCTATCATCTCCTTGAGTCAAAATCCCTCCACCTGCAAAAGAGGATGCACGTTTTCTTGCCTCTCAAACCTGTTGGGAAGCAATCAATGGAGTTGAATGCAGGCACATAGCACTTAGTTTCCCTTTTCCTTCTCTGAAGAGTTGTCATAGCTTAGTTTTTTCTGTTTATTGTACATTTGCAACCATTTTAGAATCTCCTTGATGCTGGACGTGGTGGTGCATGCCTTAAATCGCAGCAGACCAGGCAGAGGCAGGCGGATCTCTCTGAGTTCAAGGCCAGCCTGGTCTACAGAGTGAGTTCCTGGACAGCCAGAGTTACAACAGAGGAACCCTGTCTAGAAAAAACAAACCAAAACAACAACAAGAGGAAACAAAACAGAATCTCATTGATTCAGTGACATGACCATAAACCCAAATTTAATGTTATTATTATTATTATTATTATTATTATTATTATTATGTGTGTGTTCATGAGTATGTACGAGTATGTGGAGGCCGTCCTCAGGAATGACATCATGTTAGTTTGAGATAGGGTCTCTCATTGGCCTGGAGCTGATGAAGTAAGCTAGGTGACTGGCCAGTGAGTCCCAGGGGATCTCCCTGTCTCTGTCTCTCTGCTGGGAACCTGTGTGTGTGTCTGTGTGTGTGTGTGTTTGTGTATTTGCATGTGTGAGTGTGTACATGTGTGTGTGAGTGTGTGTATGTGCCTGTGTATATGTGTGTGCCTGTGTGTATGTGTGTGTGTGTATATGTGTGTGTGTATGTGTGTGCATGTGTGTACCTGTGTGCCCATGTGTGCATGTGCCTGTGTATATGCGTGTGCCTGTGTGTGTGTCTGTGTATATGTGTGTGCCTGTGTGTGTTGTATGTGTATATGTGTGTGCCTGTGTGTGTGTATGTGTATATGTGTGTGCCTGTGTGTGTGTGTATGTGTATATGTGTGTGCCTGTGTGTGTGTCTGTGTATATGTGTGTGCCTGTGTGTGTGTGTATGTGTATATGTGTGTGCCTGTGTGTGTGTATGTGTATATGTGTGTGCCTGTGTGTGTGTGTCTGTGTATATGTGTGTGCCTGTGTGTGTGTATGTGTATATGTGTGTGCCTGTGTGTGTGTATGTGTATATGTGTGTGCCTGTGTGTGTGTGTCTGTGTATATGTGTGTGCCTGTGTGTGTGTGTCTGTGTATATGTGTGTGCCTGTGTGTGTGTATGTGTATATGTGTGTGCCTGTGTGTGTGTGTATGTGTATATGTGTGTGCCTGTGTGTGTGTATGTGTATATGTGTGTGCCTGTGTGTGTGTGTATGTGTATATGTGTGTGCCTGTGTGTGTGTATGTGTATATGTGTGTGCCTGTGTGTGTGTCTGTGTATATGTGTGTGCCTGTGTGTGTGTGTATGTGTATATGTGTGTGCCTGTGTGTGTGTATGTGTATATGTGTGTGCCTGTGTGTGTGTCTGTGTATATGTGTGTGCCTCTGTGTGTGTCTGTGTATATGTGTGTGCCTGTGTGTGTGTCTGTGTATATGTGTGTGCCTGTGTGTGTGTATGTGTATATGTGTGTGCCTGTGTGTGTGTGTATGTGTATATGTGTGTGCCTGTGTGTGTGTGTCTGTGTATATGTGTGTGCCTGTGTGTGTGTGTATGTGTATATGTGTGTATGTGTGTGTGTGCCTGTGTGTGATGTGCATGTGTGTGCATGTGTGTGTGTCTGTGTATATGTGTGTGCCTCTGTGTGTGTCTGTGTATATGTGTGTGCCTGTGTGTGTGTCTGTGTATATGTGTGTGCCTGTGTGTGTGTATGTGTATATGTGTGTGCCTGTGTGTGTGTGTATGTGTATATGTGTGTGCCTGTGTGTGTGTGTCTGTGTATATGTGTGTGCCTGTGTGTGTGTGTCTGTGTATATGTGTGTGCCTGTGTGTGTGTCTGTGTATATGTGTGTGCCTGTGTGTGTGTATGTGTATATGTGTGTGCCTGTGTGTGTGTGTCTGTGTATATGTGTGTGCCTGTGTGTGTGTGTCTGTGTATATGTGTGTGCCTGTGTGTGTGTATGTGTATATGTGTGTGCCTGTGTGTGTGTCTGTGTATATGTGTGTGCCTGTGTGTGTGTCTGTGTATATGTGTGTGCCTGTGTGTGTGTCTGTGTATATGTGTGTGCCTGTGTGTGTGTGTATGTGTATATGTGTGTATGTGTGTATGTGCCTGTGTGTGATGTGCATGTGTGTGCATGTGTGTGCACTAGCACTCGTGCCTGTGTCCATGTGTGTGTGTCTGTGTGTGCACGTGCCTGTGTGCATCTGTGTGCACTAGCACTCACGCCTGTGCCATCATGCCCATTTTTAAAATGTACTGTTTTTTAGTGCTCCTCTGCCTACCTTGTTTATTTGGATTCTGGGGCTTAACCTCAGGCCCTGGTGCTCGCAAAGTGACTGCTCCGCCAGTCAGTACTTGACTGCCTGAGCCACCTCCTCAGCTCTGGATTCAGCATTGAATGTGATGCTTTCTCCTTGTGCAATGAATTGTGAAAGTGTGGTGACTATTAAAGAGCATCCTCTCCTGATACAACAAAAACAACTTAAACAAACTTTAAGACTTTTATTCTTTAGAGTCTACAGCACAGAGAGCCACTCAGGCAGTAGAGAGAAACCTCTGAGAATTAGAAGCAAATTCCAGACGGCTCCTTTGTGACTCGCTAGCGAAGCCATCGGTAAGTTTCTCGGCTTCTGCTGTGTTGTTTCTGCAGTGCATGGTGCAGATTCTGTTAAATGCTGTTGTCACAGAGTTCCTTAAATAGGTCCCCGCCCCCGCCAAGGCAGGGCCTCTCTGCTGTAGCCCTGGCTGTCCTGGAACTCACTCTGTACACCAGGCTGGCCTCGATGGTCCTCCTGCCTCTGCCTCCCAAGTGCTGGGATTAAAGGTGTGTGCCACCACCACCCAGCTCCTTAAATAGTTTTTAATGGATTTTAATTTGGAGAAAAATGTTCTGCTCAGGAGACAGGGGCAGGAATTGTCAAAAATTAAAATGAACAGATACGATTTCTCCGAATATTTTCAGGCAATCATTTCACTGGTAATGGTTCTAACAGATGACAGGAGAGAGAGAGAGAGAGAGAGAGAGAGAGACAGAGACAGAGACAGACAGAGAGAGAACCACTTGCAGGAGTTGGTTCTCTCCTTCTGCCACGAGGGTTCCAGGGATTGAATTTAGGCAGGCTAGGCAGCAAGCACCTTTACCCACTAAGCCATCTTGTTGGCCTGAATCATGGAAGTAATTCCTCTTTATCTTCTCCGGGTTCTTGGAAGAGGATCTTTCAGCTGCATGAACTAATTAGGATGGTAGGAAAAACGCAAGCAAGTCTGAATCTATGATATAAAACCCTCTTAAAGAATCTGCTGAAAGTCAAATTGCCACCATCCCAACAACCAGGAAATCGAGAGGTGGAAACAATGGGGGGAAGACCCCCTTTGCTGCTGTTATTTCAGGCAAAGCTGATGTCAATTGGAGTCTAGAGTTAGGGTTTCTTCTCTGGGGTTTAAGACATCGACATAGTCCTGTATGTAAAAAGCAGGGTTCTCATGAGGAATCCCATCCTCTCACAGCAGGATCCACGGGCCTCCCTGGCAGCTTTGCCAGTGCATGCATTCCTGGCTCCACAGGGGGCAGAGGTCAACACTGTCGCTGTCCTAGGAGCTACAGGAGAGTAGCCCTAATCTGTCTGAGGAGAGCAGGCCACACTGCGTTCAAGAGGCATCTGGTGGGAAATATGTATTAGAAACATTTTTTTTCTGGAATAGAGAAGATGTGAATTATGCAGGGAGAAAATTGACAAGTACAGTTGCACTGTGAGATCCCTACACTTGGGTACTGTGTCACATGTCCTCACGTTTGCTTAGCCAATAACGTGCAAAGTGGTGGGATTTGAATGTTCTTGTTCAATAAACAGGCAGAAGCAGTTAGCATTCTGTAGGTCACTGTATGCACATGCATATGGGTACCACCATTATTGTGACCATTTTGCTCATGTTACTATAATAGAAACTGGATAGAATTCTGTTGAAGTATACTCTTATTTGTTTAGACCTTTTTTTTTAAAGCAAACCTTATTCCAAACTACTACCCCCTCCCCCAAAAAGTATGTGAACTGAAGCATTTAACAGATTTCATTTAAACTAATACAGTCACATCACAAACCACCAAACCAAAAATATCTCTTCAATTTGCTCAGCCATTTTCTGTTATTGTTCTTGGAGACAGAGTCTTACTTTGTAGCCCGGGCTGGCCAGGAACTCGCTGTGTAGTCTAGGCTGGTCTCAGATTTAAAATTTTCCTGTCTCAGTTTCTCAAGTGCTGGCGCTGCAGGTGTGAACCACCATACTGGTTCACTTAATCACATTTAATAATGGAGCTTAGCTAGGACACATGTAGACTCCCAATGCACAATTTGAGAGTAGTGTAGCTAGGCAAATATTTAATACTGAGCAAAAATCATAGCATTAAAATGGGAAACTTCTGAAATTTAGAGAGAATGCCTATTTATTTATTTATTTATTTATTTTGAGATGCATTTGTGTGAGAGAGCAGAAATATTTTATTTTAGAAGAAACCAAGAGTTCAGGCTTATTTCTTCTTCTAGTGTGTTCTCTCTCTCCTTTGCAGCCTTCATTTGTACCAATGTGCAATTTCGCTTGCCTTCCAGGGTGTCATGTGTATTGAAAACTCTTTGTCAGGCTCAATGGTAGAGAGCTTGTCTGGCATACATGAGAACTTGAGCTTGGTCTCCCTGCACTTAGTAAGTTATATGTGGGGGGCATTTCAGCACTTGGGAAGTGGAGCTCAAAAGAATTAGGAGTTCAAGGCCAGCCTCGGCCACATGAGACTCTGTCTCAAGGGCTTTAAGTGAATGAATGAATGAATACATAAATGAATGATAAATAAATCCTTCACCTATGTGACAGTCATACTTGACACTGTAGGAACTTCACCCTTGGGCTCCCAGGGCCCCAGGGCCCTGACAGTGCATGACTCCAGACTGGCTTAGGTCTGTTTGTTGCTCACTCTGTTTACCTGGTGCCCAAGGCCCCACAGCCTGGCCCCAGCTTTAGCCTCGGCTCCTGACAACCCAAAGCTCCCTAAGGAGTATGGTGCTCTTGCCCCCCACCCCAGAACAGGACCCTACCTCTCTGCCTCTGCACCACAGCCTCATGTTCTCCGCCACAGCTTGCTTCTGATCCTCCACCCGCGTCAATCTGACTTCAAGTCCCAGCACAGGCGTGGATCCCCCAGGTCTCTCAGGTTCTGATGGGAAACATAATGAGTTTGCATCTCCAGAGACCCATCTCTCAGGTTATTCTAGATCTCATCCAGCTGACAACTGTCATATGAAGCAAGCACTTTACCCCCTGAGTCACCTCCTAAGCTCTTCGTTAGAATCTTGCAATGTGCTGAGCACCAGGTCTGAACAGGTACTTGGTGTTGACATATAATTTTGTTAACCTTTAATTAAAAACATTTAAAATTTCTTCAGCACCGACTATTGATTTTAGCACTCACTCCTCTATGGGTGTCTCGAAAACAAATCCTAGTTTTCCATCTCTGGCTTTAGTTCAGTGTATCAATTGCAGGGAGTTTAATACCTGGGAGGCTTGAGAAACAATGTGGTCCCAGGTAGAGAAGGAGCAGGCTGGATCCTATTTAGGAAACTCTAAGTCATAGAGAGAAAGCTATGAACTTTGAACAGAGGCAGCCTTAAGTAGAGGTTTGGTGTGTCCTTGGGCAAGTTATCTATTGTCCTCATTGTTTTTCTGTCAACTTGACACAAACTGGAGTTACCTGGGAAGAGGAACCTCAATTGAGAAACACCAGATTGGCCTGTAGGCAAGCCTATGGGGCATTTTCTTAATTGTTGATTTATGTGGGAGGGCTCATTTCACTGTGGGTGGTGCCACAGTGGATAGGTGGATAGGTAGGTGGTTGTTAGTATGGCTCCCACAAGTTCTGTTGCCACAATGTCCCAGCCTGCAGCCGGCTGGGTTTTGGTCTGGTTCTCTGTACTGGCCAGGCACAGGGAACCCGCGCTGGGGGAGCAGTGGGAAAGCACAGGAGCTGGGAGATGGGGTTCTGGGACCACTGTGGACCCTGATTCCCCGCGCTGAGAACGAATGAACAGAATACGATAAATCAGCCCTGGGACTCTCTTCTGGTGGAAGCAGAGATCACTTTAATGCAGGGTGTAGGTTACATATATAGGGTCACAAGCAGGGGAGGGTCTTTGGTACCCAGGGTTGGGATCCATTGGCTCAAAGATATCAGGGTAGCCTTATTTGCATGTGGGGCTCAAGTCTAAGTGTCAAGGTCTTGCAGGGGCACCTTCTGCATAACGTGTGGTCTCACAGGGAAAAGGAAGAAGGCACCTTATCAGTAAATGGACCCATCCTTAGGTTTCCAGCTACAGTGCAGACAAGTACCAACCAAGCCATATTCCTTTTGCTTCTGTGAAGTAGGCAATATTTAATATTTAGCTGGGTTCTGGCCAGGGCCAAGTGAGGAGCAGCCGAATGCCTTCCGTTCTCATCTCCTGGGATGACTCTTCGACCCACTCTTAGCTCTGTGACAGTCCCACAGGTGGTCATGGGTTGTATAAGAAAGCAGGTTGACATGGGGAGCAAGCTAGTAACAGTGTTCCATCATGGCCTCTGCTTCAGTTCCTGCCTCCAGCTCCTTCCTTGACTTCTTCATAATGGACTACAACTGTAAGCTGAAATAAACTCTTCCCCCCCCACCCCCGAAGTCACTTTCCGTCATGGTGTTTCACACAACAACAGGAACCTAACTAAGACATCTATGCTCTTGAGATTTCCACTTCTTTGTGGGAGGACAACAAAGTCCTGTCCTCCTGGTGAGGAGGTCTTGAGGACTGAAGGGATCTACACAAGACCCTGAGCTGGTGCCTGGATATAGATTCCCTCACCAAACAGACTTTTTCCAGGAAGCCTTTAGCTCACTCTGATCTCCGTTTGGCAGAAGAGAGGCGCTCCTATTGTTCAGGTCACATTTTAAAAGAAGCCAAAGTTGTGTCTGGAAAATTATGCTAGTCATGTTAGCTTTTACCTTGAATGTGGAATCTCCCATTTTCCATCTTATCTGTTAATATGAATTATAACTGTTGTGGGAAGAGGAGATTCCAAATTCAGACCTCCACCTCTCATGGGTCTCTCCCCTCCACCCCACCCCGAGCTATGGTTTAAGCTCTTTACAGCCATACCTAACATAGGTGTCTGGGAGTGACCAGGATGTATGCTTCCTAGATCCTGGCTGAAGTTACAAGGGGGCCTTGTGGACTCAGGGCTGGCCCTGAGATAGAGTACAAGAGAAAGAAAAGCATGAAAATTGGTTAAGTCCTTGAGTGTAGGGGACAGGAGGTTGGGAGCCATGGTGGTAGCTCCAGGCACATCCACGGTCTAAAATTCAATAGATGGTATCAGTGAAGAGAAGTGTGGGATTCATATACACACACACACACACACACACACAGACACAGACACACACACACACACCCTCTCCCTGTAATCTTTTCACAGGCTGCTGTCCACTTCTTGCAGGAAACATTTCTATTGTTTCTCCTGGTGAATTCCAGCCAGGCATGGTCTTCCCCAGGGATGTCATTTAGGATCTGTAGCAGTGTTGAGGTGTCTGAAGATACAGTGTGACCAAATGTCAGACTCTCAGGGAGGTGGAGCTGTCTGGTAGGGGTGGAAGGTTGCTGTCAGTCTCTGGAACCCCAGCCTTCTCTATCAGTTAGGATCTGAGCATCTGTGGGCAGCTTCTTCATGCTCTTGACACGGCTGGAGCATCATCTTGGCACTGGGGTTCCCACAGAAACCATGACTTCTTGTCACATACAGGCTTGGTGGAAGGGATCACATTTCCACTTGACAGACAGAAAACTGAGATTTCAAGAGATGAAGTGTAGGCCGGGGGGTAAAGCACCTGCTGTGCCAACATGAGGACCTGAGTGTGGATCCCAGCACTCATATAAAAGCAAATGCACTCCCAGCACGAGGGCTAGGGTGGTGCCGGGAGGACCCTTGGAACTCATTGGCCAGCCCATTTAGCTTATTGATGAGCTCCAGGATCAGTGAGAGTCTCAAAGATGAGGTGGATTGGTACCGTGCATAGTCCTACCTAGAACTCCAGATTGATGCATGTCTCAGCTCTCATCAGAGAAGCTTCTCCTTGCAGTAGATGGCAAATATCACAGAAAGTCTCCACTGGTCAACAAGCAGAGACTAAGAGGCTGTAGAGTGCTCAGTTCTAAAGGGACAATCAATCCCTCCACCCCAGGCTCAGGGATCTCTGTGGAAGAGGAGCAGGAGATATTCTAAAGTCAAAGGTTGCAGATGAGTGCAAGGAAACAGGTTTCTGGATACAGCGGCACAGCTGCCTATCGGAACTTACAGTGATGGTGACAGCACAAGACCCACGCCAGTCAAGCCGGACAAAATTCCAGATTGGAGTGGGAGATGGGTGTGAAATCCCACCACTGTCTGAGAAGCGGTTGCATTTGATGGCTTCTGATAGAGGGAGAGTCAGTTTTCTTTAATGGCGTGTTCCCCCGCATGTCCACCACACTCCAGGGCAGACAGACCCCACTCCCAAGATTAGTTGGGCAACACAAACTGGACTCCACGGGAGTGGGGGCGCTCTCAAAGTTGGGTGGATAAAGAGATGAGAGTGGGTCTGGGAGGAGTTGGGGAAGGGAAGGTGACTATGATAGAGATACACTGTATGAAGTTCCCAAAGAATTACAATATTGTTTAAAAAACAAGGTGGAGAATGATGGAAGAAATCATTTGACACCAGCCACTGGCCACATGCATGCACACATATATGGACACACACACACACACACACACACACGTTGGGGAGGTAAAGTGCCTCCTTCCTTCCTCTTCTGATTTGACTAACGTTATTCTGCTATGGAAAGGGATAACTTCGAGAGAATCTTCTGGGCTGTGTACGTACGTAGCACACGTTGGAAGCTTAGATTCAAATGCTTCCAAGGAGCTTGCTAGTCTTGCTGGCTGTTTGTCCAGGCTGCTGTCACTGAGACTCTGACCTCCTAGTCATTGCCCAGGGATCTCTTTCCTGAGCTCAGGGGTGATCTCTCCTTCTTCAGTCTTCTGCCACGTGCTGAGGCCAAGCCTTTCCAGTCTCACCTCCTGCCCCATGGCTTGAAAAGGAGGTTGCCTGCATGCTCCCCATGCCCCATGCCCCATACCCTGTGCCCCATGCCCCATACCCTGTGCCCCATGCCCTGTGCCCTGTGTCTTGCACTGGCTTCCTGCCATGCTGAGAGGCATCATCTTCCACATGCACTTTATAGAACTGTGACAGACATTAGCCATTGAGAGCAGAGACTCCATATTCACCTGTGTGTCTCCAGCCCTTTGCCAAGACTGGAGCCTGCCAATCAGGATGAATCCTTAGAGAATTCACTCATGCTGCTTGCTGGCCAACCGATTGGCTCCCGAGCCTTTTGCTTTTAGAGTTGCTCCTTTTTTTGTTTTGTCTTTTTGTTTTTTGGTTTTTTTCAAGACATCTCTGTTGTAACTCTGGCTGTCCTGGAACTCACGCTGTAGACCAGGCTGGCCTTGAACTTACAGAGATCCATCTGTCTCTGCCTCTTCTGGAATTAAAAGTGTGTGCCACCACTGCCTGGCCTACAGTTACTCTTAAACTGTCCCTTCCTCCTCCTCCTCCTCCTCCTCCTCCTCCTGTTCCCCCTCTTCCTTCTTTTCCTCCTGTTCCTTCTCTTCCTCCTAAATACAAAGTCTTATATAGCCCCGGCTGGCCTAGAAGTTGCTATGTAGACCAGAGTGGCCCTGAACCCATAGAGACCCACCTGTCTCTACTTCCCTAGCACTGGGATTACACATGTGTGCCACTGTGCCCAGCTGTTTTACATGATTCTGGGGCTTGAACTCAGGCCCTGATATTTGTCTGGCAAAGTATTTTACCCACAGGGCCATGTCTCCAGCCTTGATTAAGCTAATTGATGGCTAGAATCATGTCACTACTTCATCCCAGTGTCTGCCAGAGCCCCACTGACTTAGAATCTGTGGCATTTGGGCATGGAACCTTTATTGAGTTCCCAAGGTCTTGCTCAGCGTCCTAAAATATAGTGACTATTGCCCTCCACATTGCTCTTCATGTATATATACGTTTCACAGGGTTAAAATAACCGAATTCTAACTATCTGATGTCATTTAGAGTTTTCCCTGTCCTTTGAAATTGGCTGAGACCCTGGAGTTCCTCCCCCATGGAGGGCCTAGGACCCCACACTCTCTACAGCTCCCTGGGGCCCCATATACTGCTGGCTTTCACAGTCTTGGGCTCTCAGTTTTTTATGCATGTCTTCGACCCTTCAGATGGATCAGACGGAGAGTTCAGCATCCTCTCCTTTTCCACAGAGCCATCTGCTGGCCTAGGCATTGCTGAGTGAGACATATTTCCTTGAAAATACAACATGGGGTGGGGTGAGGTTTGAGTAGAGAAGGAGTTACATCACTGCAGAACAAATGAGTTCAAGTTGCCCTCTGGCAATCCCACCTTTGGCCACTCCATCTCTGTTACCTTTCCTTAGGTAGCTCTGTATTATCTTTCTGTTCCCCAATTACTTCTTTCTCTGGTTCTTTCTCCTCTTTTCCGTGGCAAACGCTCCTCTCTCCCCTTCTCCATGCCCTGCAGAGCAGATTGGCCTTTGCCCCATGGCCTTGGCCATGGCACATACCATATGCTCTCAGACCCTGCCATCTCCTCCAGAAGGCAATGCTCCAAACAGAGCGTGTTTCCTCCTTAGTGGGGTCCTTGTACTAGCTGCAGGTAATGAAACCTTGCCTCATTTGCCTGTATGAGGAATTCTGAGGCTGGAAGGGATCCTGAGACCACGAGTCAAGCTGATACCAGCCATTGGTTCAAGGTCGCTGGCGGGTGAGACACAGTGTAAAACCAGGATGGAGGCTCTTGGCTCTGACATCAGCACTCCATTGGCTTAGCTGATTTCATTAATAATGTGGGTTTCCAACAAATGCAGTGTTGAGGAGCAAGGCTTCAGGGTTTGGCAGTATTGTCTACATGGACCACCCCATGGCACCCACGGGTGCCATGTGACTCAGCAGCTAATTCTCTAGAGGTTTCTGACTCTGCCTGGGTCTTGGGTCAACAGGATCCAGGATTTAGCCCCAATTCCACCTTTCCTATCCTGATCTTGGGCAGAAGTTATTTCTTTTGGGGCCTCAGTTTACCCATTCATCAAAACAGGTCTGTTTTTAAATGTTCCTAATAATTTGTAGACATGTTTTGGTACACGTGTGACTCTATGTGTGTGGGTTCTTTATGGCACTTTACCAGAGTTAGCTTTGCTTATATCTGCTTGGTAGAGCTTTGGATCAAATAAAGATTTCCATCACATCGGAAGTACTCGAACACCTATGGTCTAGCAGACATAGGATCCGTGTCCCCATGACCCCTGAGCCTTCATTGCTGTGGTGAGCTGGACTTTTACATGGCCATGCCTTCTACGTGGCCACATGAGCAAATGGGCACAGGCATCTGTCACCAGCACCTGGGGCAGCTGGGCCAGTGGGTGGGTCTCCATGGTGTTGGGTGTTTTGGGGGACTTTCTGGGTATTGGTAAGTGTGAATCGGGGTGCAAGGTTTCCATTTCCTCTGCCCAACACCCTATTTTGGAACCACACATTAGTGCATGCTTCAGCAGATCACAGGTGTGGAAGGTTCCACAGGTCCGAAGGGGGTGTGGGAGAGTGATAGGGGCTGGGCCCAGGTGGGCACCCATTATTTCCATCGTGGGTGGTATCCTGTGTATGAAGTCTCTGTCTTGTCTCCTGCACAGCCTTCATAGGGCTCTTTCCCTAGTCAGGCTGTGTATTCTGTGGCTCCTCAGAGCAACCAGGCTAACACTAATGATACCAGGGTTAGATGCAGGTTCTGAAGCTTGCCCTGCTCCCTGTAAGCACAAGTCTGACCTACAATTGAGGCTTCATTCAGCCTCATACCAAGAATAGAGGAATGCTAAGATCCATGTGCGACCTCAGAGTTTGCCCAACACTTGTGTATCCGTGATCTCATTTGACCACCCACAATACCCAAGGAGAGGCACGGCCGAGATCATAGTGATGGCATATAAGAGGCACGTAGGGGCATAACCAGGTCTGAAGATTTAATATAGTGCTCTGTGCTTCCCATTCCAACTCCTCCTGACATCCGTATTTGTGCTCAGCCCACATTAGAGTTCTCCATGACTACAAAGGAAAACACAAGGACGAACCTATGCCCATGCCCAACTGTGGTCATTGAAATAGCAGCACTAGGATATGTTCCTCTTTCATTTATTCACTACCTTCTGAACAGTATTTTGTCCACACTCACCCTGTTTATTTAGTCATTCATTCATTCATTCATTCATTCATTCTTCTATCCACATCCGAGCTTTATTGAATGTTTACTGTGCGCTCAGCCAATGGTGGCATTTTAGGGAGCTGAAAAGGTGCTAAAATGTGATTCCTGATGTTGGAAACTCAGACTCCAGTTTAGGAGCAATGGGAAGGGGCATAGAAACCCGATTTCTTAGCCAGGGCAGACACAGTTTCATCCATTCTTACTGTCAAGTTTGACAGGCATTGGTCACCCCACAGCTTCATGTCTGTCTGTTAGGCCTCAGGTTTCATGCAGTACCAGAGCTCGTTAGTTCCGTGGGAGCCGAGAGAAGGGGGGTTTGGACAAGGAGAGTGGATGAAGGCTTCTTGGGAGAGGAGGGACTTGACTTAGCTTAAGTAGTTGGGAAAAAAGCGAAAACTAAAAGAAGAAAAGAAAAAAGATAAAGAAGAAGAGGAGGAGGAGGAAGAGGAGGGGAAAGAGGAAGAGGAGGAGGAAGAAGAAAAGGAGGAAGAAGTTGGGGAGACTTCTGAAGATGAAGAGGGCCTGCGTGGCAGGTAGGATGGCAGTGAGCACACACAAGACTTAGACTGGAGGAACCTGGCTCCAGTCCGTCTGCCCTTGACTGCATGTGTGTCAGGTGAACCTGAAGTGGGTGGGGCAGCAGCATAGGCAAGGACACCCAGTGTTGACAAGAGCCTGCACTGGTGGGAAGGGGCAGTCTCTCAGCTCCCGGGGCAGCTGAGCCTCCTTCAGGCCGCATGGCATTGGCACACATCTTCTCTCTCCTTTTTATTTTGTTAGAGACACAGGAGAGAGAGTAGGAGCCACGAGAGAACAAAGGGGGAGACAAGGAAGGAGAAAACAGGGGAAAGAAAATGAAATAGATAAGGAAATGATGGGGTTTAAGCCAGGTAGAGAGGAGGGCAGAGAGGGTGAGGAAGGAAAAAAGAGAGAAACTGAAGATGAGGTAATGCAGAGGAAGAGGGGAAAGGGGGGATAGGGAGGTGGGGGAAAGGAGTAAAAAAAAAGAAGAAGAAGAAGAAAATAGTGGATGAGGCCAATCAGGCTCCCTTTAAAGCTTTATTTTCATTGGCTCCTGATGCTTGGGCATACATACGGGTGTGCTGTGATGATCGACACAGGTAAAGGTCTCACAAGCGACACGGGCTTTTCTAGCCACACTCCCTCCATTCTGAGGTAGTCGCGTGTATCCTGGGCTAGCCTACTCTCCATGTAGCCAACGATGACACTGAACTTTTGATCCTCCTGTCTCTGTCTCCCAAGTGCTGGGGTTACAGGTATGGAGCACCATGCCTATGGGGCACTTGGGATGGAATCCAGGGCTTTCTGTAGGCTAAGCGTGGTGGTTTGAATGAGAATGAGCCCCACAGGCTCACATACGTGCATGCTAGTCCCCAGATGATGACTGCTTGGGGAGAATTAGGAAGTGTGACCTTGTTGGAGAAGCTGTGTCAATGGGGATGGGCTTTGAAGTTTCAAAAGCCCAGGACAGGCCGAGTCCTCCCCTCACTACCTGTTCCTGTCTGCTTCCTGTCATGACGATAGTGAACCTCACTCTGAAACTGTAAGCAAGCCTCAGTTAAATGATGCCTTTTATAAGGGTTGCTTCGGTATAGTGTCTGTTCACAGCAATAGAGTAGCAACTAAGACACTAGACAGGCGTCTGCTGACTGAGCTGTACCCCCATTTTCCAGCTCTTACACATTGATTCTTTCTTGTTTGAGAAGCCTAAGGACTTTCCACTCTTCTTTGTAAGTCTGTAATAAATGATTAGGCACCATCACTACCCTACTGTGGCAGGACTACCTTCTTAATCTTCCATGGAACTTTGGCTATTTCTTTTTAAAAGTACTTGGGATCGCTGGGCGTGATGATGTATGCCTATAATTCTAGCACTCCGGGAGGGAGACGTAGGAGGATCAGGTTTCGAAGGTCATATAGCAAATATAGGCCATCAGCATGGCCTACTTATTGAGACCCTGTCTTAGAAACAAAAACAAGAGTCTGGAGAGATGGTTCATCTCTTAAGAGCACTGGCTGCTCTTCCAGAGGACCTGTGTTTGATTCCCAGCACCCACAGGGCAGCTCAGAACCATCTGTAACTTCAGTCCCAGGGGATCCAGTGTTCGCTTCTGGTCTTAGATGAGACATGTGCAGGTGCACAGACACACAGCAGACAAAATATTCGTACACATAAAGTAAAAAACAAAACAACAACCTCCCCATAAACAAAACCACTACCACAACAACAACAACAGCAAAACACTGAAACTTTGGGATAAAATCCTGAGCTGTCAGAATTATCATGGCAGAGTATCAGCCTTCTATTTCCTTAGAGGATAATGTCTGTTCTGGCTTCTCCAGGGGTCCACACAACAGCATCTGGGTTACCAGTCAGCCAAATGTTGCCATGAACACTGTTGTCACATGGGTCACAATCTGTTATGGAATCCTGGGAAGTGAAGATAACAGTTGTCATGGAAATGCCTCTACCTTCGCCTTGAAGTGACCATGAAGACATAATTCCGAGAAAAACAAGCCTTCCTCCCTTTTTCTCTTTCCCTCTCTCCTTTATCCTTTCTTCCTTCTTCCCACTCCAATCTCTAGCTCAAAAAAACTTGAGATAAGGAAATTGATTTAAAAAAAAGCTTTGTCTTGAAATAGGAATAAGACAAGATATCTCTATCAACAATATATTTTAAAACCTTTTGGAACTTCTGGCCAACTGAAACTTTCGTGAAGTAGGAGTTGGGGAAAGGCATCTTGGCTATTGAAAAGAGGCTTTAGGTCCTATGTAGAACACGTATCTAGAAAATAAAAATCGTAACGTGTGACATTGTACAGCAGCCAGTGCTTAGGGGCCCCGTGTGGCTCAGCTTCACCGTGGAGCAGTGCTGGAAGGGACTGTGACTCCAGAACCCGTGATGTGGATGGTCTTTAGATAGCATGTCCCGGCCGGAGCGCCCGCTTGCCCTCCCACATACGAAGCGGCCCAGAGTTTCTGTGTGGTTGGAGCTTCCTCTCTATAAAGTCACATGCTTACAGGGGCTGCTACTGCATGTGTCTTCTCTGTTGCTATGGCTCCGCATCCCGATCGTCTGCTCTCTCACATGTACCTTGTGGGCTAACTGCTCTGCATCAGCATCCCTGTGAGTCCTGCAGTGAGGAAGGATCAGGTTCATGGGAACATAGCCAGGCTGACCCTTGGCTGATTTTCTTATTAATAATCTCTTTTCTCCTCTCCTCTTCCTTCTCTCATCCTTTTTCTCTTCCCCTTACCTGTCTGCTTACCTGCCTACTTTTTCTTTCCTTCTCTCTCCTCCTTTCTTTCTTTCTTTCCTTCTTTTCTTCCTTTTCTCTCTTCTTCTCTCCCCTTTCTTTCTCTCTCTCTCCCTTCCTTTCTATTTTCCTCTCTTTTCCCTTCCTTCCTTCCTTTCTATTTTCCTCTCTTTTCCCTTCCTTCCTTCCTTCCTTCCTTCCTTTCTCTCTCTCTCTTTCTTTCTTTCTTTCTTTCTTTCTTTCTTTCTTCCTTCCTTCCTTCCTTTCTCTCTCTCTCTCTCTCTTTCTTTCTTTCTTTCTTTCTTTCTTTCTTTCTTTCTTTCTTTCTTTCTTTCTTTCTTTCTTTCTTTCTTTCCAGGGTCCTGTAGCAGCCCAGGTTGCCCTTGAACTCCATATATAGATGAATTCCATATATAGCCTGGCATCCTGTTACTGCTGGAGTTACAGGCATGCACCTTCATGCCTGGTTTTCTGCAGTGCTGGAGATTTAACCCAGGGCTTAATACATTCCAGGCAAACACTCTAACGTTCAAACTGTGTCCCCAGCATCTTGTGAACAATCATTAGGGACTTTGGCAAATATCCCCACACACAAAATAAGCATGTAAAAGCTGAGAATTTTCCTACATACCCACACTAATCAGACTGGAGATAAAAGCAAGGAAAACTTGGACCCACCCCTGGATGACTCTCAGCTCTCGTGAGGACTATACGGGACTTTCACAAAGAAAACCACAAACCTTCATTATTTTGTGTAAGAGAAGGTTGAATAAATGGAAAGATGCAAGATGCTCTTAGTTGGAGGAAAGGGACCTGAATTAATATGTAGATCTAGAAAAGGAATCAAATTAAAATCTCTATGGAAACTTTTGGTCATTCAACAAACAACTCTGTATTGCATCTGGAAGAAAAACAAGCTAAAAATATCTAGAGATTTCTGAAAGAACAAGGAGGTAGGGCTGCCTCTACTAGCTAGTAGGATGTGTTTTACGGCTTTGGGATTCACGATCTGGGCTTAAGAAGATCTGGGATTCAATGAGATACAACTGGGTTTAAAAGCCCGGTCTTCCTAAGGCTGAGAAACTAGCAGATAAAAAAGAACATTTCACGAGGAAGGGCTGGATTAAAAGGTGTTGAGATCTTGACTGCTTGTGAGAGGATCGTTGTAGATCATTGTCTCTTTCTCAAGTGATTCCAGGCAAACATGAGCACCAAGCGCAAGGAACCCATGGCAATAGATAAAAACAGCAGAGGACTGATCTCAGAGCACAGTCTATTTAAGCTTAACAGCAAGTCAACGAACCAGAAAGGAAACTGTTAACAGAATAACAAAACCTGGGAGCCCGTGTTTCTAAGAAAGGAGCCACAGAATTTTGGCCACAGGTAGAACAAAAGGTGCTCAGCCTTAACATGTAAAGAACTTTTACAAATAACTGACATCCCAGCCGAAATGCTAGCAAAGGATATTAACAAAATAAAACACGCAAATAGCCAACCTGGAAACTATTTTTACTATTGGTAAAAGACATACAAAGTAAAATTATGACTTTATTTCACTTTTCAAGTGTTTTTTTTTTTTTTTTTTAAATAGTGCCTCATGTGGCCTCGGCGTGTGCTACCACACTTCATTTATGAAGTACAAGGGCTTGAACCTAGAGCTCCGGCCTGCTAGGCAAGCACTCTACCTACTGAACCGCATCCCAAGCCTCAGTTCTCCGGTTGTTAAGACTGATGACGAGAGGGATGTGATGGGCTCTTTAAAAGCTTGGCTAGGTGGAAGAATGGAGTCAACACAGCGGCTGAACCAGTGCAGCTGTCAGCTTCTGATGGCCAGCACCCAAGGCAGGGTCTGGCCTCCAGTGGGTGCTCAGGTCCACCGAACGAAGGAAGGATGAGTCTTGCGCTAGATGGATGGGCTGACTGCCTAACACAGGTTTGAGACAACGTTCTCGGGTCTCCATCACCCATCCTGGAGCCATAGAGAGGGAAGGAGAGAACTGAAAGTTCTCCCCGTCTTCCTTGGCAGCCAGTGAAGGGAGGTTGAGCTTGCCAGCTCTTTTGTGCACATGCCAGAAAAGTCAAGGTGGGACCCCAACAGCCCAAGCCTCGCCTGTGCTTCCTGTCTCACCCGCAGCCTGTGATCTGAGGCTTACTTTATTTGTATGTATTTTTTGGTATGGTGTGTGTGCGCGTGTGCGTGTGTATGTGAGTGTAGGTGCACAGGTAACCACAGTGCACATGTAGAGGCCGAAGACAACCGTCAGCTGTAAGCCTTCATGCTTCCTTGTTTGAGACACACTCTTCTCACTGCGACAGAAGTCAGGCCAGCTGGTCCCGGCGCCTCTCATCTTCCAGTGGGAGTGCCGGGATTACAGATGTGTGCACCTCTGTCCCAGCTATTCATGGATTCCAACTCGGATCCTCGTGCAGCCAGAAGTTTTTGTTTGTTTGTTTTTCGAGGCAGGGTTTCTCTGTTGTAACTCTGTCCTGGAACTCATTCTGTAGACCAGGCTGGCCTTGAACTCCTGCCTCTGCCTCCCAAGTGCTGGGATTAAAAGTGTGTGCTACCACTGCCTGGTGCAGCAAGAACTTTTAACCACTGACTCATCTCCCCGGCCTTGAGGGCTCAGTTTAAGGCTAGGAGACAAAGTTGTCATTCCCACTTCATGTGAAGAACAGTGGCATCAGGAAGGAGGAAAATCTGTCCACATTCACTCACACAGCTTACTCAGGTAAAGGAGCCAGGCTTTGAAGCCAGGTCTGTCTGATTCCCAGGTCTTAACCATAAAGCTCTATTCTCCAAGTGTAGACTTACTTCTTTACACGCTAGCAAGGAGAGAAGCCACTTTTGCTGCATGTGCATGTTGGGAAGACTGGGCTCTACCTCTAAATCAAAGACTGGATGTGAGTGTTGTTCTGGGAACGGGCCATCAGCATGGTGGCAGATCTCCGCCGTCCATCACACCCCTGCGGCACCGTGACACATGGTGCCGGGGTGTAATGAGAGCGATGGTGTTCTGATCTATGAGTGATGTTTATCATCCCAGGGCTGGTACCTTGACATATTACCTTAGCTTGCTGTCAGCAGGACAGCCCCTTAATGTATTTCTGTAATCCATCACCCACCGCTGGCGGCCGAGGAGGCCCGCTGACGCCAGTCTACCAGAGCACTTTGCTGCGAGACTCTGAGTTCTTGGTTCTTAAAAATTCATGTTTGGGAGTGTGAGTGTCTATGGAGAGCACGAGAGAGGGAAGCAGAAGGAAAGGGGAAGGAACATGGAGGGGACAGGAGAAGAGAGTGGTAGAAAGAGATGAGACAGAGAAGGGAAAAGAAAGAAGGGGGAGAAAATGATGGGAATAAAAAAGAGAAAAGAGCTGAGGGAAAGGAGGAAGATAAAGATGGCGGCAAGGACGGAGGAAAGAGAAGGGCCAAGGGAGGAGATGGAGGAAAGGAGGAGAGTCTAAGTGGGGAGTACAGGAGTGAGCTGGACCCCCACCCCACCCTGCTCTGTAAAGACACGGTGAGGGAGCCTTTGTGTTGTCCCCAGTGGACTGGATTGGATGTGGGGAAAGTGACATTGCAAGGCTATGAAGCCAGGAACGGATCACTCCCTCGCAGAGGGGCCTCATGGGGAGCCAGTACCTGCGGATTTCATCCCCCTGCCTTCCCAGACCTCTGTGCCCATCTGCCCATGGGCACCTTTACTCCGTAGTGCCACTCTGGTCCAAATTGTGGTCACCACTCCACCCCAGCCTTCCTTTCGGCTTCTTCGTGGCAACGAAAGGACCATCAACGCGAGGTCATCTTGTCATCTCAGAAAGGGGCCACCTCCAGAGCTCGCTTTGCTCTTGCAGCCCCCCTTCCAGTAAAGCAGGGAGCTCTGGAAGCTGACCAGTTGGCAGGGAACACACACTTTAGAAACAGAGGTTGGACTTTGTATGAGTCATTTCAGTTGCTACTGTATGTTAACCACAAGCATTGTAGATGGGGAATTTTGCAAAAAGATTTACTTTTTAACTGCAGATTAAAGTGATGGTACAGCAAGAAAATTGGCATGAAACTGAGAAACCAGGTAACTTCAAAGCTACTTTCAGAAAAAAGATGAGCTTGGGCCAGTGACTCAAAAATGAACCTGCGAATACAGGGTGTGACCTGGGTACCACTTCTGTGTAAAGCCTGCCCATATCGCTCCTGTATCACCAGTTTTTTCCTTTCTATTACTGAATAGTATTCTGTGGTACCAATATACTATAGCTTGCTCGAGTGTTCACCATAAAAGGAAATTGTTCATTCTTTAAATGGGGTCTTTCACAGGTCAGTTTCTTTCGTTGTTGTTGTTTAACATGAGGTCCATTTTTTCTTTAATGTATTATACTTGGTATGTCAAGCTTAAAACTATTTGATTGGCCTTAGATTCTAAAGATTTTCTCCTATTTATTTTTTAATATTTAAAAAGATTTAGCCTTTTGCGTTTTCTTTTTCTTTTCTTTTCTTTCTTTTTTTTTTTTTTTTTGAGACAGGGTTTCTCTGTTGTAACTCTGGCTGTCCTGGAACTCACTCTGTAGACCAGGCTGGCCTCCAACTCACAGAGATCCGCCTGCCTCTGTCTCCCAAGTGCTGGGATTAAAGGCATGAACCTCCACCACCTGGCCAGCCTTTTGCATTTTGTATTTTGAATTGTTTTTACGTAACAGTGGAACTTTGATCCAGGCTCATTGCTTATCTCCCCTGGGTGAGGAGATCTGGGTGCTGTAGCGCCATCTGTAGGAAAGTCCGTCTCATCTCCATTCAGCTGTCTGAATCTTCATCAAAAGTCAGCTGATGGACCAGCAAGATGGTTCAGTAGGTACTGATACTTGCTGCTAAGCCTGATGACTTGAGTTCTATCCCTGGGAACCACATGGTGAAAGGAGAGAACTAACTCCCCCAAGGTGTCTATATGTGTGCTGTAGCACGTGTGTACTCACACACAAAGAAATGTTTAGAAAAGCCAGATAGCAAATGTGTCTGGGTCCTTCCTGGTCCTCCCAACCTCTGTGTCTATCCCTGGGCCATTACCCACATAATTGTGATTACGGTGTCTATGAGCGTCTTAAAACCCACTAGGTTTTTAAAACCCTTCTGCTTTTGAAATTATTTTAGCTTTGAAGTTGTCTGCTTTTCCATACACACTCCAGGATAATCTTTTATGTATCTATAAACAATTCTTTCTGGGATTTTGATGAAACTCCTTTAACTGCATGCCAATTTAGCAGGATTGACAGTTTTACTGTCAGCCCTTCTTGTCCACGAACATGGTATATCTACCTCTCCATCTAGTTAGGCTTTTGCTTTCCTTTGTCAGCACTGGGCAGTTTTTAGCATACAGTACTTTACACATACTATTAGATTTTGTTATAGCTTGGATCTTGAATTCCCTCACAGGCTCATACGCTAAAGTTTTTGTCCTTAGGATGTCCCAGGATGTTACTGGGAGGTGATGGAACCCTTGTCAGGTGAATGGTCAAACGTGGAGGATGTGCACATGAGCTGGTTTTTGGATCTTGGACTACTGCAGTCTCTCTTTTGCTTCTTTTGTGGAGTTAGTTCTCCCTTTACATGTGTTCAGGGAGTTGAACTCAGGTCGCCAGGGTTACGCATCAAGTTCTTTTATCCACTGAGCCATGCTACTGACGCTTTAAAAGAAAATGTTTGTTTGTGTTGGGTGTTTGAGGGATCTGTGTCTCTGCCTCCAACACTGGAATTACATGTATGGCTGTGCCTGTGGTGGGTGCCAGGGATTCAAACTCAGGTCCTCATGCTTGCACAGCAAACGTTCTTACCTTCTAAGCCATCTCCCCAGCCCTTCTCTACAGAGTTCTGAGTGCATCTCTTTGTGCAGCTTCCTGAGGTTGCTCCAGGTATTGTGCTCTGTGCACACGACAATTCTAAACCTATTACTGTCGTATTAGCAACCAAAATGAAGCATACAAGCCTTCATTCCTTTTCTGTCTCCCCCATTTTGTCTTAATGATTTCTTCCATATCCTTTAGACGTTAGAAAACGTTACAACTGTTACCCCAGCCATCAAATATAAATGATAAAAACTCAACAGTGGAGGAAAATCTTGTTTTTAACCCATGATTAATTTATGATTAATACATTTTTTTTTCCTCCCTGGGCCTCCACAGTTTTTTTAAAAGAGAAATTTCTGTCCCTATTTTTTTTTAGGGTAAACATATTGCAAAAAAAAAATCTGTTAGTTTTCTTTCACCTGCAAATATATTGTTATCCAGTGGGCACAGAGTTCTGAGTTGACTCTTCCACCTTTGAAAAATGTTACACCACTCTGGCCTCTGTGGCATGTTGTAAAAAAAAAAATCCACTGTGATTAGAATAATTTTTCCCTTTATAGGTAAAGTGTCATCTTTCTGTAGATGCCTTCAAGATTTCCCCTTTGTCTCTAGTTTCTAGAAGTCTCAGCATGTGTCATTGTTTTTCTGTGATAAAATATCCTGGCAGAAGCAATTTAAGTGAGAACTCCAGGCTATATAGCCCACCACTGTGGAGAAGTCAAGCTGGTAGGAACTTGAAATAACTAGTCACATTACAGCCATAGTCAAGAGGAGAGAGAATTAACACACATGCTTACACAATTTCTCTACTCATACAGTAGGATTCCCTGCCTAGGGAATGTTGCCGCTCACAGTGGCCAGGCATTCCCACCTCAGTGAACACAATGGAACTAATCTCCCCAGACATGGCAGAGGTCCATATGATCTAGACAATCAATCATGGAGACTCTTTTTCGGTGATTGACTTTATAAAGTGGATAATTAACATTAACCATCACAGCATGGGTGATGATGGTGATGGTGATGATGATGATAAAGGTCTATTTTATTTATGTGCACATATGTGTCAGTGTGAGAGTATGCCATGTGTATGTGGGTATCATCAGAGGCCAGAAGAGGGCATCAGATCCCTTGGAGCTGGGGTAACAGGTGGTTGTAAGCTACCCAACATGGGTGCTGGGAACTAAACTCTGGTGTTCCAGAAGATCAGAGAGTGCTTTGAACCATTGGGTCATCTTTCCATTCCCTCTTTTAAATGGTTCATTAACTTTGAGCAAACTTTCAACCATTATGTCTTCTAGAACCTTTCAGTGCCTCCTCCTCTCTGGTGACCCCAATGGCATGAAATCACTCTCTGGCTTTGACCCCACAGCCCCCTGATGCAGTGCTCTGTGTATTTCTCTTTTAGTCTGCTTTGGCTTTGTTTTTCAGATGGCGTCATTACTATGGCTCTGTCTTCAGCAGTGCTTTCTTTTCCTCCCTCCCTTCTGTCGAGAGCCCACTCACTGGGCTTTTTTAGTTTGGGTATTGTATTTTTAAGTCCTAAACTTTGTTTCCTGTTTGTATTTTCTGTTCTTCACTGGTGCTTTCTGTGTTCTCACTTGTTCCAAACATGTACACGTGGCTGCTGAGGCATTTGTCTCGTGTCTGCTCTGCGTTCTTTGTTAGATGATTTTCACAGCTCTGTCATTCAGTGTTGGCATGTCCTAATGATTTGCTTTCATTCAGTGTGAGCTCTCTCTTCCTGGTATGATGAGTTTTGTGTGTGTGTGTGTGTGTGTGTGTGTGTGTGTGTGTGTGTGTATGTGTGTGTGTGTGTGTGTATGCGCAGAAGCCAGAAACTGATGTCAGTGTCTTCCTCAATTGTCCCCCAGTTGTTTGTTTTAGTCTCACTGAACCTTGAGCTCACCCATTCAGCTAGGCTGGCTAATGAGTTCTAGGGATCCACCTGTCTCTACCTCCTCTGCACTGGGGTTACAGAAATACGCTTGGCTCTTATGTGGGTGGGTGGGTGGGTGCTGAGGATCTGATTGTAGACACTGGTGCTTGCGCAAGCCTTTTACCAACAAAGCCATCTCTCTAGCCCCAAGGGAGGATATCTTAATTTTCCTTACATTGCAGCATCCCAGGGCACAGGTAAAATTCAACATTGTCCATTCTGTTCCTTGATTTGACTTGAGCCTGCAGGACATGTGGACTAGATTCAGCATCTTTCCAGTCGCTGTCTCAGGTGAAAGGCGCTTCCTGAAGGCTCTGGGGCCTTGTGGGTTGGGTGGGCACTGCCTCAGGCTCAATGCCCAGCCTCCTCCTCCTCCTCCTCCCTATCCCCCTCCTTCTGCTCCACCTCTTCGCTCTCCCAGCTCCTGTAGCCCCCACTCTGCCTGAAGCACAGCTGTTTTGGCAACATAGCAGCCTGATTATCTTTCAAGTAGCTTCTTGAAGCAGATGTTCCTGGCTCCTTCCGGTACAGAAAACAAACAGGCACGGTGTTGTCATTTGCTCCCCAGAGGAAAATCCCTCGGCTGCCACCGTCTTCTCAAGAGGTTGGGGGATGTCTGCAGAGACTCTGTGCACTTCTTCTTGCCAGAAATTTAGCTTCAGATGGGTGAGGGGAGTTCCTCTGGAGTGTGAGGCCCCACAAGAGTGCTGGGATGGAAAGACACTCGGTCACATTTGGACTCCAGAGGCCGTAGGAGATGGCTTAGGGGGTGAGAGCACTTGCTGTGCAAGCATGAGGACCTGAGTTTGAGTCCCCAGCACCCATGTGAATAAAAAAGGTAGGCTTGGTTATGAATTTGTCTGTAACTCCAGTGCTGCGGTTAGTGGAGACAGGAGGATTACTGGGGCTTATGGGCCGCCAGACTAGCTCTATATGCGGAGAGAGACCCTGATGGACACCTGGAGCGTTTCTCTGGCCTCTGTGCATACATGCAGCTGCAATACACCACACACAGATGCATACACATGCACGCTTGTGCGCACACACACAGATAGACAGATATACACAGACACACAGACACACAGACACACAGACACACACAGACAGATAGACAGACATACACAGACACAGACACATAGAGATGCAGACACACAGAGACACAGATGCACACACAGATGCACACACACAGAGACACACTCAGAAATACACACACACAGACACAGATACATAGACATGCACAGACACACACACAGATGCACACACACAGAGACACACTCAGAAATGCACACACACAGACACAGATACACAGACATGCAGAGATACACACACAGATGCATACACTCAAACACACATGATGCAGACACAGACACACTCAAATAGACACAGAGACACACACACACAGATGTACACACAGATACACACACATACTTCAGACTTTTATTTAGTCTCCTAACATCACCTAACTTTTGATTCTTTTGATTCTGAAAAGCTCCCAGGTTTTGTCCCAGGTTGGAAAATCCCTTTTGGTGGCTGGAAAGATAGCTCAGTGGTTAAGAACACTGAGTTTGCTTCCCAGAACCCATCAGATAGTTCACAACTTCCTATAACATTAGTTCCAGGGATTCTAACACTGCCTTCCGACCCCTGCAGGTACCTGTCAATGTGATGAAGGAAGCAGGCTTTGGTTTTTGGTGGATGGATATGAAAGTCTCTTGTGAAATCGAATGTGTCTTTTAAAACATGCCCCAGGGGCTGTCCAGATGGCTTGGAAGGTTAAAGGCATTTGCTGCCAAGGTGCCTGACAACAAGCCTGATGACCTGAGTTCAAACCCGGGACGGACATGGTGGAAGAAGAGAGCAGATTTCTACAAGTTGAGTCTCCTGACCTTCACACACATGCCTGGGCACAGGCATACCTCCCCCAAATAAATCAATAAATGTTAAAATATATTTAAAATTTTTAAAAAAAAGCATGACTCTTTTAATGAAGTTGTTGGGGTCAGAGCCAGGATGCCAGGAGCTGTAAAAGGCGTGGACACATCCTCCACCCTCCACAGGCTGCCATGACATAGAGACATGACAGTGAAGACCAGAGAAATGGCATTTACTCAAGAGGTCCCCTGCCTGCCTCCAAGTCCATCTTCAGAGTCCTGACATGAGTTTGGGTTACATAAAGGTCGGGGATGTTCACGGCTAAGAAATACTGGCCAAGGTGTGGTCCTGTCCATCACTGACCCGCTCAGTATTGTCTCAGGTCCAGTCTTTCCTGTAAGGGGGTCTGACAAGCTGTCAGAGCATGGGAAATCTGATCCTGAGACAAGTTGCTCCTCTGGTCTGCACCAGGGTTTAGTGTTTTCCTTCTCCAGCATGAGACTCCTGGGGAAAGGCCACTTTCTTGGGGTGCATTATCTCAATGGTTTGAATACTAAGGGGAGGGGCACAGTGTCTCTTTGGAACATCTTCACCCCTGCTGGGGCAGGTGTCACCCCTTTATCTCCTGGGAACCGGGGATGCTGATGGCGTAGGCAGCTGGGTACAGGCTGGACAGCTACCCCGTGCCAGGCTAGGAGGCCCTGTAGTCAGAGGAGCCGACTTTTAACCTGCAGTGCGCAAGTTACACTCATAGCAGCTTAGTCAACCTCAGGTGCCCCAGCGCCTTCAGTCTCCTCAGCTCTTCTGCATGAACAGTTGGCCTTTGAGAAGACAGGCTGCTTATGCAGCACCACATCAGTGACAGAGGCAGCCACAGCCTTGCTTCTGGCAGCATTTACCAATGCCTCCTCAACGACCAATGTCCACAATTTTGCAAGGTCGACAGTTAGATAGAGGCTCTGGGGTCTCTTTAAGTGGTTCCACGCACATACCAACTTTCCCGAAGGCACCTGAGGACACGCGCTGCGGTTGGCCCTGTGGTGACGCATCTATTGGTGTCACCCCGGACTCCTGGGTCCCTCTGCTGCTCGCCAGTGCAGCTATGGTTATGGCTTCCTTGACTCCGAAGTTTCTAGGTTTTCCTCAGTCTGGGTGTCATGGCGGCAGTTAATAAGAAATAATGATAAAAATAAGTCCAGGTAGCCCAGAGCCATTGACTGCAGACCTGTGCTCCGTAGCTCTCTCACTTGTTCAGACTGGCTGGAGTCGGCTCCACCTGGCTCTACTCTGCGGTCCTGCTCTGAACTAGCCTGTACCTTCCACTCTGACTATTTCCTCTGTTCCATCCCAGCCTGCTCCAGTGTGGTTGACCAGGTTAGTGAGTTAGTTACTCTTCTGATCTTTCCTATACTGGTCTATTCACTCATTTGGCTATGGATTTCTTTTCTTTCTGCCCTATTCATACTATGGCCTTTCTATTGATCTCCCCTCCCCCCCCAATTATATTGTCTCAGTTGTCCCAAATATTCTTCCTTGATTCTGAGAGACTGAATCTCCTCTGGCCTCATGCCATGCCCATGGATCTCTCCAGATTTGGGAGGAACCTGCCACTGAGACCCAATCATTACTGTAGTTGTGTTGTGGTGATGGGCCCTTTAAGAGGTGGGGAATAGAGAGGCAATTAGGTCACTAGGGCCCTGCCTTTGGAAGGGATCCATGAAGGTCTCATGGGATGAGTTAGTTCTCACCAGAGTGGGCTGTTATAAAGCAAAGCAATCCCCTGCACTTGTACCTTCTGCACACAGGTAGCTTCATTTCTTTCCCTTTGCCATATTGTGGTGCAGCTAAGGGGAACCTTGGTCAGAGGTCAGACAGGTCAGACAGTCCCATTTTGTACCATCAACCTCCAAAGCCACAGTTAAATAAACATCTTTTCTTTATGAAGTGTCTAGCCACCAGTGTTTTGTTACAACAACATGAAAGGGACTAATAATACTGCATTGCTGGGAACCCATGAGATAAGAAAAGGAAAAACCATCCTGGGCAGGGGAAAGCCCCTTTGAGTGGGGGTGTGAAAGATGGAGAGGAGAGAATAGGGGTAAGGGTCTTCGTTGACCTGTGGTGGGAAGGTTTGGTTAGGAAGTAGGCTTGCCTGAGCACCTGTGGCACACTTGTCCAGAGCCTGGGAAAACCTCGAAGGTTTGGAGAGGTGGAGGGCTCTGAGCCCTAGGGAAAATAACTGAGCAGGTGGGTCAGTCTCAGTAGGAGCGTTGGTGGCCCCAAAGGAAATCACTGTGTGGCTCGGGATTAAGTGTGGCTGCTGTTGAGCAAGTGATTTAGCTTCCGAGCTTCAGTTTGCCAGCCTTAAAGATAACTAGCTTAGAGTCCCGTGAAGAGCGCGGGATGCATGCTCGGTCCCGTGTCTGACCCATTGTTAGTTCTCAGAAAATGTTCTCCTTGGGTCAGCAAGATGGCTAGGCAGACAAAGGCACTCGCTACCAACCTGATGACCCAAGTTCAGTTCCCCAGGATCCACATAGAGGAAGGAGAGAGCTGACTGCCACAGAGGGTCTCTGACCTTTACACACGCTGTGGTATAGGTGCTTTCCTGTCCCCAGTGAGCAAATACACAAACAAAGCGACAAGAGAAAATATTCTCCCTGTCTCACTTTGCTGCTTGTACCTTAGTCCAGCTTGGCTTTACTAAGTTAGTACCGAGCCTCAGTTTCCCACCTATGATATGTGGGTAGCATGGAACAAACACGAGACACGAGGAAGGCACTGTAGAATTGTTGTTTTGAGACGGAAGGGACTCCATGCATGATCAATATTTGTTGACTGAATGATTGATTGTAGCTCCCTCCTTTGGACCCACTATAATAACACTTTGTGCAGAGCTGGGCATACAGACAGTGCCTAATAAATATCCACAGGATTGAAACAAATATAAGAAGAATATGGAAGAGGGAGGCAGGAGACCTCCTTCTCCAAAGCAGAGCAGACAGGTGGATGCGGGGTTGAGCTGATGAGGCTCACAGCGGACCTCCGGGTGTATTCTGAGTCAGGGAATTAGGAGACAATGGGGGCGACTGCCAGAAAGAATTTATCTCTGAAGTGGAGTTTGGGGAATAGCACTAATATTTTCGGAAATTGAAACTCCAACCATGAAATTGCCTATCATTTATCATACACAGGCTCTCAAAGGGGAAACGGAAAAGCATTTAGTCTTATTGCTTTTTAAACACACGGTTGTTGAGCGCAGCCATCTAGGCTGTGGTTTGAGGAGATGGTGTGTCTGAGCGGGTTTGGCCAGCAGCTCAGTCCTACATAATGCAAGGCTGCTCTCTGCAGACTCCGGTCTGCCCCGTACCTGAGCCACGCGTGGGAGGATCTGCACCGAGGCAAGTCCTGTGCAACTGGGAGAAGCAGTCGTTCCAGCCTTCATGGAAATCACCTCCACCTCAGTCCTTGTAGTCTCCCCAGCCCTGCTAATGTCTGATCACTCTGTCCCTTTTGAAGCCCTCCACACTTTCAGTGCCTAGCTGGCCAGTCTTTTCTGTGTGTAGTGTATGTGTGTACACGCTCATGTGTTTGTACATGTAAATGTGTGTGTGTGTGTGTGTGTGCGCGCACATTTGGAGACCTGAGGTCAATGTCAGATGTCTTTCTCATTTGCTCTTCACCATAATTTTTGAGACAGGGTCTCTCACTGAATCTGGAGCTCACTGATACGTGTAAAGGTACTGGCCAGTGAGCCCTAGAGTGCTTCCTGTCTCCACTGATCCAGTGCTGTGATTACAGGCACCCTGCCTTGCCTAGCTTTTATTTTACATGGGGATTTGAACTCAGGGGCCTGAACTCAGCTTGCAGCTTGTGCTGCAAGTGCTTTACCGACTGAGCTCTTCCCAGTCCCCTTTCCTTTTTATTCTGTCTCTACCTTCTTTGTCTTTAAGAGCCATGTCCAAGCTTAGTTAAATTCAACACCGTGTCTGTTTTTTATCCACCAAAATGTAGCTAGAGAGAAAGCAAACCAGCTTCTACACTCATCACCGGGAGCCCTGGTGGAACTGGTGTCTCACCACTGCACCCCTGCAGTGGTCCTATGGCCTGGTTGTACTTTTCCAGTCTCCAAGGAAACAGCTGCATCCTTTCTCCCATCCAGACCCCCACTGCTGCCCACCTCACCCGCTCACGCTTTGTTAAGGAAATGTCATAAAAAATAGAATCATCTTCCAACGTGAGCCCCATATTCCTGTGCCTCCCTCCTCTTCCTCTGGATGAAGGCCAGTGCTCTGCCCAAGGCTGCTTGCTCTCTGCGCCCGAACAGTGGCATCTCCTCTTCCAGTTCCCTCGCCGTTCCCTCTCCACTAATCTGTCATAACAACGCTCCAGGAACTCGTGCTTTCACACCTCTCTCCAGTCCCCCCGCCCCATTCTTCAGCTCCCCCTCATGGATCCTGCTTGAAGAATCATCAGCTCCCACCTGCCCTCTCTCAGTGGCACTCTGTCTCCAGAGCTTTGTATCCTTGGCATCCAACGGAGTAGCTCTGGGCACTCAGTTCCAGGTCACACAATCTCCTTTCTTTCTTTCCTCTTTGGCTTTGGGCAGCGGTGGGCCCAGGCCTTTCCCTACTGCCTGTAGGACTTGCTAGGTTGGGCTACCACCTCTCCTCGGCTCCTTCTCGGTCTGCTTACCAACTTTACCGTCGTTCCCCAGCGGCTCTGTTCAGGACGTCTGCAGGGTTGGGCCTTGAGTCCCTTTCATTTTTTATCTCCCGATCATCCCAACATAATGTCATCCTACCCAGTTGTACCACACCCTAACCTACATTTGACACCTCCAGCCGTCACCCCTCTCTCCAGTCCTGGCTTCAACCCCCACCCAGGGATCCAGCCACTTGCTTGACATTTACAGAAAATGCCTAGGGACCACCTCACAAGGTATGGAGCTGAGGGTGGGGAGGTGTCTCCATCGGGCCAGTGCTTGCCCTTCAAGCATGAGGACCCGAGTTCGATCCCCAGAACCCACATGAAATGTCAAGGGTGGTGGAAAATATGGACACGAGGACAGCAGATAGGTAGTAACAGGCAGGGAGGGGCCTGTGGTCCGAAGCCTGGATGGGCAGAGAGATTGCTGGTCAAAGATGGCCACAGATGTGTAAGTAGAGAGTATATATATGCTCTGCTTTCTGAGAAGGTGAAGTCAAGGGTGCGACCCCCATGAAAGTAGACAGACAGGCAATGGTTGGTGTCAACCAGGCAGAGACCCCAAGACTGGATGACTCCTTAACAGAGATGTTGAAGTACGCCAGAGGCCAGGAGTGTCACTTACGTCTGTAGGGAATGGAGGTACAGGGAGATTGAGTCTATCGACAAGGGGTTCGGAGGAGCTGTGCTTAATTTTGCATTTTAAAGCTTTTATTAGCATATGTTAATTATATATAAATCTGGGTTTCATTTTGATGCCTTCACACATATATGTGGCATATTTGGATCCTCCTCTGGTCCCCTCCACTCCTGCTGACTCCCTCCCTTTCCCTCTAGTCTCCAGTCTACTTTCATTTCCACCCAATGAACTAATGGGTCCCGTTAGGGGGACTTACAGGAGGGTGGGCACATTGCCAGTGGCTACAGGGCTGAAGAAAATGTCTTGCTTGGGGAGCTGAGGTTTTGAAAGGGAGGCAGGGTACAGTGTTGGAGAGGGGCAGCAGTGAATGGAAACGATGCCTACTTCACCTCTTGGCCCAGGTTATGTGGGCGTGGGAGCAAAGCAGGCTCCTCTTGGGAGGGGCCAGAAGCCAGACACTGGTTATGACAGAGTTCAGATACACACTGGGATTATGGGTATTGGCGATAATCATGTGTGGGTGCCTCCCCCCCACTCCCTCCTTTCTTTTGCTTTCTGTGTATACATCTGTGTGTTTATGTGTATACTCATGCCTCTGTGTGTGTGTGTGTGTGTGTGTGTGTGTATAGTCCAGAAGTCAACCTTAAGCGTCATCCTCAGGACACCATCTGCTTACTATTTAAGCTAGGATCTCTCAATGGGATGGAGTTTGCTGACTGAGCTAGACAGGGAGCCCTCAAGATTCGCAAACCTGTGCTACCACGCCTGGGTTTTTACATGGGTCTGGGAATCGAACTCAGGTCCTTATGCTTGCAAGATAAGTACTTCACAGATGGAATCATACACCAGGCACGCTTCTCTCTGCCTCCAGTCTATGCAAGAGTGACAGCTGGCTTCCTCCTTTGCCTCTGTGACCCTCCCTCTTTCATGCCCCAGTTCCTACTCCAGACTTCTCCTGCTTAGACACTTGGAGAGCAGAGACCTGTGTTAACATTGCATATGTCAGTGGGGTGTGTCTCCAGGTGGGTGCCCCTGATGGCCTCAGCCCACTAATTCCCCACGGAGAGGAGATATTCACTCCATAATAAATGTGCCCGAGCACAGGCCTCTGACGATGCAGCTGCCGTTGGCCAGGTGCTTGCTCATGCAAACTCACGCTGGGACCTGTGTTTATACATCGTTTTTCATCCTTTCCTTCTGTCTGCCAGATATGGGATGATTTTCCTATTTTAAAGACAAAAACTGCAACTCAGAGAGGTTAAGTGACTCAACTAAATTCTCACAGCTTGGGAATGGCAGAGCTAGGATTAGAACCCACAAGTCCTTGACTTTGAAGTCTGGCTCTCGCCAAGAGGCTTATCGTGAGATGTCTGTCCCTGACTGGGTACCTGACTGCAGGTGAGGACAAGGAGACTCCTTGGGTGGTCTCAGTGGCAGAGGTGGCTGGGTGGGTTGCCCCCCCTCCCCAGCCTCTCTGGCTGGGGCAGGCGTGTGTGCACAGCAACAGTCTCCAGGCAGCGATAGGGTGAATAACTGATGGTGATTAGCTAAATCATAACATCGCTCATGCCACGCATACGTGACGAGACAACTGGTGCCAGGCCTCGACGAGCGGCGGTGGGCACCCCCACGTCGCACCCATCCTGTCCCCCTTCCCGCTCCCCCCGCCCCCCAGCCTGGAGAAGCCGCCGCAGCGCCCGCTGCCTCCCTGTGTTATCTGGCACATGAAGTGCCGCTTCAATGAATATAGATTGACCTTATTATAGCAGCCGGCTGCTGGTGCCAGGCGCAGCCAGGCATACTTTGCACAAATTAAAGGTGTCAGCATGTAATTTACGGTTCATGGAGGAGGAGAAGGGCTGGTGGGGGTGGGGGAGGCACCAAGGTAGGTGGGAAGGAAGGTGGGTTGCTGTGGAGCTGGCACCAGGGGCCCCCACACACTAATGACAGGAGGCGCAGCCGAGGTGTCGTTTCCATCTCTGGCTTTGCTCATTTTCGCTATTCATCGCTCAAAGGGGGGGGGCAGCCCCTCCTCACCCCCCCCCACCTCCGCACTGTGTGCATGTGTGTGTATTTTGCAGCTAAATTACTGGTTTTACCTGAAGAGCGTAAAGTAGGTGTGCTAATTTACGGCTTGGCAGATAAAGCCTCAGTGTGGGGAGCTGTCTGGGAGGCCTGTAATCCGACATCATTTGACTAACACACCCCAGAGCGGCTTGACATCTCGAGTTGGGCCTGTGATTAAAGTTGTGGCGTTCTTCCCTCCCTCTCCCTTCTCCGACACGGAGAACAGATTAAACTCTAAGTAATAGATCTCGGGTTTCTTGCCATCCCACAGATATACACAGTACACAGTTTGACACAAAGAGTAAGTTATATATCACAAACAACAGCCTCTGCCCTTCACCGCCCGGAATTAATTTCCCATTTGCTGAGCTTCCCTGTTCTGCAGGCCCATTTCCTGGTTAGCAGGGCCAGCTCCCCTGCTGCGATGGTAGTGGGGAGACAAATCTCAGGACAGGGCGCTTTATTTCAGGACAGGTATCTTAACCCTGGAAGCTTTCTAATAGCTGAAGCTGGAGGAGAGGAGCGACTTCCTATGTCTTCCCCCGTGTTTGGGTAGGGGATGGGGCTCAACTGGGTCTTCTGACAGGTCTGGATCCTGGATGTGGGGTGGGGGCTGTGCTAAGGGTGGGGAAGGTAGAGGGGCTACCAATGTCCTGCATCCCTCCAGGCTACCATGTAAAACTCTGACTCTTCTACCTCATCTGGGTTATGCCTAGAGGCTACTGATGCCTGTCTGTCCCCAGGCTTGGCGAGTGTGGTTGCCAGCAGGATATAGGGGGGGGGGGAGGAGCTCAGCCAGATCTGTTCTGCTTCTCCTGAGTGATGCCCTGTCCCTGGGAAGAACTGCTTCCCTCATGGGGGAGGGACAGTCCTGGCTCCAGCTATTCTTACCCCCTAGGATAACAGCTGCCAGCTGGTGTTTCTCGCTAGACACCTCACTGTCCTTTCTGGTTCCCTTATGCTGGCTGATGTGATGGTCTTTCTATTCTCACCTTCAGCTGGACCACCTAGGGAAACTCTAGCTCCTATGGGGACCCTAACTGGTACCTATGGTACTCATTCTTCCCTCTCAAAGACTCCACTGCCCCACTACCCAGTCAGGCATGCTGTGGGTAGGTTTCCAAATCTCCATGGCAACATATTGTCCGTTTACGCCATTCTAACAGTTACCCAGCTAAGGGCTTCATACACGGTACCTCAAGGGGGTTTCATGGGCCCTATATAGCACTATCTGGCTAGACCCACTAAGCGGCAAAAAAGTCAAGGCCTGGAAATGTGGAGACCAGGTCTGAACCTGAGACTGCCTCTAGGGAAAGCAGCTTCATCTCCATTGTGTGTGGGTTCATTGTGCTGAGTTCTCATGTGTGCATACAAATACATATACAAATGCATAGGCATGCACAGACACATATGCATATATATGACTGCACATACATATGTACCCTCGCCTATGCACACCATGTGCACATATGACTTGAATATCTTGGGAGCAGAAGTTGAACATGGTCAGGGAGCCAGGTCCAGAAGGGGCCAGGGCTAGAGTTGGCAGATGAGGCCAGGAAGGATTTTTTGGAGGAGGCAAACTTGTCCTGAGATGATTAGACTGTCATTACAAACATTCTACATGGGATCACTGGGTTGCATGGGGGTAGGGCAGTGCATTAACCGGGGGCTGGAGAGACCTCTCAGTCAGAAAGGTGCTGGTTGTGTGAGCATAAGGACTTGAGTTCAGATCCCAGCACCCACATAAAGACCAGGATTGGTGACTATATCTATAACTTCAGTGCTGGGGTGAGTAGGGAGACAGGTAGATCTCTGGAGCTTGCTGGTCAGGCTGTCTAACTGAATCAGTGAGCTCCAGACTCAGGGAGAGACCCTGTCTCAAATAACAAGGTAGTCGGTGATTGAGGAAGACACCTGATGTCGACCTCTGACCTCTATATGCAGGCTCACACGTGGGCCCATGTGCCTGCCTAAGTACATACACATGTCTACAAGCCAGTTCATACACCTCTGTCTGTCTTACACACACACACACACACACACACACACACACACACACACACACACACACGTTACAGATCAGGGCCTCTTCTGTCTGTCTTCATGAATCAGGTCTCTGAGATGCAACCTAAGAACCACTTCTGTTTTCTTTTAAGGCCATCTAGATATGTGATCACATCTAGATTGGTGATCGACAAACCCTCCCCCAGCCCCCACTGCCCACAGGGAAGTAGAGGGAGAGGAAGAATGAAGAATGGAGAGGCTGAGGAACTTCCTCAGGGTCTCACAGCAATAGTTCCAAAGCCAGGAGGAGGACTCCCTCCCCCACACATCCCTCTGCCCCCAGCACAGTGCTCACCTGGGGCGGCTCCCCACCACCCCCTCCCAGCTCTCCAGAGGACAGCGTAGAAATGAAGCTTCCCTAGAGACCCAGGCTCAGCCTCCTCCCCCACCCTGCAGCCGGTTCTCAAGATGGCAAGTGGGGGGTGGATGAAGGTGGAGGCAAAGTGAGAACACGCCTGGAATAACATGACATTTAGAAGCATGAGTCACTGGTACTTTCTGTTTTCTCCTGCTCCCCCTCTGCACCACGCACCCCCAGGCACTCTGAGCTGTAGGAACACTGAGTCTGGACAAGGCTTTGGGGAACCTGCCTCAGAGCTCCTGCAGGAAAGGGTGGTTGAGATGGGTGCAGAGATGGGCTCTGTGCCTGGTGCTGCTCTCTCTTGCTGTGTAACTGTTGGGAATACACCGTCCTTCCCTGAGCCTCAGCTCGGGGACCCTCACCATCAGGCCTTTCTATTTCCTGATGCCGTCATCTGGTGGCTCTTGCCAGGCTTTCTCTTCCCAGCTGTCCTGGAGTTCTTCGGCTCTGGCTTAGTCATGGGGCTGGAGTCTCTGGTGCCTAGGAGAGTTGGGGAAGGGAGGAGCTGGATGGGCTGGGGGGCTGGGCAGATCATTAGATGCTTCTAACTCAGAAGCTAAGGAGTCAGGTCAGACAGCCTACTCCATAACTAAGGGAGGTGTGGGAGGAGGCCAGCCAGTGGTGCCTTGGGCCTCAGCAACTTGTATCCCACCGCAGAGGGCAAAGAAAATCCCAGACACCTGCATTTGTATGTGCCTCTTAGTTTTGTATGCTTTGGGATTTGGATGTGGGTGGCACACAGTAGGTGTGTTCATCTGGGTGGTAGAGGGGAGGGAGTGAGAAAGACAGATGGCAGTTGGGTGAGATGGGCATGTATGGCGGGGTGGCAGGCTCCTGCCCAGCTGCCTCTATTTCCCTCCCATGGCTTTTCCATTCTTCTGGCATGGAGGTTTTCTTAAAAGGGGTGCTAGAGTTAAGGGGCTGGGCACACCAGAGAAAACTCTCTAGAACAGTGGTTCTCAACCTTCGTAATACTGTGACCCTTTAATACAGTTCTTCATTCTGTAGTGACCCCCAACCATAAAATTATTTTCATTGCTATTTCATAACCTTAATTTTGATACTGTTATGAGTCATAATGTAAATATCTGATATGCAGATGGTCTTAGGTGATCCCTGTGAAAGGGTCATTTGACCCATCCATAAAGGTGTCGTGACTCACAGGTTGAGAACTGCTGCGTTCTCAAATACTCTTCATTTGAGAGATGGGGTGTTTGGCCACATTACTGTCCGGCCCCTCTTTTGGTAGTCCTCTGATAGAGGGAAGAACTCCAAGCCAAGTACCTTGACCCCAAACCTGGGCCAACCAGTAACTGGAGTGCCACAGGGTCCCCTGCTGTGGAGCCCTGTGTGTGGCTAACCCAGAGTGAGGGTGGAGTTGTGAGGTGAGGCTGGAGGGAGCAATGTGCCTGAGGGCCTGGGAGATGAGGGGTGAGGGAGGAGTTTCCATTCCTGGAAGCCACTGTGGTCTCTCACCACATGCTATCACCTGCCCCAGCTTTGGAGCACGGGTCTGAAGTTCTTCTCTGTGGTCTCTATGAATGACTGGCATGTGGTCAGAGCAGCCCATCCTGGCTGGGGCTGCTGTCCACCAACACCCTGGCAGCTTTGCTCTGTTCAGGCAGGAAGTGCTTGGCGGGGCTACCGTGGGCCCGCATACCATCGGCTTCACTGTGTTGTGCTTCTGCCTCCCACAGCATCTTTCTCTTTTCATTCCATTTCTCAAAGGCTGCCCGGGAAAAGGATGCTCCCACAAGTCTTTCTGTCCCTCTCTGGACATGGATGCTCTTCCAGGGGACTTAGGGTCTTGCCTGAGATGGCAAATAGGGGAGACATGGGGACAGAACTGGAGTTCCTTGGGACCCAAGTCTCAGTGTGCCTTAAAGTCAAGCGGAAATCTGGGCAGTTATGGACTAGGCTGTTTTTTAGAAGCAGGCCGTTATGTGACTCAGCAGGCCACTCAGCACCCCCTTATTATATATGAGGATACAAAGTTTTAGGGACAGTGTGACCTTCCCAAGGTAACATCTCTGGGCTCTTTGCTTCTTTCCAGACTCCCCATTGGAGCCTGTCTGTGTATAGTCTGCAAACCAGGTAAACGACTACTCTGAGACAAAGCTGGTGTGGGGCAGGTCCTATGGCGGCCCAGTGGCTACACCCCAACCCCAGGATCCTACTGCTACAAAGACTCCTCCTCCTCTTCTTTCTCCATCCCCCTCCCACCTCTTCCTCCCCCTTCCGCCTTTGGTTTTCCCATGGCATTTTCAGAAGGGGCACACAAGATACTTTGATCATATTATCTCTACCTCACCCACTCTTGTCTTCCTCCCCAACCTGTCTGTTCCCCACTCTCTCAAATAGGCCTCCCTCTACTTTCATAGACATTGTTGTTGCTATTAATACTTATTATTATTATTTGTGTGTCTGCATGGGTATGCAAAGCTGTCTGAGGGATCAAGCTCAGATCACCAGGCTTGTACAGTTTTGTCAGCTCCCTATCTCTATCATCTCTAGCTCTATCATCTATTTATCTATCTATCTATCTATCTATCTATCTATCTATCTATCTATCTATCTATGTCTCTCTGGGCTTGACTTGCTCTGCTTAACATGAAGGTCTTCAGTTTCGTTCATTTTTCTACAAATGACATTCATCTTTATAGCTAAATGATGCTCCACTAAATAGAAGCTATTCATCAGTTTTGTATACACAATTTTCTTTATTTGTTCATCTGTTTATGGGTGTCTAGGCTAGTTCTATGCCATGGATATTGGGCAATAAACATGCAAGTACAGGTATTTTCTGATATGCTGATTTTTCTTCCTCCAGTTTCATACCCAGGAGAGAAACATCCGGGTGTTGTTTGTTCTTTAAGGAACCTCCATGCTAATATCCACAGTGGCTATGCTGCTTTATAGTCCCACTGTATTTAACAGACTTTTCCAGAGAGATACAACACACACATCTACTCTCCTCAGATAGGGAGCTCACAACAGACCAAAGTACGGATGCCACCAAAGTCAAACTTGCTGGGTCAATGAGGTTTATTGCACTTACAGGAATATGAGTGAGGGATCACTTACAGAAGCAGAAATGACTCAAAGACAGCTGCATCACCAAAGCCCACCTCATTGTGGGTGACGGCTCACAACAGCTGGGAACTTGGAGCCCACTGCACGCTTGCAGGCAGTTCAGCAGCTTGGAGACTTTCCCTTCCAGGTGCCTCAGGTCTCAGCCTCTTCTAGCCAACTAAGGTGTTGTTTCTTCTAGGCATTTTGGTCTCTGCTTCCTCTGGGAGTCTCCTTTGCAGCAAGGCTCCTCTGAGAGTGACTCTCAGAAGTTTTTAGTGTTTCCTCTCTGGGAAGGAGACTATTGAATCCAATCAGTTTCAGGGACTTCCTGAAGCTATTTTGAGTCTTTTACTACCCGTCTTAAGGAACTTTCCTGAAGGATGGGGTTTAAATCTCAGAGGAAACTTACACAGCACACACCAGCCGCACATAAATAATCACTGATTCCCTATAGACACCAGCATCTGTTGATGCTTGTTTTCTTGACGACAGCCGTTCTGATTGGTGTGACACGAAATCTCATCAGATCTTTGATCTGTATTTCCTTCATGGCTAAAGACATTGAACACCTTTGCTAGCCATTTGCACTTCTTTTGAGAACTGTTCCACTCGTTTGCCCTCTTATCGGTTGGGATTATTTGCTCTTCTGGTGGTTCAGTTTCTGAGTTCTTTAAACATTCTCTACACTAATCTCTTGTTGGATGAATAGCTGGCAGTGATTTTCTTCCAGTCCCAGGCTGGCTCTTCACTCTGGTGATTTTCCTTTGCGGTGCAGAAGCTTCTTAGTTTGAGGCAAACAAACTAATGGATGCACTTATTTTGAGGAAGAGGAAAGGTGGGAGGAGACATGGAGACACTGGTGAGCTCCATGGCCCCGAGTGATGTGCAGATGTCACAATAAGAGTCACCTGTTGGGGGACTCCAGGGGATGTTACCTACCAGATCTGAAGCCAAGGCTCAGAGGAATCATCCCGGCCCAAGTCTGTCAGACTCAGTTCCCTCAGTCAACTCCATGCAGGCATGACCATCCTAGAGTCACTCTCTGGGTGCTGCCTAACTTCGAACTCAGCTCTAAGCTCATTGATGAGAGAGCATTTGTCCTTGTGTGTGCTTGTTGTAGGGAGTTTGCAAGAACCCAGGATTTGAGAAGGAAGCAGACAGGGTCTGGGTGGCTGGCTGGAAGGGTTTCAATCCCCCCTCCCCCCGGCTACACACACACACACTGCCACCTCTTAACTATGTATGACCTCGGTCTCCTAATTAATTTCTCAGAACCTCAGTCTCCTCCTCTTTAAAATAGGGTGATAAGGATCACGGAGCCACAGGCTTGCTGGATGAAGGCAAAGTGAGGTTATGGGTTATAACTGACTGGGAGCCTGGTGCATAATGGGAGAGACAATAAGAAGTAATGATTGTTGTTATCAGGGGTCTTCACTGGGCAGCTCTTAGGTGTTCCCTGCCCAGAGTCCATCCTAGAGGAAGCCTGTCTTCCTTCTAGGCTCTGGGCATTCTGACCCTGGATCTAGATAACAACCACACAGTTCAGGCATGTATGTATGTGCCTGTGTCATTTGTTGTTGGTTGCAACCATGTGTCCTATACTCTTCATGCCTGCACTTTGTCTCTGGACTGTCCTAGTCTTGAGAGGTGAGACAGAGTTTCTTGGGTCTCAAGATAACGAAGGGCTATGAGGGCCTTAGCCCGAACACTAACTTCCCTGGCTGCCCTGTTGGAGCTGGGGAGGAATCCCCTGAGATGAGCCCAGGGCTTCTCAGCCAAGGGTGGCAAGTGGCTTCCTAGGGGCAGAGCATGACCTTGCTGACAAGTGCCAGCCACCTGTCACTCAGCTGCTTGGACCTGTCCATGATGGAGGAGGTCCCTGAAGAAGATACCCAGCCTGTGAACTACTAGTCATGTGGTGGGCTTGTCTGAACAGTCATAGCTTCTAGCAAATTTGAGTGCTCAAATCAAGCGTACCTCTCACAGGGGAACTGGGTCTGTCTGAGGCAGAGGAGTTATGGATGTATGTTTGTGTGTGAATGTGCATGTGTGGTATGTGAACACGTGTGTGTACATACATACCTGGGCATGTGCAGAGGAGAGAGGAAGATGTAGGCTGTTCTGCTTTAGTACCTTCTGCCTTACTTGAAACAGGGTCTCTCACTGAACCTGGTGCTAGGCTCGCAGCCAATAAACCCGGGTGGTCCTCCTGTCTCTGTGGGCCACTGCCCTGGGATTACCAGTACGTGTGACCATGCTCAGCTTTTTACGTGGGTTCCAAGGATTTGAACTCAAGCCCTCTGCTCATGCAACAAACTATTTTACTGCCTGCTTAGCTACCTCCCAATCTGGGATCCTGCAAATTTTTTTCAAATGAGGAGGGAGGGTGAGAAAGGGCCTTTGAAGCGCCCCCTCTGCCATGGTAAATACAGTCTGTGCCATCAGCCAGCTCCATGCCCTGTCCTAGCTTCCCTGATACCATGCAGCCTTTGTTTCTCTCTACCAAATCTGTGCATTTTCCTTTCCACTGATGAAACTGAATCTACTGTCTTCTAAGCTTTTGCCTTGGCTGTTCCCTCTGCTTGTCCTTGCTCAAGGGACTCTTGCTTCTATGGGTACCATGCTCCTGGGAGTTTCTGTCCCCCATGGGTAGGTGTCCTTTTAGGCCCATATCTCTAGTAGGAATTTACTTACTAGGTGTTTCTTCCTTCTCTTTAATGTGTGTGAAAGTATGAAGGTGTACATACGTGTGAGCCACAGGAAAACCTTGAGTGCTCATGGGGCAGAGACCGTGGGTGCTGGGCATTGAACTTGGATCCTCGTTTGAGTGGCAAGCACTTCACTCACTAAGCTATCTCCACAGTCCCATTGCCTCTGTTTACCCCCCACCCCCACCCCCGCAGTCATGGGGACTCCCTAAAGCTGAGGTTTTGGAAGTTTAATCTCTACCTAAACTGCAGCGTCTAGTTCTGCAGGTGCTTCTCAAAGGCCTTCTGGACCCGTGCCGACAGACAGGGAATTATGAGGCTCATCTAGAACGTTCTTCTGACTTTCCCAAAGAGGATCATGGCATGTACGTAGCTCATTGACTACTAAAGAGCCCTTCCCCCATAACAGGTAAGGGTACAGAGAAGGACACACTGTAGCTAAAAGGCAGGGCTGGTGGGGGACAGGAGTAGGAGTGGTCCCCCGTCCTGCAGTCGTAGCCCACTTGTAAAAGTACGCATAATGACAACACATTCACGGGGAATCGTGGATCCTCAGCATCCCAGCTACTGAAGGTGCTAGACTCCAGTGGGGAGCTGTGAAGGGGAGGCAGAGGCTCAGGTGGATACTGTGGCAGCCGGAGTTCTCGCAGAAAGCTGAATCAGCCTTGGGGTGCTAGATGCATCTAGCTTTCTCCTCCAGCAGGTGGGATCGAAGTGTTTGCAGAGTTGTTAGGGTCAGAGCCTGGCAGCCCCAGCGAGCTTGCCACAACAGGCCAATTAACAGATGAGTCAGAGTAAAAATCAGGAAAAGGAGATTTATTCAGTGCAGCTGTATTGGGAAAAGGAACAAAGAGGCCCACCGATCCTCCAGAAGTCCAGGGGGTCCTGACGTGAGGAAAGGGCTGTGCGTAGCCCAGCAGTCCCTTTTAGGTCTAATCCTGCCCTTCATTGGTCCATCTTTGGTCTCTACTGCAGTCTTCCTGGCAAGGTGATCTGATAAGCTGTAAGACTATATGAAATCTCTCCCTGGGAGACAAATTCCCCCCTTGGGCTGATACATGGCTTCAGCATTTTCCTTCTCCCAGAGTGAGATTCCTTTCAGAGGAATCTCCTTTTCTTGAGATGCGTTGTCTCCACAGCCTCAGGGGGGAATATGACTCTTCAGAGCATCCTCATCCCTGCCAGCATGGCGGCAGGGGTCAGGCTTATCTCTGTTTGGATGGAGCTCATGGGTCTCAACAGGGATACCAGGGAGGTTCCTAAGATGGATGGTTATCAACAGTGTCTTTGGGGAAGCCCTAGGACAGGGGAACAGGGCTCACTACAAGCAAAGAGTTAAGAGCGGCCATTTCTAAACATTTCAACTTCAACTCACTATGGGGAAAAATAAATCAGGTCCCAGAGCCTTAATCTCTGCTTGCATTCGAAGGCTGTGTAGCAACGTAGACATTCTGAAATGAAAGTTTCAAAAACGCAAATAGCATTTCTGCTACTGTTTCTCTCACCCGAGGAGGCTCGTGCACCCTGTGGAGAGGCCTCAGCGTGACCAGCCGGGAAGACTGCAGCTCTGCTGTGAGACAGAGGTTTCTCCTATTGCCTGGTGGCTTTGCCCTTTAGAACTAGTCCATTCTGTAAAATGGGACAATAATTCCTACTTGCTGTGGCTTAAATGAGGCGATACATGCACAGTGTGTTTGGGAGAGGGCTCTGCAAGCCGGAAGAGCTCCTGTGTGGTAACCATGGCGACCCTCATCATGCTGAGCTGCCCTTTCACACTAATGTAAATGGAGCTCACCTCTAAACACCAGGGGCCAGCAGGCTCAGTTTCTGGGTTACTCCACTGTCACCGGAGATGGCAGGTCGTGGCCGAGCGTAACCCTGTGACCAAGATGACAATTTCCCTTTACAAGATTCAATGCTCTGCCACCCCCTCATTGTGAATGTGAAAGGTTAGACCTGGAACCTGGCTGAGGGAAGACTGCCTGGTGTTCCCGAGGATGAGGCCAGGGAGCCGGTCCAATTTCAGATTCCTCTGTTCCTGTAGAAATAATTGAAGTGTCAGCTTGGGTTCACGGGCTGGTCACAGCTTCGATCCCTCCCTAACTTCCTAAGGCAAGTCCATGAATTATACAGTGTGGGAGCAGACGGTACTAAGGAAGGCTGCATCACAAGCTGGGCTTAATAAGGACACTCCAGCTATTCTTGGAAGGCATTTGCAAGTCAAAAATATGGCGCACACGGAGCTCTGATGTTGCCTTCAGAGTCTGAGCATTTCAGCTGGGTCAGCACTACTTTATGTCACATGCCATCAACAAGAAGGGGGGGGCACAGTACTTTGTTTGGCTTTGTTTTCCTTTTAACTTTTTGGTGATAGCACAAATGGTCAAATGGTACTGCCTCCCCTCCACGCCCCCATGGCAATGCATCACCTCTGGGCTCAGGTGGGTCCCTTGCTGGGGAAGGAGGCGGTGCCTTCACCATCAGAGGCTTGGGCTAAATGGTAAGGAGATAAAAGCTTTGCTATTTTCTTTCACCAAGATTCTACACGGCCCGTACCTACCAGTCTCAAGAACATGCTGGTACCATGTTAGAGACTCAGCTGAGAAGAGCGAGAAAGGGCAGAACAAATATTTCACCACTTATCCAAAAATATCAATTGATCCCTGCGGTGCATGTTTATACGCGGGAGCATTTGTGTGGGGAAGTGTGCATGCACCTGAGGCCAGACTTGGTTCTTGTCCCTTTAATTGTGGACCACTTTGGTTTTTTGAAATAGGGTCTCCTGTGGATCTGGAACATGCTAAGTAGGCTAGGCTGCCTGGATAGGGCGCGTCAGGAATTCGTTGTACCTACTCCTTGCATTGCAAACTTGGGTTATCATGCCTGGCTTGCTTGCTTTTAAGATTTCTTTTTTTTAAACTATGTGTACATGTCTGTTGTGAGGAACATTTCCCTCAGAGACAAGAGGGAATCAGATCCCCTGGAGCTGGAATTACAGGTGCTTCTGTGGTGCCTGATGTGGGTGCTGGGAAACAAATCCAGGCCCTCTGCAAGAGCAGCAAGTGCTCTTAACTAGTGAGCCATCTATCTACCACACTCCCCCTTAAAACATGGACCTGGGGAACAAACCTGGGTTTTCTGTTTACAGGTATCTTACTGGCTAAGGCATTTCCTCAACACCATCTATTTATTTTTAAAAAATTAAATAGCCCAGAGGAGGTGGCCAGAGCCATCAAGATTAGTCTCACACAGGACAGTCCCAGGTGGGAGGGCTGCTGAATCCAAATGATTCTTTCCAGGCTTCTGGGAGAATAGAGGCTTCCCTTGCTGGGAGAATGGAAACGCCTGTTAGGCAATGCTGCACGCCGGAGATGCAGGCTTCCCACTCGGACTTCTAAGCACATGGGTGGGTGGGGGATCTGGCTATGAACTTAGAATAATGGAAAAGGCAAGCAGGCCTCATGCACAGGGAGGCGTGGATTAAGACCTCTATGCATCCATGTTTCTGCCACCTGTAACAGTTAAGGCCCATGGCTTCCCTAACTCATTTCCTGGGACACCAAGGGGCCAATAGCATCTATCTGTTCAGATAGATGTGTTTAGGGACCTTTTAAGTATAAACTCAAACTGGTACTGATGAGAGAACTTAGAGCAGCAGCTAAGCACAGGACTGTCCTGTGGGCTAGGGCCACCCAGGCCACCAGCCCTCATGCTCAGCAGATCAGCTCTCCTCAAACCCACATGTGTTCAGGAAGACCCTAAGGATTTTGTGGGAGAAAAGAATCTGATTTGGGGCAGGGGTAATACAGCTTAGCATATTTTGCTAAGCAAGTCCATAGTCTTGAGTTTGATCCCCACAACTCACAGAAAAGTGGCAGGAGAGACCCAATCCCACAATTCCACAAAGGCTGTCCTCTGACTTATACATATGCACCAGGACGTGTGCACCCCTCCCTCGCCCTCTCACACAGTTTTTAAAATGTCCTCAGATACTGCATTTCTGGAAGCTCTCAGCAGCGCAGCTGCTGCTAGTCCAAGAACCTCACTTTAGGTAGCAAGAGGATGGACTAGGTTGTTCTAAGAAGACTTGGATTCAGACCCTGGGTGTGAGCTCTGGGCAAGGTGCTGTAATAGAGACACACAGCTCCACCTCTACTTCAAGAATGTGCTCCAGGTGTACAGGTAGTTCGGCTCAGGATGCTGGGTCAAGGGGTGCCGGGTAAGCACAGCAAGAGGATAAATACTGGACCACAAATCAGGAGAAAGGTTTCTCTGCGCCAATAGGTCCCTTCTATTCAGCAGCCTCACAACAGCTCACAATCCCAGCTTTCAATCCCAGATTTCACTTCCCTGGAAGCAGTCTGTCCCTCCATGCTGGATTACAAACACACACCACCACACATGACTTTTTTTTTTTTTTTAAAACAAGGGATGGAATTCAGGTCCTCACCCCTGCATGGTGGCAGGTACTTTACTGACTGAGCCATCTCACCAGCCTTCTTCCTCTTTGTCCCTCCATGTTACATCCAGAAAAAGTCCTGGATGCCTGCCCATAGGATAGACAGGGAGTATGGATGCTTGCTAAGTAGCCATCATACTTCCCTCCCTTGGAGATGCTTTCAGATGCTGTCCTCTGCAGCCATCACCCAGGACCTGCTCCCCATCACAGCTACAGCCCCACTTTTATTCATAGTTCTGCCCTTTCCTGCTGCACGTCACAGAGCCTGACACATCACAAGCCTTCGCTCCTGCCATGGATCCTGTGCCCAAGTCCCTGATGTCAGAACTGTACACCCCAGCCACATCAACTGCTCCTGTGGTCTTGGGCTGTGACCTGGCTGGCCTGATCAGAATGAGTGCTTGGGTCTTTGCTGGACATGTGTTCTCCACGTCCTTGGTCATCCACCATTGTTACCTCGTTGCAGTGAGAACCCCTCATCAGCATCTGTTCCCACAGATGTGTCCTGAGATGGTCTCCTAACCCTGTCTTGGGACAGTTGTTCTCTATCCTCGCTGACATCAGCTGAGACAGCTTTGCCAGCTGTTGTGGGTCCCTTGGGAGGCTCTGCCTCTCAGGTGGCTCCTCTCCTTTCTCTCCACAGGCATGGAGAAGCCCACCTAATGTCTCTGCACCAGACTGGGGAATGGGGTTCTGTCCTGGACAATTTTACGTCAACTTGAGAAGGGAATCTCAATTGAAAAAAATTACTACGTAAGATTGGGCTGTAGGCAGGTAAGCTAGTAAGGCTCTTTCTTAACTAGTGATTGGTAGGTAGGACCCAGTCATTGTGGGGGCCACTCCTAGGATGGTGGTCCTGGGTTCTATAAGAAAGCTGGCTGAGTAAGCCAGTAAGCACTCCTCCATTGTTACTCCATCAGCTTCTGCCTCCAGGTTCCTGCCTAGTTTGCGTTCCTGCCTTGGCTTGGTCCTCCATGGACTGCGGTTCGGGATATGTAAGCCAAACAAACCCTTTCTTCCCCAAGTTGCTTTTGATCATGTTGTTTGATTACAGCCATAGAACTCTAACTAATTCAGGCTCTCTGGGTCCAAATGCCTGATCCCCACCACCCCCGCGCCCCCTCCCGACCCGGGATTGTTGTCCTTTTACAAGGCATGTGGCCATCTCTCTTTCTCGTTTTTAAACCATAGCAGAGATTTCTGGTTCTGTGGTTTCCTTTGAGCCTCAAGAAGCATGGGGACTGTGGCTCCTTACCCCCACCCCATGCATTGACAGTCATCCTCCGTGGTATCCTCACTGCACTTAGGGGTCCTATCTAATCCCTACAGCAGGGTGGTTTGGCTCTGCAGCTGCCCCTCCTCTACAGGCTCACAGTTCCTTCCGAGCTTTGCTTCCAATGGGCAGAACTCTGACAAATCCAATCTCAACATCCCAGAGCTTGTCTCTGCCCCGAGTGCCTGAAATCTTCTCTGAAATGAGAGGCATTGACATTCTTGGCGTGAAGATCCTAATGTTTGCTTGTTTATTCATCTGTTTGTCTTTCCTCCCCTCTTCCCCTTCCTCTTCCTCTTTCCCTTTCCTGTCTTTTGTGTAGCCTAGGTTGTCTTCACTTGCTATGCGACCAAGGACGATCTTGCCACTACAGTTCAGTTGGTGGTGTGTCCACCTAGCATGCACAAAGCCCCTGGTTTCAGTCTCCACATATCAAGTGTGGGGACACCCTTCTATTGTCCCTGCACCTGGGAAGTCAAGGCAGGTGGACTAGTTTTTGGCTGTGTAGATGTTCAAGATGAGCATGGGCTACAGAAAACCCTGTGTCCAAAAGTGGGGTGGTGGTGGCTCAGGTTTAGAAATAATTGAAAACTGTTTCTTAAATTTAAAAATTGCAGTACTTTATTCCTTTCTCTGTGATCATGCCTGTGGGCACATGTGCACGCACGCACGCACATACATACCGTAGCACAAACATGGAAGTCAGAAGACAACATGTGGGAATTGGTTCTCTCCTACTGTGTGGGTCCTAGGGATTGGACTCAGCTCATCAGGCTTGGCAGCAAGCATCTTTACCCACTGAGCCATGTTGCCAGCCTGAAAAGTGTCCCTTTGCTTATCTTTTATGAAAGGAAAGGGGCTGGAAAGATGGGTAATAAACAATGGGGAGCCTGGTGATTGTTTCTGTCTGGAGGAGGAAACAGGGAGATTCTGGAAATGCTTAGCTGTAGAAGACGAGGGTTTGGCATGAAGTGGGATAGAGACAGCACTGGCTAGGAACCGTTCCATGGAGAGCATTCGCGTGTGTGCTGAGCTTGGTGGCTGTCCATCAACTTTCCACCCTCCTTCACGACGAAAGCATGTCCTTCGCTGCCTGTTGACTTCAGACTTAGTTTGGCCGTTGACTTGTGAGTGGAAGTGACCCACTTTGGGGCAGACACTTTCAGCACAAGCATGAATGTTGCTTAGCTCCCCACAGTGGCTGCTTAGTCATCCCAGGTTCCAGAAAGAGACAGCAGCAGCCGTGAGCATGACTTGTAGGTACCGAGCTGTGGGTGCCTGAATCCATTGCTGCTTGGGCAGAATTATTTGTTTTGATCCCAGCCTAGCTTGATTGTTATACTGTAGGGTGGGGTTAGAAGGGAGTCTATGTAACTAGCTTCTTTTCCTTTCAATTGGCTCACGTGGTGGGTCTCTGTGTGGTTGTGGCTAAAGAGGGCCAGTATAAAGGACCCTGAACATCTCACCTATCCACTACATCCTCAGAGACTAAGGAGTTAAGAACCAGAATGGGAAAAACATGGGAAACAAAGGAAGTTCAAAAGCACCGTCTTGCTGATTAAGATAAATGCAACTTTACAGAAAAATAAATGGCTCTATATTTTTTTATTTTTTTGGTTACCACAAATGTCACTATTATCACAGATGACATTAATTTTTAAGAGAAAATGAAGAAAATATGTCACAATTCTGTTTTGTACATATGTTGATTGAATGAAAAGTTTATAGCAGATGCCAACTTCAAATAAGGACATATAAATATTTAATTGTTTGTCGGCATGTATACATTTCTGTATACACAATATGTGTCTGTGTGCACACAGAGCACAGTTCTCAAGTGGGGGTGGCTTCATTTCTAGGGGACATTTGTCAGTGTCTGGAGACATTTTTGTTTGTCCTAGCTGAGGTCTGGAGTGCTCCTGGAGTCCATGAGAAGAGGCCCAGCACACTGCTTATCTTCCAAAGCCTAGGACAGTCTATGTTATTTGACTCAAATATCATTGGCTCTGAGGTTGAAGCCAGATATTGTAGTGTATACTTGTACACACTTGTACAGCACTTGGGAAAACAGAGGTAGGAGGATCAGAAATTTAAGATTGCCCTTTGTTATATAGCCAACCTAGGTTAAATGAGACCCTATCTAAAAAAAAATCACTTTAAAAAATAATTAAATGAAACAACCCAACATCAGTGTTAAAGTTGAGAGAGCCTGGCCTGGGTTCCCGTCTATGATGGATATTTTTAGTTGTCAACTTGACTATATCTGGAATTAACTAAAACCCAAGTGGCTGTTTATAACTGCAAGGGATTTTTTCTTAATTAAATAATTAAATAATTAAATATTTAATTATTTAATTAAATAATAATCTGGGTCTTTGAAGTGGGAATATCCATCTTTCGTCTGAACCACACCTTCTGCTGGCCGCCTATATAAAGGACATAGATGAAGGATTCTCTCTCTCTCTCTCCCCCCTCCTCTTTCTCTCTCCCTCTCTCTCTCCCTGTTTGCTCTCCCTTGCTAACCATTCCTTCGTTGGCATTAGAACCTATTTCTTCAGGATTCTGGCATATACTGAAGACCAGCTCAGACATCCAGCCTTGTGGTCTAAACAACTACTGGATTCTTGGAATTCCCACTGGTGGACAGCCATTGTTGGACTAGCTGGACCACAGCCTGTAAGTCATTCTAATAAAGCCCCCTACCTCTCTCTCTAGGAGAGAGTGAGACACACAGAAAGAGATTGAGAGACTGGAATTCTATCGGTTCTATTCCTCTAGAGAACCCTGACTAATACAACATCTGAAACCAGAAACTTTGAAGGTGGAATGTGTGATGACATGGTGCTCTAATATTTTCTGCAAGCACAGCCATTTACATACCTGATAGATTCTTTTAACAGCTCGGACTTGGCTTGCTCACCTGGATGAAACTAGACGAGTCACAGGCTGTTGGAATGCCATTAGTTCTTGTGGCTTCTGAGGCACAGACTCCATAGCCTTGATGATGTTCTGGCTCCAGGGGAAGCCAGGATTTCTATTGTTGTAAAAAGATACCATGATCATGGCAACTCTTATAGAGGAAAACATTTCATTGGGGCTGGCTTAAAGTTCAGAGGTTTAGTCCATTGTCATTATGGCAGGAAGCATGGTGGCACTCAGGCAGAGAAGGAGCAGAGAGTTCTATATCCAGATCTGAAGGCAGCAGGAAGAGAGAGTGACACCGGGCCTGGCTTGAGCATCTAAAATGTCAGAACCTACCTCCAGTGACACACTCCCTCCAACAAGGCTACATCTCCTAATAGTGCCAATCCCTATGAGCCATTGGGGGCCATTTTCATTCAAACCACCACAAACAGGTTCATCACAGAGCCAGGATCAGTTGTCCTACTGCTTTCTTATGAGAACTGCTGATTTACATCTGTGTGCTGTGTGGCATCCATGGGAACTTGACCATGGAAAGGTGAAGCTGTGGAGATGGGGTTGGGAGAGGGATTGGAAAAGAAAGGGAAAGGAATTTCATAGTCTTATGAAGATATAGGCTGTATTGACTGTGTCTGTGTGTGTAAGCATGCTTTTGTATGTGCAGATACCTATGAACAAGTATGCATGGGTTGTGGAGGCCAGAGGTGGTTCTTCAGTGTGGTTCTTCAGATAATGTCCACCTTGGTTTTTGAGACAAAGTCTTTCATTGGGACTTAGGGTTCCCCAGTTAGGGTAGGTTAGCTGTCAAGGGATCCTCCTGTCTCTGCCCCCACAATTCTGGGATTAAAAGGGCATGCCCAGTCTTTTTTGATTGTGTTTGTTTGTTTGTTTTGATTTTCAAGACAGTGTTTCTCTGTGTAGTCCTGGCTGTCCTGGAACTTGTTTTTTAGACCTGCCAGGCTGGCCTTGAACTCAAGGATATGCCTGCCTCTGCCTCCCAAGTGCTGGGACTAAAGGCGTTTGCCACCACTACCTGGATCCAGATTTTTTTTAAGTGGGTGGTAGAAATGAACTCAGGTCTTCATGCTTGCTTGGTGAGCACTTTACCAACCGAGCTATCTCCTTAGCCCCAAGATGGATTTTAATGCATTGTTTTAAACATTGCCTACCAGAGATTGCTTAGGTGTAGCTTGTTTCTATGCAGATAGAGATTAGGATTTTGTAGATGTATGTTTTACATATATATATATATATATCTGTCTGTCTATCTCTCTTTCTGAAAACACACACACACACACACACACACACACACATACTCACATACACACACTCACACATATGTGAGTGAGACTGCATGCATACATTAGTAACAAGGGGTAAATGCATAGTGTCCGGATCAGGTGGTCACCACTAACGTCCCACAGAGATGAGAAACTCTCACTGAGAAATCACTGGCTAGAGTAAGACTATAAGAGCAAACAAATTAGCTAAACCTGGGAAAACAACTGCTGGTCTGCTAGGGAAGACAGGACAATTTTAAGTTTTTGCTTCTCAGTTGGGGGTCAGGAAAAAAAGTTCAAAACAGCTAGCAAGACGATGGGGGCTAGCACAATGGTCCAGCAGGAAGAGGCACTTGCCATGGAGACTGACAGCCCTGTCTTGATCCTTGGAAACCAGCTGGTGGAAGGAGAGAACCAATTAATGAACATTGGCCCCTGACTTCTACACGGGTGCCATAATATATGCTCTTGTACATACACATGCACAAGAATAAATAAATGTGATTTTTACATTGGTGAGCTAGTGGGATGTCAATGGCAGGTGGAGCCTATTAGAGACAAGGGGTGGGGGTGGGGTGGGGAGAGGGGAAAGTAGAAAGTTATTTTAGAATCAGAATGTTGCTATGTATTATGTTGCTACTTCTCTAAGTTTAAACAAAGAAACAAACAATATAGCGTGTTTGTCAGAGCTCTGAAGGACAGCTTCCCACCCCATCTGAGGCCCTGTGAGCTCATTTGTTCAGCTGGCTGGACAGAGTCTGGATTTCGGGTCTTATTCATGAGGCCTGAGCAGAGGGAGGAATCCAGGGTTGAGCATGCTGGGTCATAGACCTCAATCAATGAACTGTGTTCTGATTTGAATGTGAAATGTCCCCCACAAGCTCATGGGTTTGAACACCAGATGATGGTGCTGTTTCAGGAGGATGTGGAAGCTTTAAGAGGAGGGGCTAGCTGAAGGAAGTGGGTCAATGTGGAGAGCAACCTTAAGGTTACTAGCTTATGGATTAGTCATCTCATTTTAATTCCTCTGCAGGTACGAAGTCAGAAGCTTGGCCTACTGGACTGTGAGCACCTGATGAGGTCAAATACTGTGAGGAAGGGCAGCCAGGATTGTTCGTGCTGGGCCAGGTGTCTCCAGCTTCTCTTCACTAACCTGCAGGGTACTGTAAGCTTTGGACTTGAGTTGGTATCATGACAGTCCTTACCTTCCATTTCCATCTCCTGACATGCCTTCCTGGACTGCAAGGGCAACAAAGATTAAAAAAGACATTTTTCCAGCTCTTGTGGCACAGGTCTATACACTCAGGAGACTGAAGCAAGTGGATTGAAAATTCAAGGCAGCTTTGGGCTATGGAGCTAGTTCAAGGCCAACCTAGGCAACTTAGTCAGACCTTGTCTCAAATAAAAAGTCAAAAGACAGGGGCTGGGGATATAGCTAAATGAAAGTGTGCTTGCTCAGCCACTGAGAGGGCCTAGGTTTCCTGAGTATAAATAAGCAAACAAACAAACAAGAAAATGTATAAGGCAGGAATGGTGACATGTGTCTGTAATCCCAGAACTCAGGTGAGAGAGGAGGGGGAAGGCGACATTCATTTTCCAGACTCCCTTGCAGCTAGATCACTGAGACATGGAAGTAGAAAGGAGGTAAGTGTTAGGTGGTGCTATGGAGTTTATTAGAAGAGTTGATTCCACGGACAGACAGAGAGGCAACAACATGGTGGGAGCTCTGTGAAGAGTTTAAGCCTTAGCACCAGAGACAGACAGTGTGATGGGGGTCTCTGAAGGTAGAATCCAGAGCCCACATAACAGAAGTGGGAATCTGTTCTTATACTTTCTGAGCATGGGGGAGGTTTCACAGCAAGAGTCTGCAGCCTGTCTGTTTCATCCCCAGGCAGGAGGCAGGGAAGGGGTTGGGGAACAGGTGGCTTTGGTGTAAATTCCCAGGTGAGAGATCCTGGCACCAAGAAGTCTGTGAGCTAGGGCTCACAGACAATGTCTTGGCAGGGGACCTGTGAAAGGGGAGAGGAGGCTGCTGCAGCTGCTATGGCCTGAGCAGAGTATGGATTCTACAGTGAGGTCATCTTAGTGTTGCTTTTTGCTGCTCTCTGCAGACAAACACAGGAGCCATATTCCCCAGTGTGTTAGCATCTAGGCCTTGTTCTCGCTGGGGCTGAGAAAAGCAATTGTGATAGATTTGTGACCACTGGCTTTGGCTAAGGGACAAAGTGGTGGTGTCTTGATTTTGTACTTTCCTAGATGTGTCAGAGGTGATAACTCCCTGATGCGTCAGCTCCCATATTGTGGAGTTTCAAAAGATGTTCATGGATATCCAGGAAACACCATGAAGCTCTGTCCCTTCCTCTTCGCTTGTTTGCTTGTGTGTGTGTGTGTGTGTGTGTGTGTGTGTGTGTGTGTGTTGGGCGTGGCATGTGTGGAGGTCAGAGGACTCCCTTGTGGAGTCGGTTCTCTTCTTTTACTTTGCAGAGATTCTGAGTCCCTGGACTTGGGTCCTCAGCTTGTACAGCACTTCACCTGATGAGCCTTCTTGCCGACCCCTCTCCATTATCTTTTGAGGCAGGGTCTCTCCTTGAACCTGGAGCTCAAGGCTAGATTGGCTAGCCAGAAATGCCCGGGGATCATCCTATCCCCACCTTTCCAGTGCTAGGATTCTGTGGGTGCTGGGGATTGAACTCAAGTCCTTGTGCTTACATGGCAAGCAAAGGAGGTAGAAGAGTTCCAGGTAGTCAGTAGGGTGACTCAGTGTTCAGCGTCGGGGGGCTTGTCGTGCTGCTCTGGCTTTGCCCAGTTTTGGTCTCTGAAGCTGGCTTGGACTAGGATGAGGCAAAGTGCCCAGACACAGCATTTAAGGAGGTGCTCATGCTCTGAGGCCCAGCCAATGAGAAGAAGTGCAGTTTGTAGGAACACTCTCTGCAAGGTCACAAGCCTGCCCTGCCCTGTCCGTGTGTCTGCATCCTGTTTCTGTGTCACCCTGGTCCTTTCCTCAGGACGGAGGATCACTAGCCCCACATTTAAAAAGGGACTCCACCAGCCATGCCAACGTGACATTTCCATGCAGCATCATTAGGAAGGCAACTGGGGACATCAGTCTGTAAGTACTTCATGCCCAATCACAAGGCTGAATTAATGAGGAAGGAGGGAACTGAGCTCTACACCAGCTGGCCAGATGTGTCTAGAGGGACTACACTTCCAAAGGGAAACTGGGGTGTTACAGGCTTTGACAGGAGACAACTGGCAAGTGGCCAGTCAGCAGACAGACTAGAAAAGAGGTTCAACTCTAATAGAAAATAGAGAAGGGCCAATGAAAGCAGCAGAGTGGAGAGGGACTTTGTCCATCTGTCGGCTGCCAGAAATTAGAGCTGGTGGTCCTGGGTTTGGGAACCACAGCCAAGTGCCATCTTTCATGTAGCCCAGGCTGGCCTAAACTCACTATGTAGTCAAGGCTAACCTCGAGCTTCTGATCCTCCAGCATTTTTTTTCCTGTATGCTGGGATTATAGTTGTGTGCCTCCACGCCCAGCTTATTCAGTGCTGGGAATGAAACTCAGAGTTTGTGCATGGCAGATAAGCACTCTTCCAACTGAGCTACATTCCCAGCCTTCCTGGTGTTTTTTTTTTTTTTTTTAAAGGATAGAAGTTGAAGTACATTCTGTCTATATCTCTTAATGTCCACAGACCCAGTAAGACGCAGCTAGCAAAGCGTGGCTTCTCCTTCCATCCCATTTACAGTCAGCGCTCTCTTCTGGGAAGGTTCACAGAGAAGCACAGGAGACAGCAGCTGAGGCAACCTCAGGCGGGAGAACTGAACGTTTTCATCTTGCATGCAACAGCCCTAGAGCCTACACTTATAGAGCTCACTGATCTAGAAAGTTCTGGAAGCTGAGTTGGGTGGAGTCTAGCCTGGTCTAGCTGGTCTTATCTGTTATCACTCCATGGGTGTCTAACTCCTAGGTGCCGTGGAGCAGGGAGCTGGGGTGCTGTGGGAAGGAGGGAGCCCTGAGCAGAGGTGAGGGGAACTCTTTGCTACAAGGAGCAATGTGCATCTCTGGGAAGTTTCTCTTGCATCTGTGACACTGGTGACCCATGCACAAAGGGAAAAGGGCACAGTGTGGCCCTGTAGTGAGAAGTCTTAGTCTCAGAATTGCAATGTGACCAGAGTCCCAGGATGCTAGGCAGCTCCTCCGCAGCGTGTAAAGGGCGAAAAGACACTGCAGCAAATGTTAGCTTGAGATTGTTTCATCAGTGCCCACAGCATTTTTTATTCTGTCCTTCTCTTCCTATGTGCCTGGCTCTCCCCCTTCTCCCTCTCCAGCCCCATCCCCCAGCTCCTCCTCACTCCATCCCCAGTCTCACTATGCTTCATGTGAGTTCCAGCATGACTTATGCTATTTCTGACCTCAGAGTCCTAGAACATGCTGTTCCCTTTCCTGTGGTGCTCCTTCCTCACTACTGGTTAGAAGAGCAGGTCCCCTGAGCTCAGCCTAGGTGCCACTGCCTTAGGGCAGTCTTCAGTGCCTGCCCTGCCCTCAGCAGCTCATTCTTCATGGATACTCTGGAGCAAAATCACATCTTTCCCATTGTCCTGCTCTCAGCAGCAAGGTCATGTGCATTTGATTCAGAGAGAGTGACTGCCTGGAGGTTTGTCATAGGACAGACAGCCTACTCAGAGACTCCCAGAGTCATGGGTTCAACTCCATGACCAGCTCCAAGTCACAGCCACATTGCTGAGCCACTTTAGAAAAAAGTGGCACTAGTGGTGCTTTCAGAAGATTGCAACACAGACTGATATACACCTGCAACCTCATGAGATCTGTGCACCAGGGCTAGCCAGCTAAGCTACTCCAATCCTATCCTTTAGAACTGTAAGTGGGGTAAGTGACTACTGGGGGTTCCTGCCACTGTGTTTGGAACAAGTGTTAGGTCAGACTAAAACCAGAGAGAATTTAGGAACCAGAAGTATGCTGCTATAACTAATGTGGGTTTGGAAATGGACATGGCAGAAACTGGAGCAAAGCTTAAGGAAACTTGGAGACTCCTAGAAACCCAGTGGCTTGGAGGAAGATTCAGTAAAAGAAGAGAAGAAAGAAAGAATGCCCTATCAGGAACTGGAGGAACATGCAGTGGGAAAAGTTAGTGATGTTGTCATTTGAAATAACCTGGAGAACAGATATGTTCCTAACAAATGGGAGATCAAGGAAAGGAATGTTCCAGGCTGCTTGGAAGACACAGGTGATCTTGCTCCTGTGCAATGGTAGGGCTGACTTACGATCAGGAGGTTTTAAGACATGACCTCTGAGGGATTTCACAATTGCTATGGTACAGTGGCTCTTGCCACACTATCTCCCATTATTGAACAAGATGTTTGATATTTTCAGCTTGATAGGATCTAGAATCTCATGGGGAAAAATTTCTCCAGGCACTTCTGTGAAGGAGTTTCTAGGCTGGGTTAACTGAGGTGGTGAGACCCATCCGAAGTAGGGGTGGCACCATTCCATGGGCTGGGGTTCTTTTGTAGAAAGGAAAGGATGAGCTGACATCATGCCCTGTCCCCCCCACCCCAGCTCCTTCCTCACTGTGGATGCTGTGTGACCAGCTGCCTCAAGTTCCTATAGTCATGCCATGCTTCCTAGGCCATGGTGGGCTGTACCCTTAAACTGTAAGCCCGGACAAACTCATCCTCCTCTAAGTTTTGCTTTGGTCAGGGGTCTGTCACAACAAAAACAAAAGTGGCTAATGCATGATGAAGGAGACGGGGGATTGAGAGGCAGGAGGATAGTTACAAGCTAGAGGCCCGTCTTAGCTGCACAGTAAGTTCCAGGCAAGCCTGGGATATAAGGCAAGACCAAACCAGACAACAGGTATGAAAAGGGAGGGAGGCATCCACCAGATGAGGATCCTTCCAATGGAGCACTGGGCACCAGTGAGTCTTGTAGTACCCTGAGGTGGACGGAGATGCTTCGGTAAAGTAGGGAACAAGCAGGCCAGGGGCAGCCTTAGAGCAGGTTAAAAGAGGCTGCCCTTCCTCAGAGCAGAGAAGGGATCCCTTCAGGACTTCATGAAGAAGCAAAGAAAACAGAAACACACTAGCACCCGGGCATGGTGGAAGCAGAGGCAGGAGGATCTCTGTGAGTTTGAGGCCAGTGTGGTTGACATATTGAGTTCCAAGCCAGCCAGAGTTATATGTAATGATACCTTATCTCAAAAAAAAAAAGGTGGGGGGGGGCAAAGATAGCTTGAGAGATGATTCAGAAGTTAAGCACTGCTGCTCTTACAGAACCTGAGTTTGGTTCCCAGAACACACATGGCAGCTCACATGGGAAATTCAACTCCAGTTCCAGGGGATCTGACCCTCTTCTTATGACCTTCTGCAGGCACCGTGTATACATGGTGTACCTGCAGGCTTACTTACACACATGAAAAAGTCTAAACATTGAAAAAATCATACTAGCAAAACTCTGAGTGACATCTGAGCCAAGGGCTGTACCTGTGTCATTCAAAGTTCCCTGCGGCCTCCTGAGGTATGTGCTGTTTCAGATTGAAGATAGATAGCCAAGTCCTCACCCCATCTCAGAACATCCAGAGAAGCTATGGCAACTGAAGGATTTGTCTGATTCAATTGAAGGTGAGTGAGGACTGAGCTGATGTGGATGATTTATGGTCTTAATTATCTGCTGACTGTAAATATCTGTATTGCCCTGAAGAGAGAATGGTGCAGACCAGAACTTACTGGGTGTTATGCAATACAATGATGGAGCTCCCTAAAATCCAACTGTTCGCGCGCGCGCGCGCGCGTGTGTGTGTGTGTGTGTGTGTGTGTGTGTGTGTGTGTGTATGCATGTGCATGTACCTGTGTGTGTGTGTACAGGTGTGTACAGGCATGCACACACACGTGTGTATGTGTTTGTATGTATGCATGTGTACGTGTATCCATGCCTGCAAGTTCCGGTGCATGAGTGCACACATGTGTGTGTAGAGGTCAATCAACTTCCAGTCATTGTGCCTTCTATCTTATTTTCTGAGCCAGGGTCTCTAAGTGGCATGGGCTCACCAATGAAGCTAGGTTGGCTGGACAATGAATCCTGGGGCTCTACCTGTCTCTTCTTCTCCAGCACTGGGGTTACAAGTGTGAGCCATCGTACCTGGGTCTTGAGGATTGAACTCAGGTCCTCAGACCTGCATAGCAAGCACTTTACCCTCTGTGGAGTTTCGGCCCCAGCTGCTTACCCCCAGCTCCCTAAAATGGAACATTGTAAAAATCTTAAAACATTTGATCCACAGACACAGCACAGTGGACAGCATCCTTTTCATGACACAAACAAGGAGAACAATGTTCTTTGAAGAACAAAGCCCTTGCCAAACGCTGCAGAACTAACAACAGAGGTTGTTCAAGTACAGACTTGAACCTGGAGCTGTCTCAGCCCCCCAAGCCAGTGCTGCCTCTTCTGTAGAATGGATTCAGAAGTCAGAGCCACAGCATGCGCTCCTGCACCGATCAACCTTCCCGTCCTGTAGTTTGTTTACTAAAATTAATATTTTGGGGATGGGGGTGGCAATGTGTGCTCTAGTGCTCATGTGGAGGTCAGAGGACCGCTTACAGGAGTACCGTGGGGGACCCAGGGATCAGACAGAGGTCACCAGACTTGGCAGCAAGCACCTTCACCCACTGAGCCACCTCACAAACCCCCATCCTTTGGTTCTTGGCAGAATTGTAGCCCCATGCTGAGACGCCGCTTCCTAACCTCCACCGGCTCTGAGCTTTGTAGAGCCATTTCTATTATTTCTATAATAAACTTCAAAAGGCTTTCTGCGTTTTGGATGTTTATCGTTTCTGGATGCAGTGGCAAGCAGACATTTATCCACAGAAAGCCTGGAATTTAATGAAGGTTTTGTGCTGCAAATATGTTCAAGGGCTGGAAATAGATTAAGCCCTTGGGCGTGTCTTCTCATCATCCCCCTTCGCACCATCCTCCTCTCCTTCCCTCCAAGCCCTCGCTTCCTGGGTGTCTCTGCCAGCTCTTCCCTCTGATCCCTGTCTCACCCAGTAACCAACGCACTCAACAAACACCCGTGTCAGCCAGCAATGCGGCGGGAGAACTTTTGTGGTTCACTAGGAAAGTGGATGGAAGACAGTGAGTAGTGAGACAACCAGCCGTCACTGCTTTGAGCCTCAGCTTAACCGCGTGTGAAGCAAGGAGACAACCGGAAGAGCTTGACAAAAATGTCACAAGGTGCAGAAACCGCACATTCGCATCGTCCCGTGATAACAGGGAGCGTGGGCTTCGGTACGGTCTGACCCAATCAGTTTCCTTGGTTATAGTCCTCAGGCAGCTTGCCTCATGAGCACAGAAGAGCTGCCGGTACCGCCTGTGACCCTTGCAGAGCGGCACCTGTTTCTGGGGCTAAGCAGTCATCAGAATGGTTGCTAAAGCCAGGTCTGCCTGATTGACGCTGCTGTGATCCCCATCAGACACAGGTGCAGATTTCAAGCTGACTGCTTTAAGCCAGAGTTACTTGAGCTGCTCCCAGGACAGGGGACTTCATATTTCCTGAAGTGCCTAGGAACAGGCCAGCCCTGAGAGCTACAACCGCAGTCATGTCTGCTCCCTGGTGGTAACTACACGTTGAGTTGAGGCCCAAGCCTGTCTAAGGAGCTATGAGGTTTTGCCCCACTCCCTGTTTATATCTACAGTTCTACCTGAGGACATGGCTTTGTTACCCCACACCACCTCTCTCCATTGTCTGGGCTTCACTCCGCCATCAGCTTCAGTCTTCTGGAACCTTCCCCGAATCTGTGGACAAGGAGATGTGGAAACCCAGAAGCAGGGCACCACTGGCTTATGATGTCTTCCTGAACACAGTCTATCTGCAGGGCTGCCCCTCAGCCTGATACTCGAAGGCACGGAATACCAACATTAATCCAGCTTTTCAAAGCACAGGAGTGTGTGGCCAGCTGTGAAAACCTCAGGCGTCTGTGTGAAATGTGCTCTTGTCCATTGATACTACCAATTCTCATTTCCCAGAGTGAGTCACAGCCATGCCAGTTATGCTCTGTGCATATCCCGTTGCGTATAAACATTATGTGTATGTATCAAATCCTCCTTCATACATAGGAATTACAACGTAAGTGTGCTTGATGGGGGAATAAACAGATGCCTAAAAACACCAGGGGCTCTGATTATGCAGGACTAAAGAGATGAAGGTTGCCTACGTACACCACCAGAGACTGGCAGTCTGAGGAACAGAACCCATGTGAGTGTGTGTGTGCATGGTATATATAGGATTTGTGCAGGTGTTTGTGTGTGCAAGTGCAGGTGCCTGTGCCACCATGCATGTGTGGAGGCCAGAGCACAGCCTAGGTGTCAGCCTTCGTCTCCTGCCCTGTTTGAGACAGGGTCTTCTTCTTCTTGTTTTGTTGCTTGTCCTTATACCAGGCTAGCTGACCCCTGATAGTCCAGGGACACTTGAGTCTCCACCTCTTATCTCGCCTTAGGAGCACACGATTACACACACATAGTGCCATGTCTGGCTTTCATGTGGGTTCTGAGGATTTGAACTCAGGTCCTTTGTCCACTGAGCCATTTCCCCAGCCCACGGATGATTTAATAGAGAGATTTTACTTTATTTTTCATTAAACTATGACCAAATAGAAAATGTACTGGAGAAAGCCAGGAAACGAGTGGTGAAATAAAACAATAATTCCCACGGCTGAACATCAGCACATTGAGCAGCAGGGCCGCGAACAGGCATTCAATCCAGATCACTCACACTTAGAACTAGACACTGAAATAGCCGCACATAAGAACCGACACAAAAGCGCATCGCCCAGTGTCATCGCACTACTTGTTTTCATGATTAGAAGATAAAAGGCACCTTTGCTTTGCCTGTACATCCCAGCTATAGCCACAGGTCAGGCAGAGGACTTTACATAAAATGGAGAGAGAATCGAAGACTAGGAAAACGAAGTGGCTGTTGAGTGCATGGGGAGGGAATGCTTCTGAAACAGCAGAGTCTCCCCTAAGGAAGTGATCTGCTATTTCTAGAACTTGTAAGCTTACAGAGGAACCTCAGAGCTGGGGAAATGCGGGTCAGCTGGGAGGAGTCTGGTCCCTAGAGCTCATGCTAAAAAGCCGGGCAGGGCAGCAAGAGGTTGCTATCCTGCACTAGGGACGTGGAGCTGGCTGGATCTCACACACACACACACACACACACACACACACACACACACACACACACACACATACACTACAAATAGAAATAAATCTTTAAAAAATCCAAGGACTCATGGGAGATACTCATTAATGGAAGTGAAAAAGCAGGTCCCAGGAGAAGGTCTCTGGTCTGTAGGAGGGCTGTGCAATGAGTCCTCTGGTTGTTGTGGGAAGTGATATAACCTCGGGGCAGGCAGTTTGTGGAAGCCCAAGGCACTTCCTTGTGAAGGCTGAGCTGTGAGCCTCTACAAAGATGGTTGGAGGATTGGGAGACAGCTGTGAGGAGCTCTGAGCAGTACACTACAGCACACACACCAAAGGAGATGATCAGGAAGAGGTGACAGTAGCTCCATCCACTGGCCACCCACCCCAAGACAAAAGCTTTGCTTATAATTCTGGTCCTCTCCAAGTCTTCCCTTCCCACAGAACTGACATTCAACCCCAGAGCTCCAGGCTGAATCCCTGGAGCCCTTCTTGGCCCTTCCTACCTTCGCTCCTCACACCGTGACCCATCAGCTGGATAATTGGATCTACCTCCAAATCATATCCCAAGTCTGGTCGTTTCTCTCTACTCTCTGCTGCCTACATCTCCCCACCCCTACTCTCCCTACTGTCTCCTTCCTACATCCCTCCACTGTCTCCTTCCTACATCCCTCCACTCTACTCCATCACTGGTCCAGTTGTCAGGTTTTCCCTGGTAGACCGTCACTGTTTCCAGAGTCTTTAAGCTTTGCTTGCTTTTCCTGCCAAGTCTGTTCTGTACACTAGCCAGAATGACCTCAAAATGCCAATCTTCTAAACAAAGTTTAACCACTTCCTTTTCCTTTTGTTTTTTTATCTGCAGAGGAGGGAGGGTTCATTTGGCTCCTAGTTTTAGAGGGTTTGATGTACAGTTGCTTGGCTTCCAGTGCTTGGGCAGGAGCATATAGAAGAGGACGCTGGTCACATCATGGCAGCTGGCATGAGGAAGCCAGTGGGGCCCTTAGCTGTTCCTGACTTAGGGTCTGACTCCTTGCTGTGGATGCAGGCCTACCATGTTCTAGTTGTACTAGCTCCCTCTTGATCCCTTGACTATGCCAGGCTCAGCCGTGCAGTAGCTATTGCCTCTGCCTAGACTGGCCTTCCCCAGAAACAATCATGGCTGATCTTTCTTGTCGTCCAAGCCCAGCTCACAGCCACTTGTTTATCCAGGCCTTCCCTGGCCAGGTAGTTCTATAGTCTCTGCCTCTTTGTCTGTAAGAATGTGTTCAGGGTTGGCTGGCAGGCAGGCAATCCCCAGGGTTAGGGTTAGGGTTAGGGTTAGGGTGCCTGTCTCTGTCTCTCCAGCACTGGGATTATAAACATATGTCATCATGCCCAAGAGTTATTTATTTATTTATTTATTTATTTATTTATTTATTTATTTATTTATTGTAATGGGTTCTGGGAATCAAATTCCGGTCCTGGTACTTGTAAGACAAGGACTTTTTCCGATTGAGCCTTCTCCTCAGCCCCTGGCTGCTTTATTCTAATAAGGAGATACTAGTACAACCTGGAGTCAAGGCCCAGGCTCCTTCTTGCATCATGGGGGACTGCCTGCAAACTGATCAAATCCTCTGTGGCCCAGCATGACATGGCAGTGGGACATTCCAGGACCTCCGGGTTCTCTGGAGACCTAGGTAGCCTAGAGAGTCCTGAGTAAAATGAGTTCAAGAGGGTAAAACTCAGCCTGCTCCTGCAACTGGGTCTGTTTATCCAGGTAGTTCTATAGTCTCTGTCTCTTTATCTGTAAGAATGTGTTCAGGGTTGGCTGGCAGGCAGGCAATCCCCAGGGTTAGGGTTAGGGTTAGGGTTAGAGTTAGGGTGCCTGTCTCTGAAACACATGGACAGAACCAGCTACACACCACCACCAAATATGCAGTCACACCGGAAACTGCCCATCCCTCAGCGGAACAATGAAGGAAAATTTGGTTCCTCGGTCTACCAGCCTGGGGCAAGGAGAAACAAACATGAGGTTGGAAATATTCTTAATGTGTGTATTTTCCTGGGTCATTAAAAGAGAAAAACAAGCTTTGAGTGGTTTGATACAAACCACCATCCAATTTACAAGTAGTTATTGGGTTCTGGCTGTGGCCCAGCCATTGGAGGCCGTAAGCTAGTTTGGGGCAGCTAGGGTGTGATGAGGTTTCTCTGGTCGCAGAACTGGTTTCTGGAAAGAGAGACAGGACAGAAAAGAGGGGATCAGGAATAGGACTAACACTCACAGAGAGCCAGGGTTGCCTTGGGCTGTGTGTTGGGGTGCTCATAAACAAAAGCTCCTGAAAGAGCAGCCTGTGGTGTTTAGACCAAGGAGCTGGTTGGGCAACGAGAGGAGAATTTCGAGGAAGCAAAACGGAAGACAAGGCTTTCTGCTGGTGATGGACGTGGAAGGGCTCCGGTCCTTTGATGGAGCAGCAGTGACATAATGGCCACCCAGCCCCTTCCTCCAGCCGGGTCTGCTTTTCTGTCTGCTTCCCCGACTGTTTTCTTCTCCCACTGGAGCACGCTCAGCCATGCCTCCGCAGCTCCATCGGCACCCTACCTGGAGGATGTGTGATTATCTCCTGCAAACACACACCAGAGGCAGTCTCTTGGCTGCCAAGCACATTGGCACCTTGGAGCTACAGCTTGGAAAAAGCCCACGGTTAGTGTTTGAGCCTCCTGCCTCCCTGATGCCTTTGTAGGAGGCGGGAAGTGCCGCCTAGAGAGACAGAGGGGTGAAAGTGCAAAAACACAGGCTGGCTCTGGAGTGGAGCACAGGGGAGGCTGAGAGCAGTTCTGTTTTATGCATAGGGAACACAAGAGCGAGGCAGGCAGGGAGTCAGTGCCTGCTAATTCGAAGTTAATTTTGAATTGCCTTGAAAATCACCACGCAGCATCCAGCTCTGCCTTCGATGGTCGAAGAAAGCAGCTGCTTTTTTATTCTTCTTCAGGACTTGCTTCCCCCCAGCAGTGAGGCCAATTAGGCAGAACAGCAGTGGAAGCTGAAGTTGGTCTAATTTCTTAGCAAAAGGTCAGGCAAATTGTCTGTTGGGAGCTAACAGGCACAGGGCACACTACGGGAGGTGCGGTTTCTTATGCCTGCCCCTGCCTGCTACTGATAATATCTCTTTGACATCTTTAAAGATGTCTCCTAGGAGGGTTTTGTGCAAACTGAAACCCCTTTGTCCTAACCAGCAGTGTTCCTGTACATTAGGGGAGACCCAGGCAGGAACAATATGGTCCCTTTGCCCAAGGAGGGTCTCAGATGCAACGAGTCTTCACGCATCCACCCAGGTGCCCTGTAACACAGATTTCTATCTGCAGTTTCAGCAGTCCAGGGTGGGCTGGGGGGCAAGCTTCACTGATATCTGCTCTTCTTGTTCGTCTTGTAAGAACTGATTTATCAAGGTGGCTTTCTCGAAGGCTACCTGCAATGTCCCTGGGTCTCATAGGCACCTTTGCATCCAATATACCCAGTGGTTTGGGAAGTGAGCCTGTGATGTTTGGGGCCTTTGCAGATCTATTTTGAATGAGCAGTAGACTGGCAGGATCTCAACCACCTGAGGAGAGAGCCGGGGAACTACTTGACCCCATGATGGGCACAACGTGGCAAAGCTGTCATCTCAAAACTGTCAGTGGTTCCTATTGGCAGAGGTTCGGACTTTTGTCTCGAGGACAGCTGTGCCCTTTGCATTATGGAAACTACTTTTGGGTCGAGAAGTGAATTCACCCCCACTGTTCCGGGAAGAGCTGTGGTTGTTTTAGGCAGTGGATGTTGCTGATGGGCAGACGCGAGACCAAGCTGTATGCGCACTGATGCCAGCATGAACTGGCTCCTATCGTCTTCACTGCTCTCTTTCTTTGTTGCTTTCAATCGCTTTCTGCTTACCAATCACATCTCTTATGCAAAACAAGGTTCTGTCCTGACCCTCCTGGACACAAATGTCTTCTCCTTCCTCCCAAAAACTGCTCTAGACTTACCAAATAATGCCTGGAGGGAGGCAGTTCATTCTGGCTCCACTTCCTGGATTCTTGGGCTGGATTGATATTTCTTAGGTGCTTAGCTTAGTGACTGTTTGGATGAGGACACAGCTGGCTCACCCAGACCTCTACAGGAGGCCACAGGAAACAGAAGTTTTTTTCTTAGTTAGCTATAACTGTCAACTTGACATAGCCTACAGTTATCTGAGAAAGAAGGAATTGCCCAGATCAGACTGGCCTATGGGCATATCTGTGTAAGTTGTTTTGATTGTCAGTTGGTGGAGGAAGGTCCAGTCTACCATGGGCAGCACAATTCCCTGCACAAGTGCTCCTAGACTGCATAAGAAAGGCAGCTAAGCATAAACTGGTGATTAAGTCAGAAAACAGTATCCTTCCATGGTTTCTACTTCCAATTCCCACTTGAGTTCCAGTCCTGACTTTCTTCAATGATGGACTGTAACCTGTAAGATTTTTTCTCCCTTAAGTTTCTCTTTATCACATCAATGGAAAGAAAACTGGAACAAGGGTGTATATGGATCTATGCATAAAAATGCTCTTAAGTGGATGTGGTGGCTTATACTTATAATCAGAGGATTACCACTCTTTGAAGCCAGCCTAGACTAGATGTTTGTATGTAATGTTTGCTACAGAGTAAGACCTTATCTCAGAAAGCAAGCAAGCAAGCAAGCAAACAAACAGACAAAAAGCAAGAGCAAAAACAGATTTTAAAATGCACTTGTCTTGCACCTGCGCCATCTGGACTGAAGGTCTGAGTGTGGGCAGGAGATGACTGGGAAGGAGTGACATTGTGCCTCCTGGAAGGGCAGCAGCTTCAGCAACCTGAAGCAGCAGCATCTTCTACTGAACTTGTGTCCTTGAAGGAACAAGGAAGGGACATCACTGTCTTTCAGACACTTCTGGAGTCTTCACCACAAACAAAACCAACTGGTGTGGTTTTTCCAAGCCATTGCTTTCCATTAAACCACATTGGATGGCCTAGCCCCCTACATTTGGCTCTAACTGTGATTTATCCCCATTTTCCTTGATCCTAACTTCTGCCCTTCCTATACAAAACAAGGATTTAAGATACCTTTTTCTCTTAGCCTTTGCCAAGTTATTCCTTGAGACTGGAAGTTGCCACCTGACTAGGTCTGTGGTAAGTAGAACTAGTTGAATAGTCCTCAGGCAGCCTCCTAAAACACCCAGCCCTTCTCTGGACTCAGCTACTCCAACTAAACACCTTCTGTCTTGGCTTACCATCCACTGAGAGAACACAAAAAAGGCTGTCAATCTATGCTAGAGATTGCGGAAGGTTCCACTTGGGTATGTCCAACAATTTTTAATAAAAGTTTATTTCTAGGGACCATATGAAACCCTGGGACTGGGCAATTCTTATGTGAAAGACAGATGTGAACCTGAAAATATGGTGATGGATCCATGGGTGTAGTCACATCTTCAGGTGTTTAAGTCCAACTCCCTAGTAAGTCTCAGAGTCCTCAGACAACTTTGGTCTTTTGGAGGAGCTTCTGACTCACTGTCTGTGACTACCCTGGGGACAGTTTGCTCAATGATAGGAGCCTCCAATTAGAAGAGGGTCATGAAATGCGTGCCTGAGTTTAGTTGAGCCCTACTTGGCCTAGACCCTAACCAACTCATACAGCACCCTAATCTTTTCCCTTCCAGATTACAGGGGAGCTTCTACAGTCCATAATTTATCATCTTCAGCCCAGACCAATGTCTTGAACAACTGGAAAGGTGAGTACAGGAAGAGAAGGAGGCTTCTCCTGGCTTCCTAAAGGAGATCTTAATGTCTATGGCTAGCCCAAGACTATGGAAAGGTGTGGCTGAAGTCCTGAAGGCAGTGGCCTCAATTATGTATTATAGGAGACTCACTCAACAGACTTGGTCCCACCCTATGTTCATCAGATTAAAGTGGTTGATCAAATGAAATACTCACTGGAAAAATTGCCCAAAGCCAGGCTGTAAAAGTGGGTATTGGCAGGCAATTCTCGGCAGGTCTTTTGAAAGCCTGCGAGTCCTGTGAGCAGTGGTGCTGATTGCCTTTGTTCCACACCATCTTTTCAAAGATAGATTGCAAACTGCATTGACACACAGTGTCTCCCACCAAAGCCGAGGGGGAGGGCAGACTCAGTGTTCACTAGGGAAGACCCACCTTTCCTAAGTGTCAGGGGTCTTTCTCTTCCTATGAGGCAGTCCACTGTATGTGCAGATCATCTGGCCATTCTCTATTGCCTTGTGGGATTTGGGGTTTAGAGAACTGCTGCTACTGGCTCTTCCATAAGTAATTAACTCTGTGGTAACCCAGAGGTCTAACTTTTTTTATCTTCTAAAAATATTTATTTATTGTATTCTGTTTTATCATTCTCTATATAAGAGTAATACTGTCTTGACTGGGAAGATGGCTCAGTAGGTAAAAAGCACTTGTCTCAAAAGTCTAATGGCCCAAATTTGGATCCTCAGAACCCATGTGAAAGCAAGACACTTCAGCCCAGGCAACTGTCATCCCAGAGTCCTGTACAGGGACATGGAAGGCAGAGCCAGGAGAATCAATAGAAACTTGCAGACCTGTAGCCTGGATTGAGCTGAGGCAGAGGCCCTGTCTCAAACAAAGAAAAGAACTGAGATCCCAACATTGGAAGATTGCTCTTTAATTTCCACAAGAGCACTGTGGCACACATAAGCCCAACAACACACAAGAAACACACACATACACACACACACACACGTGTGCGTGCAAACCTCTGGCCTGGATCAATCCTGAACATAGTATGTGTATGAGCCTTCTCCATCATGTGTTATAGAAGCTAGAAACTCAGAGGGACTGGAGCCTTAGAATCTGCCATGATGAGTTGGCCAATAGTTTGGGGTCTTATCCAGAGTGCTGGTCTACCCACTGTGTGCATCAACCCTACGTGAAGATCTGGGAGGATGGCTGGATTTTTACTACATTTCTTTACTTGCTACAGCCTCCCTTTCCCCTTCTGCCTATCGGGGAAACAGTAGCATTTCTTTTGAGGTGTTCTCTGGGAACTAATAGCCTCAGTACAACGAAGTCACCAATGAAGTCATCTTGTCTCATCCTGTTATTCGCCTCAATGTCCTTTCTTACTGTGCCCACCTTGACTTGCCCTTTGTAAGGCTTGCCTTCCCTCCTAATAGTCTATCTGTAAACTAAGTCTGTCTCTTCTACACCAGAATTGGCCAATGTACATGACCCCCCTCACCATGGACTCTGTCTGGATGTGCCTTTAATCTAATCAGACTAATTTCAATTTCCTGGATTTAATTACTTTTAATTCAATTAATTTAGAATGCAGTACACAAGGTGATTAATTAGGAGATGTTACTGGGGGACTCGGAAGGTGAACCGTTGTGCTTAAGTGTTTAAATATTATTGTGGCTGCATCCAGCAGCTGTCCTTTCACTCAGAATGCCTTGAGAGAGTCAGAGTTCAAGAAGCCAGGTGAATCAGAGACTCAAACTGAAGGTCCCTGGCGAGACAACACAGAGCTCTTCCACTACCGCATCCAGCGAGTCTCAGGGGAGACGAAGAAGACCCAGGTGACTCCAGTGGCCAGCAAGTTGGAACTTGACTGTACAAGGTGAGGACAGCATTGTATTTCACTGTGGAGTTTACTGTGCCTGGTAAACAAACCACAGGGCTCCCTACGAGCTGCCACATACTGTCATTGTTTCCTTTATTGCAATACACATTTATGGAGTACCTACAATGGTGTGTAATAATGTGATATGTGATCTCTCTCTCTCCCTCCCCCTTTCTCTCTCTCTCTCTCTTTCTCTGTCATGTGTGTGTGCATATATGTGCCAGAAAAGGAAGTCATATCTTTTGGAGCTGGAAGTACAGGTGTTTGTCAGGCATCTGGCTTGTCAGGAGGATTCTGGGATCTAAACTCTGGTCCTCATGATAGCACAGACAGTGCTGTTAACCAGAGGAGCCATTTCTCCAGCCCTCCACTTTATATTTTCAGGTAGGGTCTCTCTTTAAATCTGTGGCTCATCATTTTGGCTAGTCTGACTAGCCAAGGAGTCCCTGAAATTCAATTGTCTTTGCCCTCTTCCTCCTGAAGTGCTGAGATTACAGACATGCACAACCACACCCAGTTTTTTTTTTTAATGTGAGAAATAAGAATCTGAATCCAGGTCTTCATGTTTGTGTATCAGACATTTTACCCACTAAGCCATCTTGTGAACCCATTAGTAATAGTGTTAGCAAAGACATATATACTACTACATTGCAGGTACTTCTGTGTGTTTTTATATTGGCTAATTTATTTTAGTATCGTAAGACCTAAGTGTAACCAAGTATCATTTACAGGGACATGTTCTAAGAAACATGCCATTAGGCGATTTGGTCACTTGTATGAGCATCTTAGAGTTTGCTTGCACAAACCAAGATGGCCACAGTGTCAGCAGGTGTAGAAACTACAGGGACCTCTAGCATATATGTGGTCTGTCATTCTGCTGAGCACGGTGCTATTACTCTACTGTCCAGAGGAGGGATTGTAGGCACAGAGATGGCTTTGTCAGGGTGTCTGTTGTCTATCATTCAGAGAGACCAGTTAGTGAATTCAGGCTGTGACAGGTAGGTGGGGGTACAGTTAGGCATCCATTAGCTCGTGTTTTTTGTCTCTTCTATTTCTGAGAGATGACAACATTCACTGTATTTGTAGAGCCCTAACTTAGGGCCAAGTATGGCCAAAGATATGACCTTTGTAGGTGTTGTCACACCCTGTGGGGACTTGGAACATGGCTTCCTTTCCTCTTGCTCACTGTGAGGAAACAGCCTGGTGCTTCCCCATAGTTCACCTAGGGGGCCTGACCCTGAAGGGTAAGGCAAGCTGTTCTCTCTGCAACTGTCTCAAGGAACCCCTGCATTTTCCTCACTGGCCAAAATTTGGACAGTAGTCCTGGAGGGTTCTGAGAAGTAGATCTAGGCTGACGCTCTGCTTTGATCTAGACTCCCCTAAACTGAGCGAGACCCCGAATTCTGAGAGGATCGTCTCCCTAAAATGTAGCTCCAAGGTCATTCATTTTAACCTGAGGAGCTCCACAGGTGTCTGTAGGGCCCTTGCCACTGTTGTCCTGGAACGCTGGGCCAGGATCCAAGTAAGGAAAGAAGCCAGCATGGTGTGGGCTGTGACCTGTGCAAGCCGTGTCTGACAGGCCTGGCCTCTGCCTGGAGAAGTAAAGACACAGGTCGGCCTTTGATATATGTTCTCTGAGTGGATAAGGACAACAGGTGGAGTTCACAAGGAGACTATAAAAACAGAACGGGCCCCCCAACATGGAGGTGGCCATCATTTAGGTCAGTCAGCAACAAAGCTGACTGATAATTTTCTCACTTGGTTTTCCTTTCTTGATTTTTCATTCCTATCTTTGTCTGTCTATTCAATCTTTAAGATGTAACTAAAAGAATCAATTTCCTTCAGGAAGGTTTCCCTATAAACCCCACCTCTTAGCCCCTACACTGGGTCAGGTCCTCTGTGGTCCCATAATGCTCTGGGTTTACTTTTGTTATTGTGCTTGTGGTACCCTGCAGTGACTGCTTATGAGTTGGTCTCCTTCATATCCTCTCTGTGTCGCTGCCCCTCCATTACCCGGAAAGATCCACATAGTTTCTCCTGGTTGAGGTGTGGTGAACTTGTAGCCCTTCATGACGGAGGATGTTGCCCAGGTCATGGCAAGAAGAGACTGAGATGGCTGATCTGGTACCTGAGCCAAAAGCCTACAGGCCCACGATCTGTCTACCTACTGGGGCCCCACATGCTGTCATTTATGAGGACATGGGCTTCTGTGTGACAGTATTAGATGCTGTGCATTAGATTTGGGTGTTGTATATCACAAGACAACACTTGGAATAGTGATATTGTAAAGAGAAAGGCTTACTTAGATCATAATTTTGGAGGGTTAGTAATTATTTAATCTACTGATTGATTGATTGATTGATTAATTGACAGGGTCTCAGGAATCTCAGGCTGATCTTAAATCTACCATCATGCTTGGATTATATGGTCCTGAAGATTAAATTCAGGGATTCCTACATGCCTGATAAGCACTCTACCCACTGAGCTACATCCCCAGTCCAGTGGAAGTTTGACATACAAGATTCTGGAAGAGGGATAGCTGGAGGGATAGCTCTGTTAATAAAGTGCGGGCCTGCACAGGCATGAAGACCTGAGTTCAAGTCCCCTGAACCCATGTAAAAAGTCAAATATGCCTGTGTACATCTGTAACCCCTGTGCTGGTGGATCAGAGACAAGCAGATTCCTGGAGATCATTGGCTAGCCAGTCCAGCTGAATTACAGAGCTCTAGATTCGAGGGAGACCCAGTACATCAGCCTCTGGCCTCCATATGCACATACACACTCATGTACATGCAGTCATACACACATGCACACATCTACACAAATGTGTATATACACCACACATGCACACATACATACACACAGTAAATCAATAAAATATCCAAGATCAGGTGAGCCCAATCAGTTTTCCAGTGAGAACAGCAGACAGTACATATCATTGTGTGTGTGTGTGTGTGTGTGTGTGTGTGTGTGTGTGTGTGTGTGTGTGTGGCAGCTTTGATCACTGCACATGATGTCAGAGAAGGAAACAGGTGTCCCACAGTTCCTTCTGAGGACAGGCTCTCAACAACCAAAGGCTATCTCACTAGGCCCCACCTCCCAAAGGTCCTTCGCCAGCTGATAACACTACTGAGGAGCTCAAGACTTCAATCACAGCTGGTACTTGTGGGTCTGCTTAGCTGGTACTCAAACCACAGTACCACCTGATGTGTCCGGGGCAATAATATCGGGGAGGACAGCACCGAGCTGTCTCTGGAGTGAGGCCAATCTGACAATCTGTGGCATACCATGTAGATAACTGAATAACCACCAAGTCAGCCCCACCAGCAAGCTGGCACTCTAAGCAATGCAAGGTCCCAGGTAAGGCAGAACCAGAGCTGTCAAAAGTCCTGCCTCTCCCCATCCTCAGGGCTCCTTTGAGTCTGGGCCAAAACCCCTCTTAACACTCTTTTTCTTTCATTTTATAGAGGTGAGAGGAGCCCAGGCCTGAGGTTTTAAGGCTGGATCTCATTTCTATTAAGATGGCTGTTGGCCCCCAAAGATTAACTTGCCATCACCCCCCCCCCCCCCCCCCCCCCCCCCCCACCCCGGTGAAAGCTGATCCGAGTGGAAAATGGAGTTAGAAAATTCCTCTTTCCTTCCCCTCACACCTCAGCGGATTAAGGGGAGGCCTGAGTCTGAGTTGGGGGTGGGGGGGATTTATGGGAGTGTGCAGGCTCTGGCTTTTAAATGCTTGCTCCCTCTTTGCGAGGTTGGCAGCTCTGCCTCCTATAAATCCTCCCTCCCTGGTATGTCGTAGCCTTTCGTCGCCAGCGATGTGAAAGCCTGCAACACCTTTTCCGTGCAGTAGCCTGTGAAAATATTGAAGTCGGGCCCAGAAAAACACCAGCCCGGAAACGGGAAGCTTTGATGTTTGTGAGTTCTTTTTTCAGACAGCCCTTGCCAAATCTTCATTTTTCTAGTTTACAAGGAAAGGGAATCTGACCATCTGTCGGCTGTCAGCCCATGTTTGTTTGGATGAGGATTTTATTTTATTTTTTCTCCCCATCTAGCACTCCTGTTCTTACAAGTAGTTTATTGGACTTCATAAATGTCAGCTTTTTGCATGCATTCTGTAAGCAGCTTACAATTTAGTGTTTAATCAAAATTGAGCAGTCAGCGTCTGTAATCAATCCGAAGTGGGAGTTACCAATGAGATAGAAGCTGAGAGTGCCCGGGACCATGGTTTATGTCTCCCAACTGTCTTGATTAGGACGAGTTAGTTAGTTCTTGAACGCATGGGGGTGGTGGAGGAGTGATGCGGGAAATGAGCACATCTTGGGCTCCTACTGTGTGCTGTGTTGTGAATGTGTTTCTTACTGCTTGCCAAAATCATACCGCCCCACAAACCAGCAACCCACACTCTGTGGCTTAAAAAAACAGTCAGCTTTTTTTTTTTTTTTTTTTTTAAAACTCCTTGACCAACAAATAATCAGAGAGAGCTTTCTGGTCTCACTTGAGCTAATTGCGTGCCTGGGCATAGGCTGGCTAGAGGGTGACCTTGGTTGGCCTCCTGAAGCCCAAGTTTGGCTCTATTCTTCAGGCCTCTCACCCTCCAGCAGCCTCAGTGGCTTTTTTCCTTCATGGTGACTGCAGATGCAGAGGCGGGGAAGCTCAGCCAGGAGAGCACAACCGTGAGAGCACTTTCCCTAGTTCCTACCACAGCGATGAATATCTCACTGGCCAAAGCAAGTGACACGGCCAGCTCTGAATGGAAGAGGGTGTGCCTTAGCCCCTGCAGACTTCTGTAGCAAAATGCCTGAAGCTGGGGGCTTAAGAATAACACAAATGTTCTGGAGGTTGAGGACAGGGTGTCTCGAGAAGGCCTGCCTACTGGTTCAGAGACACCATTTTCTTGCTGTATCTTCGCATGATAGAAGGGTCAGTGTGGTTCTCCAAGGGCTCTTGTGTGTGTGTATGTGTGTATCTACATGTTTGTGTGTCTCTGTGTGACTGCACATGTGTGTGCAAGTGTGTATGGGGTCACAGGTTGATATTCAATATTTTTGGTGGTGTTCTACACCTTTTTTTTTTAATGAGACAGGGTCTGCCCCTGGCTAGATTGACAGGGACCTGCCTCCCCTGTACTGCCGCACCAGCTCTTTATAAGGGTCTAGGGATTGAACTAGGGTCCTCCAACACTTTACTGACTGAGCTGTCTCCTCCAACCGACGTCCCCTTTGTGTGAGGTCGCTAGTCTACTCTGGAGGGCTGCATCCTCCTGAGCCAGTTACCTCCCCAAGCCCCTCATCTGCTTACATCATCATGTTGGACATTAGCTTTCAGCATCTGAATTTTGAGGGGACAGATTTTGAGACCTTATCCAGGAAGAGCTGCCATCCCTTTAGAGAGCGAGTCAGCGCAGAGTCACAGGCAAAGGCCAGGGGCACAGAGAGGGGTCTACGAGAACTAGGGTCCTGAATGCCACCAGCCTGTCACAGCAAGGCAAATCTCTTACACAGGAGGTGATCATTACCATCTCCATGTCCAGATGGAGAAATGTCAAGATGGAGCCATTTGCTGGGTTTCTGAGCAGTCAGCAGTGAAGCTCCTCCTCAGCTGAACTTGTAAGCTGCTTCCTTTGAACTCTGAATCTGCTTTTCAGGAGAAATGGGTGCAACAAAGCCTTTGACGTCATTTCCCCTCTGTTAAATGATGACAGAATGCCCAAGCAGTGGATGGGTTGGTTCTTTGGATGGCTCGTCGTCGTCCTCCTGGCTCCTATCCAGAGCCCTGGGCATTTTGGAGTCTTTGGGAGAGATGGGCCCACCTCTGATAACTCCCGTATGAAGTGCCCTAGCAGATCCTGTGGACAGAGGGATTGTATTAAAGAGGAAACTTGATGTTTCCTAAAAACTTCAGCATCATAGATTCCAATGTCTAATTAAAAGAGCCTGGCACCTTAGCTCCCTTCCCCCACATCCCTCAGTCCCTGCTGAGTTGTGGAAGGTGCCAGGATCTGGAAGAGAGTACCATTAGCCAGGGCAGCAGGTGCTGCTGGGCCAGTGAACCTAGGAGGACAGAGTGGTGGCCATGGGTTTGCGAACAAGCGGAGGTCCTGTTTCCTGCTCCAGCCCAGCTCCTAACGCCAATGGTGTTCTTCCTGTTTCAAAGGATGCTAGAGTGGTGAAGCTCTTGAGAGCAAGAAGGTACTCCTAAGGACCACACTGGCCAGCCCCCAGCCTATCCTGTACGACCTTGGTCTCCTGGCCCTCCTTCTTCCTCTGGCTGTTTTTGATTGATCCTCAGGAGCATCACCACTGTGCCCTCATTCTCCAGGCCCCTCCCAGTCCTCCTCTCCATCCCAGCAGTGTGTCAGAAAGAGCCAGCTGGCCTAGTCAAGCTCTATTCAAGGCTGCTTATTTCTGGGTATGGTTAAAAAACCTCTTTTAGCCTCAGTTTCCTCCTAGGCAAAATGAGGCAACACGGGTCACAGTGTGGTTGATGTAAAAACTGTGCTGTCACACCCAGCAGGGGGTCTTGCTTGGGGATATTCAATTCTCATTCTTCCTCCATCCTCGCCCTCGCTGTCTGACCTCCTCCCCATTCCTGTCTATTTGAATCTCCACAGCACTTTCTAGCCCGTCAATAATTCAGCGTTAATGTTTTATTAAGCAGAGGCTTCCTAATGGGCTGTTATTGACCTGGCAGAGAGCCAATATCCCCCTGTGGGACTCTTTGGGTTCTGAAGGGAGATTACTGATGAGGAGCTGCTGGGATGGCACCCTCTGACTGCAAGGGTGTGGCCTGAGAGTGAATTCTGATGCTGTCCCTCTCACACCTTGGGAGCCCTTCTGACCTCTGACCTCTTGAATCTGCTTCTGCAAATGGGGTTTGTATTATACTCACTAAGGTATCCATGAATCTGGAATTGGTGTGTGGGAAGCTTCAGTCCCTCTCTACTCCACACCCTGCTCCTGAGGCTTGGAGCCCTAGTGCTGAGAGAGAAAGGCATATAATAGGCCTCTGTGTGGTGCTGTACTACCCAGGAAGGCCCCCAGAAGTACTCACATTGCTTTAAAAGTCACTACCACATTCTCTCCTCAGAGTCTCTGGGAGCAACTCCACCCCTCATAAGTTTCTACAAGAAAAGAGATACCTTTGGGGTGGGGAAGCCCTGAAGGCTGATGACCAGGAGGCAAGAGAATGACTTGGAGGGAGCTCCAGGCAGAGCCAGGACTCCTGGTGTTACTGCTGACTCTGATTCTCTGTGTGGCCTTGAAGGAGCCACTTGCACCTCTGGGCTTTAGCTTTCTCTGTGAAATATTGAGCTCTGAGCATGGGGACCGAGGGTGGGTCCTACTATTCAGCACGCTGACTACAATCACTGGGAAGGTTAGTGCTGCGAATCCTAACTTCTAGATCAGAATGGATGGTGGAAGGGCTAGCATCACTCCTTCTGCCAACCTGACAGGTTGCTGGGAAACATTTGCTTCCCTCTGGAGACCCAGGATTCTGATGACCAAACATGCGGTTTAACTTATCCCAACCCACCTCTGATGCCAGAGCGGCCCTCCTGACTCTTTAGTGTCTCCTTTTAGATGTCTACAGAAACCTGTCAGAGGCATGAGCTCAGTCTGGAACTGAATCAGACCTGTGGCGAGGTGTTTCATGCTGGTCCCGAAATGAGGAACTAGGGCTGGGTTCTGGAGGAATGGGATGGCTGGAGAACTGGCCACAAGGCCACAACCAAAACAAACAAACGAGTCTCACTGCACCAGCCTGGATGGGGTCTCGGGTGGATGTCAAAGGCCTCTGTCTTTGACCTCGTCAGAGTTGGTGCTTTTATCAATGACTGGAATGTATTTCAGGAGGGGAGAAAGGATGAATATTTATGATGCTCTCTTACAGTGTCTGACACAGATCATTTCTTTAGCTCCCCAAAGCTTGCCTGTGTTACTCCTTCATAGACCATGAAATGAGAGCCTAGGCTCTCACAGACAGGGAAGGGGTGTGGCTTCAAAGGTAGGACTTCCCCAATTCTCAGTTGACACTAAGCATTAGAGGGATGCACAGCAGGTGAGAGGTTGGGTCACCAAAGGCCTGACATTAACACGGGCCAAAGAGATGAAAGGTAACAGAGACCCGGACATGTGCGACTTCAGAACACCCACCAGACGCAGACAGGATGTGGGGTGGCTGGGTCAACAGCACTAGCGAAAGAGTGTTAGAGGGCAGGAAGTTTTGAATGAGTCAGTGGCGGCATGCGGCAGCCAACAAAGCTGCTGTCGCTGTCGCTTCTCTGGGGCAGGGCACCCACAGTGAGAGGGAGACTCTTTCTAGTCAGCTTGGGAACTGGGAGCACATCCCAGGCCTGGAAACCTCTTTGTGTGTGTGTTGGGGGTGGGGTGGGGTGGGGTGGGGGGAAGAATGCTGCAGGGGCTCAGGAAGGGAAGGTACAGGCCTGCTATTACCAGCTTTCAGTCCCCACTCCGCCCCTCTCTGTGCAGTTACAGCCACTTCTTGGTGGCATTAGCCTTACATGCTTTAGGCATACTCAATACACATGGTTTTGAATTTTTATTGCTGTAACCCGAGTACACACAGGGGTTCCCCATGATCCAATTTCAGCAAGGAAATACATTCCAAGAAGCACTAAAATTAACTGAAAGGAAGTAAAAGCCACCCCAGTTGCCATTTGGTGGTGGCACACACCTTTGATCCCAGCACTTGGAAAGCAGAGGCAGGCAGATCTCTGTGAGTTAGAGGCCAGCCTGGTCTTCAGAGTGACTTCTAGGACAGCCAGAGTTACAACAGAGAAACCCTGTCTTGAAAAAGCAAGCAAGCAAACAAACAAAAAAAGCCACCCAGTCTTTATGCACACCTCTCACATAGATGAGAAGCAGTGGGCTCCCCGCTGGCATCTCCTCTGTATACAATATTTCAGATCTTCTCTCGACACAGGTACTATTCAGACACCCATCATCCTCCTGACATCCAGCCAGACTGGCATTCTTTGACTTTGATCCTTCTCTGTCTCCATCATATGGGTGGGTTAATGGTTGGTTCTTCCCCTTCTCCATCATATGAATGGGTTAATGTTTGATCCCTTCCCTTCTCCATCATATGGTGAGTTAAAACATGTCTAATTTTTCCTGACCCTTCTCCTTTGGCTTATTCCTCTTTAGTTTTCTTCCCCCATTTCCAAATCATTCCCTGCCAAGGCCAGCTTAGGCTCTAGTTGAGAAAGTCAGAGGCTCATTTCTTTCCAGATTCTAGAACTGTCCATGGCTCCCTATCCCCTCTCCCCACCCCCAAACTGGATCAAGTGAGAAAGAACGCTTCTCTGAGACCTGAGGGAAGAGATATGGAAGTGAGGATGTGGTGGGTGGTGGCAGGTGGAAAGATCCTGGAGAGGCTGGGGACATTCTACCAACCAGCCTAATATTCATGTCAGCTCCTAGGGCTTTAGTGGAAAATCCTGGCCACCTGAGGAATGACAAACCACAACACAGGTTGCCACTGATAGGACTTGTAGTGCCTGGAAGCAGGCAGAAGCCCATCTTCTCCACAAGATCCTCGCTATCCTGTATGGCTCCTTGTCTTTGCTAAGTTGACTCTTGCCTCTGTATGACATACTCTGAGATCTGCTAGGAGATGTCAGACTGGGGCAGGAGGCTGGCAAGCCCCACATATTTCCCTCCCCCCACTTCCCAGCTTCATTTGCAGCTATGTCAGAGCTGTGTGGCTTGTTCACTAACAGTTGGATACCAAGGCAGGTAAGAGCCCATGCACCTCTTCCTTCCTTCTTTTTGCTTATGGTGACTTTGGAGGCTCTGTGCTCCAGATGACATGCAAAGAAGGTGTGATGGTTAATGCTGTAAGCTTGACAGAATCTGGAATCACCTGGGAGACATGTTCTAGCCATGCCCGTGGGCAAGATCTTGATTACATTAGTTGATGAAGGAAGACCCATCTTAATTGTGGGTAGCACTACTACCTGGGCAGGGATCCTGGACTATATAAAATAAAGAACGTGAACTGAACACTAGCATGCATCCATCCATTGCTCTCTTCTGACTAGGGACATCATGGGACCAGTTGCTTCATGTTCCTGGTGCTTTGACTCTTCCATTATGATGGACTGCATCTTGAGCTGTGAACCAGAACAACCCCTTTTTGTTCTTAAGTTGTGGTGGTCAGAGTATTTTATCCCAGCAACTGGAAAAGAAGCTAAGACAATGGGCAAGGTGCCCTGCCTCCAACTCCCAAGATACCCTAGGTCTTGATTTTCATTATATTAAACTCCTGAAGTTGCCACACCATTGTGGCCTGACCTGGTTTAGCCCAGAGAATGCCCAGAATGCCAGAATTAACTGAATCCTTCTGATGGAGGGTTCTTTATTGAGTTGAAGGAAGGCACTGTCTTAGAGCCACCCAGGAGTGGATTGACACTTTCCTCCTTGTCATCATGCAGCCCAGATGGCACTTCCCGTTTGGCAACACCTCACGTGGCTCCCCCAGCCCCAACAGCTCTGCCTCTCCGTTCTCCATAGTTAAGTGCTCACCAGAAGACATTTGCCAAGAACACATCCTTGTGTCTGCCAAGGAGTATCTGTTTGAGGAGTAACAATCTAGAGAATATTTAGAGATGAAAGAGAGTGCCTGGGAGACAGAAGTCTTGTTTTTAAAGTGAGCAGGTGGAGGCTTGATGTCCATCAGGCTTTGGAGTGAGAGCTGGAAGACAGGATGCCGTTCTGTATGGAGAGGATATGGCCTTGCAGGGACAGATAAACTACATGAATTTTTAAAAAAGCCTTTCCAAGCCCAGCATGGTGACTCAAACCCATAATCCCAGTACTTGGCAGACTGAATCTAGAGGATCAGGAGTTCAAGGCCACCCTCAGCTACATAGCAAAGTCGAGACCAACCAGAGCTACATAAGACCCTGGCCCAAAAACATAAAACAAACTGAATAAAATTAAAGCAAGTAAACAAACAAGGTCCCTCTGTAACCCAACCATTTATTTGGATAACTTTTTGTCACTAAGACAATAAGGAATATAGAAAATAAGATGGCCTGATTTAATGAGCAAGTAAAAATTGCCACACTGAAATAATCTTTTCTGAAAGGCAGAGTCTCATGATATCAGTGTTCTTAGCTTTTGTGAGTCTGACAAATGGTGTTGGGAGGTCAGGAAGGCACCCGAAGCATATCAGCAATTTACACGTCAACCACAAAGAGGGCTGTGTTCAGAAGGAGTCACAAGTCCTGAGACAAGCCAGAGCCATCATGGTAACAGCCTCATAAGAAAGGCAACCAGTGCTTTATCAAGCAGGGAGCTCTCTGACCGCTCAGAGACAAGCTTATTATCATGTACCAGGCATTATCGGATGGCTCTCAGCTTGTCCTGGCCTGGGGCTGCCTGCCTACTTTATGGACATGTGGATGGTTTGCAGAGATCTCCCCAAGATCACAAAGAAAGCAAAGGGCCAGTCTAAGACTTGAACCCCAATCCTCAGACTCAGATTTTAACAATAGAAGACCAGAAGCCAGGTGTGGTGAGGCATGCTTGAAACCCCACATTTAGGAGGCTGAAGCAGGAGGATCGTGATTTTGAGGATGCTTTGGGCTGCTTCAGGACAGTCTGTGCTACCAGGTAGGACTCTACTTAAGAGTGAATAAATAGATAAATAAGACCAAATATTGCTTGGTGCTAGAACCCAGACACACTCCGTTCATAAGCTGACGGAGCCCTGGGAGATTTCCAATTTCTGCATATGCAGCCGGGCCTGGGTCACTCCAAAGAGATGAGCACCCACGAATGCTTGGGGAGGCAAGAAGGGCACTTTTGAAAGTTATATACATTTTTTATACGTATGTGTCTGCATCAGTATACCACATGGCACCTGGGGCCCATGGAGGCCAGAAGAAGGCATCAGATCTGGAACTGAAGTTACAGGTGGTTGTGAGCTGTCATGTGGGTGTTGGGATTCAAACCCTGGTTTCTCTGCAAGAGCAGCAAGTGCTTTTAAGTGTGGAGTCATCTCTCCAGCCACAGCAAGAAGGATTTTTGTGGGAGAACAGAGTCCTGAGGTTCCAGGGCTGCCTGAGTCATATCTCCTCCAGGGAACCTCAGGTTCCTCATTTGCAAATGGAAAGAAATTCTTTGAACTGGTCTGTGAAGTTCTGTGGAGGCGGGGGCTGTATTAGTTACTTTTGTATCAATGTAAACTAACTGACAGAGAGACCTGATGAGAGGAAGGAGTTATTTAGGCTCATGGCTCATGGCTCATGGGAGGAACGGCAGAGTTGCTCACTCAAAGCTATAGGAAAACATGGCAGTGGCTATTCACGCCGGCGGTGGCAGGCCAGGAAGGAAGTGGGGGAGGGGTCTGGAAAGGCTAGGCTATAACCTTCAAATACTTAGTGACCCACTTCTGCCAACCAGGTCCCTCGGCCTTCTAATAGGGAACAAGTGTTTGAACGCATGAGCTTGAGGCAAACACTTCAGATTCAAATAAAAAAGAGCTAACAAGAGGACAAGGTGTGAGTGTTTGGAAAAAAAACCTATGGAGGAGAAGGATCTTGTTCCAATTAGAAATGCATTTGGCTCCACTGGCTGGATCCTATTTATGAACTTCCGAGTGATAATCAGAGGTGGGGCGAAGTGATTTAACATGCCCCGCCCCGCCTTCCACAGACCTGTGTCTGGTCCATATCCCAACACTCGTGCCTTCTTGTCTAGCTTTTCATCCAAGTTCCAGGCTAGAGAAAGAAGGGGCAAGGGTAGGTGCTTTGATTGGGAAAGAAAAACTCCCTTAAATATGCAATGGCATAATGGGATACGACCCTATGATACAGGAGTGTTTTTGACTGGACACACTACTGCCCCAAACAAAGCTACGGTTTTGGCGAGGTGGGAAGAGAGGCCTGGGAGGATGCAGGGTGGCAACATGGAAGGAGAATGGGACGCGGAGGTGAGCGGGGGCGGTGGATGGGAGCTGCCGAGCTGCAGGTTTGGAAGGCTGGACTGACAGAGGACAGAGCTCACTGGTTATCTCCTTCGTCTGTTCAGTTTCTTCAGCCCCGCAGGCTGGGGCCGGGAGCTGAGTCCCAGGAGCTCATTAATAGCTGCTGGGTTTATGTACGTCTCTACCCGAAGATGTCTAACCGCAGACTTCCTCTCGACTCCTGGCAACAGGGAGAAAACAAAACCACAGCAGTTTTCATTGCTGAAAAGGACAGAACCGACTTGTTTGCTTAATAAGCCCAGATGGAGGAGCTTCCTTTTCTGAGAGGAGAAGCTACGCCGCCAGGCCAAGGAGTCTTGGCTGGGCAATGAAATCCCCGGACTCCACACTGAGATACCCTGGCTCCACAATTTAGAGGCTCTGTGGTCAGTGAGAGGAAACCACCAACCAGGGGCTCAGGACCCAGGGCTTGGAGCCCTGCGTGTGTGACCCGCAGAGCCTAGTGGAATATACACACTCACGGAAGGAAACACGCCTTCTCCCTCCGCCACCACAGGGCCTCTGACCGCTTCCGGTTTCAAAGACTTCACTTGTGCTGTTGGTTGTTTTTTTTTTTCCTTTCTCTCATTTACTGGCATTAATTTTAGCGATCAATGAATTCCCACTTTGTCCTTTTCCGTCTGCTTGTTTCACTAATTTTAGGACGGACATTCAGCATCTTTATTCTTCGGTTTTCTTTCTTAACAATGAAGCCTTTTAAGGTTGTACTTTTTTTTTTTCCCTTAAGGTCAGATTTTCTCAGGATCCTTTAGATTTGGGGGAAAGAAATTCCTCTTTTGAACAGTTTCTCTATGGTTTTGTATGTATATGTATGTGTTTATGTGTGTGCATGTGAGTACAGGTGTGCGTGTGTGTGTGTGTGCGCGTGTGTGTGTGTGTGTGTGTGTGTGTGTGTGTTGTAGGCCAGAGGAAGACGTCAAATGTCTTCTTCTTGAGCTCCACTTTGTTTTTTTTTTTTAGATTTATTTTATTATATGCATGTGTACGCTTGAGTGTTCATATGTGCACCATGTGTGTGCGGGTGCCTGAAGAGGCCTGAAGAGAATGTGGGGCCTCAGGAACTGCAGTTACAGGCAGTTGTGAGCAACGCAATGTGGGTGCTGGGAAACAAACTCAGGTCCTTTGCAAGAGCAGTAAGCACTCACAACCGCTGGGTCACCTCGCCAGCCTCTCCACTTTATTTTTAGACAGGGTCTCTCAGTGAACCCAAAGCTTGCTGATTCAGCTAGGCTAGGCAGCCTCAAGCCCCAGCGTCCTCCTGTACTGGCCTCTCCAGTACTGGGGTTGGAAGAACTTGCTGCTAAGCTGGCTTTTATGTGGGTACTGGGGATCGAACTCAGACCTCCATGCTTGCAGGAAGCACTTTACCGACTGAGTTGTCTCCTCAGGGCCCTTTGATGTTTTTAAGTTGTTGCAGAAGTTTATTTTTAGTTATATATAAAACAATTGTTTTATGCACGGTTGGAAAAAGGGATGCGTAGGCCTCCTTGGCATTTTGGATTGTCTGCAGGTGTTGGATTTCTGTGGGGGTTGTTTAACTGCTAATGATCGCATGTGCTATCAGTAGAACACCTGAGGAGTTCTGAAAGAATAAAAACACCTGAGCTGAGACGCTCTGGGTTCCACTGTCCAGGTTGGCGCTTGCCATGGCGGTGGTTCCCTCTGCTGAGGTCTGGCAGCGTTTGCAGTTACAAAATATGCCTCCATGTCTTCCTTGCTGAGCCGTCACAGCAGCTTACTACTTCACTAAGTTCCTATTTAAATGTTTTTATTTGATCCATAGGTTATCTGGAAATGTGTTTTTTGACAGACGCAGGTGCTGTGAAGTCAACGGCAGGTAGAGCTTGGGGTTAATGGCAGCTGTTAGCACACTTTTCAAGTAAAGAATAATAAAATGGCCCCCATGGTGGTTATGAACATAAAATATCTATACATGTAAAGATGCCTTTTAGTTATCAGCACAAGCATAAAGAGACCTAGGAAATATATAATTTGGTAAGAAAGTGATATCGGGTTGGGCCCAGGGGCCCAGGATGCTAGTCCCAGCTGCTCCAGAAGCTGAGGCCGGAGGACCACCAGGTCTGCCTGGGACCTAGAGCAAGTTAAAGGGTAGCCGGGGCAACTTTGTGAGATCTTGCCTCTAACAAAAAGGGAAAAAAAGAGGGCTTAGGATGAAATTCATGAGCAGGATGCTTGCCTAACATGCCCAAGGCCCTGGATTCAGTCCCTGTGTGAGAAAAAGGAAGGAAAAAAAATGCTGGCTAGAGCTATGTCGCTGTTGCTGTCCCCATAAGGTGTGGACTTTAAGCAGTGTGACATGCTCTTCCTTCTTGCTTGCCCCCTCCCTTCCCCTCCATCCCCTTTTCTTCCAATGTGCCTTCATTAAGCCCCTGTTGTAAGCCATTTGGGGGCAGGGCAGAGCTAGATGACACAGTCACTGCCTGCAAAGAGAGAGGCAGGAGTCCCTGAACAGATGATGGAGCCCAGCATGGCCGCCATTGCTCTTTCAGAGAAGCGCACGCATCCTGTGGACACAGAGTAAGAAGGCAGTGAACAGTGGGAGTAGATGAAGAAGCACGAACAAGAAACAAAATCCACCGGGCTAAGGTGACAGGTAGAAAGGTGTGTCACAGAGTGTACCCTTTTGGGAGAGCATCACTCCACGGAGGACACTGGTGAACAATGGGAGCCTAAATTCCATTTCTGGATCCCACAGTAGAGATCAAGAGTTTGGGGGAACTCAGAAAAACGAGTCATTCTAAATGGACATGAAGACTTAAAATGAACTCATGGCAGTGGCAGCACGGAGCAGGGCCTAGACGGATCTGGACCAGCACCCAGCACGGAGCAGGGCCCAGGTGGAGCTGGACCAGCATGGAGCAGGAGTAGGCGGAGCTGAACCAGCATGGACCAGGGCCCAGGCAGAGCTGGACCAGCATGGAGCAGGAGTAGGCGGAGCTGGCCTTGACAACTGAGTGGAATGGATGAGTGGCTTGAAGAAGACAATCCTAGCTTTTCACCCCATTGCTGGCACTTCCTTACTCTATGATTTGGGGGTCACTGTGAAACTCTCTGAGCCTCAGTTTTGGTGTCTCTAAAATAGGAACAAGGGACCTGAAGCACCTAGAAATAAAGTCCAAGGAAGGAAGGGAGAAGGGACAGAGGGAGAAGAGAGAGGAGGGATGGAGAGAGAGGCACAGGATAGGAAAGGGGGAAGATAGAAGGGAGGGGAAGGGGGAGGGAGGAAAGATGCAGAGTGAGTGGGTAGCTTGAAGCCACTTCACACCAGAGGTGCTGGGGAGACCAGGAAGCCCTTCAGCCCTAGAACCCAGGAGCCTCTCCCTCAGCCCTAGAAACACAGAGTATTGAAGCTGGCAGAGGTGAATGGTAGTTAGCCAGGAGGAGAAGAGAGGTCCAACTGACAGGAAATGAAGAGGGAGTGGCAGGGCTGCGGAAGGCAGCTGGGGGCCTTGGATGCTGAGCTGGGGAAACTGGACTTCGGGTCCCCTGCAGCAGGAAGCAAGGAGGAACTGAAGGCAGGCCAAGGAAGGCGTGCTGGGGAAGAGCAGACTAAGCTGAGGCAGCTGTGTGGTGATGAGAAGTGAGTAGAAGCAGGCTGTAGAATCCTAGAGTGCAGGCTTGATAGGCACTCCTCAGGTCAAGCCATCAAACAACAGACTCCATAGCTGGGGACCTCGCCGGCACTCTTCCCCAACACCAGCCTCCCTAGCTCTACAGAGGCAGAGGCCAGGGGTCATAGCCACACCTACAGGAGTGGCTCCTCAGGCCTGCCAGTTTGTAGAATTTTCCTAACGGGGCCCCTGCGCTTCAAGAAACAGTTCTTTTGCTTACACAATGACCTTAGGGCAGTCTTTCACAAAACCCAAGGATGACGGATTGGGCCATACCTCTGAGGAATTAGGAACAAGAACCGCAAAGTCAGGCCTGTGGCTCTGCTGCCTGCCCCCGCTTCTGCCCCCACTCTGTTCCTCTTTCCTTGTCCCTGAACTTCCTGGCTGTCTCTGGTTTTGGTGGATTTGTTTGTTTTTCTTTTTCTTCTCTCATATATCCCAACACCCTTCTTCCCCTCCTTCTACTCCTCCCATCTCCCCTGTCCCCCAGATCTACCCCCCAATCCTCCCACTCCCATCCCCACCTCTCTCCAAGAAACAGCAGTCCTCCCAGGGTTACTGCTCAAACATGGCACAAGATGGAACAGGTTCAGGCACAAGTCCTTAATTCAAGGGACAAGGTAGGGTAAGCAAGAGTTTCTCAAGGGTAAGCAAGAGGTTCAGGGACACACATCCCTACTCCAGTCTGTATGAGTTCTGCAAGAGCACCAGGGCAGGCAACCTCAAGACATATTTGGGGGCCCAGCAGATTCCATGTCTGCTGCTTCAGGCTCTGTGAGCCCCTAAGAGTGCTGGTCAGTGACTCTGTGGGATTTGTTCTCCTGGTGTCCTCGACTGCTCTGGTCCCAGCAATCCCTCCTGCACTTCTTCTGTGGGGGTCCCCGAGTTCTGCATTTTGTTTGGCCCTGGGCCTCTGCATCTGCTCCCAGCAGCTGCCATAGGGAGCCTCTCTGATGAGGCTTGGGCTAGGCACTGATCTATGAGGAGAGCAGGATAACTTTAGAAGTCTTCTCCTGGCTACCCATACTCGAGTTGCTGGCCTGCCCTCAGTATGGGTTGTGTGTTCTCCCCTTAGCATGAGGTTCAACACTTCCATTGTCCCAGTGGATCTTGTGGGGAGGACAGGTTATAGGACAAAGCTCTTGTGGCTAGGATGGTGCCCTAGTCCCACTGCTGGAAGCCTTGCCTGGTTCCAGGAGATGGCCTGTTTAGGCTCCCTCTGTTCTATTACTAGAGGTCTTCTCTGGGATCTCCTTCATGGATTCCAGTGAGTTCCACTGCACTAGGTTTCTTAATTCTCCCCTACATGTCCTTCAGTTCTGGTCTTCTCTCCATATATTGTCTCCCTCCATCCCTCTCCCCACTCCTGGTCCCTTCTCTTAGGATGGGGAAGGATGGGAATGGCTCTGGTTTTAAAGGAGTGTTCATCTGCAGGCTCCTGCTCCTGACCTCTACTGTAGGAACCAGGGAGGGAAACTCAGCCTGGCAGGAGGGTCTCAGGAGAGTCTGACCAGCTGTACAAAGCAGTAGATGGGCTTCAGGCTGCTGCAAGGAAAGCCCCTCCCTCTCCCACCTGCTCCTTTGGTTTTGCAGCCACATGGGGATGGTCTCTAGACAGCATGGCTTTTTAGAGGAGGGGATGTCCCATAAGGTTGTCTTTTCTGGATAGACCCTGACGCCAGTCGTGTGCATGACCCAAGGGCATGTGGGAGAGACCCCGCCCTCAAGGCAGAGTCTACAGGTTCTGTGAACTTATTGGTTCAGAGAAGGAGACTGATGGCTAAAGCAAGACTCAGGAAAAGGTCAATGGCTTGTGACTGTAGCCAGTGAAAGCAGGGAAAGAGTCTGACAGGAGCTCAGGGCGTGTCAGGTTGGGCCTCTGCCATGGCTGGGTCCAGGTTCTGGTCTGGAATGGGGACACAGCTTTGGTAAAGTGCTTGCCACACAGGCATGAGGAACTGAGTTCAATCCTCGGAACCCAGTTCAATCCTCGGAACCCACATAAAGAACCTCAGCTGGGCATGGTGGGATGTGCTTCAAACCCTAACACCAGGAGGCAGAGGCAGGTAGGTCAGCAGGGCTCACTGGCCAGCTTAGCCTAAGCTATCTGGCAAGTTCTGGGCCAGTGAGCAACCTCGGCTCAAAAAAACAAGGTGGACACCATCTGAGGAATGGCATCTAAGGTTGACTTCTGCCTCTACACACACATACACACATGAGTATAAGTATTTATGGCCCGTCTCCCAATAAACATGCAGACACACATACACACACACACACACACACACACACACACACAGGCAACTGAACTAACCCATGGGAACTAACCCATGAAGAGCAGGTAGCCTTGGGCTGGGGTGAAGGACCTCTGGGAAACTAGGGTTGTTCTTTTGCTTCTCAAGTTCCTTTATACCCAGCACCTGCATGAGGAACCCCAGATGTTTGACCATTTTCCCCCAAAGAAGACTTCTGCCTGAATCTGGGCTTCCAGGGGCTTTTTACAGACCCAAGAGACGCTGCGATCTTTCTCACTGAGGATGCTTTCCTGAAATGGTAGAGGTGGCCAGCTGCAGCCCAGGAGAACAGAAGGCCTCATACTGGGAGTGAACAGAGGCTCCCATGTCTGTGTGGTGGCCACCTCCTCGAAGAGAGGCTGTGGCACAATGGCCAAACCCACGGCCTCTGGGCCTATTGAGTGAGAATCTCAGGTCAATGTTTGACTTCCCTGGGCCTCAATTTTCTCATCTGCCTAATGGAACCACAATGGAACAAGGAGAGACAGTGGTTCATGGAATTTAATGAGACCAGGGGAAGGTAGCTGGGGCTGACAGGCGTGGCTTGCTCTGTGTTCATTATAGCTTGGCTCCACAGAGCCTTCTGGTAGCTTATTGGTTTTCAGTGCACAGTTGTGACATGTCTGAGATAAGGACCACTGCCTTCTGTCCCCCGGCCCCAAGATGCTCCCCTAGGGTTTTACGTGGTTCTTGCCTCCCCTATGAATGCTCCTCGCAAGAGCCAATAGACCAAGACCTCATCATCCCTCAGGACTCCACTCAGATCCTCCCTCCTTTGCTACAGCTGCGCAGCGGATCCAGGAAAGAGCATTCCCTCCCCTTCCCCCACATTCCTGTGAACCTGGAGGGCTAGCCTGACATTCTCTAACAGTGTGGCCACTAGGTGCCAGTTCAGTCTGTGCCTCTGATTGTGGAACCTCAGTTTCCCCATGCCTCAGTTTCCTTGTGTGTCAAGTGGAGGGAGTGACACAAAGTACTTTCTTCAATCGGACATGGTGATGTATTGCCTAGGAAGGGCTCCCTAGTGGCTGGCTATTTCTGTAAATGAAAAATTTTAAAACTGTGCATGCTAATGGCTGCATAAACTTCTCTCATGTGGGTAGATGGTGATTTATTTAACCATCTCTTTGTTTGGGGGGCATTTTGGCTGTCTTTAGTTCTTTGCTGTCATAAATAATGCTGCCGTGGACATCTTGTATATAAATCTTTCCATTTATTTCTGATTACTTCCTCAGAAGAGCTCCCCGAGTATTGCTTGTCTTAGAACAAAGTCCTGTCCCCCAGATTTTTCAATGATGGCCTTTGAAATGAAAGCAAAGCCTATTTTCCATCAGAGAGAGAAACATATGGAATGGGTTAGACAAGACGTGGTTTGGGGAAAAGGTAGAAATAGGTTCAAGATGGGATTAGACCTATGTCAGGATGTCTGACACGGAGCCAGTTACAAAGCTCTCCTTCCACCTTCTGACTGGAGGAGAGGCAGGGTCTTGATCCCCAGGGACCACTAATTTCTCTCTTTGAGGCCATTCGGCGGGGCTTTGATGTCTGAGTGCGGGAGAAGCGGCAGTTGCGTGGCTGCACCGGATTCCTCCAGCCAGTAGGGGGTGATGTCGTCTGTTTCTGTTAGCAGTGAGGCCTTGGGTTTGTTGCTAACTAGGATTGCTTTTTGTTGCCTTAAAACTTTGGCTCATGTTTTCCATATTCCTCCTGTCTGCTTTCTTCCCTCCCTCCCACCTTTACACTTTTCACTATCACTTAGATTGCCTTTTCCCCTCACCCATTCACTCAGGAGGAAGCTAACATATGCTTTCCCTAGGCCAGACATCAAGACTGCTTTCAGACCCGCGCTGGATCCCAGCATGCTTGGAGACTCTGCCTCACACACATCAAACAGATTAAATACTTTTTTTCCCTGTGAAAAATTATGACTTATTTTTATAACTTTGCTTTTGAAATTCTTTGGCTACAAGTAATTCATTTGATGTAGAGTTGGCTTTGATTTCTTAGCAATTATCAGGGGGGCTCAGGAATTCTTGCAAAGTGAGAAAATCTAACCTGCACATCGTTCTAAAACGTAATGAAAACTTTATGAATACTAAATGAAACCGTTAATGAGGTTGATGGAAGATTTTGTTTGGGAGACATTTCATTAAAATTTTATTAATTTCCATTGTAAAGTTTCCCCTTCATGTTTTGGAGCCAGTGATTTGTTTGTGTGCGCAGGGGTTGGGGGTGGATGGGTGGTCATGATTTTTATCTCAAGCTCTCTAGTGCCTAGTGGATAGAGAGCTCTACCAAGCTTGGGATTGAATACTCTACAGTTTGCATAGAGCCTCCAAGACTCTGAGGCGCCAAGAGAGCCCTGACACAAAAGAGACAGCGTATTGACATCATGGAATGTGCCGGAGCACAGTGGAAAGACACTGGGCCTAGATGGGCAGAAGATGGCCAGCTAGTAACTGGAATTCCAGTACAGAAAGCCCAGTTCTCTCAGTCCCGGAAGGCTAGGCTCAGCCCCTGATCTGAATCCACCACAAGGAGACGTGGAATATTGAAAAGCAGAGGGAGATTTTTATTAGCAGTTGGTAGAAGGAAGTCCAGTGGCCATGAATCAGTTTTCAGGGCATTGATGTGAGCTTTAGGTTTAAATAGAGGAAGAACAGGGTAAGGAGGAAAGGCTTGCATAATTAAGCAGTCTTGGTCAAGGAGTGGTCTTACGGAGTGGTCCAGTAAGTAGAGGACATGATCTCATTTGTACTAATCTGCTATAAGACGTGATTGGCCATTCCTGGAATCTAAGGTGACTGCAGGTTTAGGACAATGAGTTATCATTGTGTTTCTAGCCTTGAAGAAGGAAGGGATAAGCTAGGTAGCCAGACGCTCCCTAAGTGATTAATGTGCCTCTGCAGAGTCAAGCAGGAGTCTGACCCAAAATAAAGAGATGCACACACAAAATGAAAGCAGAGATACTAGGCTTCTGTCTTGCTTCAAGTAACCTAGTAAGTCTAATGTCAACCTGACAGAGCAGAGTCACCTGGGAAAGGGAACCGAAACTGAAGAATTGCCTCCACCAGATTGACTTTACGTCCATGTAGTGAGGAGTTGTCAGGATGGGGATAGACGCCGGAGGACCAGCCTACTGTGGCAGCACCGTCCCCAGGAGGTGGTCCTGGGCTATATAACACAACTAGCACAGAGCAAGCCAGAGAGCGAGCCAGTGAGGATTGTTCTTCCATGGCTGTGCTTCAGGTTCCCTCAATGATGGATTGTGAACTGGAAGTTTAAGCCAAATAAACCTTTTCTTCCCCAAGTTGCTTTTGTTCAGAGTAAATTATCACAGCAACAAAAATCAAACTAGAATAGGGCTCAAGTGAGGAGCTTTTTTTGCTTTTTACCCAAAGTGGCTCCTGAGGGCCTGTTCTGCCCAAGGCCAACCTGAGTGAAATCAGAACTTTTCTAAATGGATCACACAAGCAAGGGCACAGAAAACGGCCACATAAGAAAAGAACCTACTAGAAAATACAGTTGGTTGGCCACTTTGCTCAACCCAAGCTAACCAGACCCCTTGCTCTCCATGACCTTGGGAGCTCCTCGGATCTCCTGAGTCAGAACCTTCACTGCAGTAGGATTGCTGTGACTTGTGTTTTTCACAGGAGGCGTGGGGTCAGAGTGAAGCCTCCTGTGAGGGATAGGAGCTAGAGAGGGAATGTCATCTGTCCAAGAAAAAGGCGAAGAGGCAAAGAAGAGCAGCAGGTGCTCCTCAAGCTGGCTTCAAGTTTGATCTGAAAGTCTAGCCCCTGCACCCTTTCCTCCCCTCCCTCCTTATCTGCCCCTAACTTCAACCTTTGCTGGGAGGGCTGGGGCTTTTCCTGCTTAGGGGTTTCTGTAACCTGGGACCCACAGAGATCTCTTCCACTGGCCTCTGCTCTAGAGAGCTTGTCTTCCCTGTTTGGTTCATTCAGCCAGCACACCAACGATTACCTAATAGACTGTAGGCTACGCGCATAATTTATTCCTGTGAGTAATTGATCACATTAGGATGAGCAAGAGCCAGCACCAGGAAGGGAAGAGAGGAGACATCAATAACCAGAGGAAGGAAACTGGGCTACAATCAGCTAATTAGATGTCTCACTGAGGCAGCTCTTTAAACATAATGGGCTGGAGGTTGCAACTGACAGGTCAACCACACCTTCCCCTCCCTGCCCCTCCTCCCCCCAGTGTGGTCCAGCCTTGCTATAGGTTAGAGTGAGTGGCAAGGAGCCCAAGCCCTTCAGAAAACTCGGCTACTAGCCTGAGTGATCTCAAGCAAAGCTCTTTTCTTTGGGCTTTGATTTTATCAACTGTGAAATGGAGAAAGGGCTGCATGAGTGAATTCTAAACATGGCTCTTATCAGAAACCCCAGAATACTGGCAGACATAGATTGCAAGGATGTAGCTTCTAAATGATGTATCCCATTGATACAAACGAAGGCCAGGCATCTCCTGTAACTCACACTACTGGCCCAAAGAACACTATGATGGAAAGATAACCCAAAGCTTACGCTCTGCTGACCCTTCAGATTGTTGGTAAAGGTGGCTTTCCTTAGAACCTCATTCAGAGTCACAATACAATTCTGTGGAAGCTTGTCTCCCAGTCCTGCTTGGGTTGCTAACTCACTACCTAGGAGCAATTCCTTCTCCAGTGCCCCTTTCCTAACCCATCCACACACTAGCTGGCATCATGGTGCTTCTGACCACCATCACACTGTGTGGAGGTTCCCCAGAGATTTAACAGGTGCAGTGCCAGGTCTCCATCCATGCAGAGATTCTGCTCCAGTAAATCTGGTGTAGCTCAGGGAGACTGATACTTAAATGTTGCCAGGTAATCCCAAGGATCAGGTAGATTTGTAAGCCAGGGACTTGGGCAGATGGCACAGCTGGCACACATGTGTGCCATAGAGCTGGGGAGGGTCTAGATCTCTCTATACAGGAAGCATGCCAGTAGCCCTGCTCACCTCCACACCTTCGAGAGAGTCTAACCCATGGTGTCTGGCCTTTTGTTTGTTTATGTGTATGCAGGCGCATGTGCGGGTACATCTGCGGGGGAGGTCAGAGGTTGACCTCAGGTATTGTTCCTCAAGATGAGTCCATCACTTTGTTGTTGGTGGTTGCTTTCGTGAATTTTTTTTTAGAGTCACGTTTTGAAATTTATTCATTTATTTATCTTACTTGTTTGCTTATTTATTTTCGTGCATGCCATATGCTGCATCGTCCACCTTATTACCCTGCGACAGGACCGCTCCTTCACCCAGATGCTCACCATTTCAATTAAGCCGGCTGGCCAGCAAGCTCTCAGGACTTACCTGTCTCCACTATCCCCCAGTGCTGGGGTTACAGGCACTTGAAGCCACACCCAGCTTTTTATGTAGGTGCTGGGAACAGCTCCCAAGTCCTCGTTCCCTCACTTTTACCTGGTACCCTTTGATTTGGCTGGGCTGGTTGTCGGGACAGTGAGCACAGGGGTTTCTCCTGCTCCCAGCTCCCCAGCAAACACTGGTGTCACAGGTGTACATCACCACTTAAGCTTTTTATATGGCGCTGGGGGTTGGATTCGGGTTCTCATGCTTGACGGCAAACCGTTACCTACCGAGCCGTCTCCTCAGCCATATCCAAGCATTCGATGCTATGGCGTACTGTCACCTACAGATGTTTGGGCTGCATTACAGCTGCTTGTGCTCAAGTGGTTGTGGGCTACAGGTTGGACACATCTTACCAGTTGAGCACGCCACTGTTCTGCACTAGAACAAAAGGAGATCTGTGTTTTGAAGGTTGTTTGTTTGTTTCGAGACAGGGTTCACTATGTAGCTCTGGTTGGCCTGGAACTTGCTATGTAGACCAGGCTGGTTTGGAACTCACAGAGATCCTCTTGCTTGTGTCTTTGGAGTGCTGGGATTAAATGCGTGAGTCACCACACTGGGCAGATCTATTTTAAACCCTTTGATACTGATGACAAGACAAACTTAGACAAGTCACAGGAGCACCTGAGTGTCCCCTGACCTGTAGGAGGGAATAATAGTAGCTAATCTCCCAGCCCGGTTGGGAAGATTAAGAGTAATGATTCCAACTGTGTTTTGGGAGGCTCACATTTTGTGCAAATTGTCCAACCCTCCTCCCAGCTGCCGTGGGGCCACCTGAGTGGGTCTGGTGGAAGCCAGCCTGGTTCAATGTTAACACTGCACTCCAAGGAAAAGAGGGCTTGGAGAGAATTTACGGTTGCTGAAGCCCAGAGGGCCAAAGGTGCAGCAAAGGAGCTAAGCCTCAGCTTTTGGTCCAGGTTATAATCCCTGGGATTATTCCACTCTGGGTAGCCAGCTGCCTTCTGCCACATCCTTTTCGGTTTTCTCCAATCTCTTACAGGCCTTGCTGGATGCCCAGTGGATCAGCAGAACCTGTGTGCTGGCTGGCCAGGGAACCTAAATAAGCGCTAATTTGGAGCTCTTGGCATCTGCGTCCTCTTTTACATCCATTCCCCTCTTCTCTGGCTGGATGCTGCTGAGCCCTCCTGCTCCGTCTTCTGGTTTCCATTATTTCCCTATGAGTACTTTCCTTGCAGCAGCCAGTGTCTTCTCAAGAGATAAATCAGGGGCCAGTGAGATGATCTTCAGTGGGGAAAGGCACTTGTCACCAGGCTGGAGAACCTGCGTTTGATCCCTGGGACCCACATGGGGAAGAGAGAGAACCGTTTCCTTCAAGTTGTTCTCTAGCCTCCATATTGATGTTATGAAATGTACACACACAGAGACACACAGACACACGCACACACATACATGCACACATAGAAACACACACCCATGCACACATAGACACACACACAGACACAGACACATGCACACACACACAGACACACACACACAGACATATAAACACACATACACACAGACACACACACATGCACACATAGACACACACACACACAGACACACACACAAACATATAAACACACATACACACAGACATACACACACACACACACACATGCATGCACACATAGACACACACACAGACACACACACACACACATAGACACACACCCATGCTCACATAGACACACACACAGACACAGACACATGCACACATACATAGACACACACACACAGACATATAAACACACATACACACAGACACACACACATGCACACATAGACATAGACACACACCCATGCTCACATAGACACACACACATACACACATAGACACACACACACACACACACATGCTCACATGCTCACATGCAATATAATAAGAAAAAAATAAAGGCACAAATCAGCCCATGCCATTGCTTTTGACTGGCTTTCCCATTTTTACGGAATAAAACCCTATCTGGTGCATAAGGAATGCCCTGGGATGCCTGCTCATTCTCTAAGGATAAAATTCAAATTTCCTTCCTTGGTTACAAAGCCCTGCAAAGCCTGGCCATCTGCTTCTCATCTCGCCCCACACTTCCTACCTGTATTGGCTTTGTGAGGCAGAAAACCTGCCCTGTGTCCAGTGTTCTCTCTGCTCATCTGATGTTCTTGGCTCGCACGTAGCCACACTGTTTCCAGGCCCCTCTGTGGACTCAAGACCATATATCTGGGTTCTGACCTTGCATGCTGTCTCCAGGAGCCGATGGTCCTCAGTGTCCCAGGAGCCTCTTCTCTTTGTTCTGGGCTATACATAAAGGACATGGTTAGCATTGCCAGGAGATGCTAGAGAATGGTGCATGGTTTGTTGGGAGGAACTTGAGTTTGGTTTTTATTTTAAGGACTTTTACATTACACTGTGTGTGTGTGTGTGTGTGTGTGTGTGTGTGTGTGTGTGTGTGGTGTGTCTATGCATGTACATGTGCATGCCATGGCTTCCATGTGGAGGTGAGAGGAGAGCTTTTGGCAATCAGTTCTCTCCATCCTTCATGTGGGTCCCAGGAATTGAACTCAGTTCATCAGGTTGGAGGTAAGCGCCTATACCTGCTGAGCCATTACTGGCCAGAGTTGGGATTTGGATTATTAGACAAGAGATCAATCACCAACTATCTGGCAAGAAACTCAATGAAGTTTTACTGTTTTACCTCACAGAGATTTGGGGCTGTTTGTTCTAACAGAGGAATTTGCCCTGACTATATTTGTTCTCAGTTCTTTCTCCTAGTTCTTATAGCATCTACAGAGAGCGCTTTTCCCGGTGAGTCCCTGCGGGCATGTCCCTTTCTTAGCCTCTGGGCCTTCACTTCAAGTCATCACTCAGCTTCTACTTTATATTTGTTTTTCTAGATGATTTTTTTTAAAGAACTGACTTTTACAATCCATGCGCTTATTTATATATGATTCCTTGTCTTGCTTCTCGGATGTAAGCTCCTATAGGTACAAACCAAGTCTGTATCATCTTTCTGTATCCTGTGCCAAAAATCTGACAAGAGTCATTCAGTGCTATTGGCTGATAGATTGAATGAATGAACAAACCTATTATGGATGATTCGATTGAAGTTAAACATTAATTGGACACCAACTTGCTACAAGGTACTTTACATACATTAAATTCAATCTCCATATCATCCTCATTATAACCCGGGGGTAAGATTATCACCCCACGTTAGATATAAAGATCAAGGGGTACTACCAGCAACAGTAGTACACACCCTTCCCACACGGTGTCCTCCAACTGCCATCTTACTCCTAAAATGGAAGTCTTTATAGCCCCCCCCCCTTTTTTTTTGAGACGAGATCTCATTATGTAGTCCAGGCTGACTTTCAGTGCTCCATCCTCCTGCCTCAACCTCTGAAGTGCTGGGATTACAGGTATGTGGCACCACAGCCAACACATTATCTGCATCTCATCAAGGAAACCCTCACCACAGATAGATGAAGTCACTGTCCCAAGATAGAACTGATTACAGAATTGATGAGGTTGTGGAGCTAGAAAAGGAAGAGAACAGGGTCCTCCTCCTCCTCCTCCTCCTCCTCCTCCTCTTCCTCCTCCTCCTCCTCCTTCTTCTTTTCCTCTTCCTCCTCCTCCTCCTCCTAAACTCCACATCTATTGTAAGCTAGGCAGGTGATCCACCACAGAGCTACATTCCCAGCCCCGTCTCCCTTTAATACTTTTTTGGTAACGAAGTTACTCTAAGTTGCCCTTGCTGGCCTTTGAACTTACCATTTATGCAGGGAGAGCTTGAACCTAAGAGCCTGCTCCCTCTGCCTCCTGAGTAGTTGGAATTACATGTCTTGCCTCAGGCCCAGTAGTGCTTTTCCTTCTAGAATCTACCAGCTTCATTAGGTATCCCAAGAGAATGTCCTAACTGTGGGACACAGAAACATGTCATTTCTCCAGGATCCTGGGCATGGGTTTATAATGGGATTGTAGCTGTAAACTGCTGTGTGGACTCAGCAAGGACAACAAGGAGGCATGTTCACGTTGTAAGCCCTGCCAGACCTCAGCGGAAGGAACCACTATCCTGGCCAGCACCATACTGGTCAGTGGAACCAGGAGCGTCTGAGCTCGGGTGTTTTTATTGATCCAGAACTCCTCAGGTGTTCTACTGATAGCACATGCAGATCATTAGCAATCAACTAATGCCCCATATATCCAAACCTGCAAACAATACAAAACACCAAGACCTAGACAGCTCCTCACCCAACAGTGCACAAAACAATTATTATGGAACAATTAGCTATGTATAATTAAAAATAAACTACCACAACATGAGTGTGTGTGTGTGTTGGTGTGGTAGGTGCATATGTGTGTGCATGCATGTGCGGGTAAGAGGACAACTTGGGTATCATTCTTTGGGCATCTTCCTCCTTTTTTTGTCTTCTTGGCCTGAAACATCACCCAGTGGACTGATCTGGATGGTCAGGGTGGCCCCAGGGATCACCTGTCTCCACCTCCCATCCCATCTCACCACTGCTGAGATTACAAATTTGGACCACTGCTCCTGGCTTTTAACATGGGTTTCGACAGACCCAAATCCATATCCTCATGCTTGCTGGGTGTTTTACAGTCTGAACCATCTTCATTTGCCCCATTCTCCCCCCTGACACAGGGCAGGGTACTGTCTCCTGAGCATGTATTCCAGCAACCTGTGTGAGTCAGGCTGGGCTGGCCTCCATCAGAGACGCAGGGGATGGGGAGAGTAGTAGCCGAGGCTGCCTCTAAGATGCTGCACAAGTCACTTTGGCAGGTGAAAGTGGAGGCAAATCGTTTAGTCTGAGGGCTGGGTGTGTTGAGGTGTCTGAGCACAACTGAAGACATCAATGTCCGCTCGCAACTAGCAGTAAACTAACGATTTTGAGTTCTAGGACTTGGCGGGCTGTGGGATGGTGCACAGAACTCATGAATTCTCTGGGGTGGGAGCTAATTAGGGTACAATTTTTCAATTATGGAACACTAAGCAAGCCTTTCCCCACTCCCTCCAGACCACCCCTCCACGGATGCACTCCATTTGTCTGCTTTTCTTTATTTCTTAATCATTTCATGATCTGACAGCAATTATTTGTCATTTGAAAGAGAAAATTGTCAGGGAGTCACTGTCCCCCCCCCAACCCCCCTTGAAAGACCCCTACCTTCCTAGGTGGTGAGGCTGCTTTGATAAATGTTTTTCTTTCTTGCCCTTCCCCCACTCCCACCCTGGCTTGGCAACAGGAAAACATTAGCTGGTGACGTGGGCCTGCTGGGATGGAAGCCCATTTGCAGAGAGGCATGGAAAAGAGCAGGCTTGGGTTGAAAGGAGCCTTGCCCAGGGCTGCAGGCCCACCCACGTCACCTAGGTTGAGAGTGGGGGACATTTTGTTTAGAGAATTTTAGTCATTTCTCTGAGTTAATAAACAGCTTGAGAATCAGGAATGCAAAACGGGGCAAAAACAGTGGGAAATGGGGCCAAGAAAAAAGAAGCAAGCCACCAGGAACGGGAAATCTTAAATGACTTTGTTTAAATGTCACGCTACTCTCAAAACCCTGTTCTCATATGTATCGAGTTAATTAAATGGAAAAATGTCAAATTAGTTGCTTAAAATATTAATGGCAGGAGTTATCCCAGATTCGAGAGTGGGCAGAGGAGAGGAAACTGACCTTTCGGGCCTTAACCTTTCTTCTGGGGGCCTTCTTCAGAGCCTGTAGTTCTGTCTTCCACAAGGCGACCCCTGAGAGTCTATGGCTTCATGAACTGGATTTCCAAGCCTCGCTGGTGGCATCTGGTTTCCATAGCATCACTTAGTCCCACAGAGGCCCAGTAGCCATCTAGATGCTTATTCTAGAACTGGGCGATCCTGCATTGTTTTTCTTTGTGTGTGTGTGTGTGTGCACACGTGCATACACACACACATACACACACACACACACACACACACACACACATACACACATACTTTCTGCTTTTGCAGGTGCAGCCCAACCTATTTATTTATTTATTTATTTATTTATTTATTTAGAGAGGGAGAGTCTCTCATTTGCCTGGAGCTGGTCTGTTTGGCTAGTAAGCCCTAGGGATCTGCTTGTCTCCACCTCTCCAGAGCTGAGATTATAAACCTATTCATTCCTCAAAGCCCTACCTCTAAGTGTGTGTTGGGAATCCAACTCAGGTCCTCGTGTTTGCGAGGCAAGCATTTTCCTGGCTGAGCTATATCCCCAGCCCTCTCTTTTGGCTTCTGAGGAGTGTTTCGGTTTGAAGAGGCCATTAAAATGTAAAATTGGAAAGACTGCTTCAAAGGAGGTGTCTGTGCATGAGTGGAGAGTTACTCAGCACCCTGGGCCCCATAGCCTGTGTTACTTGAGCAAAAAATGTTGAGAAAGTTGAGAGGCACTCAAGGGTTTCAGGTCTGGTAGAGACTAGCCTCGGAGATCACGATGTGGCCCCGTGGAGCTTGCGGGGAGGCAAAGGCCCAAGAAAACAAGGAACATTTCCAGCGCCACACGACTGTTCACAACCGGATCAGGCTCTTTTACTTGGGCAACATGGTTCTGCCTGCCACCCTCAAGGACTTGGAATTTCTAGGAAGGAAAAGACCAGCTGCACAGGTCAATGCCATATGCCAAGCTCTGCAGAAGGAAGGTCAGTAGGGGAAATGTATGCTGTGAGAGCTCCGGAAGACCACATCTCCCTGAGCCTTGCCCCTCCCTAGCCATCTACCATCCATGAATGGGTGTCTAAGTCCCAGTTTCTCTCCATGCTAGCAAAAGCAGGCAGGTGAGTTAAGAAGGACAATGGTGTCCAATGAGAAGTGAGTCTGGGCATGGGGAGGCAACTCAGCTGGCAAAGTATTTGCTGCACAAGCAGGAGGACCTGAGTTTGGAGCCCCAGCACCCACATACAAATCTGGCCACGGTGGCACTCACTCATCCTGGCATTGGAGAGGCTGAGACAGGAGGACCCCTGGAGCTCATGTGTCAGCAGCCCTAGTTCAATCAGTGAGGCCCCAAGTGAGAGACTGTATCTCGAAAGCAAAGGTGGATGTCCCCCGAGGAATGACACCCGAGTTGTTGGTCTAGATTCGAGACAGACCCTGTCAATACAGTCTACGTTACCAACATGTATGTCAATCAGTCCAACCAGGCACAGGTGTTACCCACTTTGCTCACTAGGTAAGTAGGGGTTCTCCAAGCAAAGCAGGTGGCTGAACCGAATCTGAAGAGATGTGCAGTCCTGCTGCAGGCAATGAGGGGATGCCTCTTTGTCAATAACTGCAACCAACAATAGAAACGTCAGATAATAGGATGGGGCCAACGTCCACTAGTAGTGTCCACAGGAGGAATGAGATATTCCGAGATGTTGTATGTGGAAAAATCGTATTTTAAGAAACCTTATATATTGTAATCTTTTTTTTTTTCTTGGTATCAGCCAGTGTGGTAGGCTGAGTCACCCCCCCCCCCAATATATCCAAGTCTCAGTCCAGAACCCATGAATGTTACTTTATATAGCAAAGGGACTCTGTGGTCGTGGTTAAGTTAAGCATTATGGGATGGAGAGATCACCCTGAATTATGCAGTTGGCCCAGTACAGTCACGAAAGGCCTTAAAATGTTATAGCTATATGTGTCACATCAGTCACCATCCCCCAGGGTGGATAGGATCTTATGCATGGGGAGGGATGGAGGCAAGGAGATGCAGAAATATCTCCATTTCTTTCATGTGCGTGTTTCTTTCTCTGTGTGTGTGCATATGTGTGTGCTCTTGATGTGGAAACCAGATGGCAACCTCAGGTTTCAGCCCTCAGGAATGTCATCTGCCTTGATTTTTGAGCCAGGGTCTCTCATTGGCCTTGAGCTTTCCCATTAGACTGGGCTGGCTGGCCAGCGAGTCCCAAGGATCTGTCTGTCTCCACCTCCCCAGCGCTGGGACTCATTGCAAGCATGAGTCACCATGCCTGGCTTTTTCATGTGGGTTCTGGAGATCAAATTCAAGTCTTGGTGCCTGCAGAGCACGTGCTTTACTGACAGGGTCCTCTCCCTTGCCTTGACATCTCTGCTTTTTATGGCTCTGGAGGCTTCTGCATGTGCCAGAGCACATAGGTAGAAGGGCCTAAGTGAGAAGCAGACAGAGTATGCACTTTGAAGATTAGGGGAAAGGCCTCAGCATAAGAAGGCTAAGTGACTGCTGGCAGTTAAGAAAGGCAAGACAGTGGCTTTCCCCTGGGTCCTCCAGGAGAACCCAGTTTTGCCATGTCCTTGACTTGATTCCGGGAAGCTGGTTTTGAACTTCTGTTCTCCAGAATGGTAAGATAGTAGATGAATAAGTGCGTGTTTTGTGTGTCTGTCTGTGTGGCCACAGGACAACCTCTGGTATTGTTCCTCCAGTGTTTTCCACTTTGTTCTTTTGAGACAGTCTTTCACTGAGACCTGGAACTTGCCAATTCATTAAGCTGGCAGCCATTGAGTGTCTGGGATTGACTTGACTCCACCCTCTAAGCCCGGGGCTATGAGCATGTGCAGCACACCTGGCCTTTTCTATTTATTTATTTATTTATTTATTTATTTATTTATTTATTTATTATTTTTATTTTTCCTTTCTGGTTTTTAGAGACAGAATTTCACTTTTGTAACTCTGGCTGTCCTGGAACTCACATTGTAGATCAGGCTGGCCTTGAACTCACGGAGATCCACCTGCCTCTGCCTCCCGAGTGCTGGGATTAAAGGCGTGTGCCAGTTTTCTCTTTTTTTAAATGGGGGTTTTGGAGATAGAACTCAGGCCCTCCTGCGTGCCTTGCCACTTGACCTGCCTCCCTAGCACAATGCGTGTTGTTTTAAGGTCTGTGGTTGTTTGTTATAGCAGTGACAAGACTATCAGTGACTGCCAAGAAATCAGTGGGTTCTAGGCCTTCTCATTGCCAGGTCCAGCAATGAGCTGGGGCAGCTCTGCTTCTAATTAGGAATTAGGAGTCAGTCTCCTCTGGTCGTTTTGAAGGATAGTGGCTACCAGGGCCTGCTGTTCACATAGCAGTGACAAAAACGTAAGAGAAAATCCACAGACCCTCTAAGCTTTCTTGAGCCTGTTTACCACTGTAAGTCATGCTGCCAGCCTAACATTTGAAAGTATATGCAGCCTGGTCTGTTAGAGGGCCTCTAAGGCCAGAGAGCAAAGAGCAGGTTGAGTGTTCCCAGGAACGGACATGCTAAGCTGCCATGATTTTTCTAGAGAATTCCTAATGAGCATGAATGGGCAGAACACACTGAGAAGTCCTTTGGGGGAATAAGTCTGCCTAATTTTAATATGGAACTCCTGTGAGCCTAGAATCTTGCTATCATCCCAGAGCCCCGTTCTGAGACCCACTTGTATTCAGTTTGCTTTCAAAGCTCTGGAGAGAATAGCGTAATGGAACTTATCTGGGCATTGAAGACTGGGTTCAATATTGCAGATGGGGGTGAGGGGCTTGTGATGATCCAACTTGGTGAGATCTAGAATCAATCACTTGGGTGACGACAGCCTCTGGGCATGCCTGTGGGGATTGTCTTGACTGGAAAGACCATTCACTGTGGCTCCTATCATCCCCCAGGCTCTGGCTGTATAACCAGAGAGAAGCAGCATTTCTCTCTCTCTGCTTCCTGATTATGGATGCCATGTTGACCAACTGCTTCAAGCTCCTGCTGCCTTCACTTACCCACTATGGTGTATTTTTACCTCTGGAACTGTGAGCCCAAATAACCTGTATTATTCAGGGTTCTCTAGAGAAGCAGAACTGAAAGAATGAATATATACATGAATGAATGTGTGTGTTTATTATAGTGGCTTACCAGCTGTGGTCCTACTATTCCAACAAAGGCTGTTTCCTGATGGAATGTCCAAGAATCTAATAGTTGTTTGGTCCATGAGGATGGATGTCTGAACTGACCTTCAGTTTATGCCAGAATCTCCAAGAAGTATGCTCTAATGCCAGTGAAAGAATGGACTTGCTTGTGAGAGCGCGGGCAAGCAGGCAAAGAAGAGCTTCCTTCTTCCATGTCCCTTATGTAGGTGGCCACCAGAAGGTGTGGCCCAGACTTAAGCTGGGTCTCCCACTTCAAGTGATCCAAACAAGAAACATCCCTCACAGGTGCACCAAGAAGCTTGGGTTTAGTTAATTCCAGATGTCGTCAGGTTGACAACCAGGAATTGCCATCACATTAAACCCTTTCTTCCTCCTTGATTTTTGGGGGGATATTTTATCACAGCAAGGGTAACCAAAACAAGCAAGAGTTATTAAGATAAGGTCCCCCAAAGTGGAGAAGAGTTGGAATATGTCCACCTAGATCTGGGGAAGTCTCTTGGGACACGCAGCACTCTCAGAGTGGGAAGAAGTCTGATTGTAGACTGTCTAACCACAGCAGCTTCTCCAGCCACAGCAGCTTCTCTGGCCCAAGGATCTGTTCAGAATCCCTCCATGGCAGAAGACAGACTCTTTCCTGGCATCTCAGGATGGCTCACCTCCTGCTGGACTATAGCACCAGGGCGGAACTAGAAGAGGAGAGAAAGGGGGCTAGAGACACAGCTCAGTTGTGCATGCACCAGTCCCTAGTGAGAGCTCTAGCCCCACATAAACCAAGCATGGTGCTGCACACCTGTATTCCTAGCCCTGGGGAACTGGAGGATTAGAAGTTCAAGGTCTTCCTTAACTACTATATGGACAGTTTGAAGTTAGTCTGGGCTACGACAGACCCTGTCTTAGAAAGAGAGGTGGTGTTGGGGGGGGCACAGATGCACAAGTTATAAACAAATTTCCCACCCAAGTATAACTCTTCCTAGCTCACTAGTAGACTCTCTCCTGGAATGGAGATGTGGACATCATCCATCTTCCCAAGGGCCTGGCAACAGTGAGAAGAACTGGAAGCAGGTCCCTAGGTTGGGGTGGGGGTTCTGTTAATCCATACTGGTAAGGGTGGGCAGAGCTGTTGGGAATAGGATCTCACACTGAGCCTGGGAGAAGCTTGGAAGCAATGAAGTGAGGCTCAGGACTCAGGACTGCTGAGACCCTGATGTCCCTGAGCCAACCTTCCCCTCCCCCCCTATAATGAGGCACTACTGTGTGGGCAGGGCTGGCCACTCTGGGGAATGGTGACTTATTTGACACACCTAATTAGCCTATTTCCATGTAACACATTTGAGCAGAGGCCATTACAGACTAATAAAAGGCAATGGCCTTGCCATAAATCCCATGACCAACAGGAAGGAAAGCCAGGAGACTGGGAGCCAGACCTATGAGCTGCCCCTTGGGACGCAGGCCTGAGGAAAGAGTCTCTGCCAACTCACTCACTAAGAGTATCTTTAAAGGGCATAAGCCACATACTGGGCTTTCTCTCCTTCAAGCTCCCAGGACACAGGCTGAAAGTAAGTGGAAGGGAAAGACACAAGAACAGAGATGCCACGGTTCAGCAGCAGTAAACGCGAACAAGACAGAAGAGCCCGAGCGGAGAATGGTTTCTAGGAGGAACCAGGTTAAAATGGATCTCGAAGAACCGATAGTAGTTTTCTGTGTGGAAAAAGCGATGGGTGAGAAATACCAAGAGATAAAAGAGCTTGTGGTCCACTGAAAGGCAAGAAGAGGCCTGGTGAGTCCAAGAACACTGAGTTTGAGGGAACTGGGCTTGGGAAGGGAGTGGGGTGTGGCTAGGAAGGGTGTATTGGGGTGGGGAAGGGCCTACTCTGCAAGAGGGAGTTTGGTTCTTTTGAAGCGTAGAGAGGCCATTGGAAGGATGAAGAAATTGGATTATGTACATGAACCATAGCTCAAAAAAGAAGAAAGAAACAACAGTAAAAAGAAAAGCTCTCTTGAGATTGCAAGCATGGACTGGGTTGACCTGTGGGCCATATTCTGATGACCAGAGAGTCAACGTCGCTGCTGACATTCGTTGTCTGAAGGAAACATTGGCTGTCACCCAAGATCCACTGTGGTCCCTGATTCTCTGCCTGGAACCTTCGCACACATCTCGTATCTTCAGGACAAAGTGCCAACTCCTGAACTGCTGTTCAGCGTCTCCATACTGTGTCTCCAGTTGTCTCTCGGGCTCCTCACCCTCTGTCCCTCTGCCCCTCCCTGGCAGCTGTGAAGTCATACCTCTCCTTGAAGTCATGTGCCCAGTTCCCTCTTGTTTGGCTTCTTCTCGACCTTTACTTTCTTGTCTCCCTGCTCACATCTCAGGCATCCTCTTCCTTTCTGGAACTTTCCTGGATCTCCGTGGAAGAACTGATAGACAGGCAGCACTGTCTTGGAGTCTGAATCCATCCGAGTTTAAACTTGTGTGTAGTCACATCTCCCTTCACGAGGCCCTGAGCACTACAGTGGCAGTGGAAAGCAGGGCAGAGCCATCTTCTTGTGGCTCAACACAGGGGCCTGGTACACAGGCCACAGCTTATGCTTTCTGAGTAGGACTGAAGCCTAAGAAGTGGCCAGTTAAGACAGACCAGACATTCAGCAGTGACCCATGCTGGAGGGGTTCCCAGATCTCCCTTAAGGCAAGCACTTTATTTCTTGTAGAAAAGCTAGGGCCCAGAGAGAGGAAGTGACTTCCCTGCCTTCATCCAGCTACTGGGAGGGGACACTTCTGGGGTAGTGTGGGTTCTACCCTACCTGGGACCCTGGTGTTCACTTTCATCTCCTGCACTCCCCTCCAACAGGGGCACTGTGGGAAGCCAAGCTCTCAAGGGCCAGCAGCAGCCATCCCCAGCCTTCCCCCCACCCCTCTTGCAGGGCACTCTGAATTCCTGAGAAAGGAGCAGCCACCCCAAGCTCCAGGAGCTACCAGAACCTCTGGACATGGCTACTGTGGGACCAGAGGGTGAGCCAGGTTCCGCTGCTGCTGGAGCAGGAGTCTGGGCTGTACTGTTTACGTTCTGGGCTTGCTGTACAGTAGGGGATGCACCAGTTGTTTTTCTTATGCCTGGGGAAACCCAAGAGGACTGAGGTTTGTTTCTCTTTCTTTCAGAAGGGGTGAGGTGGGGTGGAGTAGAGTGGGTGGGGGTGGGGTAGGGCTGTATTTCTGAGTTGCAGGATCTCTATTCTTTAAGGCATTCCCTAAATCTCCAGGCTTCATCTCTGCCAGTGGCTGAGCTCAACTTTTTAAACCTTTTAAACTCCATGCTGGAAAAGAAGTTGCTCTTATTCTCAGGAAAAGGAAGCCCGGGCTTGAGAGAGTAAACACAGTGCCAAGGCCCCTAGTTTGCAGACTTGTATTCTCCAGTTCTTGAGGCAGAGGAGCCCTTCACACTGGGCTTCAGCAGTGACTTAACCTGCAGTCCCATCTTCACACCGCGCTGTTTGCCCCCAGCCGTGTGGATAGCCTTGCTGAAAGTGACCAACCCCAAACTACTTTCCTGCCTCCTTCTGTGACTTCTTAGACTGAGGGAGGGTTACGCCAGTGAAGACACCGAGGGCCTGGGAGGCTCTGCAGCGAGCTGATGCTAAAGGCTGATAATGACAGGTAGGGGGTTTGAAGTCTGGGTTTGTTGTTTGTTTTTTCTGGGCTGCTTCCTGTCCAAGCAAGGGTTTCTCCCTAGAAACCACTAAGCTGAGGCTCCTCCCTCCACCCTGGAAGTAGCTCAGATGTGGGGAGCTCACTTCCCCATCTCAGGCAGTGGGATCACCTTTTTGTCTCTAGGGTGCAGAGGTCACACTGGGCCCAGAACTGGGAAACATGGGTCCTGTTCATGGCTGCCGAAATATCGGGGCTGTCCCTGCCTGGGGACAGACACAAAGTCAAGTTTGGAAAGGGAGTTGGGTGTCCCTTTGTCTACCCTCTCCAACTTAAGGATGAGATCAGAAGGACAGAAATGACTGATGCCCTCCCCTGCCTGCCCCCTAAGCCCTCACAGACAGCAAGGTCATGTCTGAGACTTGGAAGTGCTGCAGGATGGCTGCAATGTAGGGGACGTTTGCTTCCTAATGTCAGTTGGTGAGGGAATGAGAACCTGGGATCCTTGTGCATCAGCCAGGCAGGGCCAGCAAAGACCTAAGCTCCCCAAGGGAAGCTTGGGGAGTCGCATAGAAGGGCTATCGTGACTTCAGCACTTGGCCTGAGTCTCTAAGGCTCCTTCCCATCTGGGAGAACCGGTAAACAGGGTGAGGACGGGAATGGCAGTCAGTGGTGGCGAGGGCCTTCTGAACAAACGGGTCTACTGGCCGTCAACCAGAGAGTCGTATGGTGTGCTCTCTCAAGTGGAGCCTGAATCCCTTTAAATATCAACACTATTCTGTTGTTATTAATGTTGTTATTATTACTATTTGTGTATGCACATGCTACAATGTGTGAGTGGAGGTCAGAGGTAACTTTGTGGAGTTGGTTTTCTCCTTCTACCTTTATGTGGGCTACAAGAATGGAAGTTAGGTCACCAGGCTGTGTCAGGGTGAACTACCTTTGCTAGCTGAGCCATCTCCCCAGGCCAGGTCTGAGCCTCTTAATATACCCTTTGCCCCTGTGGACAGAGTGCCAGACTCAAGGAAGGGTCCCTGCATTTAGAGGACAGGACAGAATCTCAGGCTTGGGAATGGGAACAGAGTATTCCAGAAGCTCAGCAGAAATTGGTGGTGCAGATGAAAACACCGGAAATGACTAATGGTTCAATTCTGGACAACATCTTGGGTTTGTTCAATGACTGGCCTACAGACCCCATCCGTGGACCTCGGAGGTTGGAGTCCAGCAGGCCTGCCCCATGAGGTGGACAGATCTGTAACTTTATCCTGGCCCTGCCTCTGCTCAACTATATGTCCATGGGTGTGTGAGCTGACAGCAGTGACTCCGCCCCTGTGAGGTCTCATGCACCCCAAGAACAGATCTATGATGCTCTTGACCTGAAGCTGAGGGAGGAAGTGGTTTGAATCCCACATCTTGATTTACTGGGTGGGGTTGTCACTCTTCACCATTGCTTTTTCAGCTTGGGGCCAGCCCAGACTGGATGTGGTTTCCCTTCTCTCTTTCTCCCCACTGTGTGCGTGTGTGTGTGTGTGTGTGTGTGTGTATGGGGGGGGGGAGAAAGAGAAAACATGTCTTGACTACCTCTCTTTCTTAGGCCCTGAGAGACTGCCTGCTTTGAGGACTTCAGGACTCCCTGAGACCTGCCCATCATGCCCAGATGTCCTGGAGACCAGTCAGATGTAGATGTGCCTGGGAAGATTCCAGTGCACGTGAGTGGAGAAAGAGCATTTCCAATGCAGGTAGGAGCAGAGTGGGGTGTCTTGCCTGAATGTCACAGAAAATAAAATAACATGAAGTAATTAAACTTCATTTCTCTGTTGGGTCTTTGATCACATCAGATGTTACCTCTTTTTAGAATGTGAGATAGGCCCACGCCTGACTGAGCAGCAAATTAGCTGGTTATTTCTTTAACTGCTTCCCGGTCTCCTCAGAGAGACCCTTCACTTCCAGCATGGCTGCCCCCCATAGAGTTTACAAGTCCCTTGCTCTTTGGGAAGAGAGCCCTTTCCAACAACCCACCATTTTCCAGAAGCCCCACTTTGCTGGGCCTCAGTTTTCTAGTCTGTCAAAGGGCCAGTCCTTCTTCACAGGGTTGGTTTAGTGATCTAGGGGGTAGTGGGGTGGGACAACTCTGTGGAAGCCAGAGTTTGCTTCCCAGTTTGTTCTGGATGATATGGCCTGTGTGACCTCCACAGCCACAGGAGACAGGGTGCCATTTCTGCAAACGTTGTGCTAGGCTTGGTGACCGAAACAGCACTTAACCAACTCCTCCCAAGAGCCCACAGTTCCTTCTTGTCTGGGTAGAGTCTTCGTGACTTCTGCGTCTCTTTGGGTTTCAGGGTACAGTCTGTGACCCTGGTACCTTTCAGTAGTGAGTTCTTACCATGCTTAGGTTACCTAACCCTCACCTCCGTCCTGCAGGAATGAGATGGGAAGGACTAGGGGATGGGTTAGGCCAGCCAAGTTCAGAGGGTGTGCCCAAGACCACATGAAAAGATGGTCCTGCCTGTGTGTTTGCTTTAAAGTTACCTCGAGATTTTTTTTTATTTTTTATTTTTTGGTTTTTCAAGACAGGGTTTCTCTGTTGTAACTCTGGCTGTCCTGGAACTCAATAAGTAGACCAGGCTGGCCTTGAACTCACAGAGATCGGCCACCTGCCTCTGCCTCCCAAGTGCTGGGATTAAATGTCTGTGCCACCACCACCGCTTGGCATCACCTGGAGATTTAATGTGCATTTATTTTTAAACATGGGACATATAATGTAATGGTTTCCTATCAAATATGTGAGATCCATTAAAGGGGAAAAAGGAGGACTCTGAGTTTTATGATCACATGATTTGAAATGCAAATGGGAAGGTTTTGCTACTGTGTAGAAATCTCAATTGTGATTCTTCACTAAGAATGTCAAATGACCCAAGGACTTCTCCAAAGCTGGATTAGAGAGAAAGCACAGCATAGCAAAATCCAGATAAAAATCACGTAAAAATTCTCTGGCTGCTGAGACACGAAGGACTGGTCAGTATCCTAAGAGGGACAACATAACCAGAGGCAGGGCACCTATATGCCACTCTGTGTAGGCTACCAGCTTGGGTGGACAGGAGGGAGCAGACTGCCATCCAGGTGGTGCACCACATGCACACGTGAGTCAGAGGTACACAGGGATACCCTGTGCACAGAGATGTGACATTGTCACTTGTACACAGACAGCAGCACAGCAGGTAGAACTCATTTGTCTCCCAGCAATGACTTTTGAAACAGAGATGAAGGATGTGTGTAGATACCACACTCCCCAGTGTGGAAGCTCACACCGCTGTCTCCGCTGGTATCAGGGCAGCACCTTTGAGAAAGCCCTTCCAGTCCCATGCGCCAAGCCTGGCAGTGTCAGTGCCAGGAGACTGACACACCAGCCCCAGTTCTTGCAGGACATGGAGAGACTGCTGGCTCACCTGGTCTGGGCCACTTCAACTCTTATCAAGGCAACAATGGTGGTCCTGGTCCATAGTTCTTCCCAGTCTGATCCAGTTCCTCCGTGGAAGGTACCTGCTGGAGACTCGGGGTGCCTTCTATGGGCTATAGCCAAGTCCTACTTGAATGGAATAATTTTCAATAGTTTTGCCAGCTGCTAATGTGGAAATTATAGGCATTTCATATTTAAACCCCCTCCCCCACATACACACCTACAAACCTAGCCTTTGCTGAGAACTTGGGGAATCTGGCTTCACTGGTAAGACTCTTACACAGCCCTAGTCACTAAGGTGACTATGGCAGAGTGTCTGCCAGCCTCTCCTCCAGCACATGCGTGCTGGGCCCTCCTACCTAGCCACCTTCAGTCAACTTCCACACTCACCATCCCCTGTGGAGTAATGCAGGTCCTTGCCTTGTTTGATAGATGAGAAAGCAGAACTCCAGGAGAAGGGTTTCAAAAACTGACACTCAGAGAACACTTCCCGCTTTTTCAGAGAGCTCCAGTATGCAAAATGGCTGTGCCTGCAGGCCTCCGCTGGGCTTTTGAGTTTCACCCTACACCCAATATGCAATGCTTGCTTTGCCTGACCCCCAGCACTTGATGCATCTTACATCCCTGCTCTCAATATACAGTGCACCCCATCCCCACCACACAACACATCCCACCCACCTCACGATGCACCTCACACCTCCACCCCTGCAGCACACTTCACCTTCATCCCCACCCCCCAGGCATCTTCCCAAGTTAAGGATTCCTAACATTCAGACCCATGCTTGCCATTCCAAGCTCTCCTCTCCAGCAACCCAAAGGAAAACCATTGTGCTCTGACAGCCCTGCTGTCAAGACAGGCTTCCTCCATTCTCCTATCATGTGCTCCCTCCCACTTTCATCTGTTCTGGGTGCATGGAGTCCATATTCACTAGCCACCGCCCACCATTTGCTCATAATGATCCCTCAGATCTTGGAAGCTGGCCCAAGGAGCCCTGCGTATGTATAGATCTCATTTTCACACAACAGGCTGCCTAGCAGATGGGGACCCAGACCAGCCTCCAACATTTAGCTGAGTGTTAAGATGTGGGAAAGTAGAGGGCTTTGAAGCAACCCCTTACTGTTGCCAGCATTCAACCTCAGAGAATTTTCATGGAGGAAAAAAAAAAAAACAAAAACCCTAAACTAAAAAAAAAAAAGAAAAAAAAACCTAAAAAAACAAAGTCAACAACAGCAACATACACATATACACAAACCCAACAAAACCACAGCTTTCCTTGCTCCCCCAAACCAGATGGCAGATGGTATGGAACCAGTAAAACACAGACTCAAGCATTTGTTTATTTAGCATTGAGTGTAATATGGCTTTGTAGTCTCTTGCGAGGAAACACCAACCTTCCAACCAAAGAAGTGATGGATTGGAGTCACACCTCACGGCAGCCTTTGGAGGAGCCGCCTGGGGGCCACCTCCACAGGACCAGGGAAGACATGACAGCCAGAGGCCTCTGGCCTACTACCTCTCTGGCTGGGAAGCTGGAGGTCTTCATTGTGAGCACTAACTGATGATCCATGCCTGCTCCTTACATTTGTAGATGTTTTGTCCCAAAGGCTGCCAGCCCCAGGAAGAATGTGTCTGTGTCATTGCTGAAACATCCGTAGAAGACACAGCTCTGGGTCGCTGATGCCAAAGAAGGGCTTGTACACTAGAGAAAAGGCTCTCTGTTTTGCCATTTGGGCCTTAGGGTATTGAAGAATGAGCTTTATGCTGCCACATGGCTCTCTTTTTGCTTTGCCTTCCAGGAGAGACTCACAACTAAACTTTTATGTTAAGATTAAATAACTCTAAATTAGTTAAATGGCAGAAACCCAACCCAGACAATTTTAGGTAAAAAGGTAATTTATTCCGTCAAATAAAATATGGATGGCTTCAGCTGGCTGGGATCATGGTTGACAGGCCTCTACTTTCTAGATCTGAAACAAGCTCTCTCCACAAGCTAGCCACCAGAGCCCCTAACTTCTCACACTCAATCCTAACAGTCAACAGAGTCCCCTTGGGAGCCTCTGATTGGTCCTTCCTGGCATGCACTTCATCACCGAGCCAATTATAGTAGCCAGAACTCACGGGATTCTGGCTGGCAGTCAGGTGGAAGAGGGTACCATCAGCTCTGCCTGAAGCACATGGAACAAGAATATGTGAGGGGGAGGGGAATGTGCAAACAAGTGATGGCTTGTATGGCTAGCATGGCTTTCTATACCTTAATCCTGCCCCTCCCCCCAACTCATTTATGTCTTTCTTGAAGAATTATGTTATCAGATAATCCTCTTTTATAACAATCGAGCCTATAAGTTATTAAACACAGACTAGTCTATTCTAAATGAATAGACAAGAAACGAAGAGGCTGAAGAGATTCTAGAATGTATGGTTCGGAATGGTTCCTCGGTAAACAGTACCTCATAGACTGGGAATCCTGGAAAACCCTGAAACTCACCCTGTTTCCCAGGGCTGGTGTTATAGACAGCCCTGTGGTACAAGGTCATCCTGACCAAAGCCTGGTGACCTCATCTCTGTGGCTGGAACCCAGAAGCCTGACGTCAGGCCAGGGTCCTTCCTGTCTTGTATCTGATTGTGGCCTTTCTTTCTCATCCTTTCCACTGGCCAGCCCAAAATTTCTTGCTAATTGATCAGCTCATCAGAGTGGAACAGGGTTCCCTAGGGCCTTCCAGATCAAAAAGGAAATTTTTATCCTTTTGAGACAGGGTCTCATATAGCCCAGGCTGGACTCAAATTGATTTGTCACCAGGATGACCTTGAATTACTGATTCACCTACCCCCGCCTCCCAAGTGCTCTTACAGTCTCTCCCAGTTAAAGCACTAGGACTGAGCCCAGTGCTTTGTGTGAGCCCTGCAAGCATGTGACTGGCTGAACCACATCCCCACTCCCAAAGAAGACCCCTTTAAGAATGTTTTGTTTATCAGTTTGTTGGGTAACAAATTACTAAAAAGAGGGCAACTTTAGACCATATAGGCATCTGTCTTCTCCCGTTGTCCTGATGTCAAGAGACCAGATAGCTCTTCTCAGCAGACCTCTGGAGGCTGTGATCCAGTGTGAGCCAGACTGCAATCTCACTGGGAGGCTTGACTGAGGAAAGAAGGTTCCTTCCCAGTCCTTTGTAGGCTGTGTGTATAATTCATTTCCTTGTGACTGCATAAGAGAGGGACCTGGCTTTATGCTTTCTGTGGGCCAGGGACCATACCATGGGCTCTGAAGTCTCCCCTCCACAGCTCTTCGCCACATGTGGCCCCAGCTCAGGATTGCTTATTTACAAGCACGCACAGAGGAACTCCTTACAGACTCCACGTGGCATTTATAAAGTGCCGGAGTTATGAGACTGACATCTTTCCTCCCTTGCTGTATATACCACAATGGGACCACAAGAGGGATGCCCCATGTCCCTTACTATATCATAACAGACACAGTCACAATTCTAGGAGGGGTAAGGAATATTAGAGTAATAACAACTGATGGATATGATTGTATTAAGCACCATTTATCTTGTTCCTATGTCCACAGAATAGATAGTGCCTTCTCTGTGCCAGGCAGCACTCAGACCTCCACACCCTGACAGGGAGCAAGGGGTGGGTAGGGCCCCCAGTGAAGTGCCAACAGCTGTGTTTGGAGGTCTAGGGGTTACACGCAGCTTTGAGACCCTCTTTGACCTTGGAGGGGAGGTGGTCAGAGCCGATTTCCCAAGTGCATTGTCACCAGGGTCACCTTGATGGATAGATAGGAGACAAGAAGACAGAGAAGGTGGCAGAGAAGACAGTGAGGTGGAGTCAGAAGAGTAAAGTACACTGAGGAGCCTCAGTAACCTGGTGTGACTGGCACACGAACCCCGGAGGTGATGGAGCACAGAATGTCAAGGACTTCAAAGCCATCTTTGGAAGTCTGTTTCCTCCTGTGACCCACAGAGGATCACCGGAGGTCAGGGGCGGGGACGGGAGTGGCAACTGATGAGCTTGGGTTCCAGGGAGCCTGAGCACAGCAGGAACCATGGGGCATGAAAAGCTCTGTCTGCCTTCAGGGTCCAGAGTTTTTACCCCACTGCCCCCCAGAAAAGTCCTGTGGAAGGCAGACCTTTCTCAGCAGTTTCAGGCAGCTGGTCTCTGCGTTCTGCAGTACAGCAGCTGCATAGAAGAAGTAAAAAGTCCCAACAAATCCCTCTCGCCTGCCCTTGACCTGGCAGCAGAGCTCATAGTGCAAAGTCTGTCATCTGTTAAACTGAAGAACTTGACAAAAGGGACTTTGATCAGGGGTTGTTTTTCCCTCTTCTTAAGTTTCCCGATGACACATAATAACCCATTTCAGCCCCTGCAAGAGTGGCCTTTCACTCTCTGCTTGTTCCCACCCCAGGGGCCCCCCCTTCCCTGTGGCCTTCTCCCCGCACCAATATCAATTGGCCTCTAAGTGGTTACATGTGTCCCTTTTACACGTTAGTTTGGCAGAGCAATGCTCGGGGCCCTGCACTGGGGACCCAGCCTCCCGGAGTTTTCCTCTCTCCTCCAGACCTTGCCACTGACCACCCTTGTCCACGTCCTACCTTGTCTTGATTCTCTTTGTTAATGTTCTCAGCTCTGCAGCCTACCTCACACTGCTGTGGAGATTCGAGGCTATCAGAGGCTGTAGGCAAGCCACGCCCACACTGCAGCTTCTCAAAGTCATGGAATTAAAGCCCAATGAGAGGGATCTTTTATGCTAAAAATCAGAACCAGATAAAAAGTGCTTGCTGGGCGAGCCTGAGAACCTGAGCTCAATTCCGGGAATCCATGGTGGAACAAGAAAACCGACTCCTTCTTAGCTTGGGCCTTGAGCAGCACTTCTGATTCCCAAATAGCTGAGAGGTTCAAATAACAGACCCCAGCTGGCATATAAAAAAATGCAACTTCCAAGTTGTCTGCTGACTTCTGCCTGTGTGCTGTGGGATGGCCATACTTAAGCTCACGTACACACTATGTATAGAGGTACACAACAATATGTACACAGCATTAGTAAGGATAGTGATATTTGTGGAGTCTAGCCTGTGCAGGTCTTGCATGTGTTCCCTCATTTCTTTCTCAGACCAACTTTCTGAGTCAAATCACTTGCTGTCACATAGGTGGAGAAACTGAGGTTCCCAGAGGCTAAGCAGAGAGGTCTGTTAGGCCAGTGTGCTTATAACTGTATATTCTTCCTGAATCCTTAGCATCTAGGAAATCTTAGGCAAAGTGTTTGCCCTCTCTGTGCTTCAGGTTTCTGGTCAGTAATGGGGTTAGTGTGAAGGCTTTCTTCAAAGAGTTGCTAGGGGGAGTCAGGTAATTTGATGGTTTAGAATGCTTTGGACAGTGCACACAGGGCTCAAATATGCTACAGGAGACCCTGTATAAAACAAATGTTGGGGGAACTGGGGAATGTAGCTCAGTTGACAGAGTACTTGCCTACTCTACACAAAGTCCCGGGTTCAGTTCCCATCACCTCATAGACAGGATACGATAGTATAATCCTAGCAGTGTCAGAAGTTCAAGGTCCTCTTTAGCTAGGTAGTGAGTTTGGGGCTAGCCTGAGCTGCATGAGACTCTATCATTAACACACACACACACACACACACACACACACACACACACACAAACACACACATCAATGCAGGTAATGCTGAGGAAGTAAAACGAAAAGATAAACGGATAGAAAATGGGAAATTTTTTAAAAAATAGATCACACATCTGGGGCATTTAACATCCAAAGACCAAGTTCCAGAAAGAAAACAGTAGAGAAAGAACTGGGAGGGAGGGGCACTATTCATGAAAACAGTGTGACAAGAAAGTTCCCATAACTGAAATCAGCTTTAACTAGTTTCAATTCACCACATGTTCAACCCAGTGAAGGGCAGAAGGCCCACGTCAGGGCCAACGACTGTGAAATTTCAAAGATAAAGAGAAGATGCTGAGAGCTTCCAGAAAGAAAGGGGGGGATAGCAGCAAACAACAGCATAAACAAAACCATATATAACAGGTCAGAGAAACTCTGCATTCTTGTTCATGCTTGGGAAGGCAGCACCCTAGAGGTCGAAGCAGGAGGATCAGGAGTTCAAGGTCATCTTTGGCTACAGAGGGAGTGTGAGGCCAACAAGGGTTGCATGAGATTCTGTCTCAAGAACAAGGAGGGATGGGGGAAAGAAAGAGAAATAGGGCACAGGGTGGCACTGTGTCCTCAACAGCAGCTCTGCAAGCTGGCTTTGACTGGACTTCTATACCCAGCCAAACTACCAATCAAGGGTGGACTTCTTCACAGCAGCCTTCAAAACAGGAAGCAAATAAGTAATGGCTACAAAATTCTGAAGAAAATTAAGTTGTTATAGAGTTTATAATCAGCAAAATAACAATCCAGGAAGGTGTTAAAGATATCTTTAAAATTCATATTCTTCTGAATTCACCTTCCATGGTCTTCATCTCAAGGTATAGCTGGAAGAGGTACTCCAGTAAAATGGGAGAGCCAACCAAGAAAGAGACATCCATAAAAGAGATAATCCAGTGGAGGGCAGACTGAGAGGACACTGTCGCATAGACAAAGGTCTCCAAGGCAGCCACGCTAGGAACAAGGAACAGTGTCTTTGTACTGCACTGCTGGCCTCCAAGTGGCTGGCACTTTGCACCCTCGACAGCTGACCAGCTTTTGCTCCTGTCCCATCTGTCTTCCCCAGCTGCAGTAGCTACACCAGCTGCTGCCTCCTTCTCCTCGTCCTCCCCCTCCTTCCCCCTCCCCCTTTTCCTCCTCCCCCCCTTTTCCTCTTCCTTCTCCTCCCCCCTCTTTTCCTCCTTCTCCTCCTTTTCCTCTTCCTCCTCCTCCTCCCTCCTCCTCCTCCTCCTTTTCCTCCTTCTCTTCCCTCCACCACCTCTTCCCCTTCCTCCTCCTCCTTTCTCCCTCCTCTTCCTCCTCCTCCTCCTTCCCCCCTCCACAGGCACATACTGGTTTCTGGAGTTCTCCATGCCCCTCAGGAATTGGGGAAGACTGTCATACTGTCACCTATGCTGTGGGTTCAGACACCCCACCCAAGTTGCCCCACCTTTTAAACAGGCTAATGGAGGCACCAGTATCACAGGGCCATTGTGAAGATAGAGTAAGCTGGTATTTGCTGAGCCTTTAGCCTGGCATCTGGTGAGCTGTCACGTGATACTGGAGTTTGTTAAATGAGCCACATTGCACAGCAAAGTGAAGGTGAGCTCGGCAGTAAGTTAGAAATACATCACTTTACATCCCAGCCTCAGTTGTCACAAACCCCCACCAGCTCCCCACCGTCACACCCAGCTGGACCCTTACTCATGAGCTCTCCTAGTGGCCCTTTGATCTTGTGATGCTAACAGGAGTCTGACCACATAAGTCCCTGCCGCACACTCTGTCTCTTACTGCCACTTGGACCCTGTGTGCTGTCTTCTTCAGACAGACCCTGTCCTGTATTCCTTCTCCAGTGAGCCCCTCACCAAAGGATCATTCCCCTGTGGCAGGGCCTTCTGGGTTGCTCCTAGCTCCTGGACTATACTTTCTAAACAGCCCACCCTTTCTCTAGATGCCTCCTACGCATCCCTTGGATCTTAGCTGGGACCTCACTCCTGCAAAGGAGACTTTCTGGCCCTAAACAAAAATAAGAGATTCTTCGAGAGAGACTCATAGCCGATACATTTAAACATTGTATCAAGAGAACTGGAAAAGCCAGGCATGTGATGGCCCATGTCTTTGATCTCAATGTTCGGGAGGCAGAGGCCGGTAGGTTTCCAGGTCAGTCTGGTCTACACACTGAGTTCCAGGACAGCCAGGGCTTCATAGTGAAACCCTGTATCAATAAACAAACAAATAATGACAGTTGATAATTATTAATAGAGTTTACTTGATTGCCACATACACACCGAATCCCTGTCATATTCCAGACACTTGTCCTGGCCTTAACTATACAGCAGTGAACCATACAGACAGAACTCCTGCCCTTGGTGAATGTTCTCTGTGGTGGTTATTTATCTTGGCTAAATATCAACTCCACAAGGACAGGCACCCAGTGTCAACCTTTCTTGGTCCCTAACATATCTGGTGGCTGGTCCTTGGAATTTAACATCTTTTTGTTGGCAACAAGCCAAAAAACACTGCTGCCTTCCCTGAGAGAAGGGAGGTGGTATTGGGGCCACAGTCTCCTGCAAGGTGCACATAGGTCTCCTCTAAGGGTTGTCTGTCAGGAAATGGAGGTGCTGACAAGCAGTTTAACAGGTTAAAAGAAGAGAGGCAGGCCCCACCTAGGTCGGGGAAGGTGGCTGTGGTTTCTTGGGTAAGCAATCAGCTCCATCTCTTGCTCTGCCTTCTGCTCATCTAGCTATGTAACCAGGCCAGCCTTCCAGATAGCCCTTTGGGGGTGGGAAGGGACATTCTGAATAACACTGTGACTCATCTGGGGAAACAATGTCAAGCCAGTGGTTCACCCCAGGCTAGTTTTTGTCTCACTTCCCCAAGGGCCAATCAGACTCTTAATTTCACTCTGAGGTTTAGTGTTTCCCCTCCAGCACTCAGAGAGACTCAGCCAGGGTGCTTTACTTAAGTGTGGGAAGCTTCAGAGCTTGAAGAGGGAATACCCTGGGGAAGCTGCTGGGGCGCCCTCAGCAGACCTTTGAAGGGTGTGGGTTCCATCCTCATGCATGCCCAGTTATTTCTTCCTGGGCACTTTGTAAAAGAATTGAACAGAAGAAAAGCCAAAGGAGACGCAGTATTTAGCTTCCGATCCCCATGGACAAGTCAGGGAGAGGGATGAGAGAGGAGGTGCAGGTGACCATAGGCAAATGACAATCAGCGTTTCTATCTTTTGCATGGAGCAGCCACAGGGTGCACTACAGCTTACACCTCACAATTTGCAGGGGGTGGGGGTGGGGGCAGGGGAGAATAGGAGTGGCTTGAGACACACAGCCCAGAGGGGCCTTGAACTCACTACATATCAAGGGACAGTCTTGAATTTCTGGTCCTCCTGCTTCTATCCCAAATTCTGGGATTATCACACCCACAACTACAAATGTCTTGTAAATAAATTGAAAGAGCATAGCTCTCTGAGCACATTCTCCTGGTTCTGGGCCAGGCTCTGTCATTTTTTCCCCATTAACAATGGGCTCTTTTTCACATGTCTGCCCTGTGTTGGATACATGCAGTACAGGGCAAAGAAGACAATGACCACTCATTTGTCCCCAAGAAAGTCCAGGGATGCCTCTGACCCTTCTTTTTCTTATATGGAGATCTTCTGTGCCTACTTCATGAGCGATGACACCAGACAGGCTCAGCACATGACAGACTTCACCTTCATCTACCTGTGATGACCTGCTTGCCAGATGGCTAGAGGCTCTGATGCCGAGCCAGGACCCCTGGGTCTCTAGCAGCTCCAGCTGAGCCCTGTCTCTGATTTTCCTGGAGCATCAGCTGAGCCTAGAGTATCCACAACCCAGATTCACCCTTCCACGGTACAACGGAATACTGTAAAATTTAGAGGGGGAAGAATCCCGTGAAAATGGTGGCTGCCCTTTGGTTTTAAGTTCTTGCTCTACAAGAAACAGAGACTAGAAAGTGTTGGCATATTGTAGGCATGACTTATTTGGGAATGGAACTGTCAAACGACAATCGTAGTGGAGATAGGCTAAAGATCTTGATTGGTTTTATTTTCAATTCTAGTATTGGGAATGCTTCTTCCTGTAAGTTAGTGTGAGTGTTCTGTGGGCTGAGCAGAGGAGACAAGTTTTATACACAAAGAATGAAACAGAACCAAAGATCGAAAAGTGGAGCAGTGGGATAGTGATTGTGTGTGTGTGTGTGTGTGTGCGTGAAAGTGTGTGTATTTGTGTATATGTGTATGTGCTATATATTTGTGTAGCTCTGTGTGTGTTGTATGTGTATGTGTGTATATGTGTGTGCTATGTGTGTATCTGTGTGTGTGTGGTGTGTGTGTGTGTTTGTGTACGTCTGTGTGTCTGTGTGTGCTATATGCATGTATCTGTGTGTGGAGGCTAGAGGAGGATGCTAGGTGTCCTGCTCTATAACTCTATGTTTTGTTCCTTGTAGAAAGGGTCTCTTATCGAACCTGGAGCTAGGCTGATGGCCCACAAGCTCCAGTGGCCGCTGTCTTCATCGCCCACAGTGTTGGGGTCACAGGCATATACAAGCCCATGCCCAGCTTTTTACACAGTGCTGAGGGTTTGAACTCAGGTTGCCATGCTTGCTCAGCAAGTGCATTTACCCACTGAGCCATCTCCTTAGATTCCTGTGATTTCAGAGTTGTCTCCTTTGTCAGAAAGGGTCATGGAGAAAGAACAAGAGAAAAATAACACATTGGTAAATGTGAGGTTACTTTGGGTTACTTCTTACTTAGGGTACAAGAGCGGGGGAAGCCGTTATCAAGCCCACGGAAACTGGCGGTTGGGGAACGTTGCGTCCTATCTCTCCTGTTTGCTTAGAAGATCAGACAACCACGTAGTTCAATTTTGGTGACACGAAACTTTAGAATAAGTCAAGCCGTGCTGATGAATCTGCACTGTCAGGGCCCAGTACACAAGTGTAGTTAAAAAACAATTACCTCCTACAATTTGTGTTCAAGATAATTCTGAGCAGCTGAGGCGAACGACATTGTGCTTTCTCTGTTTGTTTTTGTCCTAGTGGCCCTGGCAAAGCTCTTCAAATGCAAGAGAATATGTCCTGGACTTCCAAAGTTTTCCCAGGAGCCAGGCAGGGTGTCAGGCTGACTCAGAGCCACAGAGAGCCCTGAGAAGCCCAAGGCAAGGGAGGCTTCATGCTCAGGGCCCCCAGGAAGGCCATGTGCTCCACAGTCCCACTGTTGGGTAGCGGCTCAGGCTCCATCTAAGGACACAGTGCCACTTGAGACCAGAGCCTCCCTGGTTTTAAATGACTTCTAGCAAGCCCACTAAACTCACTGTCATCTCCCTCTTCCTTACTCTTTAAAGTGTCCTCCTCTAACCCCAGCTGAAAAAAAACCTCCATTATTTATCAATAGTTAAGAAGAACACAAGTTCAGGAAGAAGCCAACAGTATAACACAAATTAGCTAACGATATGATAAAAGGCATTTATTTTCCAAGCAGAACAGGGTCTGTTTATCCTTTCATACAATTCTTTATCCTTCTCCCAACCTCAAGATTTAGCCCTCTTCCCAAACACTTAAATTAGCTACCTGTAACTCCAGCTCCATGGGCACCAACACCTTCTTCTCCTCTCCACAGGTGCCTGCACACACACACACACACACACACACACAGAGAGAGAGAGAGAGAGAGAGAGAGAGAGAGAGAGAGAGAGAGAGAGACAGATGTATATATACATATAGTAAAAAATAACATATTAAAATAAAATAACAAAATAACAATAAAAAAGACTTCACCTAACTTGCCGTTTCTGCAGATTTCTTGTAGGATTTTGCATGGTCCTGGCTTCAAATTTGTAAGTGAAGATGCTGTATCTTAAATAAGACAAATCCTAATCCTCACTTTCTCGTTTCCCAGATCTTGATCTGTATGAATAGCTTTTTTAAAAGCTTCCTTTTCCTCATGTGCACAAGGGAGTTAAGCTAGCTCATGGTGGTTCACTTATTCAACCTGTTTGCTTTTGTTTTTGTTTTTTTGTTTGTTTGTTTAAGTGCCTGAAATTTTCCCCAGCACCATGCTGCTGTGGTAGTGAGGGGACATGCCTGGAAATGCAGGGACTTCCTCATAGAGTCACAGGAACACAACTTTGCGGGCTGATGGTTGAGGACAGCAGGGACTGTTCCCTGTAAAGGCCACATCATGATTATTTTCCACTGTTAAAACAACCCTCAGCAAAACACAAACTCAGACATGACTAGATTAAGACTCAGCTGGAGTTGGCCTGTGGCCATGCTGCATCTCCTCTGGGGAAGAAGTTTGGGGCTGAAGTCTAACATTCATCGCTCTAAGAAGGTGGTATTCTCAATGTCCACTTGACTCAGCCTTGATCCCTGTGGGTTCTTCCTGAAGGTTCCTTCAAAGGCCCTCTCCCCTCCACAAAGCGTTGTTCCTTTTGCTCATATGGAGTTGGGTGTGCCAGCTCTCTAGATGGCTTCATGAATGTCCTTAACTTGCTTTCCTAAGGGCAAAGTATGAATTCAGTAACCATTGGTAGCCTCTGTGCTAGATGAATTACAGACCACTAAAGACACCATAGTTCTATAGGCTAAGGAGCTAGGGCTAGGTCCCTCTTCATCTCTGGGCTAAGGGATAGGGAAATATCCCACTGATAGAGTGTCTGAGGGGGTAAGCCTGAGGACTGAGTGCATCCCCAGCTGGATGAGGTGGCATGTGCATGGAATACCAGTGCCAGGTGCAGAGGAGGCAGAGACAGGAGGACCCCTGGGGCTGGCTGGCTAACAACAACAACCAAAAACCAAAGTGGACAGTTTCTGAGAAACAATACTTGATACTTGACATTGACTCCTCACACACACACACACACACACACACACACACACACACACGGTCTGGACTAGAGGCTCCCAGAATCAAGTGAGCCCCATGAACACAGATTCCTGAGCCTTGCTTTATTTTCTCCACCCCAGCTGGCCTACAGATTTGCAGTATGAGCAAGCTACCCAGCTGACTCTGAATGGGGAGTTTGGAACGAGGCCCTTCTAGCTCTGACACTCAGTGGTTGTCAGAAGTGAAGGAAGCCCTGAACCTTCGTGGACTGGCGGGCTGTGGTGGAACGGAGAACGCTGGTGGTGGGGACAGATATCTCTTCTGCAAGGACGTGGCAGGATGTGGTTGACCTTAACGTCCTATGCAGTGGGGAGCCAGGGAACTGGAGGAGAGACCCGGCAGCGGGCTCAGCCAGCATGTCTCTGAGTGCTCACTGGACACTGAGAAGTGAGAGCCTGTGCTTTACCTCCCTCGTGACCTGAAGCTCATGCCCTCACTTCTCGGAGTCTTAGTTTTTTCACGCATGGAGGAGTGAGGGTGAGACATTTGTAGAGATGTCAAGAGGAATCAGTGAAATAACATATGTGACTAGCCATCTCACTTACTAGAGAGGGCTTTCTTATGGTGGAGTGATTGTCACCTTCAGAACATCCAAAGGCTAAGAGGTGAGTCCTACTTCAAGCCCTCCTGCCGTTAGCAAGTCCCTGCTTGCTCAGTTTGTCAACCATGGGGCTTCCTGGACCCCTTTCTTAGAAAGGCTGGGAGAGTGTGGAATGAGAAACGTCCTGGCACTAATGCGGCATGTGACAGAGCCTCTCTACCAGATGGGAGCCCCTTGACTTTTATCATGACTCGGCTTTCTGTGTTTGTAGAAGTGAGGACGGGGTGTGTGTGGAAGACATCCTTATCTGGCGCAATGCTCTTCCTTGAGTTTGCTTTCCTCTGAGTTAATCCATCAATCGGAAAACCATCTCTGGTACCCACTGTGTACAGAGCCCTGTGCTGTGTGTAGGGGCGGGGGCGTTGGACGTAAGCCACTGGTCCCTAACTGAGAGATGATCGAAGGCCAGTTTGGAAGATAAGATGTGTGCATGAGAAGTGAGCGGGCGGTGAGATGAGGATGGTGACGGTGATGATAATTACAGGAACAGTAACTACAGAGGATGAAAGTGATGGTGCTGATTACTCTTCCCACGTGCATGCCGCTGCGCAGTTCACAAGGCTTGTCACCAGTCTCTCACTTGATATTCAAAAGAAAAAGGAAAAAAGAAGGGGATGGGGTGCTGGAGAGATGGCTTAGCCCTCCATAAAAGCCAGGCATGATGGTGAGCACCAGCAATCCTGGAGCTGGGGAGGCAGAGACAGCAAGATCCTGGGGGCTCACTATCCAACTCGTCTTGCTGAATTGGTGAGCTCCAGGCTCAAGGGAACTCTTGTCTCAGAATACAACATGTATAGTGATAGAGGGGGACACCCGACATCAACCTACATGTGATTGAATACATGTATATGAGCATGTACGTGAACATGCAGCACACACACACACACACACACTTTAAAAAAAACCAGAGTCTTGATTCTACTAAAGGTCAATCTGTGGGTAACAACTTATCTGAGGTGAGGAAGAAAACAGCTGAGCTGGCCTTGGGCTGCTTTCTACTGCCTCAAGAGTGTCAGCCCTGAGAGACAATAGCTCTATCCCCTTAGACTGCAAAACGCCTACCATCAGGGCATTGGGAGAGCAGCTGCCCCACAGGCAGTGAGTGTTCCTAGAACTCCAGGGCCCTTGGCTCTGGTGACCTGACAAGAAATGATTGGATTTAGACAGGAGTGTGTTTAGAAGTGAGAGGTGGCACTGTGGGAGAAGGCAGCTTTCTGGCAGGAGGATACCTGAGGTCAGGAATGGGGGTCGGAGTCCAAGGTGTGTCAGGAAGGAGTCAGACCCCAGTCTGACCCAGAGAGGTTCCAAGAAGACTGCATGCACAGCAGAAGAGGAGGGGCGGGTGGTTTCTTCCCAATGGCTGCTGTCCCAATGCCCACATTTCTTCCTTGTGTTACAGGAGAGAGGCCATCAGTTTTCCTCTGATACCCTTGTCCTTTCCAACCACAGGTCCATTCATACTGAAATTGAGGAGTAATCAAATCTGAGTGTAGTCTGCATTCATAGCCCAAAGGCAGAACCCGCTGTTTCTGACTTTTCTTTGAAACCCATCACAATGCTGCTGAAAGCGGAAGCGAAGTGCATCAGGGCAGCAGCAGCTCTGACTCACAAGGAGCACATCAAAGGCCAGCTGTGATCAGACCCTGGCAGGAACTGTATGTGAGCCGAGTTTTCCTGACACTCTCTAAGGCTCAGGGCCCCTCTTGGCAACCTCACCATGGCCAGAAATGTGTGGTTGCTAGAGATCTTGTGACTGTACCGTGGGCAGGGTTTGGGTACTAAGGCAGAGCCCTGGTCTGCTGTGGCTCAGATGAGAGCCCACGCATGTCTGAGACCATCAGTTAACCACTGTTTATTCACTCATCTAGCCAAGCATCCATCCAAGCATCCATCCAAGCATCCATCCAAGCATCCATCCATCCATCCATCCATCCATCCATCCATCCATCCATCCATCATCATTATATTCCTTCATATCTATCAATTTTCTACCCACACATCCATCATCCTCCCATGTATCCATCATCCATCAACCATCTGGGACTGTCTTGACCACCACTGTATCTCTTCCTAGTGCAGGGCTTGCACATAGTATGTGATCCTAGTATTTGTTGAACAAATAAATGAATGGTTGGATGGATGGATGGATGGATGGATGGATGGATGGATGGGTGGATGGCTAGATAGATAGGTAAATAATGGGTGATAGGTGGAAGCAGGTATAGATAGCTGAATGGATATCCAGATGCTTGGATAGATGAATGGATGAATCTTTGGTAACTGATGGCCTTAGTTCAGTCTCTCACCCAGACTCACATGGTGGAAATAGAGAACTGACTTCCAAAGGTTGTCCTCTGAACTCCATAGGTGAGCTATGGCACATGCTCCCCACTCCTCTACACAATAAATAAACGTGATTTAAAATAACAGCAACAATAACGAAGAGCTTATTTTACCAGAGCCCTAATCCTATTCATAAGGGTGCTGCCTCCATGACTAATTACTTCCAAGGACTCCAACTGTAAACACTATTACAATGGTAATAAGGTTTCAGAGTACAAATTTTGAGGCTACACATTCAGACCATGCCATGGAGAAACTGTATAAAACCTGGCAGTCACTTTAGTATTGTCATCTTAACAGCACCGTTCTTCAATCCATGAACATGGGATACTTTCCCATTTATTTATGTCTTTAACTTCTTTTAGCAATGTTTTGTAATTTACTTCCTGTGAAACCAAAACAGAAACAATAAAATCCCCTAAGAGAGCTTGGCTAATCCAATGGTACTGGATGTACTTGATCACATGTAGGCAGGAAGGAAGTACCTCAGGAGACATACTTCCCCCTGATTGGACCTGGTGGGAAATACATAACCTTATGGGTTCTGCCTTTATACGCCTCTGCAAAATGTAACTCATGGCCATCCTGTGGGAACCCTGGAATGGAGCTAGCAGAGTCCATCATTACTGGTCAGTATTAAAGCTTGCTTCAAATTTGGCTCAAAAATTGTGGTAATGGTCTTTTTTCTTGATTAGTGGGATTAACGATTGTTTCTCCTTGGTAGAGTTAATTCCCAAGTATTTTGTTCTTTTGATGTTACTTAAAATGACAATATTTTCATTTACTTCTTTAGATTTTGGGCTGTTAAGAAATATTACTTTCATTTGTGTATTGATTTTTTGTTTTGTTTTTTAAGACAAGGTTTCTTCTTCTATGTAGCCCTGACTCTCCTGGAACTTGCTATGAAGAACCAGGCTGGCCTTGAACTCACAGGGATCTGCCTGCCTCTGCTTATCAAGGGATTAAAAGACTACGGGTGTGCAGGTATATTGACTTTGTAATTGTCTACTTGGATGAATTCCTTTGTTAGTTCTAACATTTTTTTTCCCTTTATATAAGTTCAATAATTAGAGTTTCTATAGATAAGGTCTATAAATACAAGTGATTTTATTTTCCCCTTTTAAAGATTCTTTCCCCTCATCCACCCTGTAATGTATGTGCCTGTTTGTTTGTACATAGATATAGGTGCCTTTGGAGGCCAGAAGAAGGTGTCAGATTTGGAGCTGGCGTTACAGGCGGTTGTGAGCTGCATCATGTGGGTGCTGGGAACTGATCTGAGCTTGGATCCTCACTGAGAGCAGTGTATACTCTTAACCTCGATCCATTTCTCCATCCCCTCCTTTCCTTTTTAATCTGGATGCTTTTAATTTGATTTTATTGCCTAATTGCTCTAGCTAAGACTTCTAATACTATAATAGAAAGAAGTGGTGAAGTGGGCAACTTTGTCCTTGTTCATGATCTTAGGGAAAAAAAAGAAAAAATCTTTCAGTCTTTTACCATTGAGTATGATATTTGCCATGGGCTTTTTATACATGATGCTTTTATGTTGATATGGTTTACTTTTATTCCTAGTTAAGTATTGAGTGTTTAGCATGAGAGGATTGAATGCTTTTCTGTAATTGGATGTTTATGTGGGTTTCTTTCTTATCTACAAACATGGCATATTACATCAATTGCTATTCATACACGAACGAACTGTCCCTGCATCACATGAATGAATTCTGCTTGATTGTAGTATACAGTGCTCTTAATACACTCCTGAATTCGCTTTGGTGTAGTACTGTTGACATTTTCATAATGTTTAAAATTGACATAGTTCATTAACTTTCTTGTGTCCTTTTCCAGCTTTTGAACAGAGTAATGTTGGCTCATTTATCAGTCAAGGTTCTATAAAGGAAAAAAATAGCACTAGACTGTGCATGTATGTGTGTTTCATATGTATATCTTATTTATATCTGTGGTCTATCTATACACATGTTATGCACTTATCCAATATAAACTGAGTAGTCCAAAATGGCCATCTGCATGAGAGAAGCTGAGAAACTGGGTAGCTGCTCAGTCTGGGAGCTGGATGCTTCAGCCATTCCAATCTATCACTGGAGGCCTGGAGGATTCCTGGACAGCTGCTGGTCTCTGCTCCATGCTGGCAGACTGAAAAGGCTAGTTTCTGATGTCAGCAAAGGATGACATCATCAACAATGAGACAAACACTCAATGATGAAGGGAAAGTGGACAGGCAAGCTACAACTTTTCTCTGGAACCTTCTGTATGTAGCCTCCTCCTGAAGGTGCCACACACTCTGTGGTAGGGTCCCTCCAGGTTGTCCTGCTTGGGAAAGATCCACCCAGAAGCCCTCTCTTAGTTGATTCCAGACTCAATCAAGTTGGGAAGCAAGATTAACCATGTCATCCTTAGGCACTAAGACAAGAGGTGTTCCCTCCTTGGTGTCTGGAAGCCTGTGAGGAGGGTCTGGGAAACTTCTTTAAAGATTTGTCTTTAAACCACTAGAGATACCACTGGGGCTGAGGGGTTAATGTTCTCAAGTTCTTTGAAATTTTTTTTATTAATGACTCAATATCTTTCCTTGTTCTATATAGGTCTATTCAGATTTCTTTCTTTTCGTGCTTCAGTCTTGGTAATTTGTGTTTCCAGATATGAATCCATTTTATCTCAATTACCCAGCTTGCTCATGAAATCATGATAGTGTCTTTAGTGCAAAGTCAAGTTGCTCATTTAATAATATTTAAATTATTGCATTTATTTATGTATATGTTTGTATGTGTACATTCTATAGGGCACGTGTGGGGCTTCAGAAGACAACTTGTAGGAGATATTTCTCTTCTTCCATCATGTGGGTCGTGGGGATCAAACTCAAGTTAAATACACTGAGGGACAGTCATCTGTTGACACTTGTGGTTTAACATGTGGTCTGTCTCACAAAGTGCCCCACATGCGCTTAAGAAGAACATGGAGCTGGACAGGTGGAACGCTCCACTGTGTTTGCCACTGGCTTCTTGTGTTGTCCAGCCCCTTGTTTCTTGCTTATCCGCCCTCTAGTTGCTGTATTATTGGGTGTTGGGTGCTGACGGAGAGATGGGGAGTTGTTATTGTTGGTCAATGCTTTGCTCTCTGTGATTCTGTCAACATGTAATTCAGATAACTGGATGGTTTCTTGAGGCGCATGCATACTTGTAACTGTTATAGCTTCTTGCCGTGTCAAAACTCTTATTAATATGTAATATCTTCCTCTGCCTCATAGCAGTTTTTAAAATTCAAATATACTTAGGGCTGATATTAGTATAATCCCCTCTGCTTGCTTTTGATTTCATTTTCATGAAATATCTTTTCCTGCACTTTCAACATATTTGAGTTTTTGAACACAAAGTGAATCTCTTGGTGACGGTATTAGGTCATGCTTATTACTTCTTTACTAATGAAATTAATTCCCACAACAGCCTTGGCAACAGGCCAAGGTCAGCTCCATGGGTTAGGTGTCATCTCACTTCAGCTGCCCTGAAGACATTGAGAGAGGTATTGGCGAGCCAGAGAGAAGTAGCAGCAGTGTACAAGCCTGTGGGGGGCAGCAAGCCCTGGGCTCACTGCTGAGAAGGCAGGTGGGCAAACATTAGAACACCAACTCAGGGCCTATGGTTACAAACACAGATATCTGTGTTTCCAAAAATCCGAGAATCATCCTATCACTCACCCCGGAAACCTGTGAGACATGCTGGGGATGAGAACCCAGAACCATTTAGAAGCTGGTGGAAAGAAAGGCTAGGAGGGAGAGAAACGTCCCATGCTCCTGCCTGGTGAGTTGGATGCCCCTGGCTCATTTGGTGGCTCAGGCTCCTCTTCCTATCATTTTTCTGGGTCTTCCTGGTAAAGCACCTCTCTAATGCTGCACCACCAGCTCAAGAACTACCCATGGCTCTCTGCAGGTCTTCTCATCATGCCCAAATGCCACTCTGTGGAGTCCTAGTCCCATCATTAATTCAGAGACGACTTAGTTCTGATTGAATTATATAGTGAAATAAAAATGTAATTTGTAAACTTGAATGTGACTGTGTAAAAGTCTAAACAATAAATAGAATCACCCAGACTGTCAAATAAACACTCCTCCCACAAGGACACCAAAAAGGTACTATACATACCAAATGTGTACATGAAGATTTTTTTCTTATAAAAATAGGACGTATAGTTTTCTCTTCGTCTTTATTTTTCCCCTTATAAACACATCTTTTAGGGGCTGGAGATGTAGCTCAGTTGGTTGAATGCTTGCCTAGCATGAGTGAAGCCTTGTGTTTGATCCCCAACACTGCATGAAATGGATAGAGCAGTGCATGACTGCAATTCCGAAGTGGAGGAAGGAAGATCAAAGTTCAAGATCATCCTTGGCTTTGTCAATAATTCCAGGGTATTCTGGGCTAGATGAGACCCTATCTCAAACCAAACAATAACAAATATATATAATGTTGTCATTGAGGTGACTTCTTTTAGCACTGGGTTCTGTCACAGAAACATGATACAATTTATTTAATCAGAGCCCTTCTGAAGTCTTGTCTTCTAATCTTTGGCCAAGATAAACAGAGTCACCATAAACACCACTGGACACATCTCTTTTGCTTATGAACAATGTGCAAGTATATCTGGCCAAGAACCTTTTGGAAGCAGAGGGGATCGAAGGCACAGGGGCTTTTTGGAATAATACAAATATAATGGGTGGGTAGATAGATAGATAGATAGATAGATAGATAGATAGATAGATAGATAGACAGATAGACAGACAGATAGACATGAAACATATCTCCAAGATTGCTTTGCATATCTATTCTCATCTGTTTTAAAGCCATATATGGTTCTCCCTTCCAAACCCCTGTGCCGCTTCCGAGGAGAGTATAGAGACAATATTTATCAGGTCCAAGAATCCGACAGATTAGATGGCCCTCGATCCCCTCCACAATCACAATTCTTCATCCTTTATCACCTGCTCTTTGTCCAGTTCTAATGGGTCCTTTAGCCAGTGTCCCAGATGCCCTCAGCCTCATGGGAGCAAAGGCATGCATGTGTACATGTGCATGGCAGGGAGGGCCACGGATCTCTGTAGTAGCACACCTACAGTATAGGCTAACAAGAAGAAATGGGAGCATTTTTCATAGGTGGAAATCCTGTCAGACCTCAGCAGAGGGAACCACCATCCTTGTCAACACCAGTCCAACCAGCCCGGACAGTGGAACCATGAGCATTCTGAGATCAGGTGTTTTTATTGATTCAGAATGCCTCAGGTACAGATCATAAGCAATCAACTTCCCCCACATAAATCCAACATCTGCAGATAAAACAAAATGCCAAGGCTATGCATTCCTTTTTCCAACAGTGCACAATAACAATTATTGTAAACATGACTACAAATAAACTTTCACGTTTCCCCTTTTCTGTATATAAAAAATTGCTTTATCTTTACAACACAATTTGACACTACATCAGCAAAACCATTTACAGAGGAACAATCACAAGGACAGGACCAAATGAAACCAAACATCTATCAAGCTTTCACAATGTCTTTGGACAGCAGGAAAGCATTATTAATGTCCAATTATATGAAATTCACTTATGATCTTCTGGGCTCCTCTAAAGGGCTTGGATTACTTCTCTGGCTCTGCCATCTGCAGCACACACAGCTTGTCCTCCAGGCTCTGGCTGGCTCCCCTCCACTGCTGTTGTTCTTGGTGGTTGTCCCATAGTACTGGCTGCTCAAAAACTGCTGGGGTCCCTTGCTGCAACTGGGCTGCACTTTTACCAATAGCCTCTCATAGATTCTCTTCATGGTGCCAAGCCTCAACTTCTTTACATGACCCCTTCAATCCAGGTCTTCAACTACTACTGAGGCTGTACCTTCACCAATGGCCTCTTGTGGCCTCTTACAGTGCCAAGCCTCAGCTGCTCTCCAAAGACCCCTTCATGCCTTCAAAACCAGTCAACCTGGGTGACTCTTACAGTAAGGACCAAGTTTAGCTACCAGCATGAAGAAATACAACCTCGGCCGGTTCTGGAAGACAGCTTCTGTGTGTTGACCCTGAGGAAACACTTTCATGATTTTAAGACAGAGTCTTGTTTGCAGAAAAAACAACTAGTCACTTTGTCTGCAGGAAAAATAGCCTTTAACCTTGTCTGCTGGAAGAGTTCCCTCATGGTGTGGAGTTACTACTTGTAGACAGGTTTGCAGAAAGCAAAACAAAACTGTTCATTTTAACTAAGCGGCTTTTAGACTCTAAGCCTCAGCTTCAACAACAGCAGGGGGTCCTGGGCAGGTGAGAAGAATCTCCATTTGAAACATTTTAGAAGTTTGACATTCTTTTTCATCTAAAGGGAAACATACAACCCCTTCCATAGACCTCAAACACAACATCTTGAGCTTCACACACATACAACATAGCTGTCAGAAAACTCAGTTTGTGAAACAGCATGCTACCACCGGTTGCAGGAGGGAGCATCAGCTCCATGATCAGGAAAAGCAGTTAGAACCTTGCTTTTTCCTGCTTCCAACTGAATTCTTTATTTCTAAAGAAATAAAGAGCCATTCTGTGGCTCTCATCTTGGAGGCGTTTTCCTCATTTATTTATTAATTTCACAGCCTTTTCTCTTCGTAAAGGCTTATTTCCTTTCTCTCTCTCTTCTTCCTTCAGGAGCCTTCACTTAATAGCTTAATCTCTATCCGCTGGTAGCTTTCCTGAGCTACTTTACCGGACTCTGTGTGGTCTGGCGTTTCTTTCCTTTTCTTCCTTGTCTCCACATTGGATTAGCTGGTATGTTGTCCTACCCCATACTGATGTGCCATTTTTAGTAGTAATACACATACAGTGTAGGCCAACAAGAAGACAAGGGAGCATGGAAATCCTGTCAGACCTCAGCTGAGGGAACCACCATCCTGGCCAGCACCAGCCCGGACAGTGGAACCCAGAGCGTTCTGAGTGCAGGTGTTTTTATTGATTCAGAAAGCCGCATGTGCAGATCATAAGCAATCAACTCCCTCACATAAATCCAACACCTGTAGACAATACGAAATGCTAAGGTTTTGCATCCCTTTTCCCAACAGTGCACAAAAACAATTGTTGTAAACACAACTAAAAATAAACTTCTACAACATATCTTGACTTGTTTCATCTCTCAGATAACTAATAAACATGGTGTCTGTTCTTCCTTAATACTTGACTGCAGCTGAACAGTGTGGCTCAATGTTTATTTGCCTGCCTCCCATGGAAATGGTGACCAGTCGTGTTCAGAGATTAGGATGGCAGTCAGGTGGACAGTTGGTCTAAGGAGTCTCTGTACAGTTGGCTGATATGGAGTTGAACTTTGTACACTTTGTTGGACTTGGCACCTAGTAGCCAAAAACAAAACAAAACAAAACAAAACAAAACAAAACAAAACAATACAAAACACTGGAAAGGAATGGCCTAAACCCAGCAGCAACCAGAGCACTATTTCTTCCCAGATGCACCCTTTGGTGGCTGAAGCCTGCCACACCTCCCTGAGGGATTCACTGACAAAAGGCCATGATCAAGATGGACTGACTTCAGCACCTCCCTAAAGCCTTCAAAGCAGACACCCAACTTCCCATTTTATGGAAGTGGTGACTAAGGCTTGAGAGGGTTAGGTAACTTACTGGAGATTTCGTGGTCAGAAGAAGCAGAGCTGGGTTCACAGCCACTTCTAGTACGTGGATCCTGTTTTCAAACCCTGTCTGGGTCACACAGTTCCTGGAGACCAACCTAAGTTTCTGCTTGTTTGGAAGTGGGGGTGGGGTGGGGGGAGCTGAGATTAGTGGCATGCCCAAGTCTCATGGCCAGGGAGTGGTCCACTGGGATTCCTCATTCCAGTCCTGTGTTGTTTGGAAAAGCATCATGGGAAGGAGAAGGCTCTGTATAGATGGTGGGCTTTGAGGCAGGTGGGGCTGGGGCCAAGGTGATCTGTGTGTTTGTGTTTGATGCCACACTTCCATCCTCAAACCTTTCTGTGCCTTCAACTGTCTCACACCCCACCCCCTCCAAGTTGTAGCTATATTGCCTTTTGTGTGGTCAAAGACTGTGTGACTAGGGTTCCCACAATCTCTGCCCCAAGCTGTCTGGGAAATTGTATGCTGAATGAGGTTCCAAATGGCAGTCACCGTTGTGGCATAACATGGCACCCCAGTTCATGGCGCCTTACCCGTGAGGAAGAGAGCTTTAATGACAGAATATCAGACTCTGTGTCAGGCTCTGTGGAAGAAGAAAGGTGGGAGGGAGCAAGCGGAGTGAGACTCATGTTTTAGTTGAAGAACTCACTGTGTCACAAAGCCTCAAAAAACCCAGGGTGATTTTGTCCCCACCTAAGGCTGGAAAGCCCTAATGGCACCCCACTTACACTGATCTGGCTTGGTTCCCTCTGGTGTTAGGAAACTCACCACCCCCTCAGGCCTTCCACTCCATTGTGGCCAGCTGCTAATTTTAGTGTCATGTGTGTCTGTGAACACAGCCTGTCCAGTCTACCCGAGGAGAAGGTTGGTCAGGCTGCCTGGTCTCCAGCTGGAACAGGTGTGTGCTTCCCCAAAGGACAGCAGGGACTGGGTCAGCCATCCTTACACCCAAGGACAGACATTTGTCACTTCTGTTACGGCGGCAGTCAGCCTGCCTTATTCTTCCATGTCGGAAAGATCTGATTATAGCACGTCTGTCTTGGGTTACATGTTACCCAGCTCTCTGATATCAGAGTGTATTTATAGTTCAGTGCCAGGGATGTCCCCTGCCATGCCCACAGCTGGCTTTATTTCCCTGTTAGGCTTATTGTTGTTATAGTTTTGATTTTGGTATTATGAGAGTCCAGCTCTTAAGACTTCCCTGAGTGTTATGTGTCACTTACCGTGACATGCGTGTCCTGCAGTGTCATATGGCACTATTCCTGCCAAAGAGACAAAAATGCAACCTCAGAACCAGGGAAGGTTCAGTCTTTTCCTGCCATGCTCATCACTAGGGGCTGACACTCAATCAAACAGCAGTCAGAGTGTCTAGAGTTGGTCTAGGCAGTATGTGCTTGGATGGGTAATGTGTCAGATGAGGGAAGATATTGTGGGTGAAACCGAGAGAGACTTCATGGAGGAAGAAGCCTTCAGGTGGGCTTTCAAGAACAGGCAGTGATGCACAGGGAGGTGGTTCTGTATCATGCCAAAGCTCTCTGCACCACTAGCTTAAAGACAGTGTAGCACGGTTTTAGAGACTCAGGCTTCAACTGTATTGTTTGCTCTGCCATTTTTTTTTTCTGTGTGAGCATGTGTGTGCATGGTATATGTATGTGTGTGATATATGCACACATATGTTTCTCTGAGTGTACCCATGCATGTGTTTGCAGAGACCAGATGAGGACATCCAATGTCCTGCTCTATCGCTCTCCACTTTATTCCTTTGAGACAGGGTCTCTCCCTGAACCTGGATGTGTTGGTGACTAGCAAGCCCCAGTGATCCTTCTGTCTCTGCCACTGCTCCCCCACCATACCTCTGGAGTTACAGCTGTTTGCAGCCATGCCCAGATTTTTTTTTATGTGGGTGCTTGGAATTCAAACTCAGTTCCTCCTTCTTGTGCAGCGAACATCCTTACTCACCGAGCCACCTCCCCAGCTGCGCTCTGTCATTCTCTGCATCTCTCAGCTGAGGGACCACCATAGTGACTCCAGGCTCTGCCTATGTGTCCCCCACTTTAGGCGAAAGGAAAACAAAAGGTGGGAGACGACGTGATGTCATCCTCGTTGGGTTGAATGAACCCTGGTTGTTTGCAACTCAGAGAGTCCTCTGGTCAAATAAAAAGTCATTTATCTATTGATCTCTCCGTGTAAGGCTCACATCCAATGCACCTTTGAGAGGACAAGTTTACTCAGCTACGTGGTGACAGGAGGATGTGCTGTGGGTACCTGTTATCTTCTTAGAATCACTGTGAGGCCAGGATTTCATCCCTGCCAGAAAGATACAAAGCTGAGGCTCAGGCATTGTCCAAAGTCACCATCTAAGGCCACCAGTCTGCTTTGTGGTCTGAAGCTAAGTGAGCCACATCTTCATACTGAGCTACAAGAGAAAAGAGCAGTGGCCCTCCCGGGCCAGACAGACTTCCCAGCCAGGGCAGGCATCCCAGAGCAGGCATCCCAGAGCAGGCATCCCAGAGCAGGACCTGGGATACCTGAGTTGTGCCTCAGTGTCCTTATTTGTCACAACTCTACAAAGCCACTCTCTGACCCTCAACTTACTTAAGGGAATGACACAAAGAGCAATGGGAAATATCTTGAAAATCTTCAAGTGTCAGTTTTCTCGGTATCTGTCCTTAGATTTCTCATTAGGTGGATGCTTGGTTCTTCATTTGTTCTTTCATTTACTTCTTTCATTCATTCAACTATTCATTAGTTCATTTGTTCCTCTTCCATTCATTTAGCCAGGGTCACTTGTCAGGCATAGGTTGGACTGGGAGGATAAAATATATGCTGAGCTCACGTGGCTACACCCCCACCTGCATGTGAGGCTGCTGAGGTCCAGAACCATGGCAGGTTCTCCCAGAGACGGCGACTTGAGTCAGCACCTTCCATCTCACCCCAGTGCCTTGGTCACGCCTGCTTGACACCTTGACAGTTCTCCCTATTTTCTTCCATCCGTCCACATCAGTTTTATTCTCTGAGGCAGACTCCAGCCTGTGTTCCTTGCCAGACCCTTTTTTTATTTTGGTCCCCCTTCCCCCGGAGCTTGCCAAGCCCTTGTTATTGGCAATGCTCCTCTTAGCACTTGACTCCCTGATGATTCCTGGTGGCTTTCTGAGGCCGTGTGTCATCTCCTTGCTCATTGATCACCACCCTCTGCTCTTGTCCAGGGATCTAGGCTGGACATGCCAGAGGGGTCAGGGAAGGTCTGGTGGCTGCTGGGTTTCTGACAGATTTAGCTGGCCAGGGAAGATGGCAGGGTGGCTGTGATCTCATTTTCCCCTTTGCTGACATGTTCCTAACTGGGCTTTATGGGATGTTTTTCTGGGGTGTTGGCTGTGCTATTTGGAGCTGGGATGCCAAGCGCAAACCATTCTGAGGCTATAGGAGGGGCAGGTGGGAAGGGCTTGGCCCAGGGCAAGAGTGTCTGCTGCCTTTTCCAGCTGGGGCCTGGAATGTTCTGGCCCACTTTGAAGTCTTAGAGGGATACGTCAGCGGAAAAAATACTCAAAGAGATTTGCGAATGTGGGCCATGGGGAGAACATGACAGAAGGCCAAAGATCAGGTCCCAGAGTAGCTTACAGAAGACCTGGAGAGTGGGCTGAGGCAGGGGTATGGGGATCCCACTCAGGCAGGACATGGGCTGAGTGTCATTCTCATGAATGACTTAGTGACACTAGGCTTCTGTGGTGTGTGGGTTGTCGCTGATGGGCCGCTGCTCTGTGCTCCCCTATCTCTGTATTTATAGAAGGGAGCTGGGCTCTGTCAGAGGCCATGGATTTGTCTTGAGGATTTTAAAATTTATCTTGATTCTACACTTGGAAATGGAAATGTTTTACACTTAAAACCGACAGAAACACCTGGGGCTGGGGAGATGGTACAGTGTGTAAAAGCTTGCATGGCAGCCTGAGGACACAACGTGGAGCCCCAGACTCCATGCAAAAGTAGCCACCAGCGATGACATGCACTTGTCATCCCAGCACGGAGTAAGGCAAGATCCCTGGAGCTCATTGGCCAGCTAGTCTAACCCTACCAGTGAGCCCCAGATTTCATGAGAGACCCTGTCTCAAGGAAATAAGGTGAGCAGCAATTTAAGAAGGCACCAGATGTTAACCTCTGGTGTGCTCATGCGTGCGCTTGCACACACGCACACCAACACACCAACACACACACATGCACATAAATGTTGCCCCTGCCACATACACGTGAACCCTCACATACAACAGCAAACGTGTGTACACACATACACATACACAGAAGTTAAAAAAAAAAACAAAAATAAACAGGAAAAATCTTCATTTGGGGGTTTTAAAAATATCAGAATGTACAGAAATCCTGGGCCTGTGTATCAGCCTCAAGTCCTGATCCGTCTGCCTTAAATGACTTTGTAGCCACGGTGAGCGCTCTGTAGCCACGGTGGGCGCCCAGCCTTGTCACCTTTTCTTTACCCTGACCACACACTTCTTGGGACCCTGGATCTGTTTTACATTTGTTTTTAAGACAGGGTCTTATATAGCCCAGGCTGGCCTCAAACATTTGAGGATGGGCTTGGCTCCATCCTCAAATGGAACCAAGGACAGCTGGAGTTTCTGGTTCTTCTGCCTCTACCTCCACCTGGCTTACGTGGTGCTGGAGATTGGACCCAGAGCTTTGTGCATATTGGGCAAATGTTCCATCAACTGAGCTGTTCCTCTGGCCCCGGACACTGGGTTTCTGTGAACCAGAATGGACTGTGAGAAGGAGTGTGGGGAGGAGGCAGGATCTAAGAGGTCAGGCCGCAGAGCTTGCCCAGGCCCTGTGCTGACTTGCTGTGACCCTGAGTGAGCCACCTCCCCCAGCCTTCATTTTTCCCATCTATTAATTTTCTTCATCTATTAAAAGAGGGAGTTGGTTGAAACCATCAATCAGATCCTTTCAAGTTCTCAGACTCTCTGACTCTATGAAAATGCCATTTGCCAGAATTCAGTGGAACTGTGATTTGAAGGATGTGGAATTCGGTTGCTCATGACCCTTGCAAAGCCATTTTAGGGTATGAAAGCAGGGAAGGAGAGGGAAAGAAGGGGGAAGGGCGGAAAGAAAAGGAGCATTGGGGGTGCAGAGTGAGGGTCCCCACTAGTGAGATGAGAACATGCCTGTGGCCCAGGTAGAGCAGATCAGGTGTGTGTAGGGGGCACCTCAGGTAGCACAGCTTTTGTAATTCTCTCCCAGTCAATGTCCTGGAGTCTTTCCTGCCCCACCCTTCCCAGAAGCCCAGGCTGGATGAAAGCTCAGGGTGGACAAGCTTGGTATTAGCAGGAGAGGAGGCCAGGCACACATAGGGCTCTCATGTGCCTGGGAAACTTTGAATAAGGAGTCAGCCAGGGAATGTGAGGTCATGCCACTCAGTGAAATAGGCCACCCTGGGTGGCAAAAGACTTCCGGGGTCACTCTGACTCTTCCTTGACAGTTTACTTGGGCTTTTGTTTCTTTGTTTGATTGGAAACAAGTGCACAAGACATAGGAAGGTGTTCTGGCTCCTAGCGGGCCCTTGAGATCAGAGCTGGTCTCTGGAACAATCCCAACCATGACCCAGTCAAGTCCCAGCAGAGAGGAGCTCTTGTTGAACATCTCAGTCAGAGACACCCCAGGCATCAGAATCCTAGGGAGGGCATTCCCCTTTGAAGGACTCACACCTCCCAAACTGTTAACCTGGTGACGGCCTTTTTCATTTTTCTTTTTTGTTGACAGGATCTTCCTATGCAGCCCAGGAGGTAGTTTTGGACTCATGGTACTGCTGTCTCTGCCTGCCACCTATGACCTCCACGTGACTCACCCATGGGCTGCAGGTGGATGACCCTGGCGGGTCCACAGACTCTCAGCAGGTGGGAACTTTTTTGGGTATCTAGTCCTTGATGAGAGAACAGGAAAGATTTACAGGAGCAGAGATGTGTCAGGCCATAGCCAGAGCTGATGTCACATGGATGTGAAGGCCTGAGCTAGCATACCCGCCTAGTCCTTGTTGGCAAGGTTCATGTGGGATTCATTTTGAGCCTCCTTGAGACTGGGTAGAAAGAGATATCTCTCAGGCTTTTAAGGTGGCTGCTGCCAACAGGGATGTGCAGGCCAGCAGGGACCTTGCTATCGTGAGCAAGGGTGAGTTGAAGACACCGTGGGAGCAAGTAGCTCGGGACAGGAGGGAGGGAGACAGGAGGGAGCTATGGTATGCTAGCACCATTGCCATTCCTAAGAGCTGCCAAGGCGAAGGATGAACCTGAACCCTCGAACCAGGTTGGTCCCTGTTTGAATCTGAGTCATTTTGTGCAGCAGCAGAGTGGACCCTCTTTCAGCTTCCTTGGTCTCTCTGTGAAGTGTGGATATTTATTCAGTCCTCAGTAGTTTGAAAGATTGAAGGGGAAACCAGAACTTTAAAACTTGTGACAGAACTGAATCAGGGTGGTACTAGTGTAGCTCCAGGCATTTTCTACCTTTCTGCTGAGGCTTTACTTCCTTGGCCAGGGTGCTCTGGATCACCCCCTAGCCCAGGATGGCCCCTGCTCTACAAGGGGCATGTGGTACATGTTGGGCTTCTTGGCTGAGTGTCACATCCTTCCTGCAGCAGGAGCTTCATGCTGCTCTCTTGGCCACATGCTTGGCCCGTCTCCCAGGTGTGTGTGTGTGTGGGTCCCCCTTTCCTGACTCTACCTGTTCCTTCTGGAATCCTGGGCCTGGCCTCAGTCACTCCTGTTCATCTTGCTTTTAATTTTAATCCATTAGTTGATTTACACACAGGTTCTCATGGAGCCCAGATTAGCCTCCAACTTACTCCAGAGCCAAGGATAGTCTTCCGTTTCTGACCTTCCTGCCTCTGCCTCCCCAGGGCTGGGGTGACAGGTTCTAGCTGCCTTGCCTGGTTTATGCAGTGCTGGAGGCTGAGCACATGCAAGGTAGGCAGACCTTCTGTCAACTGACCTCATCTGCAGTTCCTTTTAGCCCACATTGACCTTAAGCTCAGACTTCCAACTTCAAAACCAAAAGAGATAAATTGTCACTGTTTTAATAAGCTGATTTGGACTCTGTGGCAATGGTTGGAAGTGCCTTAGACATGGTGGAGGGAGGGCTAGAAGTCTCCCTATTTACTACTTTACTTTGTAGAAAAGGAAGCCCCTAGACCAGGAGCAGGCATGGCCTTACCACACTTGCAGCCAATGGCGTTTGATCCTGACTCTCTTGCTTCAGGGTCTGGGTGTCTTCTCTGGGATGCCTGGCCCTGGGAATCTTGCAGGAAGGGCTGTGTCTAGCTCTTTCAGGACTGAAAGGAGGCGCACAATCAATGGCTCCTTTCACTCTGCTCTTTTCCAACAGGCGATGTATACGCGTGCACACGCGTACACACACACACACACACACACACACACACACACACACACACACACGGTAGATAGACTGAGACACAGACAGAGAGACTTGGGATTGTTTTTCAAGCCTCATATACAATCCCTTTGAAGGAAATGGCTGACAAGAGTCTGATGGACAGAGAAGGGCTCCAAGTGAACCTGAAGCCAGTGTGGACTTAAATAGAGTTCTAGAATCTTCTTTATCAGAGTCCTCAAAGACATTTCCCCTCAGAGGAGACTATCATCTGACCCTGCTGCTCCTCGCTGTAGAATCTCCTCTTTCTCTTTCCATGTCCCGACAATCCTGTGTGCTATGCCTGTGCAAGGCAGCGCTCTTTTCTGTCGCAAGTCTTGATGGGATGTCACTTTCCCTGGGGAGTCAGGCCAGGATCCCATCTCCACAGACTGGGCACTCAGAGAGATCAGGGATATCGGGGCCCAGAGCATGTCAAGTTTTCTGACAGCAGTACTGCAGCTGCCTCCTCCCCAGCAGGGGTGAGGAGGGATGAGAGGTGTCTAGAGAAGGTGAACTGACCCTTGTGCCAAGTGGGCTTTCTTGGAAGGAGGAAGCAGAGAGTGAACCCTGGAGAATATAGAGGCTGGATGAGGAAGCAAGAGGAAAAGGAGAGCCACACAGAGCCACTGCCCACTACTCAACAGCCCTTCAGAGTCAGCCAGTCTGCAACCCTCTAAATTACACTGAGTTGTGTGCTTAGTTTTAACTGTCAAATTGATGTAAACTAGAATCATCTGGGCAGAGTCTTAATGAGGGAATACCTAGATTAGGTGGCCTACGAGCATTTGTGGGGGATTGTCTTGATTATTAATCAGCCATCGTGGGGGGCACCATTCCCTAAGCAGGGATCTCGACCAGTATAAGAGAGGATGCAGCTAGCTGACAAGAAGCAAGCAAGCATCCTGTTTATTCTCTCGCTGCCCTTGACACTTTAGTTCCTGCCTTGGTTTCTCCAAAATAGACTGTAATGTGAAACTGTAAAGCAAAATACACTTTCTCCACTGAGTTGCTTTTTGTCAGGATAATTGTCAGAGTAGCAGTGGTTAACATGCTGAGCCCCGCCATATCAGAACCCCTGGGGCTTCTGGGCTGCCGACTCCCACTCAGGAGGTCGTTCTGAATAGGTCATGCTCTGCTGAACAAAACCATTTTTCTTCATTGGCAGGAAGTACTTCCATCCTTCAATCCTTCGCAGGGTACGAAGGCACCTACCTCTGCTGGCCTCTCGCCTTCCTGTGTGCCGTCTCGGCTCACCCAGCGTCCTCACAGTGCCCTAGTTTTCCAGCCTTGTTTCACCCCATCACTGCTACTTCCCACTCATCGCAGTCTCTGTGAAATCCACAGCAACACTGAACTTGGAGCCTGCAGACTGCCAAGTGCCAGACACTGACAGTAACCCCAGGCGGATGAGCCAGACTGCGGCAGAGACCCATGTCAGCCCGCTCTAACCCTGCATGGCTCCTCTGGCCTTCCTTCTTCCAGCAGCTCGCTCCTCTCTCCCCTTGGCTAGTCTCACCAAGGCCTGCTCTGATTGGCCTTCTTCAGCAGCGAGCCCTGGGATATGTCTCTCATCTTTCTCCCAGTTGTCACTTCTTTCTCTCTTTTCTGTGCACCTCAGGAGAACTGGCCAAGTTTTTTGGTTATTCTGTCTTAATGATTTGTTTTTCTGGGTCACCAAGTCTATTTTTGATCACTTCCAAGGTGGCTTTTGAGTCAAATATCATGTTTATAGTCGTTCTCTTGTCTTCCACCCCTCCCCCGATCTGTCCCACCTCCTTATTTCGTTCTGTAGTGAAATACGAGTCCTGTCCCTGAGACCTCCTGCTCCTTGGGAAAGCAGATAGTGATCTGGGCATGGTGGCGAAGGCCTGTAGTACTAGTACTTGGGAGACTGAGGTTGGAGGATTGCAGGTCGTTGAGGTCAGCCTGTGCAACGTAGAAAGACCTTCTCACAAGAAACAAACAAAAAACAATACACAATTTTAAAAATAAAATAAAACAAGCTGACCGTGCCTTCTTATCCACTGAGCTCAGTAGGAAGGTGGGTGAATGTCTCTCCTATCTTCAGGGGGGCAGATTGACGTGAGGGCTCCCAGCTCAGTGCCCAGGTCCTGGCCAATCTAGCAGGGACTCCTTACCTGCCACCTGCCCTAACGGTTGCTATGGGTGAGGGCATTTCCCAGCATGCTCTAACAGTCATGACCTCTCTCGGTATGGACCAGCTCACAAGGGCCAACGCACAAGCCAGTCTCTTGAGAGCTGCATCCTTTGCTTCACCGTCTAGCCGTGCCCGCTTGCTGAACTTAAGGCCTGATGCTTTTTCATCAAGATTCATTTATTTTTATTTTGTGTATCTGAGTGTTTGCATGCACATATGTATGTGTATCATGTTCACATCTGGTACCTGAAGAGGCCAGGAGAAGGAGTTGGATCGTCCAGAGCTGGAGTTACAGGTGGTTGTGAGCTGCCAAATAGGTGCCAAGAAATGAGCCCAGGTCTCTGCACAGGCGCGAGTGTTCTGAACTGCTGAGCCTCTCTCCAGCTCAGGCGTTTCTCTCTTAAGTCCAGGTGGGTCAGGTCAGATGTCAGCAGTGGGCACGTGGCCCTGACCTAAGCCAGTCAGTGCTTCCTACCCCTCCAGCCGCAGTCACTGCTTCAGAGGAGGGCATGCAACAAGAGGCCGGACTAAACAGAATAAAGTTTGAGGCTTTTAGGAAAGCCCTTGGGAAAGAGGTTCCCATTCTTGTTGGCTAGGGTTGGACTTATGAGCTGAGCCCTGGATGCTCTGGCGCCTTGGGGAGGAAGCCAATGACTGGAGAAAGGCCCTAGTCTAGCTTTGCCCCAAGCTGCCCTACCCTGGGACAGTTTCATAGTGGAATTGATAAACCCTTACTGTTGAAATCAGGCTGGATCAGATCTTCAGCTCTCTGAAGTTAGAGATCCTTATCAACACAAGGGAAGGAAAAAGATCAAAAATAATATGGAAAACACATTCCTGAGTATTTACTGTATTGCCTGTAGGTAGCAGGTCATGGGTCATTTTCATTTCTTTTTTATATATTTTATCTGATTTCTCTGTGCTTGTGTAGCAAGCAAGTTTTGTTAAAAATGAAACAAAGCAAGCTTTCTGTCACAAATTGCTTCTTTAGAGAAGCAGAGACTGAAAGGATAGATTTCTGAACTCCAGAGTCACAGCCACGCCCGTGGAGAAAGTCAGGGGTCTCCAAGCAGTGTGGATCCGAAGAGGTTTTTTTTCTTCTTATTTTTTTCAGGTTTTTTTTTTTTTTTTTTTTTTTTTTTTTTGAGACAGGGTTTCTCTGTTGGACCTCTGGCTGTCCTGGAACTCACTCTGTAGACCAGGCTGGCCTCAAACTCACAGAGATCCACCTGCCTCTGCCTCCCAAGTACTGGGATTAAGGGCCTGCACCACCACTGCCTGGCTGAAGAGATCTCCTTAAACCTTAGTAATGAAGTCCTTCTCCATGTAGTGAGAAGTGGCCTGATGCAGCTGTGGGCTCCAGATGGCACAGGACAGAATACAAATGCTCTCCAAGGGATCTGAAGGTGTCAGGGAGGGAGATTTCTTACAGCTCAAATGTATTCTCTACCATGAACTCTGTAGATGACAATTCCATGTTGCACTGTCAGAAGGCTGGACGTACCTAGAGGACTTTTAGTCACTCCTCACGGAGTGAGATTGCTTCACCCCCTCCAGACCATGCTAGTCCTTTCCTCTCCCCTCCTCTACCATCTTCTCCCTGCACAGCTTAGGGGGAGTATCTGTTACCATTACCATTGCTGATGACGCCTACTGAGCCCGATCCCTCCTGGTACCTCAAATCCGTTACTGCTTCATATCTTCTCAATCCTCTCCAAAAAATAGGCATCATAAGCTCCATTAAAGACGGTGGGCTCGAGGCTCAGAGAGGCCAAGAGTGTGTCCAAAGCCATACAGCCAATAAATAAGAGAGGCCTAGACTAAGTCTCTGCCACGTGCTTAGAAGAGTGCCTCAGCCAGCGTGAGCACACACTAAATATTTGTTAGATGACAAGGGAGAATTACTTTGGGACATTCGTGCTGCAAAGTTCTCTGGGAACTCATCACTGTTTAATTTTATTCATCTGAACACCTGCTTGTAAGCCTAGTGTGGACCTAGAGAAAGTGTGTCCCAGGCAAGCCAGGCTGTAACACACACACACACACACACACACACACACACACACACACACACACACACACGCTGCTGTAATGACCCGCCTGCAATTGATATACTGCTAAGTAGCATTTCTTGTACTGGGGAGATTCTATTTCCACGCTAGCACAAATATGACCTTTGAGTCAGCTGCCAGCTGCTCATAATTCTGACAGATGCAAGCGCATTTCTGGGAAGCTGTAGCCACTCAGGACCTCGCAGATCAGCAGGCGACGCTGGAGGCTTTGGTAAGATTGATCGGCCCGCGAGAGTCGCATTTACAGCCCTAACAGAGCCTTGGTTTACCACGGCCAGGGCACTAATGACTTCGACAGCTCCGATCTAAATCTGTCAGCCAGGGCTGGTGGCGATATTAAAGAGCACTCTATTTATACGAAGCAGCAATTAGGAGAACGCTCGCCAATGGGCCTCCTCTTCTAAGCAAATCCCCAGCCTTCCAAACGGTGTCATGCTCCTGGTTATTTTAATCCGCTTGGAATTTCGGGGATATTAATGTGACGGGCCATCGAGGAGGATCAGCCAGGTTTATTTCTGCTGACATTTCAGAGAGCACACTCAGGTTCCCGAGACGTGCCCAATATCCCTGCCCTGTACACAGTTCATTGCTGGGGGAGGCAGTGGGAGGGGGGGGACGGAAGCAGCTGCAGAGTGGGCAGCTCTTTCTCCTCAGCCCTGCCCTCCTCCGCCGCCTCTCCTCTGTTGTCCCCTGCATCTTCTTTCCTAGTCTTAACACCTTCTCTGGACCTCTCCACCCTCTCTGCCTTTGCTCTATCCCTTTCTTGTTTTGTTCTAGAAGGAAGCAAATATGTAGATGAGATCACCAGATAGATACAGCTTGGGGCTGGGGATGCTTAGCTAGGATGTGCAAGGTCCAAGGCCCTGAGTTCAATCCTTGGCACTGCCAGCAAATAAACACACACAAACAAGCAAGCACAGCCTGCCTGATTTTAACAGTGAATTTCAGAAAAACAAATGGAGAAAAATATTTTTCAGCGTGCAATGTCTTGGGATATACTTACAATAAAAACTTTATTTGAAATTCACACTAACTAAGATAACCATCTTAAATTATAGTTCGTTTTAGATTCCACTTAGAGGCACAGCCCTCTCATGCTTGATACAAACTTTACTTCCAGCTCCTGGGGAAGACCTGGAGGAGCCAGGTAGCCCTATGGAATAGGAGGAGCCGGCCCTTGCCAGCTGGAATGAAAGTGTTTGAATATTTCCCTGGCTAGTCTTTTGTCAACTTGATATAAGCTAGAGTCATCTGAAAGGAGGGAACCTCGTTTGAGAAAATGCCTCCATAATATTCAACTATAAGGAATTTTTCTTAATTAGTGATTGGTGAGGGAGGACCCAGCCCATTGTGGGTAGTGCCATCCCTGGGCTGGTGGTCCTGGGTTTTATAGGAAAGCAGGCTGAGCAAGCCATGAAGAGCAAGCCAGTAAGCAGCACCCCTCCATGGCTTCTGCATCAGCTCCTGCCTCCAGGTTCCTACACTGCTTGAGTTCCTGTCCTGACTTTCTTCAGTGATGAACAGTGATTCAGAAGTATAAGCCAAATAAACCCTTTCCTCCCCAACATGCTTTTTGGCCATGGTGTTTCATCACAGCAATAGAAACCCTAACTAAGACAAATAAGTCACCCATCATCATGGCTGCCTGACTGCCAACAGTAAGCAGAGTTTAATTCTGGAGACAGCTATGATTATTCTCACCTCTCTGAGGATAAACAAACTGGATACAGAGAGGTTGAGACATTTGCTACTGGACACACAGCAGTGGCAGCAGTGACAAGTGTAACTGCAGGCCACCTGGCCCAATCTATGCAGATCCCTGTGCCATTGCTTTCTGTAAGTACCGCACCTGTGCTGCTGTGGATATGGGCCTCTCAAAATGGCTGTGAATGTGCCCAATATGCCCATGTTACAGGTGAAGAGATGCGGTCAACCTGAGCCCATTGCACTGTACAGCACCGAATGAGTACTGGACCCCTTTTCTCCATTTTCTTAGAACTTACAGTTAGGGATTGTAGGACCCAGGCCAGACATTCACTCACCCAGCAGGTGCTGAACCTGTGGAGCACCCTGAATCTTGCAGGGTACTGACTGTGGCAGACATGATGAGGGACAGTGTATCTGATGAACAGCAGATTCTGCCCTTAGGTCACCTGAGACCCAGCTCTTCATCTGACTCCAGAAGCTGCGGTTTCACCCTCCTTGCTTCTCCAGAAGCCACACTCCAGCCCAGCCTGGCTTGGAGCCTGCGGGCACTCCGAGGACTGTGTGATGCTCTCATAATGTGCATTGGCTTGCCAGTCCATTCTAAACCCTGTCCCTCAAATCAGGCTACAGGAAGCCCCCCTCCATAGCCCCAGGAGCATATCACCTCCAGGAAACCCTGCCCTCTCTCTGCCCACAGCAAGAAAGACAGATGGAAGTGGGTAGGTCACTGCAAGGCCCAAGCCCTCCAGCCCCTCTAGCATGGGGAAAGCCTAGGACTCTGTGCCTGGAGGACCTACTGAGAAGGCTTCCCATAACCCAGGATCGAGTCCTCCATGCCTGATTCTAAAATATGACCCCCTAAATCCTTAAATTATATCCCCAGTCTACTCCTCTGTGTCCCTCACTTTAGCCTGAAGAGTGTCCCATGGCTGTCAGTGGGACCTTGGCACAGATTGGGTGGTAGGCTGCATGCTGGCCCTTCCACAGCACCTGTGTGATTGACAGCTCCCTTGGACCAGACTGACCTGCAGAGTTGGAGAAAGAGAATATAGGAAGAGTCAGTCCCGGGTGTGTGATGATATTATATTACGTTTAGCATGCAGTCGTATCAAGCATCAAGCCTGTGAAGCAGTAATTCTTAGCCCCTCTCCTCTCCTCTCCTCACGCCCCGCCCCTCACCATCTTTCTTTGAATCTGTGTTTCATGGAGACCAGGCTAGCCTTGAACAAAGAATAACCTGTCATTTGTAATCCCAGAGCCCATTACTGGGAGATAGGAGGGAGAGACAGATGAATAAATGGAAGCTCGTAGTTCAACTAATCTGGCTAAGGCACCAGCCAAGAGACTGTGTCTTGGTCGGAAAGAAGAGGACTGATGCCTGAATGTTGTTCTTGGACCTTCACACATGCTCTGGCTCTGTGGCACTTGTGCACCCAAAACCATACAGGAACATGCACACACACTTATACTCACATAGCATGCACACACACAACACAGAGTGTATGTGGGCAGGTGTGGATGTGGGCCCTGCTCTCAGGGGTGTACAGCTGTGTGAGGGAGCCCATCTCACAGGGGTCTTCCCAGCATGCCCAGGAGAGGCAGAGCAGCCAGGGTGCCTGAGGTTGGAGCCCTGTCCAGCTGCTGCAGGGAAGGCTGCAGTCAGTTGAGGGTTTCCCAAGCAGAAACCGGATGCTGGACACGGCTGTGGGCCCAGGCTTCCTCTGAGAGGACCTGGGCAGTAGACAGGCTCTTAGTAGCCAGGAAGAAATTATTTCCATCCCCAGCACTTTCATAGGGACAGAAAATGGGGAGCTGGGGTGCAAGGCTAAGGTGTTCATTCCACATCTGTCTACTTTCTCCACTATGTGGACAGAAGGAAATGCGTTCAGGGCCTGCCTTCCTGCCCCAAATCCCTCTGCTTTGGAGTCACAGCTGAGTAGCCCAAAGAGGCTTCCGGGATCTCTGTGACTGCTCGTGTTCCATCCACCAGATCAGACAGAGGGTTTGATGGACAGACAGCCCTCTCCTCTCCACGGCCTTGGCAGGCTTGGTTTAATTTCCTGTGTGTGTGTTTCTAATCTTTTCCTGAGAGAGGTCTACTGACTCTTCTTTCTGGAATGATGCTTCCATTTGGAAAAAGATGGAGATGTCATCCGTTCTTCCCATACATGGCTTTTATAAAAGGCAGCATGGCGGAGCGATTATAGAGACTGGCATGCAGTATCCAGGCAGAGCCAGCGTGGCTGGTGCAGGGTGCACATGAGCCACAGCCCTGGGATTGATATCTCAGGGCATCATCCCACCTCTAGCAAAGGGCAGGCCATGTACCTTGTTTTTCCTCCCTTAGCCTTGCTCACCTGTCAAATGTCCATCCATTCCAAGAAGTATCCAGGGAAGGACACTCCCTGAGTGCTAGCTTGGGAGAAGGTCCAAGGGATAGGTTCAAGGAGTCCCCCTAGCTTCAAGGCTGGCTTCCTTCTGAAATTCCTCTCACCCTAGAGAATGTCCCCAATAAAACTAAGCTAATATTGGATCATGAATATTAAGTAACACTTAGCTCATGAGTGGAAACCAGACAGCATGTAACACTGTTGGGTCCATGTGGTGAGTCTGGGTTTTGAATCAATATGAAATTCCATTTGGAGGATTTCTTCTGGGTGGAGAGATGGGCTCCACCTTTGAGAGAGGGAGAAGAGCTTGGCCAGCTTGGGCTGGGAGGGGCAATAATGATAGAGGCAGCAACAGCAGCAGCAGCAGCAGTAACAACAGCAGCAGCAGCAACAACAGCAGCAGCAGCAGTAACAACAGCAGCAGCAGCAGCAGCAGCAGCAGCAGCAACAACAGCAGCAGCAGCAGCAGTAACAACAGCAGCAGCAGCAGCAGCAGCAGCAGCAGCAGCAGCAGCAGCAGCAGCAGCAGCAGCAGCAGCAGCAGCAACAACAACAGCAGCAGCAGCAGCAGCAACAACAGCAGCAGCAGCAGCAGCAGCAGCAGCAGCAGCAGCAGTAACAGCAGCAGCAGCAGCAGCAGCAGCAGCAGCAGCAGCAGCAGCACTCACAAATCAAGGGAGCAGACATGGGAATTAGGCTCCAGAAATCACCTTAAGGGTGGCAACATGCCAAGCTGGGTTAGAAGCACAGCACAAACTCTAGAAAGCCAACCATTTCCTGCCCCTAAGCTTACACTTCCTCAGAGAAAGAAGGAAAACTGGAAGAAGTAGAGAAGGAAGGCCTGATCTTAGCCTATGGGGCCTGCTGCAATAAAATACAAGTAGGGGAACTTGTAAACAACAGAAATTGATTTCTCGTGGTGCTGGGGGTCAAGGTGGACTTGATGTCTTAAAGCCCTCCTGCTGGGTCCTCAGGTGGTGGATGGGAAGGCATGAATCCCCCTCACCAGGCCCCAACCACATGACAGGGTCACCTGTCAAAGGTCCTACCTACCTTCTGACACCATGACATTGGGAGGTAGAATTTCAACATTCAGACGTGTAAGGAGGGAGGAGAAAAGGAAAAGAGGGGAGGGGGATGGAAGAAACATGACACTGCTTCAACAGACATCCTTTTATAGTTACATCATTGGCCTGGAGAGATGGTTCATGGGTAAAAGCACTTGCCTCACGAGCTTGCTGTCCTGAGTTCAATGCCACAATAGAGAGAGAACCAACTCTCAAAAGTCATCCCCTGACTTCCATCCATGTGCTCTGGCATACTTCTGCCATCGCATATCACATATGCACAGTAATACTAATGATGATTCCAGTTACATCATTAATTCCTGGAGGGGTGTGTATACTGTGTGTTTACACCTGTGCTCATTCATTGTTCATGTGTTCTCTATCCACTACAAATTTTCATGTTAAACATCTATGTTTACAAACCTCAGAAGGAGCCTCTACCTGCCCGACTTCCATTACACCACCCGTAAGTAGGTGTCAGACACACAGCTGCTCTTTCTCCTAAGTACTCAGCATGGGAGGGAAGGAGCAGAGTCTTGGTGTTAGAACTATGGGCCAGTTCCAGCACTGGCTACTTGCTATGCCAAGGGCTATCCTCACTCAGTTGTTTAAGTTTCTTAACCTCTCTTGGGTCTCATTTTGCCCACCTGTTTGAAGGGTCTTCAACCCAGATCCCACACTCCAATGGAGGGTGCCGTGCATGGTGATGTAAGGTGAGGCATGTGGGGCTTCTCCTCCTGGATGGCCCAGAGGGTCTCTAAGAGGGATGGGTGGTAGCCAGAGCCCATTCCTGGGAGGACAACAGGAACCTCCTTAGTGTGCTCTGGTTGGATCTCTGCGTTTATTGATGAAGAAATTAGATTGTAGAGTCCATCAGTCAGGAGAGTGTGTTGGGTTCCCCTTTGCCACGAATGATCCCTGTACACAAGTCTCTCAGTCCTCTGGACCTCAATTTCCCCTTCCCTATGATGTTGTTTTGCTTGCCTATGCCAGGATCCCTTAGAACCATGCCAGACATTGCAGAAAGCCCCCAGAGAATCTCGGCTGCCATCACTGTGTGATCAGACCCCAGTGCCACTCTGAATCACACGTAACCAGAAACTCCCAGCCCAGTAAGAGGAAGAAAGCCTGGGTCTCCTGCTTGTTTTAGATCTATGGGTGACTCACCAAAGCACATGACCGTCCCTCGGAGCTGTTTAGAGAACATGGCGAAACTTTAGATGAAGTTTGGCTAGAAGCAGGGTGATTAACTACTCTCATGCTGGTCCTTCTTTCTCTCCTGGAAAGCCACAGACACTCAGCCAACGAGATTAGATTATCATCGTGCGGCATTGAGACCCAACACTCTGCCCATTAAGCGCATTCATTATCTAGAGAGCGTTCAGCAAAACCCTCTTGCTGGCTACTCCCCTCTTACCTCCTCCCCACTTTCCCATAAAACATTCCCTCAAGTTTCTATGCATCTATCAAAGACTTCCCCAACTTTCTTTCCAAACTGTTTCTTCCTAGTCTGGAGTTTCTGCCCGATGGAGGAACTGCCTTGAGAGAGATATAAATAGGGCCAATTTAGACATCGTTTTTTGTCACGGTTCTACCGAGAGCTGAAGGACAAAATAAAGAGATTCCCGAGACTTCTTTAAGTGTTCCTTCAACTCTTAGCTCTCTCCTATTTGAGAGCAAATGGATTTCAATTATGCCAATCCTGTGAGCAGGAAACACAGAATTGAGGTCTTAAATTTGCCCCATTCACCGGTGATTCAGGTTTGTTTAGGCTGCCAGTAAATCTTTGTGTTGGCAGTGTTAAGGCGCCTGGGAGCTTGGTTTGATTTCATATAGAAAAGCTTCTCCATTCAAGGCAACATCCCAGGTGTGCAAGGCACAAAGGCCTTGATATCCCCATGATTTCTTATTGAATCTGGAGTCAATCACGCAGCTGTTGGAGTCCCTTCTGTGCCATGTTGGCCCTGTTCTGCACGAATGTAGCAAGGTATAGAGGAAGTCCCTGGAGCTCAACCCCTCAGCTCAACCCTGTTGGGCTTCTGGTAAGTTGAGGTAGCCTTGGGAGAGACACCTTACTTGCTTCTCTGGCTTGCTCTGGGGTGAAGCAGAAGGTGAAATTGCTCTGTGAACCCTGTGGTCTGGCACAGAGGAAAGTGTCAACTGTATCCTTGGTGTGCCCTATCAGCTCCTGTTTGCTCGCTTCTCTGATGTTTTAGTCAGGATCAGAGCTGGTCTTCATGTCCAGTAAGAACTGAGGAGCTTCTAAAAAGTCCTTTCTGCTCAATGAACTAAATATTAGTTTCTGTCACCACTAGCTGTACTTGCTGTTCTTGGAGAATTGGATCATGGGAAAGGGATTTCCTCTACCTTTCCAAGAAAATTGGATAGACCACCTGGTTGACTTGAAAGACTTCACCCTACTAAGAACTGGGTCTGTCCTAGTTAGCTTTAACTGTTAGCTTGACACAATCTAGAGTCATCTGAGAAAGGACTTGCCTGGATCAGATTGGCCTGTGGGGAATTGTCTTGATTGTTCTTTTAGGTAGGAAGGCCCACCCACTATGGGTGATGCCATCCCTAGGCAGGTGGTCCTGGGCTGTATAAGGGAGCTAGCTAAGCATGAGCCTGTGAGAAAGCCGGCAAGCTGTGAAGTTTCTGCTTCAAGTTCCTGCTTGAGTTCCTGTCATGACTTCCCTCATTGGTGGAAGGGACCTGACCTGACCTTCTCTCTGGAGGAAGGCATACCAAAGAGAAGGCGGAGTGCCAAGAGGTGACAGGGACCGTGACCTGAAAGTGTAAGCCAAATAAATTCTTTCCTCCCCTAAGTTGCTTTTGGTTATAATGCTTTATCACAGAACAGAAAGGAAACCAAAAATGGGGTAAGATTGCATTCTGCTGGAGTTTGGGAAGGCACAAACACAAGCCTGAGCTCTGTCCTGAGGCAGGCCTATAGAGAGTCCTGGTAATGGGAGCTCCGTTCCCCTGATGAGACAGGGCAGGGATGGCAGGAGGTGATCTGTGTGTCCTTTTGGCTAAACACGTAGGCTGTGCTTGGTCTCTCCCAAGGTGCTCATCTGATAGGCTGCTGCTGCATGTCTGATTGGCAGCTCAGAATATTCTGGGGTACCCTACAGTGACCATAAGATCTGGCTAGTGTCTTGTGGCCAGTGTGACTGTAATTTTGCTATTAAGATTTTCCTTAGGCTAAGATGTGAGGTAGGATATCATGCCAAGACCTCCACCATCACACAGAAGAGGTTTGTAGAAGTGGTCCTCTGTGCTTTAATGGGACAAAGACAGACTGGCTCTCGGATAAGCAGGATTGAGTCCCAGGGAATATACTCTTTTATCACAGGGCCAAGAGACAATCATCTCCCTGTGAAACTGATGCTAACTGGTCCGAGAGAGCTGGTGGCTTTCCTCTGCTCCACTGCTGAGCAGCAATCTATGCTTGGCTGAAGGTGCAAGCACCCAGCAGGGAGAAAAGAAGAAATGAGGTCAGGTTAGTAGTCACATGAACAAATAGAGGAATCCCAGGCAGGCCCTCTTACTTAGGGAGGGATGTCTCTTCTCAAACTCGATGCCAAGACAAAGCAGTTTACCATCTCAACTGTTTTTGAACCATGCCTTATTGTTCCCTTCCTGTACATTTCTGTTTGTAGAAGAGAAAACTAAGGTTTGGAAAGAGAAGGCAGTGTGCCAAGAGGTGACAGGATATGGCACCAGAAGGGTCTCTGTCACCTAGCTGAGGGCATTGCATGTGCTGCTTCACTCGCTCCTCAGCTCTGGCTTTGGAGAACCTCCACTGTGAGAGCCCTCAGGGGCGGCTGCTGTGTCTTCACATCCTCTGGTGGTGCTTTGTCCTGGGAGTGTGCTCTTTCTCAGGTCAGAGCAGGATGTTTACCCAGTTGGGGTGGAATCTTTTCTTACAATCCTTTCTGGTAAGGATTCACTGGGGAAGGTGGTCAGCAGGAGAAGCTGGAGTGGAAGGAGTCTCAAGGCTTGCAGCTGGTCTTCCCCCCTTAGACTGGAGGCTCCTTGAAGGTAGAGACAGCTCTTGCCTCACGTAGCATCAGATTTAGGGCTCAAACACAGATGCTTCTCAGCCACTGTGGTCATGGAGTTGACCACAGGATCCAGGAGCCCTATAGATGGATTCTACAGGCCATAACAGAGGAAAGCGCCTGAGCTTTGTGTGCACCAGATGGGCCCCAATACAAACCTGCTTCTCCCACTTGTCTCCTGCTCAAGGCAATGACTTAGGGTCTCAAAGCCTCAATTTTCTCATCTGTTCAGGATGCTCTTTAGGTCCATGTAGGTTTGGATGGAATGGTACAGAGACCCCTGAAGTGACAGATCAATCTGCATCCTTAGAGTAGAGGTCCTTTGGAGAGGTCCAAACACCCCAAATCCCTGATACTCCAGCAGAGATGATGTGGACAGCTGTGCCTGGGCTACCAGCTTTGGTTGGTCTGTTTCCTTGGATTTGGTTACAAATAGCTAGAACACCAGATGAGACAGGATCCAGGGGCAACTACAGGACTGCAGTGTTGGAGATATAAGACTAAGTTGGTAAGCTTCCTGCTGTGCTGTCCCGAGTGTGCCTGGACTCCAAATAGCCTTTGAGCTCTGTGGCTCTCATTTCAACTTCAAATCTCCATGAGAGAGACTGTGATAGCTCCAGCCTGGGCCAGGCATCTGTCTCTCTGACCCAAACAGCTTTGGCAAGGATGGCAGATGCCCACTTATGTGTCTTGTGAGAGAAGGATTGTGCCGTTTAGTTTTGATTGTTTTGCTTTTTTCAGCTTGATACAATCTGGGAAGAGAGTGGAAACTCAATTGTAAAGATGCCTCAATTGTAAAGATGCCTCCAATGTATTTGCCTGTCCAGGTGCCTGCCTCCAGGTGCCTGCCTCCAGGTGCCTGGCTCCAGGTGCCTGTCTCCAGGTACCTGCCTCCAGGTGCCTTCCTTGGCTTGCCTCATGGTGAGCTGTGATCAGGACATATAAGTTAAATAAACCCTTTTCTCTCAAGTTGCTTTGCCCATGGTGTTTTGTCACAGCAGTAGAAAGCAAAGTCGGACAAGGATGTGCCCTGGGTGTCATGGATGTGTCATAAGCCTCTAGTATACTGTGACCCTCTGAGTCTGTTGTCCATTCCCAGAAGATACAAGTCATGACCGACATTTTTATGTCCATAGTGCCTTTACTAGGACAAAGTGAATTTCTCTATCCCCTAAATACAGACACTGATGCCCTAGAGATTGGGGTCCTGAGAACATAGCTTTCCATTTCACTAAAGGCAAAACTGTGCAAGAGAAAACATTAGAGTCAGCCAATGCCTCAGTCTGTAGGTAGGACAGTACTGATATTTGTCTCACCTGCCTTGGAAGTGAGTATAAAAATCCAAATTTTGGCTTGGAAGAACAGGAAAATAGTGTGTGTGTGACTCCTGCAGAACCCATAAACACATCTAGCCAGGCATGAGGACACAGGGAACACATTTATCCCTGAATCACAGGCCACTTGGAAATGTTCTTTATTATTAATAATAATTAATAAATAAATGGTTCAGAGAGTTCTAATTTTCTCTTGCTATCCAAATTAGCATACTTCCCCCCAGTTTTCCTAAATTGCTACCTTTTTTTGATTATGTGTATATAATTATGGCACGCTCTCTGATTCCACCCAAACTCACTCTTTGTTAGGTTGGCTGACTTTTTCTGCGTGCTGTCAGGAGCTGGTGGGGCTTTCTAAAGAACTGTTATGATGGATGCAATTAATCCAAAATTAATCCAAGATGAGGCTTCCAGTTTGCCTCCCCCCACCCTGTATTTCTTTCCCTTTCCTCCTCCCCATCACAAGGAGAGAGGGAGAGAGGGAGAGAGAGAGATTCAGTTCTTGTGTTTCTGGTTTGTTGGGATTGCCATACCAGAAGGTTCCATAGCTGCACTGCCCAGAGAATTTGAGCACCCACCACAAGCTTCTACTTCCGGCTGCATTGTTCTTGCCAATTACCGGAGCGGCCTCCGGTCTCTCCCCGTTAATTGCCGCGAGCAGGGAAGCTTTACTCAGTGCACAGCGTACCCAAGCATGTATGGAGTTTAATGAGTCATACTAACTCTGCACTCTAAGCAATTAGGTAAATCTAGCTGTTAGTTAGTGAGGCATAAAATAAATTTAATCTCTCTTCTAAAAAATCAATTATAGTGCTGTAATGTATAATTCAATTTGGGTCATGCTACATAAATTTTCTGTTTTTAGTATGTTTTTAAACTGGTTGTTATTAGATTTTGCAAGCTCTCTCTCATTCTCTCTCTCTCTCTCTCTCTCTCTCTCTCTGTGTGTGTGTGTGTGTGTGTGTGTGTGTAGCCTGGAGGCAGGGCGAGGGACAGGGACATCTTTAGAAAGTCTGGAAGGATTAAGGAAACAGTGGGTCTCTGCCCCAGTGCTGTTCTGATCGTCCCGAAGCACCTACTATGTGTAGTATCTTCATAGAAGGTGCAGAGAACTTGCAATACACATGTCTTCAAGTGATACGGTCTAATGGATAGTGTAAGGCCAAAGCAAGGGGAAATCAGAAAATACTAAGTGGAATGGGAAGGGGGGACGGATATAAATAAATATAAAAGAATCAGGGATTTCGAGCCTCAGTGTGAGCATTCCATCCTGAAGTCTGCTACTGACTAGCGTGTACTAAGGCAGATAACAATCTGTCTGAGCCTTGCTTTCCTCATCTGTAAAATGGGACTAAGAGCCTGTCTGAGTTCTTTTCTGCTGCTGTGATAAGGCACCATGACCAAGGCAACTTATAAAAGAAAGCATTGAACTGGGGATTGCTTACAGTTCCCGAGGGTAGAGTCCATGACCACAACGGTAGGGAGTATGCGTCACGGCAGGCATGGTGCTGGAGTAGCTGAAATCTCACACCTTGATCCACAGGCACGAGGCAGGGAGAGTAAGAGACTCTAGGAATGGTATGGGCTTTTGAAATCTCAAAGCCCAGCCCAAATGACAGACTTCCTCCAACAAGGCCACACCTTCTAACCCTTCCCAATAGTTCTACCGACTGGGGACTATGTATTCAAACATAATAATCTATGGGCAGGGGTATTGGTGTTTGAGATAAATTGAGGTGACATGGGCTGGGTTCACCCTTGCTGTGTAAGTAGTGCCTTACACCTGTTCTGAAGGATCAGCATCTGGAAGGGTATAGCTGGATCTTCCCTTCTCTGTTGTCACCCTTGGCACCTGGCACTGGCTTGTCATGTAGCAAACATCTAGAAATAGAGGCAGGAGAAGTCACTCCTGTGAGTCTGGGTGGCATTGGAAGAGGGAGCCAATGACAAGGCCAGTCTGTACCAGCTACTGTGCAGGGCACCAGAACCCACCGTCTGATCCTCAGCTCTGTAAGGCTATCCCCATGTGCAGGAGAGGAAGCCGCATGCAGCGAGCTTGTCTAAGTCCACACAGTAAGGAAGACACGGGCTAGAGACTTGAACCCAGGTATCCGCACTCTTCGGACCCACTTTGCCTCCCACCACCATGGGGAGAAAAAGAAGGAAGGCCATGGAAGCCTAGAATTCACAGAAGAGCTTTTGCTGAGGCTCAGAGCTTAGAAACTCCCTCCTGCTGAAGCCCCCAGAAAACTGTTCATGCCCCCCACCCCTGCCTGCCCATTTGGTTTTGTTAATGGAAATCTTAGGAAAAATTACACACTGTTCCATCTCCCTGCTAATCTCCTGGCAGCAGCTCTGGTCCCGGACATTATTAAAATGGTTAAGACTTCATCGCAGTTGTCTCTTTCCAATTTTCTTGCTTCCAGGGGGTGCTCAGCATTGCAGTGAGCAGGCTTACCTCCCTAGAGCTGCAACGCAAGCCCAGCAAGTGCATCCACAGCTTCTCCCAAGGCAACCAAGGCGGTGGAGGCTAGACAGACGCTGGGGATGATGTTATAAAATGAGGTTCTCAAGCTGAGTTCTGTTAGTCTAGCGGGAGGCCCTGGGTCTTAGTCATTCCCCGACAGCCTGCTAGTTCCCTCCTTGTGACTTCGAGAACACACTCACCACTGGCTGCATCGGAGAACGAAGACTCTGGAGGAACACACAGTGCTCCTGTCTAATAAGCCATGAGCCTCACTGTGCTGTTGGTTGACTTCCTTTGCCAAGCCGGTGGGTCATGAAAAAATACATCTCTAAAGTAGGGTGGGTGCAGTAACTTCCACAGAATGATTCCCGTCACAAAATAAGCCTTTAATTAGCAGAACAACTCGCCCAGATGAAACTCAACTTTCACAGACATATACCCAGCGATGTTAATTATGAAATGAATCTGTACATGCATGATTTATGGGCCTTTGACTTTAAAGAGAGGGGGAAGAATCTCAGTTGCCTACTTTATTTATGCTTGCTGCCCTCTGAAGGAATTCACAAGAGAGAGATACCATAGAAGATTCCGGAGCATCTTAGAAGCTTAACAACCCTTTCAGTGACTTTTACGCTTTTGCTAAAATTTTGCTAAATATTTATTGAATTCTTGATTGCTTAGCACAGAGCAGGGGCTAGGGGACAGGGACACAGGAGCTCCGGAGGAGTCAGAGATAATTTATGTAGCTTGGAGGGACCTTGCAGAACACAGGGCTAACCCTTTTTATTTTGCAAACAGGGAAACTGAGGTCAGAAAGTACATTAACTCATGAGAGTTGCAAGTGAGTCAGGTTTGGCCTGATGGCTCTGCTGGGTGCCTTCCTTACACTTGGATGGAAGAATTTGCTAGAGTAATAAGGAAGGTGTTTGTAGTGTAGGGGCAGGTAAGCAAAGCACCTGTGCGCATCGTGGGGAACCACCCTCCCTGGGGAGCTGCTAGTTATTGATGCATCCTGGGGAAGGGGAGACATTGTTTTTGGTTGTGTAGCCACTCCTGAGGTCACTTGGTTCCACGCTCACGTTCATGTGGACAGCCCTAGTTTACTGACAAAGCAAGACAAAGCAAAATGACGAGGAGGGAGATGGGGAAGGGTCAGTGGAGGTGGGAGGGGCTAAGAGTCCATTGGAAGTGAGAGTCATCAGAACGCATTATATCCAGGTATGCAATTCTCAAAAGACACATTGCATTTGACGTAAATAAAGTTGAAATCCCCATTTGAAATTAACACCAGTGCCTTGATAATCTTTAAGCCATTACATCTCAAACTTAAGAGTACCTGATGCTCATGAAGAATTGGGGAAAAGTGCAGGTTCCTGGGCTTGATACTCAGAGATTTGGGCTTCAGGGTCTGGGTGACCTGGAGAACCCATGTTCCCAAGAGTTTTCACAATGACCATTTTGCTAAAGGTCCAAAGTGGGCCTTGAACATTGTACTTCTCCTTGGGACTTACACTCCCTCTGTAACGCTGTGCAGCGCACCACGCGGGCTGGATTCCCCCATTCCCCCATATTAGTTACTTTGCTTGTTGCTACAGCAAAATGCCAACCAAAGCCACTGAAGAAGGAAGGTTTATTTTTGGTTCAATCTGAGGATATCGTCCATCACAGCAGGAAGGCATGGTGATGGGAAGGTGAGGCGGGTGAGTAGTCACACTGCATCTGCAGTCAGCAGACAGAGATGCATGCTAATGCACAGCTCACATCCTCCTTTTCATTGGGTCCTGAGCCTCAGCCCAGGGAATAGTGCTACCCACAGTGCCCACTTGAATGAACTCAGTCCAGAACATGCCTGCAGGTCTGTCTCCTAGGGGACTCTAGAGCCTGTCAAGTTGATAGTATCAACTACCACACCATCCCACGTATCTTCCGTGCTCTGTCCCTCTAACTGTCTGAGCAGGGGACTCTGGGGACAGCCTTCCCTCCGCCCATCCTCCGCTGTGCAGAGGCTTCCTCCCCTCGGACTCCAGTCTCTCTTCCATGTATTCCTCAGCAGGACAGAGCCCTGGAGACCTCAGCGGCCGTGTGGAGCTGTCTCCGTGTTCTGTGCCCTGCACCCCAAGCCTTCCCCACCATCTGAAGACTGGGGTTCCCACACGGAGCTCCACCGCCCTCCTCCCGCTCACGGCCTTTCTCTGCTTCTGGCTTCCCACACCCTGTTCCTTTCCTCTCCCTGTTTTAAAAGTCCATGGTTTATTCATTATCTACATTTTTCATCTTCTCTCAAATATTAAGAAGGCATAAGTTAAAAAAAAATTCAAACTTGGCGGTGGAGGAGAAAGCTGCACGTCTGTGACCTCCCCCAAAGTAGCAGAGGCCCTCAGCCTGCTGGGCTCAAGTTTAGATTTCAAATCAGCACGTGAAGAAATAGAGCCAAATATGTATTTTGAAGCAAAGGTATGGTGAAAGTATACAAGCTATTTGTGATGCCTCCCCCAAGGAACAGTGTCTTACCTTTGGTATGCTACACTACAGGAAGACACACCAAACTCTTTTCCACAACTCTGCAATCCTCCATTGGATGAATTTAGCAGATTTTTTTTTTGTCAACTCACATTTAGATATTGCTTAATTCTCATTTTTTTGTATCGCATTTATTTATTTGTGTGGGGGTGAGCTCTGTGTGTATTGGAGGGGGAGATGAATGCTTGCTGAAGCATGCACTTAGAGATCAAAGGGCAGCTTTCGGAAGTAGATTCTCTTCTTCTACCGTGTGGGTCCAGGAAATTGAACTAAGATCATCAGACTTGGCAGCAAGCCACCCCTATACGATGAGCCATCTCACCAGCCTGGGGACTGTTTAAATTTCAACAGTCACAAACCAGTACCATGACAAACATGCATGCACAGATATCTGGGAGTGCTTTAACAGAATTGAACACAGGTAAATAGAATTATGGGACAGAAGCGTGTGTTTTACAGCTCACCTATATTGCCGATTTGTCTATCAAAATGGATTCTTCTCAGTGTCTTTGAGTGGCTGTTACTGACATACCCTGTACCCATGCTGAGTTTCATACTCTTCATACTTGCTAAGGCGGATGGAGGAAAACACCTGCTTATCATTTCCTCTTTCTCCTTCTAGGTCTCAGCTTTGTGGGGACTGACTGGTTGTTCTCTGAAGCATCATCAAATGAACTTGGTTATTCTTTTTTCTTTGGTAATTAATGAAGCACACAGGTGCGACATTCTCAGGGTGTCAACCTGCTTTCTGTGGGTAGAACCTCTTTGGTTGGGTCACTTGTAAAGGCAAGAAAGTATGGGGGTTGTTCATAGTGTAAGAGGCCAGGAAGTTCCAGATTGGGGGTTACATCTGGGGGAAAGGCCCCCATAGTGGGAAACAGAAGAGAAGTAGGTGCCAGTGGAGAGCACCCACAGTCTTGCTCCACAACAGCTGTGCTCATGTGATTGCCCCAGGCTCTGAAATTGAGAACTTAGTCAGGCAAGCAAGGCTGAATCTTTCCTTGAGGGCTCTGTCCCATGACCCGACCACACTTCCTCAGGGACCAGGCCTCAACATGAGTGTGAGTGTCAAGTCACACTCAGACCACAGGAGGCAGCCCCCAGTTCCCCACAGTGCATGAGGTTATATGAAATGAATCCAAAACTCAAGAGCCCAGATCTCATTTGAGACCGTACTTCACACAGAATGCTCGCCCCTGCACAGCTTTTCTCCCAAAAAGCTGTATGAGAAACAGCCCTGCTTAGTTTCAGGGTTCTCTGTTAGGCAGTAAGAAGACAGCTGGAGAGAAAGTTCCACCCAGCACCAATCTCTGGCCTGGATTGGGGGCACACAGAGGCAGAGTCCAGAAGCTGGAGGTTGGGCCAAAAGTAGCTGCCTGGCAGCAGATGAATTGCTGGGGGTTAAGTCCCAAATTCACAGCCAGTTTCTTCCTTGTTTAAGGAAGCCTGGCTCTGGGTTTCCCTACTTAGGAAAAGGAAACAGTGATGTCACATTCGAGAGCTTCTCCTGAAACTCAAATGAAGCTGTATATTGATGCCTGGGGTTCCACCATCAGGTTACAGTCCTGCTGTAGGATTCCCTCAGAGGCCACACGGAAGACCAAGGATTTGAGAGGAGCTGACATCTTACTGTGTGATTCTGAACATGTTCCTAAACTCCTCTGAGCTCCAGTGTCCCCCTTGAAAAAGAGGCTATAACCACATAGTTTATTCTGAGATGTTAATGGGCTGTGTTGAAAACCTGGTTCCAGGCTAGGGTTCCATAAATGTCAACTATGCTATTATCATTTTAGTAATTATTAGCCTTGAACATCGCTGGTGATTGTTGTTGAGACCAGATCCCATGTAGCCCAGGCTAGCCTCAAAGCATAACATAGCCTCGTTATGTGATATGAATGACTTTGAACTCCTGATCTTCCTGCTGCTACCTGCTGAGTGCTGCGATTCTATGCATCAGCCACCACACACCAGGTTCTACCTGGTGCTGGAGAGCAAACCAGCATTTCACGGATGCTAGGCAAGTGCTCCAGCTGAGCCATGTTGCTGAGAGAAGGCTGCAACTTTGGGGAGTGCAATTCATACCGTTCAGCTTCCTATAGTCAGTCACGTGGTCCTGCAAACTCTTCACCATTCTTCTGCCCCTTCGGGCAGATCCTCTGTTGTCTTCCCTGCTGACAAATATCCCACACACCCAGAGAGCCTTATATTGGGGTAGAAACCTGGCCTCAAATCTTTCAGCTGTGAAATACGATGCCCATGTCTGCCTTCCTGCCGGAAGACTTTGGGTAGGGCATGTGTGTTCTCTCTACCTCAGTTTCCCCACCTGTTAAGGAGTATCATAACGCTGACCCCAGAGGGCTCTGAGCTGAGAGAAGCAGTGTCACATAATGGCTCCTTCTCTGGCTATATCGAAAAAGATGTGAGGCTCTGGGCTCATCCTTTTCCAAAGCCCAGCCTGCAGAGGGGGTGCTGATCTTAGAGCAGCGTTAGCTCCCTAGGAAGATAAGAATTCCCACACCAGAGACAATGTGACCTCAGTGCGGTAGCGCTGCTGAGGAGGGCGGCACTGATGCTAATGAGCAACCAGCCACGCCTCCCTCCATCAAGCCCCTTGCCACTGTTCAAGTGAGCCAGGCACATCCCCGCCTCAGGGCCTTCGCCCTGGCTGATTTTCCTGCTTGGAACCTTCTTCTTCCACACAGGGGCATTCATTTCCTTAGGTTTTGGCTCAGATGTCATCCCTCAGTGAGGGTGTCCTGAGTACAAACACACACACACACACACACACACACACCCTGTTCCCTCTCCACTTTAGTCTCCTCACAGCCTTTATCTTCACCAAGCTTCCGATTGCTTTTGCACACTTGATTTTGTCCTTCCGTGGTCTGTCTTCATCCATTACAGAATTCCTATTACCTATTGTTATGGGGACACAATCTCTAGAAAGCCAGTAGCTCACAGCAATGAACAGGTTACTGTATCTCACAGTCTGTGAGGTGCATCAGACAAGGCTTGCCTGGTGGCTCTCCTAGCTCAGGAGCTGATGACGGAGATGGTTGGTGGCAGTGCTGGCATGTCCAAGATGGCTGCACTGGTCTGTCTGCACCTTGAGAGCAGCATGGGACAGCTGGGGCTCACTGTACTGTGTGACTACACACAGATTCACCAGTGTGGCTGGGCTCATGTTGGGCATGGAGGCCAGCACTCCTAGAGTGAAATAGAGGGAAGACACAAGGCCACAAGGCGATTCTTCTGCCTCATTCTTTTGTTCAGATCATCATAAGGCCATCCTGAACTCTGGGGATGGGAGTAGACCATGCCTTTCACAATAGCAGGAAGCTGAGGATGCCAGCTCTTCCCTAACATGCCTCCCCAGGACTGGGCCTTCGGAGTGTTCCATGCACTGAGCACAGTGTCTGGCACACAGCAGATCCTCAGTGGATGCATCTGGGCTGAGGGGGCACTGCATTTGTGTTTTGTTCACTCACTCGCCCACTCACTCATTCGTTCATTTGCTTATCTATTTAGCATGTGCATTATATGTGTACATGTGTGCTGATGTGTGAGTGCCCGTGCATGTGGTCAGAGGACGATATCAGGTGTCTTGCTCTAGTACTCTGCCTTATTGCCTTAAGACAGTGTCTCTCCCCAAACCTGGAGGTAGGCTGGCAGCCAGCATGCCCTAGTCCCTCCTCCTGCGGACTGGGTCTGCAGGTGCCAACGTTGTTGCACACACAGCTTCTTACCTGAGTGCTAGGGATTTGAACTCAGGCCCTGGTGCTTCTGTAGCAAGCAAGTACTCTTATCTGCTAAGCCATCTCTCCAGCCCTCAGTGTCATCTTCATAGTTCAGCCAAGCCACCTCAGCCAGAAACCCTCCACATCTGCCCTGGACCACGAGTTCTTTCCTAGCTCAGCCTCTTTCTCCCATCTGCCTATCCTGCCTCTGAGCCTTGGGCTCCTTCCTCCCGTGCAGATGATCCTAGATCCAGATCATGAGTTGCCTGAGGGCTCTGTGTCATTCAAGGAGGATTAAATAATTGCCTGTTCCTAACCACATACATGGAATAGGCACATTTTATATGCATGGGTTCACGAGTCACAACGACCAATAAGGTGGAGGTTACTATGCCATTTTACAGAAGAGGACACCAGGCTCAGAGAAACCACATCAGGTAACACAGCCAATCCAGGCCTAGCCTGGAGGTTTCACAGAGCCACTGAGCACCTGTCCCCATTCTTAGGCTTACGCAGGTGAGAAGAAGGTCCCCTCAAAACTCCCCTCCCCACATGAAATGACAAGCCCACTGAAGCAGGGTTTCTGGAATCTAATTTTTCTTCTCCCTTCCTTGGAGACCACTGTTTCCCACCCCTGAGATGCTCTGCCAAGGGAGCTGGATTTAATATTCATGAACCAGCCAGGCATGAGTGATTAGCTGACTGGTGTTGGAGAAGGAGGACTAATTGAATAAGGTATTTACATAACAAGTTAATGCTGTCGCCTGCAGGGCTCCTTTGTAGACCCCCACCCCCAGCCCTCCAATTTGTTCGTCTTGTGTTTTTCCTCTTCCTGGATGGCCAAGGACACAGAGGCGCCACTGGGGTTGATGTCCACAGCATACATAATGCCATTAAGAAAAGAGAATGATTGCATATGGACACCGTAGGTGCACTGGCAGCCAGCAAAAGCTGGGGAGTTCTAGGCTCTCCTAAGAGCAAGCCCCCTCCATGGGCTCAGAGCTCATAAATTAAGACTGAGAGCCAGCAGGCCTTTGACCTAGTTGTATTTACCCCAAACACAAAAGAGTATGGATGGATCTCACCCCACTTCTGACCTTGTCTCCTTTTCTGTAATATTCTGGACCCCAGTGTGATCTCTGGAGTCTAGGACTATATGCCGCCCACCTGTTGGGTCCCAGGTCAGTGACAGGGAAGTCCTGGTCTACGGAGAAGGCCCAGGAGTGATGCACTTGCCATTCAAGCAAGAAGATTTGGGTTTGAATAATCCCATTGTCCCTACAGTGAAAGGAGGAGGGGTGCCTGGGGGGGTTGGAGATGGGAGAATCCCTGGAAGCTTGTGGGCCAGTTAGCCTGGTACACATGACAGAACAAAACCAAACAAAGAGACCTTGTTTCAGATGAGGTAGGAGGCGGGGATAGACACCTGAGATGGTTCTCAAACACATCCAGATGCCATGGCGTGTGAGTGCCTGCACGCTCTCTCTCTCCCTCTCCCTCTCTGTCTCTCTCTGTCTCTCTCTTACACACACAGAGAAAGGGGGGGGGGAAAGGGAGGTAATAAATGAATAAATAATAAAAAGAATTTTCTCTCTGTGGTTGCAAAGGAAAGACATAAATCACCATGTTCACATCTTCCCAAAGATCTGCCTTCAGGGCTAGGCCTGGTGGGACGCTCCCTTGGGGTTCTGGAACTCCAGGTTACAAGCTCATAAAGTCCTGTTCACCAGTGGCAGGGAGGTGTGTGGTGCGTCTGACCTTAGGCGAGAGGAACATGGAGCCAAGTCCCCTGGCTGCAGTTGAAAGGGCTCAGCAGCCTCTCCCTGCAGACAAACTACAAAGATAGGCTGGGCATGCCTGAGGGGAGTAGGAAGCATTAGCTGCTGAGCCACCAGCTCCAATGAGCTGCCAATGCATTCAGGCCCCAGAACAGTGGACGGTGTCCTGTGAGGGCCACAAAAGTCTGTTTCTTCTTGCCAGGCATGCAGAGGGGTAGAATTGGGAAGCTGTATGTCTGACCATATGTGTGAATTCTGGGAACTGCTGGTCTCTCATTTAGAGAATGGACAAGATGTTAGAGCTCCCTTCACAGGGCTTGTGTGAGGAGGAAATGAATTGTTTTGTGTTAGGTACTTGTATCAACAAATTCTCCAAACAGTAAGTAGAATCTTCTAGGAAGACTAGTAGGACACAGCATGCGTGTGTGTGTGTGTGTGTGTGTGTGTGTGTGTGTGTGTGTGTGTGTGCGTGCAAGCAATATCACGTCGAGTTGTCCAGTTTCAGTGTTTTTCATGGCTACTCATGGGTGACATTTAGGCAACTTTCGTGTCTCTGAGATGCACTGTGGGGGTCATGCATCCGATCTGTGGGTCCTGCTGGGCAGATCAAACGGCAGACACTGATAGACACCGACTGTCTCACAGTAGACTCAGCTTCTGTGCAGCCGAGGATGCACAGACGCCCTGGCCTGTGAGACTCCCAGGGAACTGGAGCCACAGATCCTAGTGAGCACAAGGCCAGGGGGTCTGGACTGCTGGCTCCAGTGCACCCAAGGGCAAGGCTGGGCCAATGTGCATTTTAGAAAAGCACATCTGAATCTTTGGCTAAATGTTCTGAGCAGAAGCACGTTAGTCCCACGAGAGGGGGAAGCCTACCACAGGGTGGGTCTCCACTGAGACCGGATGGCTGGCTTGTTTCTAAGGTCCTGCATGTGATGGTCAGTATGAGGCAGGAAGCGGCTGTATTCGTTGACTTCTTGTCATCCTCAGTAGCTATATGATGACACCTGCTCCTTGCTACCGCCATCCCCACACCCCCACTCTTGTGCATTCGCCTCCCTGATGTGGGCCAGCAGAAGCTTTCTGTCTCCGGGATAGCTCAGGACTCTGCTCTACTGCTGGCCTCGCCATCTGGGAGGCCAGACCATTAAGCTTGGCAAATGAGACCCACGAAGAACAGCCCTGCTGGCCTCATGGCCTGTGGCTAGACGAGACTATCAGTTAAGCCAATGTCTCTAGGTGTTGCCAACTTTTTGGTTTTGTTCCTTCCCCACTAACGCATTCCCCAGAAACTGTAGCGCAGTCCCTATTCCAGTGTTACTTAGACATGGTGGGCAGTCACTGGAAGACGGGAAGACATAGCTCCTGTCCCCGAGAGTGCTCCCAGTGTCTGGGTCCTGGAACTGGTAGGGGAGGATGTCAAGGCCAAGGCTGAGGACCTAGGTGAGGTCAGGGAGGCATTTGCCTCTGGGTATAACATGTGAGGATGGTTAAACACTCAGTGATCAAGATAAATACTACAGACAAAACAATATTTTAAAGGTCAAGTTCATTGAAAAGAATCTAATTTTGTTTTTCATTTTTCAATGTATTGCTTTGAAATATGTATCCTGACTGGTGTATTTTGGGGGCAGCGCTTAGCTCTCTCCTACAGAGAACACCTCACTGCTACTCCTTCATCTTGGCCCAGGGGTTTTGTCTCTCAGGTATCTGCAGTGGGGAAAACAGTTGACTTTGGCTTCTGGGTTTGGCAAAAGTAATGGCAGGGAGGGGTCCCCTGGGGATCCTGTTGGGGTGTATGTGGCACAGCCTTGTTCTAAGTCTGGGAGAGTCCTCTGACTTGGGGTATCAGAGAGAGTTCAGGGACGCAAGATGGTTATTGTCAGACCATGAAGCAGAGACAAAGAAGAGCTGTCCCTAGACTCTCAGTCCCAAGCCCTGGAGCTTAGTGGGCCAGAAAGGAACTAGAGACCAATCTGAGGAGGGGACCACAGCCATGACAGACTGAAGAACTCTTACACAGGGCCCTTGAGAAGCTCCCACCATACCCTGCTCTGCTATTCGAGAGCGTGGAGGACCCCAGCCCTGAAGACAAAAAGGTGGGAGGTAGAGGTAAATCATAGAAAGGCAGGCGCTAGATGGGACACCTCATGGGCCAAGCCTGTGGCCTTGTCTCTGCGTCACCACTCTTGTGCTGGTGAGGAGACTGAGGCTTAGAGAAGCCAGCCCTAGACATTAGGGCAGAACTGGGATGCCCCCAGCATCCCTTCATGACCTCTGCTTCTGCTCTCTCTGTTGCTTGGGAGTTAAAACGCCCCTCCCTACTGTCCTCTCAGCCCCAAACTGTCACTTCCAACCTTTTTCTCACCTCTTAAGTTTCCCAAAGTGAATATCATTATTAATATTATTTGCCTAATTAACACATTGGCTGAATGACAGAAAACATGCAAACAGGTTTTGCCAGAGAAACTCTGTCTGATTAAAACTGCAGCCCGTCTAATTAGATGGAGATTTCTTCATTACTTTCCCTGTTTTTAGATGTGCCGTCTCCCTCCCCTGCTCCTGACCCCACTTCCCTGGAAGCTGGTTCTGCGGATAAAAACACTCGCTGCACAAGTGTGAGGTCCAGGGTTCATATCCCCAGCTCACACATAAATACTCAGTGGGCACGGTACACCCCTGAAGTCCTAGCAGGAGGGACCGGAGAAGGCTATCCCTGAAGCAAGCTAAACAGCTCAAGTAGCTGCATTGTGAGCCCTGGGCTCAGGAGAGGGACACACCTTAATGCATAAAGTGGAATGAGATGGAGGAAAACATCAACCTCAGGCCTTCATACATGTGTGTACGTACATGCTAACTAACACACATGCCTATACACAGGAAGGTTGGGGGAGGGGCTTTACTGAGGACCCACCACACAGCAGTTGCTGGGAAGAGCTTCCTCAGATTCCCACATGGGAGTCCTTCAAAGGGAGGACTGTGACCACTTTGCAGATGACAACACTGAGGCTGCCCAGGAGCAGGCTGGGAATAGGCCTGGAGCAGGCTGCTCAGACCCAGCCCAGTCCAGCTGCCATACCAGTTTTCCCTTAGCCACAGTTGTTAGGAAGCAAGGCATGCCGTGATGCTCCATGACCAAGACCAGGCTGAGGCCAGAGCTGTCTAGAGATGTTCCAAGTTGGGGTCACTCGAAGCTGGTAAGTGGGATCTGCAAGAGCCTCAAGAATGGGAACCAAATGGGGAGAGTGCCAGGCACACCGTGGTGAATGAGGTCAAACACAATTAGGGGTGGGGCTGCTGGGCAACCTGAGAGGAGCAGGCCAGAGCTGGATTACTGGAAGGAGATGAGTTGCCGCTCTTGCCTCTGGAGTCTGTCCTGTTATTATGTGAGCTACTTCACATGTGAGTATGTGTCTCTTCCCTAGAGCCAGATGTAAGATCTCCACATTTTATAGATGAGAAAACAGGCTCAGAGAGGTTGAGAAATAGGGGCAAGGTTACACAGCTCAGAAGTGTCTCATAGTTCTCTGTGTGAAGAGGAACGGTTCTGGTGACTCCCAATGCACCCCGGGCCTAGTGGGCGGTGACTGGGAAGCTGACTCTCTGTAGTGGTCTGAGGCCTGTGGGCCAGTTTTACCAGGAAGCCCAAGCCCCACAGGGAGCATGGTCAAAGGCAGTCAGACAAGCCTCATTAGCCGGATCCAGCAAGGTACCGGCACCATGGCAGTCAGCCTGGTGCAGACCAGGTGGTTTTTATTACCGAACTTGGAAAACTTTACGGTGGCGCCAACAATGAATCTTTATTCTGCTGTTAATAGTGTGTCTCTTATTAGCATGCATCTTTCCCCCTTCTTAATAACCTTTACGTTTCCAAGCCACATTTATAATTAAGTCATTAATCCCTTACTGGAATTTCTTGTTTTTTCATAAGCAGCAAACCAGAAGTCCTGTCCACCTGATGAGAACAGAAGGCTGAGAGTTCCAAATCGCTCTGGGAATGTCACCCCAATTATTGGATCCCAGCAATGTGCTGATAAGCTCAGGCGGGGGTTGGGGGGGGTTGGGAACATCCTGTCTCTGAGGGGCTCAGAGGCTGGCTAGGGATGTCTTCTGTTACCTTCTGTGGCTTGCCCCACCAAGAGTTAATCTGGTACCAGAGAGCTGTTGACTCAGGGGAACCATTGCTGCTGGGTGGTGGCAGGGAGGATGGAAGGGTCAGCAGTGAGCTCAGTGGGCTGTGGCTGAATTACAGGTGCTGAGATCCGGACTGTTTCCAGGAGCAAGAAGTACATTCATTGACCCCTTGGCCTCTGGAATGGACTGACTTGTGTCCCAACCAAATTCATATGTCAGTGACTCCTGTTACCTCAGAACTTGTATTTGGGTTCAGTCTTTATAGAGGTGAGGTAAAAAAGAGGGCGTTGGGGTAAGTCCTAATCCAGTAAGACTGTATCCTTGAAGATGAGGAACACACTATATACAGAGGGGAGACTGGGAAGACGCAGGAAGGAGACAGCCATCTCCAAGCCAAGGAGCGAAGCCTCAGAAGACACCCTTGGGCCCACTCTTTGATCTTGGACTTCAGCCTCTAGACATGTGAGGAAACTGATTTCTACAATCATTGTTAGCCTGTGGGCCTCTGTTCCAGCAGGCCTGGTGAGTTTATATAGCCTTCCTTCTGCCTCAGTGCATTCTGGGTCCATGGTTCTGTGCTTGGGATCTCTGCCGGTCCAGGGAAGAAAAGCCTGGTGTCCCATCTGTGCCCCAGGCTTAGCTTAGGAAAGGGCCTGCCATGATACCATGCAGGGGTAAGAGATGTCCCATAGGGTCTTCATCAGCTAGCTCCTGGCTGCCAGGCTTGGCCTCTAGAGGTTGAGTTCAGGTAGGCTATGTACATGGAAGGTGGGCCTCTCTCTAGGTCAGTTCTCAGTCTTCCTAAGGCTGCGACCCTTAATACATTTCCTCATGTTGTGCTGACCCCAACCATAAAGTCATTTTTGTTGTTACTTCATAACTGTAATTTTACTAGTTATGAGTCATGAGGTAAATATCTGATATGCAGATGGTCTTAGGTGACCCCTGTGAAGGGGCTGTTTGACCCCCAAAGGGGTAGTGACTCACAGATTGAGAACCACTGCTCTAGGTGGAGTTTGGAACTTGTGACCAGCTTCCCAGTTAGCCGTGAGCCCCTCACATAGCACTGAGAGCTGAGTATCAGTAGGTTAAGTAGGTGGAGTTATGAAGGGCCTGGCAGCCTTAGGGACCCACAGGTCCTGATGTTAGCCACAGATGGGCTGGTATGGGAAAGCTTGGTCAGCTGGCAGGTCCAGAAGACACTTACTCCTGGAGGCTTGCAGCCCATTTCTCCTTCCTGCCAGCCCTGGCTTGCAGTTTTCTTATCTCCCAACCGTAAGCTGATCTTTTTAAGATTTTGCTTGAGGGCCATTAGTGACTCTGCACGGTCATTTCAAAGCCTGCTCTCTGCTGTCAACCCATGTCACTGTGGACCATCAGAGCATATTGTCCTGCATGCTGCTTCTCTACCCATCTGTCCACCCACCTAATACATATTTACACAGTATCTGTCATGAGATGTTTTTCTCAGTAGTCATGGGATTTGAACACAGTGCTGAAGTTTCCTGGAACTGACTGTGCTGGGGACTTAGTACATCCCTAGGGAAGGAAGGATATTACTACTTGTCACCATGTACATGGGATGGCGGTTTGCTCAAAGATTTTGCAGCCTCCCAGGACCATCCCTAGGTATGATTCCTGTACCCAGAACCCTTTGTTCCTATAGCCCTCGCTAGCCTCCAACCCCCTGTGTAGCTGAAGATGATCTCAAACTTCTAAGGCTCCACACCAATTGAGTACTGGGATTACAGGCACATGCATTGTCTATACAGTGCTGAGTATGGGACCCTGTTCTTCAAGCAGGCTTGAAAAGCACCTCTGCTAACCAAGTTAGAGCCCCAGGTGCCATTGTTACAGTCTTTTACTATGTCTTCCTCTAGACCAGTGGTTCTCAACCTTCCTAATTCTGTGACCCTTTAATACAATTCCTCATGTTGTGGAGATCCCTAATCATAAAATGATTTTTTGTTGTGGAAGTTTATTTTTAGTTATGTATAAAATAATTGCTTTGTGCACTATTGAGTGAGGGGTGCTCTGTATTGTCTGCAGGTATTGGATTTATGTGGGGGATGTTTGGTTACTGATGATCTGCATGTGCTATCAGTAGAACATCTGAAGAATTCTGAATTAATAAAAAAAACACCTGAGCTCAGATACTTGGGGTTCCACTGTCCAGTATGGTATTTGCCACGATGGTGGTTCCCTCTGCTGAGGTATGGAAGGGTTGGCACCTATGAGAACACCTCCATGTCTTCTTGGTTGAGCCTACACAGTAGGTGTTTTACTACAGGTGGCATACTAGCGTGGGGCACAACATCACACCAGCTACATCCAACACGGAGACAAGGAAGAAAGAAAAAGAAACTCCAGACCTCGCATAGTCCATTTTGTTTTGTTTTGTTTTCTACAAACCTGTCCAGATACTGGTGAGGTGAGGTGGTCTTGACAAGACACAGCTACTATGGTGATGAGAACTCTACCCCCACAAGGGAACTCTTCCTGCAGATAAGGTTACCGGTTGTTTTTCCTGCAAACCAAACTCTTAAAATCTGGAAAGTGTTTCCTCAGGATCAGCACACAAAAGCTGTCTTCCAGAACTGGCTAAAGTTGTATCTTGTGCTGGCCACTGAACTTGGTACTATAAGAGTTACCCAGGTGGTACTGGTTTTGAAGGGATGAAGGGGTCATGGTGAGCAGCTGAGGCTTGGCACTATGAGAGGTCATCAGAGGCCATTGGTGAAGGTGTAGCCTCAGTAGCAATGGAAGGTCCAGACTGAAGGAGTTATATGAAGGATTCCTTTGTCTGTTCTCCACCCTGGGAAGTATCTAAGCCATAGGCCACTGACTGAGCTTCAGGGAAGAGAGTTCGGGTGGGTCTGTGAGTCCAGCAAGGTCTTTGGTTAGAGGGTGAGAGTGGCAGGAAGCAGACTTCCCAGGAAGCTGTTCCCAGTGGAACAGCTCAGTTTATTGAAGCAAGAGTGGTCACATTTATAGGGGAGAGGGAAAAGCGTTTATTGTTTGGGGCAGTGCAGATGGGGCAGCCCGATTTGCATGTGGGTGGGGTTCATAACCAGACCTAGGTGGTCATATTGCCATTGGCTTGGGCCAAAGTTCTGGGAGAGCCTCTTTTGCATAGACAGAAGTCTCACAGGGACCAGAGAAAGAGACCTAAGGTCAAATAGGGAGAGGAAGGTCAAATAGGTCAAATAAGGTCAAATAGGGGGAAGAAAGGCCCAGCACAGGGCCTTTCCAGTCACAGTGGTCAGATAAACATTAACCAAGCCGCATACCTTTGAAGAGGCAGTGTCCAGCTGTGTAGGTAGGCAGCATGGGAGCTGGCTGAGATTTGTCAGAGTAGAAGAGGGGAGCAGCCTTCCACTCTCAGGGTGAGAATTCCAGGGTTCAAAGCACACTTAAACCCCATCTTAGCCCCAGGATAGCCCTACAGTCATTCAGAGAAGTTGAGGCTTGGCACCATGAAGACAGCCTATGAAAGGCTATTGGTGAAGGTGAAGCCCAGATGCAGCAAGGGATTCCAGCATTCTGAAGATGCCAGTACTGTGAGATGACCACCAACAATAGCGGGAGCTGTGGAGTGGAGCCAGCCAGAACCTGGAGGACAAGCTGTGTGTGCTGCAGAGGGCAGAGCCAGAGAACTGATCCAAGCCCTTTGGAGCAGCCTAGAAGATCATGAGTGAATTCCAGATAATTGTACATTGATAATATTTTTCTACTGTCTACAGACTTTGTGAAAAGCTTGATAGAAGTTTGGTTTCATTTGGTCCTGTGTATTAGCAGCCCCCATGATTGTTCCTCTTATAGTTTTGTTGATTTAGTGTTAAATTGTGTTGTAGAGATAAGCAATTTTTTTGTCTTATACAGAAAGGGGGAAATGTTATGGAAGTTTATTTTTAGTTATGAATAAAATAATTGTTTTGTGCACTGTTGGGTGAGGGGCTACCTAGGTCTTGGCATTTTTGTATTGTCTGCAGGTGTTGGGTTTATGTGGGGAATATTTGATTGCTCATGATCTGCATGTGCTATCAGTAGAGCACCTGAGGAGTTCTGAATCAATAAAAACACCTGATTTCAGGTTCCACTATCCAGTATGGCACTGGTGAGGATGATGGTTTCCTCTGCTGAGGTCTGGCAGTGCTTGTATGTGTGAATATGCTTCAGTGTCTCTCTTGGTGAGCCCACACAGTGGCTAACAACTACAATTTTTAGTTTAGCTTTACAAGTTTTAGTTTAGTAAATAACAACTACTTCATAGCAGTCATTTTGCTGGTGTTATGAAATATAGTGTAAATATCTGACAGGCAGAAGGTCTTAGGCGGCCCCTGTGAAGGAACTGTTCAATCCACAGGTTGAGAATCACTGTCTAGAGTCTAGACTCTGAGTGAGCGTTACTCAAATATCTCTAGTGTGAGCAGCCACTTTGTTTCTTTGGCTTTGTGTCCCTGCACACCACCCCCCCACCCCAAGCCACTTCCTGAAGTCCTGTATGTCTTCCATACATTCATGAAGGCCAGTTTGCTACCCTGTGGTTGCTGCCATGTTTGGGGGCTGTTCTCCATGATGTCACCTCTGAGGCCTCTCCTGGCTCATCAACCCCTCTGCTGAGAGCTGCCACATGTCAAGGCTTCAAAGGAATGTGCAGTCAGCCAGCACAGATGCCACCACATGGGATTCTGCCCTGAAGGCAGAGAAAGAGCCTATTCTTTCTATGTGAGAGTCGGACATCTGGACATCTGTCTGACTGTCACTTGAAATCAATGCCCAGTGTACCTGCAGGCCTTGCTCCTTGTGGTTAAGGCTGGGGAGCTGGACTCAGGAGCCAGGAGGTGGAGCCAGATTATATTGGTTCACCCAAACCCTGCTTCTCTGGATTTACCTACACACAGAGACTCATGCAAGCCAGTATGTAGGAAATGGACCACCCTCACGATGACCCAGCTTGCTTAAAAACATCTGAGTTGACATAGATGTGGCTTGGAATATATAGTTATTTATTAATATTTTACAGGTTGCTTTCGAACTGGGCTCCATTTATTTTTATTCAGTGCTATAAAGATGTCTGTGTGTTTATCTCATTTGTCAACTTGATGAGATCTGGAATCACCTGGGGGGTGGGCCAACCTTGATTAGGTTAATTAAGGTGGGAAGACCCGCCCACTGTGGCTGGGGTTGTATAAAGGAGGAGAAGGTGAGCCGAGCACCAACATTCATTGTCCTCTGCTTCCTGACTGCAGATGCCTGTGACCAGCTGCCTCAAGCTCCCCTCCATGATGGACTGTAAACCTAGAATGGTGAGCCAAATAAACTCTTCCTCCCCCTTTGGTTTTTTCCAGAACATTTTATTACGGTTGTTAACATCATGTTGTTGCAGCTATTGCCTATTTTCAAGAGGCATATATCCTGTGGGTCCCGTTACATGGATGGATTTGACCTTAGCACCCCGCTGTTGTTGGGCATGTAGCTTGCTTCTGGATTGTTATGCTGATAAAGAAGAAACCTGGAATATCCTCAGTACTGGACTATCAGTATATATCCTTAGAGTTAGTGTGGCCAAGTTAACATATGCAAGAATTTGATCTGTGAGGTTCACTTGCCATCCAACTGGCTTGAAGCAACTGACATGTAGATCCTTTACTTTAGTTGCTGTAGGAACTGCCTGGCTGGGCTGCCTCTCTTTCATAAAGCCAGGAGTGGTTGCTAAAGTGCTGGTCAAGGCTAGGCAGATGGCTCTGCTGTTTAGAGCACTTGTTGCTCTTCCAGAGGACCCAAGTTCAATTCCCAGTATCCACATAGTGGCTCACGACAGTCTGCAACTTCAGTCCCAAGAGATCCAGTGCCTTTTTCTGGTCTTTTTGGGCACTGCACATATGTGGTGTACAGACATACATGCAGGCAAAATATCTCCATGCATATAACAATAATAATAATAACAACAACAACATTAAAGTTCAGGGCTTTAGAAAGATGGAAATTGACTAAGGATGGAAAGTAAACCAAAAATCAACCAAGGAAGACTTTGAGCCAAATACCTAAACGTAAACACAGAGTTAACATAACCACCCATCTATGTCTCTATCTACTGTGGGGATCTTGTCCTAATGGGACAAGGACTTCCCTCCTTAGCTATGATACTTAAGTAAGGAAACATTCCCATACCTGCTATGGTAAGACAAGGCCCTGCCACATCTGTCCTTCTGGGGTGGGGTCACCCCGATCCTTCGAGCTCACCTGCCCATGCTAGCTGATCCATGTTGTAGCAGGAACTCCTCCATGTGGGTCTCAGGTCATCAAGCCTGGCAGCAGATGCCCTCTGCTGTGGCGCCATCTTGCCGGCCCTTTGTCTTGTGATCATGTCAGTTCCTGCTCAGTCCCGCAGGGAAAGCACAGGTGTGGATCTCCTCCCTCTTGGCAGCTGTGCCTTCCTCAGGTGCCAGGGAGAAATGTCTTCCTTCTCTCTCCACACTTTGATGTTTGCTGTGATTTGTAGACTCTCTCAGATTATCCTTCCCCGTCCCCTCCACTCTCCCTCTGCTCTTTCTCCTCTTCTGGCTTTTTTGGTCCAGGTAGCTCAGGCTGGCCTCCAACCAACAGTAATCTCCTTTCAGCTATTGAATTCTGGAGTACAGACACATACCAGTGTACACTGCTTGGTTTTCGTTTGTTTGAGATAGGGTCTCACATAGCCCAGGCTGGCCCGTAACTCCATATGTGGCCTTGAACTCCTGATTTCCCTCTGTTGACCTCCCCGTCGCTGGGATTACACCGCCACCGTTTCAGGTGCATGCATGAAGAGAGCCATCTACTTCATTGCTTGATGCCAATGCTTGCAGCCCTGGTGTTTTCTAGGTTACATAAACAGCAGCGCCCCCACCATGGAAGGTGGCCTTGTGGATGTCTTGGGAGGGATGTTGAACTCATTTGACACCTTCATGTCACAATGTGTTAGCAAAGGTGAGAGCTGGGAGCTCATAGTGCAGGTTAATGGAAGGCCTCTTCCCAGGAGGGCCCTTGTCTGTGCAAATGAAGCAGTTCTTGACTAATCATCTCTGGCCATAAAGCAAGCTGTAAGGGAAGAGTGACAGGTGGAGAGGCACAAAGGCACTGTATTTAAGGTCCTTTTTTTTGGTCACCATTGGAGATAATGTTTGTAGCTCTTCCCAGATTATTTCCCCTCCTCCCCCTCCTCCTCTTCTTCCCCCTCTCCCCGCTCCCTCCAGTTTCTCTTCCTTCTCTTCTTTCTCCTCCTATCTTCCATCTCCTCTTCCTTCTCCTCCTCTTCTTCTTCCTCCTCCTACTTATCCTCTTCCTCTTCTGATAACAGGTTGCTTATCCCCAAGATCCCAGTCACCTGCCAGAGATGTAAGAGCAGGCAGTCAGTTTAACACAGGGACAAGTTAGACTGTCACCTGAGTGCCTGAACTCCAGGTCTGGCCCCTCTGCATATGGCTTTAGTAGGATCAATTCACCTTTCTGGGCTGCAATTGTCTCTCGTGACAACTAGACTGATAGTATTAATTTAGTCCAGTAATATGATTAATATACAATGCTTTCTGTCTTGTTTGACACATAGTAGGAGTCTAAGAATTGGTTATTATTATTATAATTATGAGCATCTTGTTCCTTTCCCCAGCTGGGGATGTAGCTCAGTTTGTAGAGAGCTTGCTTAGCATGAATAAAGCACTGAGTTCGGTCCCCAATACCACTAAAGTGGGCATGGTAACACATGCCTGTAACCCCAGCATTCCAGGGGTGGAGGCAGGATGATCAGAAGTTTGAGTTTTAGGCTGCTCTGGGATACATGAGACTCAAAACACAACAACAAAAAGTCCCCTCTCCAGTACTTCAGCAGTGATGGCACACAATTCATAATGGAAACCAGCAGGTGACATTCCCTCTGTTCTGATTCTCCTGCTCTTGATCCATCACCCTCATCTTTAAAATGTGAGCCACTCCCTCCTACCCACCTTACAGACCTACAGCAAGAGTCCACAAGAAGGCCAAGGTCTGAAACACCTCACAAAGGGGAGATGGGTGAGCATGGTGAGCTGCCATTAAGACCACGTGCTCACAAGCCTAATCTTTTACCTAAACAGATGTCACTCTCACAGACCCAGGCTGCCATTCTGTCTTCGTCTGTGGCCTTGCACTTGAAGGCTACAGGTCAGCAGGGAGTTTAAGATACAAAATGAACCTTTCAAAGTGTAAAACTCAGGGATGTTTGGTGCATCCCCAGTGTTTACAATCATGACCTGTGTCCTGAAAGACCATATCACCCCTGGAAGAAAACACCAGAAGAAACCTTTGCCAGAAGATGAGCCTTTGAGAGTCACCAGCCAAATCCAGTTGTGAAGTTATTCCTAAACTCATGGGGGGAGTGGACTTACTGTACATGGCCAGTCAAAAATCCTCCTGTCCAGAAGCTTTAAAACCCAAACCATGAGGCTCCTGTCTGAAGAAGTGGCTGAATGAACGAGTAGAACGGCCAGCATGGGTGGGGCACATCAAAGGTGCCCAATGAGTGTGTCTGCGATGGTTCATATCCATTGTCAACCTAGTAGGACTGGAGTCACCTAGGAAACAAAGCTCTGGGCATTTGTGCAAGAGAGTTTCTCGACTGGGCTCATTGAGGTAAGAGCACCACCCTAAGTGTGGGTAGCACTCATGGGCTAGGGGTCCTGGACTGAATAAGAAGGAAACATGGAACTGAGCATGAGCATCTGTCTCTCCCCGCCTCCTGCTGAGGACGCCGTGAGACCCGCGCACACTCTTGCCACCTTGACTCCTCGATGGCCGCGGATGGTCCTTGGGCGGTGAGCCGCTGCAGACCTGTCCACCGTGAAGTGCTTCTACCGGTAGAAGCACTATCGGTCACAGCATCAGGAGGAGCAGCTAACACAGCACTGTTCGTGCTGACGTCAGAAGAGTGGCTAGAGCACATTCCGGCCATTCCGACTGCCAACGTGACAAAGCTGAAGAAATGAACCCACGCAGGCCTCCAAGGCCACGGCACATTTGATTCCCATGGCTGGGAAGGGCCTCTGCCATCAAAGTACTTCCCGCTTGCTCCGTTTCCTAGGCTGCAGCGGAATCAGGGCTGGAGCCTGCCTCCCTGCCAGCCTCCCGTGAGTTGCCAGCTTCCCCACTCTCCTCAGCTTTTGCTATCACCCCAAACTGGCTGCTCTTCTTTTCCTTTTTTCAGTGTTACTCGGAAACAGGAGAGCATGTTATGCAATCTCGAGCCACCTGCTTGCCATCACGTTTCCTTTTGTAGAAGGGTTTTGAAGCTGCTTCCAGGAGCTACCTGGAAACCAAATGGCAGGGCTCGCACCTGCACAAGATGCTCTCCACGCTGAGAGCCTCCATTTCCTCCTCACCTCAGGGTACCTGGTGAGATTAAGCGTCACACTTACCTCTCAGACAGCACGTTGGCCACAGGGGACAGTATCAAGTAGATCAACTCTGTGAGTGAGTGTGTGTGTGTGTGTGCATTTGTGTGTGCAGGTACACTTGCATGTGTGTGCACAAATGTGTGGAGATTAGATACTGGGAGCCATTTCTAATTGTTCTTCACCTTACTCTTTGAGACAGAGTCTCTCACTGAACCCAGAGCTCACCAATAGCTAGACTGATGGCCAGTGAGCTCCAGCAATTGTCCTCGCTCTGCATCTACAGTGCAAGGAGTACAGACAGGTGCATGCTGCCATGCCTGGCTTTTCACACAGGCGCTAGGTCTCCAAATTCAGGTCTTCATGCTTACCCGGCCAGGATTCTTACCCCCTGAGCTATCTCCTGAGCCCCAGCCTTTTGACATTACCATCTACAAAGTTCAGGCTTGAGAACCATCCACTCAAGTTATAGAAATAAAGCTGAAAAAAAAAAACCCACACAAAATGTTTTAACTACGTATATGATTGTGTATTGGGCCACATTCACCACTACCCTGGAACACATGTGGTGTCAAGTTAGACATGCCTGATTGCCACAGTGGCTCCCACCAGGGTGAATGCCTAGTTACACTAACACCTGTCCTCCAGTGTCTTCCGGGTCTCTGTCCTCGACTGGAGGGTTGCCAACTCTGGTCCCATTTCAGAGATTCATACCTTTACCCACTTGATGCATATATGGAGGTCACAGATGTGCTCAGCTCCATGCTTCACAAGAAGCCTGCAGAGACCTGCCCCCAAGAGCTTCCACAGACGTGGGAAGATGGCTCAGTGGGGAGGAGTGTGAGCTGGTTAGATTTTGTCAACTTGACATAAGCTGGGGCCGTTTGGGTAGAAGGAACCTTAACTGAAAAGCCGAGTCTATCAGATTGGCCAGTAGGCAAATCTTTGAGGCATATTTTTAATCATCGATGTGGAAGGTTCCATCTTACTGTGTGTGGTACCATCCCCGGGCAGGTGCTCCTGGGTTGTATAAGAAAGCAGGGAAAGCAAGCCAATAAGCAGGGTGCCTCCATGGTCTCCGCTTCAGTTCCTGCCTTCAGGTTCCTGCCTGTGTTTTTGCCTTGACTTTTCTTCATGATAGACTATCAACTCTAAGATGAAATAAGCCCCCTTCTCCCCAAGTTTCTTGTGTCATATTGTTTACCACAGCAATAGAAAACAGAATGGAACAGAGCATTTGGTTGCAAGCTAAATTCGAGTTCAGATCTGAGGCACTTATATAAAAAAACCAGGTAGAATAGTGCACACCTGGAACCCAGGCACGGGGCAAGCAGAGACAGACGGGTCCCTGGAGCCCACTGACAGCCAGTCTAGCCAACCCCGGAGTTAAAGGGTAGTGAGAAACCTCGTCTCAAAATATAACAAGTTGGAGGAATTCCGGAAGACACCTGACTTTGGGCCACATTTGCATGTGAACACACACACACACACACACACACACCAGGTCTTCACCAGCCATATGACCTTCCAGGCAGCTAATCTGGCCCAGGCCATTACCAGGAACAGCAGAAAGAGAAATAGTGTCACTGTCAGACAACTCCAAGCTCAGAGGAAAGGCTAGATTCTCTGGTCCTTTTCCCATCCCTCCAGGGGGGCCAGACCTTCTATTTCTTGGCTAATTCTGGATAGTAAGCTCCTGCTGTCTTCTGGTTTGTATCTCTTTTCCTACCTAGATGTTCCTTGTACGTGTGATAAACTGCATGTAGCACAATGCTAATGATAGCTTCTAAGTCAGGGTCAGCAGCCTTCTTAAAGGACCAGATGGGGAAGTGTGTCTACATTTTGAAAGCTACAAGTTTTGTCATTTGTTGTTGGTGGTGATGGCGGTGGTGTGTGTGTGTGCATGGTTTATGTGCATGTACATGAGCATGTGTGCACCTGTGAGTGAGGGCAGAGGCCAGACCAGGACTTCGGATGTCCTGCTCTAAGTAACTCTCAGCTTGTGTCTTGAGGCGGTCGTTCCTGCTGAACCTGGAGCTAGGTTGGCGTCAAGCTCCACGGGGAGACCTCCCATCTCTGATGTCACGGAGCTAAGGTTACGGGCAAATGGCAATGCCCAGCTTCATGCTGATGCTGGAGATCAGGTGGTCATGCTTACACAGCAATACCCACTGAGCCATTTTCCCAGCCTGCAGAGCACGTGGTTTCTGTCCCAAAAAGGCCTCTCTGCCAAGGAACCATGAAAGCAGCCACAGACAATTAGGAAACAAACAGGCCTGATTTTTCCAATGAAATTTTACCTGCAGATACTCCCATTTGAATTTTATATCATTTTCACATGTCGCAGAATATTATTCTTCTGTGGCATTTTTTCTTTAACCATTTAAAAGTCATTTAACAGTGATTCTTAGCTTCTGGCCACACAAAAATGAGAGGAAGAATCTATCCATCCTTGCTCTGGAGACAGGAACTTAATGTTTTTTTGTTTTTTTTTTTTTTTTTTTTTTTTTTTGGACTTCTCAGGATACCTGAAAATTTCCAACTGAAATGATTGGAGAATTATCTTCTCTGAGTCAACCACCCTTCTTTACACTTTGTTTTGATGTTTTATTATTAAAAACAAAACAAAACTCTAGGCTGTGGGCACTCAGCCATCCCACACCCTGGGTGCCTGCTCTGTCTTTGCCCTCTGATGAATAGGCTCCTCTCCGTGGCTTGAGGAGCTGCTCCTGCAGCAGTGGGCCTGACCCCAAGCTGGCTCCACCAGCCTGGCTCATCCTTGGGATCCTGCTCTTCGTTTCTCCCCCGCAAGTTCTCCCTACCTCTCTGTAGACCCTTGACAAACTTCTTCATGGGTCTTTCATCCTCCTGACCTAAGTGAACCTCAGATTCATTTCAGGGAGGGTTCTGAGCCACGCCTTCTGTGTTCTAGTGACAGCAGAGATGGGTGACAATGATAAATATCTAGAGACACAGCACTGCGGTCTTGTTCCTTCAGGGGCTGATTGCTCTGTCCTCTGTCCTCAGAGCAACCTGCAATTCAGGGCAGATATAAGGTGAAGGTCCTAAGTTCCCCGTGGGGAGAGAGAAGAGTGCAGTTGAAACTGACGGGTAGGATTTCCTGTGCCCACAGATGGGGCAACACAAGGTCAGATTTAAGATGACGAAAGTGAGGTAGTGCAATGCTTCTTACCCGTAGCTCTCATGGGTCTCAGGCTCACTTTAGCCCAGGTGGCAGAGTTCAGTGGAGCCCAGAGCAAAGCCAGCTTTGTCCACACTGAGACATTTTTCATTGGTGCAGGTGAAGGAAGCGTCTGTATAGCCCAACATAGACATCACTTGGCAGAAATGTTACTGCCATTAACTGTTAGATCCCAGTCGACTTCTTTCTGTTCAGGTAGGATCCATGGGTAAACAGCTCATCTTGCTGAGGTTAAACAAAGCCACATGTCTCTACCACTGTATACCAGCCATGCCAAGATGGTCTTGGCATGCCCTCTTGGTGCACAGAGAGGATAGCGCCCAAAGGTTTTGGATACCTTTGTCACAGGGTCTTGTGTGTCAGTACAGAGGATGCTATGTACCAGTGTCAGCATGGGTCAGAGAGGGACGGACCTGTGATGACAAGGTGCCCCGGAGGTGAGCGAGGAACTCACAGACACATGTGCAAAGATGGTAAGTCCAGAAAAGCATTGGGACAACCTCAGGGGGCACCTTGGAGCACTGCAGTCATAGCAGCTTGGAGTCTGGAGGAACAGGTGGGAGACACAAGCTGTGAGCAGGTGGGATCTGCGCTGGGCCAGGGCTGTGGAGAAACTCCAGGCTGAGAGCCCTGAGGGATGTGGCCAAGGAATATGCCTGGCCAGCCCTGGGCTGGTAACCCTCCCTTCTCTCTGAGCTTTGTGCTCTGGGTCCTAAAGGCTTAGTTGACACAGCCAAATCCATGATTCTTCCCCCAACCCAAGTCTTACCGTAGCCCCTCCTACACAAAGGCACTTCCATGGACTTCCCAGCAATGGCGCCTCCCACTGGGGTCCCATATGTGAGGGACATTCAATGCAGAGTATTGACAGAAAGTCAGCACAAGGCTCCACTGCGTCCTTAGCCAAGGAAGATTGTTTTAAAAGCCCGTCAACTCCCTCCCCATTGTTCTATAAATAAGGGGATTTCCTTTTTAACCACATGAATATAAAAATGGTACGATTCTGGGCCAGTTTTGAACGCCTTTCTTTCACATTAACATCCAATGCCTGATGCAAAACTGGGTATACGAATCATTTGTACAGAGAAAGAAGCCAATCGCAAATCCTAAAAGCCATCGACGCCCCAAGCAGGGCTACGGAGACAGCCAGTAGGTGAAGTGTCTGCCTTCGATCCTAGGAGCCGAGTTCAATCGCTAGGACTAACATGAAAAAGCAGGTACAGTGGTGTGCACTTGCAATCCCAGATATGCAGTTTTCTGTGGCTGGCTGCCTGGCCAGCCAGCTTAGCCTGCTGGGTTAGAGAGACTCTGTCTCAAATGAAAGGTGGTCAGCACCTGAAGATTGACACCCGAGGCTGATCTCTGATCTCTATGTGCAGATGCACACCTGAGCACCCACACACATAGACGCAGACGCACACATGTACGTGCACACCCAATGGAACGTGCATAACCAGGAAAAGAGCATGCTGTGTTTAATTGTGCTCACTGCCTGCCAGGCCTTTCCAATACTCCTTCCCCCGATGGTTTTGACTATATATGCTTTGGCTCTCCTCTGCCCAGTCAACAGTTCTGTGGTATTTTTACGGGCAGAATGGAAAAGGCAGTCTGGTTTTCCATTTGGCACTGTCCACTGCCTCTTGGTTTTCATTTATGAATGAATGTATAGGGGAGTTTCTTTCTACCTCAGAACCCGTCGCTATTGGGTCGGCAGCGTTAAGACTCTTTCAGAATCCAGGAAATCTTCCTTCGGAGCTCCTCTGCACCTGAGCTGTCAGGGTGCTGTGTGTTGGTAATTGCATATGCAAGATCATCTCCTCTCTTCCAGCAGGAAGGAACTTCTGTTTGGGCCAGATGCTGCTTCAAGCCAGGTCCCCCATGTAGAAGCACACACAGCTGATGACAGGAATTTCCTTACACAGGCTTCTGGCTGAAATACATTCTTGTTTCTCCTCATGATCCACAGGCAGAATCTGATTTTATTAAAAACTAAGCCAGGCCTGATGACACAGGCCTGTAATCCCAGCTACGTAGGAAGCTGAGACAGGAGAATAACACGCTCAAGGCCTGTACAAAATCCAGTGTGAGTTTGAGACCAAACTGGGCAACTTAGTCAAAATAAAAAGCAGCAGGCTGGGAAGATGGCTCTGGGTAATGTGCTTCCAAAGCATGAGGATCTGAGTGCCAGTTCCTAGAACCTAAGCAAAGCCAGGCACAGCAGCACACAGCTCTGAGTGTGTGCGTGCATACGTGCGTGTGCACACAACACACACACACACACACACACACACAAACACGCACACGCATGTGCACACGCACTGTGAGGCACACATGAACACAGTCTTCTGCTGCCTGAGGCTGCAGTTAAAACCTTCTCAATGATCACTTGAGGGAGCTGGGTGCCAGGTGGTGACCTGCTGGCTAATCCTAGCATGCTATACCTTCTCTTTGATGCAGTTGCCTTTCAACAAGGAAGGAAAAAGGAATCCCATGGAATTCTGAGCACTAGAAAGAGATGGTGGAGACAGCACTTAGAGGAGAAACCAGCCAAGGATGTGTCCACCTCTGTCTCTGCCCACCTATACCAGCCAGCTCTGCCCACCGAGCCCTGTGGCGGATGGCAGTCATAAATTTGCCAAGGGTCATCCAAAGGTTCCCAAGGAGGGGTCACGGGTGCCCAAACCTGAGGCCCTACCTCCCTCTACCATCACCCCCAAATTTTAGAGATTGGTTTCTGGGCTCGTCATTTTCTCTACAAAGTAATAAAATGTTCTCACTTGGGAGAAAGATGATTAAATTTCAAATTACTTGGCTTGCCAGATAAGATTGACAGCTCCGGATCCAGGCAGGCCAGAGACCTGTTTTGCACACAGGAAGCTTCACCAGCCACTGATTCACCACGTTGCTGGGAGACTGAAACGAAGGAGCGTGTTTAAAACTACATTAAGGGGTGGCAAACACGGTAATGAGGGCATTTGTTATACTGTAAGGAGCTTTCCAGAACATGGAAATTACCGACACAGTGATTATGATTGTGAACTGGGTGAGGAAAATCAAATCCATCCACCACCACCCCCATTCTCCCCACCATCAGAGACAGGGGGTGAAGGAAAGAGGAGCACCCCCCCCCGCCGTGCCCCGCAGGCAAGGACTTTGTGAGGGAGGAGCTGGGGAGAGTTATTAAACACTTTAATAGCACGCAGAGTTTCTGGCTTCAGTTTGGGTTTGCGGAGGTTTTGATCAGGGTCAATTCTATAGTGGGACTGCCTTCCCCAGGGGGATCAGAGGGTGGCCACAGGAGGCAAAGGGCTGGTCCAGCCTCGCATCTTATTTCAAAGCTGCGCCAGGATGTATTCTGGTTCTCATTTTCTTCCTAATGGCTTAAAGGCAGTGAGCCGACTTCTCTGTCATCTGGGCTTGTCACCAGTCTGAACTTAGAGTGGAAGCAGGTGTGTGTGTGTGTGTGTGTCTTTCTCACGCAGGGGCTTAGCCAAATCTGAGGAGGGTGTAAACAAGGTGTTATATAAAGACACACTAGAGTGTGGTTGGCCCCTCACTTGCAAAAATGGGAAGAAGGCTGCGAAGGCTGGCCACAGGACACCGTGCTCCAAGCCGGGCGACCGGCATTTCGCTGTCCCAGCCACTCAGCTAACAGGCCTCACTTCTCGTGCAACCTTGAATCCTTTCCCAGAGAGACTGTCTCACCACCCTTGCCCCTTCAGCTTTCGATTTAGAATCCTGCCCGGTCCTCTGGAGACCATTTGCCACCTCCGGTTTCCCACACAGCTCCAGGTTCTCTGAGGCCTGCACCATAAAGGGTAAAGATTTGTGAGTCAGAGTCTCCTACACCTAGTTTGTGGAGATTGAAATCCAGAGCCAGGCATGGTGGTGCATGCTTCTAATCGCTGCGCCAAAGAGGCAAGAGGGTTAGGGGTTTGATGCCAGATAGGGCTGCATAGCAAGGCTCTGTTTCAAAAAGAAAAAAAAAATAAAACAAAGATCTGGGGAGTTAGCTCGGTCACGCACATGAGGACCTGAGTTCAATTCCCAGCACCTACACAAAGCTGAACATAAACTGGGACTAGCAGCACGTACTTTTAATCCTAGTATTTGGGGATCAACACAAAGACCCCTGGGCTTATGTCTAGCCAGCCTAGTCTAGTGGGAAAGTGAGCCCCAGGCTAAGGAAGCCTGTTCCAAAAGGAAAAAAAATATATTAAGAGAAAGAAAAAAGGAAAAATAATCAAATTTAGGTCGTAATATTGAATCTGTTTTAATAAATTAATCAAACTGCTAAGTAACTGAGACCTCAATGTGAACACAAAGCTGACTTTTGTCATGCTTCTGTCCCCTGTGGCAAGGCTAGAGAGCCCTAAAGCTTGCAGGGCTGGAGCAGGCACACATGAAGGTCCGCAAGCCCAGTCATGCAAGCTCCACTCCAACCCGGGCCTGTGCTGCTCCAGCTTGCCGCCCTCCACTCTCCTCTGCCCATCCAGGATCCATGCCCTGAGTTGCCCCTTAAGTCCAGAGCTGCAGAGATGGGGACCATGGCCAGATTAGAATTGAACCCCCAAAGAAGACTAGCTTAAGCCCCAGAACTATTAGAGCCATTGGACCAAGAACCCAAAAGCTCCAGCTTCCAGAATATAATCTAGAAAGGGGTCACCAATTTAGAGTACACATGGTCTCTGAACTCCCTACCCTCGTGGTGGAACATGGCTGGAGGTGGTCTTGGGCCCCAGTGCCCATCTCTAGAGGCAGTGCAGGAGAGCACTCAGGGACGGATTCTTCCCCAGCCATCCACACCCCACTCGCTACTGTCTGCCCATCACCTTGGGTAAGTCCCCCCACACATGGAGCTTCTCTCTTCAAATGAACTCTCTTACTGTCTTTATCCCTCCCTCCCCACAGGGCTGGGAGAGAAGAGCCACCCCAATATGCTACTAACCCCATATCTCACCAAGACACCAGGCTTACTTCCTTTCTGGGTGGAGGAGGGAAATGGAAGATGGGGTGGGGGGGAGTCAGACAAAAAACACATGATTTTGTTCAGCTTGACCTTGGCCCTGAGACAGAGCATTTCACCCGTGATGGAAGTGGTCTGTGGTGGAAGGCACCTGACCCCAGTAGGCTCAACCAGACAGCTGCAAAGGCCAGTCAGCCATCAGACTCCAGATAACTGGGGTTTCCTTCCCTGTAGGCATGCACACAGGGGCTCCCTAAGTGCCTCCTGTTGGAGCAGAAGGCCTTATGTGTGTATCTGTGTGCACATGTTCTCTATGTGCACATGTGTGCTGACACAGAGGTCAGAATCAGGTGTCTTCCTCCTTTGCTTTCCATAGCTTCCAGACCAGGTACCTCGCTGAACCTGGAGCTAGGTGAGTCAGCTAGCCTGACTGCCCGTGATCTCTGCGGAGCCTCCTGTCTCGTCTCCCCAGAGCTGGCCTTACAGATTTCTACCACTATGCCCAGCTTTTACATTGCTCCTGGGGATCCAAACTCAAGTTCTCATGCTTGTGGGGCAAGCACTTTACCTACGGAACCTCCTCCCCAGTCCCAGAATGGCATTCTAGAACAATTTACCCATGCAATCGTTTGTCCTTATAAAAATATATAGTTCTCAAATTGAGAACTTTAAATCGATTGGATTGATTTTTGGAGCTCCTTCCTGTCTCCAAGCCAAACAGGCTTTCCATATTTCCTCTTGCCAACTGACAGGCAGAACTCGATGGTGGCGGTGGGGTGTGTGAGAGCTTCTCCTTACTAACCTTATCCAGTCAGGAATCATCACCGAAGAGTAGCAGGATGGGATTTAGAAAGAGATCTAAACACCAGTGTCAGCCCAACCGCTAAGAGCCGTGGGACCTTAGACAAGTCACCGGGACAAGCCTAGGCCAGTCCGAGAATGGACGGCAGAGAAGTAATTCAGAGGTGGTCCTGGGCTATGCATGCGATTAAGTGAGATACAGTGTAGAAACACCAAGACCTCACTGCAGAGAAGAAAGACATCCATCGAGGTTAATTGAATGGAAAGGTGTGAGAGGAGAAGGGAAGGTTGGCAGTGTTCCTAGGTGGCAGAACAGTGTCCCACTTCCTGCCGGACGTGCCAGCTGCTGCCTGAATCCCACCACTGAACCCACCCCCCTAGCCTGAAGCAGTGATCCCAATTAAAATGCTAATTATCTCCAAGGGTTCTACTGTTGAATTTTTTATTTTGCTAGTCTGTCATTGACCCCAGAGTGTGAATGAGGAATCAAAAAGCTTCCTATCATAAGCAGAGAATGCAGAGGGCAGTTGGTCCCCAGACACACCCATCTCTGTGACCTTCTCTGTCCTTCACACGGTCCCTGCTGTGGACAGGTGCTCTTGCTATTGCCACCTGCAATCTCCTGGACCCATCCTAGTCATCACAGTCTTGCCTTGTCTCCCTTCCGTGGTGGTTATCCCATGCAAGTACCATTCTCTCTCATTCACACATGCTCTGTGGAAGACCTCTGGGCTCCACCCTTCAAGGCTCTGCTCAAGTTCTTCCTGCTCCTCCTCCAACTTTCTGCTCCTCTACTTTCTCACCTCTTTCCTTCTTCCCCAATAACCTCACTGCCACACACTTGAACCCTCAATGCAGGGTGAAGCCCGCGGTATGCTGACAAAGCTTGTGAGTGTTCACATGTGCCCAGCATCCCTTATGCCCCAACGCCTTCCATAGATAATACAGGTTATGGACACCACGCAGTGTGGAAGAGTGTACCTGGTCCTCAGTGATGGGATCACCATTATGGATGTGTGATGTTCATCCTTGTGTCTAAGACTGAGTTTCCTCCTCCATAAAGCAGAGAAGCAGCGTAAACAGTTGTAGTGTTGTAGGTAAAGGGCTAGAGATATCAGTTGCATCCTTCCATCTTTCCTGTGACCGTTGATACTGATTGTCGAATTGATAGACTCCAGAATTACCTAGGAGACTTCCTTGGCATGTGTGCACATGGAGGGTTCTAAGTTGGATTAACTGAGGTGGGAAGGCACACTCTAAATGTGGGTGCCACCATTCCATGGGATCTGGACTGAATAAAATGGAGCAAGGGCGTGAGCCGCGGTCTTCCCCTCTCTCTGCTTCCTGCTGCGCGTGCAGTGTGACTGGCTGCCTCCTGTTCCTGCCACCGCACCGTCTCACTGTGACGTGCCCTCAAACTGTGACCAGAGTAAACCCTTATGTTGCTTCTTGCTAGGCATTTAACCACAACAACAAAAAAGTAACTAATCCACCATGCTCTGCTGCTTTTCCAATAGTGCCACGGTGCCCTGGCCATTTCCATTTTCATTGGGCAGTTGAAAAAAACTGAGGCCAGATTTATTGACGCTCACGCAGAAGTGAAAGCCATCCTGTTGCCTCTGCCACCCTTTTATCCTCCAGGCACTGGCGTTTGGGTTCCTGTCCCTCAGCGTCAAACTAGCCAACTGGGAGGGATGTGCTAAGAAGGGAGACTTGGCTAGAACGGTGTTACCCCTCTGACTCTGTTCTCTGCCCCTTGGCACTGCTGGGGGACAATTACTCTTGGGTTCTCTTGGTATCTCAACTGTTGAAACTAAAGCCCTTTAGGAAGTTAGTAGATGCCATCCTGTAGGGGAGAAAGCATGATCCCAGGACAGGGAAACTGAGGCTGGAAGAGAGTGTCTGGGGACCTCTTTGCAAAGAACTCCACATGGCCATGACCCTCTGCCTTGAGCAGATGGAAGAGGAGGAAGCAGAAAGAAGGTATAAATATTAGCACCTCTTCCTGTGCTTCTTCTACATCTTGTTTCCAGTGTGAGCGTGGAGGCTGGGCTTCCAGTGCAGTCTGGAGGAGACCAGGTTGATTCTTGAGCAAAACTGCTTCTTGCTGAGTTTCCGAAAACTAAGAACTTTTCAACCTGGGCCTGCCCTGTGCACAGTCAAGTTAGCCACATGTATCTCTGGCCTCTGCAATCTGGGTGACAGAAGTACCCCCTCTCTGTTAGCCAGGACAGCAAAACCATCTTATGACATTACCAAATGTCACCCAAAGAGCAAAACTCACCCTCACAAGAATGCCTAAGATGGGAGAACACCCCACTTAAAGGGAGTCCCATGAAATGCTGCATAGGTTGAGAAGCCTATCAGTTTATCACAAGGCAGGGAGGCATTTCAGGAAATGGGATGGACAGGGCAGCAGATGCCCTCAGGCTCGGATGACAGGCTCCATGTACTCAGCTTAGACTCCCATGAACCACTCTGAAAGCTAGTGTTCTGCTGATCTGACCTCTTCAGCCAGCTGCAGTCTCTCCAGCTCATCCACCCGTGTGGATATAGTTTCTAAAGACTCCCCTGAGGGTGGGAGAGATTTTGCAGAAGCCGATAGGCAACACCATCTCTGTGGGGCCTGCCAGTGTAGCTTTGCCTCCAGAGCAAAGCAGATCAAGCCAATCCTCTCAAACACACATCATCCAGACTCAGCTGATAGAAACTGAGTTAATTTGTCAAGCATATGGGCCAGAGGATAGGACGGACACAAGACCACCTGACAGCAGGCTGACTCCATCTAACAGGTACACAGAATTCCCAGTTCAACCAAATCAGCCATTAGAAAGTCACCTGGAGCAGCCAGATCAACCTGGCAGAAATTCTTAAGCCTCCACTGAAGAGCAGCCAATGGAGCCCTTTAATTGATGTGCACCCAAGCGCATGTCAAACCAGTATTCCCTTTATGAGGGACCAGTTTGTCCACAGTGTTTCCAGCCAGAGTTGTTGCACAAAGTCAGTCACCTCGTGCTAGTACTTACCTACTTCCCAAGCCAAATGCACTTGACTATTCCGGGCTAGACCACATTTGATCATCACAGACAGCCACCAAATCCCTCTCCTCTCCTATTTCCGGATGGGAGCGGAGCAGCTGCTCGATCTGCACACCCTCCTCCTTAATATAAACACACCTCTGATTTTCTGACTATCTTTAGGGAATTCCTTCTCAGCGCCTATGTTTATTTATGAAGCTGGTTTGGAAATAGCAAGCACCGCTGTCATTTCTGGGAGTGGGTTAGCTGAGGTCAGGCGGAGAGTGCTCCGGTACAGCCGATGAAGGAGGATGGGGAAGTGAAGAGTGAGAGGACCTCCCCGCTCCAAGCCAGGGGCTCCTCCCTGAGGCATCAGGCAAGATCTCGCCTCTGGACAAGTATCAGCTATCTCTTTCAAAGGACCCCCACCCCACCCCCATTACCTATTAGCTTACCTTTTGAGTGGTTTCATTTTGCTTTGGCTGCCAGGAAACTCGGGGTAAATCAGATGTTATTCCAGGCTCCCAAGGAATTCTTTCTCCTAATTGTCTAAGTAGCTAGGGAAAGACCCCTCTGAGAGTTTATTTTTTTATTGGTTGTTTTGTGTATGTTATAATTAATATTATAAACAGGTCTGTATATGTTTAGGAAGTAGATGGAGTACACAGGAGAAAGAGACCACCCTGAAATTCATTCAATATTCCCCTCTGTCACTATTAAAATATAGGTATTGGGCTAGGGCTGTAGTCTGAGGTATGGAACTTGCCTAGCATATTCAGGGCCCTGGATTTCATCCCTAATAAACAGTAGGTATCTTGGGTCTCTTGCTGGAATATTTGCTTTGTACCAGAGAGCTGTCAAAATTACACCCCACCCCTGCAACATGGAGTATTCTCTACGTTCAGCTCTTAAATAGGCACCGTGGGCCTCAGGAAAAAGAAGGGACTACCCACACAGCTCTGGGCCAGTGTTTACAGCTGAGTGATGAGAGCCTGAAGGACCAGAACAGAGGGAAAGGTTTTCACAAGCTACCACCAGCTCCTCCAGCCCCTCCCGCCCCGAGCTGCTCTCATCCTGGCAGTCCATGCCAGCCTGCCCTGTAGTGTTCCTGACACTGCTAGAGTTCAGAGTTCACCAGAAAGGAGCCCTCTTTTGCCTTCCCCGCTGGAAGCCCCAAGGGAATCGGGTGTCTAAGTGAGTGGTTTGCTGTGTTCTGGCCTCCAAGTGATGCCAGGTCAGCTTGTTAAGCCTGGGCTATTGGTTATGGATTGCTATAGGGCAGATCAGGCTGGCAGAGAACAGGCCTAGAACATTCAATCTTGAAAGACAGGTCAGTGAAGGTTAAGAGTTGAGTACAAAGAGGGCAATCCTGGCTTCTCTGGTTGGCAACATCTGGTCCTTCTGTCTACGTGACACTTGATGTCCTGCAGGAACTTAACTATGGAGAGCTGGTTACCAGCAAAGGGTCTGGAGCCTCCTGAGACAGGCAAGAGCAGGCAGTGAACATCTGGACTCACATTTCCTGAGTTTAGAGGTCAGAGAGCGGGGAAGAAACACAGGGCAGCGCATGATAATTAGGACAGAGGCGGGTCCCCAGCTGTGTCCTGGGACCTTGCAGATCCCACGGGTTCTAGCTGGAGCTGGAAACTGCTGTGGTGGGCAAGTGGGTCCCTTGGTTAAATCAGCTGTGGGGACTCTGACCACCTGTCTTTGGAGACAGCATGCTGAAGGTTGAAGATGGAAGATCAAATCACAGAGATGACAAGGACATAAAACAGATGTCCAGCCTAAGAGAGGTTTGTATGGACGCAGGCTTGGGAAGGAGTGGGGTGACCTGATCAGCAGGTCCACATCAAGGTCCATGTCCTGCTGACAATGGAGGGCGTGGTGGTTGTGGAGCTGGGTAAAGATGCTGGTGATTTTCCTGCAAGCAGGTCCGTCACCCAGCGGGTCTCTGTGTAACATCAGTCCCTGCCCTGCCTCTAAACTGTCCTGCTCCTCCATGCCTTTCTGATGTCACCTGTGCTAAGAACAGTTGCCTCTACAAGCCATGGGTAAATTAGGTAATGCCAGGTGAAAGGACTTATCAGGTGGGGGCAGAGGGGGAGTCTTTGAAAAGAATGGCAGTGCTTTAAGTTAGCACAGATTTTGATTCTGTGTTGTTGTTTTAGTATATGTGTATGGTATGCATATTCATTATGGGGTGTGTTTGTGTGTGTGTGTGTGTGTGTGAGAGAGAGAGAGAGAGAGAGAGAGAGAGACAGAGAGAGAGAGAGAGAGAGAGGAGACTTTCTCAATCATTCTCCCTTCATGAAGGCGGAGGGTCTCTCATGGTCCCAGAGCTCTCCCATTCTGCTACTCCAGCTTGCCCAGGGGATCCCGTCTCTGCCTGCAGAGCATGGGATTTCAAGAGGGCTGGATTTTATGTGGATATTATCTGAACTCTGATACTCATGCTTGCACCTGCTTTACCCACTGAGCCATCTCCACAGATCATGGTTTTGATTTTCTGAGGCAAAGTAACAAAGGTGTACAACAAGAAGGACAAATGGAACAGAGGCCTGGGGACACCCAGACTGGGCTTCAAATACATGATCTGGGCGATTACAGGCCTCAGTCTTCCGTCCTAGGAATTCTACCTGGCAGCCTTCAAGGGTGGGAGGGAGGTTTCTACCTGGAAGATGAAAGCTCAACATATTTTGCAAAGCCCTCACTTGGGGGGGATGGGCTTATTATAGACAAAGCCTCAGAGAGGCCAGCTGGACCATCAGAGGGACCAATGACCCTGAAGGAAACTTATCCCTTGTTATTCCCCTCAGCTCTAGAGAGACGGGCCCAAAAGAGGGGCTGCCAGCTCATCCTTCATGCGATACTTAAGCCTGAACCAGGAAAGGGAGCAACTGTACATGGCTGGCTAGAATTTGAATATCTAATTTGATGGGGCATGTAAATTGGCAGTTATTCAAATGAGCACATTTGCATATATAGGGTTTAAGGCGACATGATAATTCCTTAATATTTTTCTCCACAGTACAGTGAGGGCTTTAGAGCTTCCTTCTTCTTCCCAGTGTTTTTTAGGAAGAGCTTAGTGCAGTCGAGAAATTGCTCCAGGGATCAGATGTGGGGTGTACTCCAAAGAAAGGGGAGCTTCCCTGCCTGGCTCTGAACAGCCCTTCCCTGGACCCAGTACATAGCATCTTGATTTCCTACCCATCTGACTACGGCTGCCCTGCATGGCTGTGCCCACAGGGATGCCTTCTTTGTTCAAGGGTAGCAGAGACTCTGGGCTGCTTCTTCTGGGACCCCTAGCGTCCACACCACCTGAGAACATGTTAGATATGCAAATTCTCAGGCTTATTCCACCCTCCTGAATCCTGAGGGCTGGTCGCCAAGTGGGGTTCAACAGGCCCTGTTGGAGGCACCTCCAAATCTGAAGCAGGGGACTCTCCCACACACCTGCCATAGGCTTCACACACACAAGTTTAAGGTTGCACCAGCATCTAGCTTTGTGACCGAAGGCCAGATCCAAGCTATCCTCCATCACCCTGAGGATGATTTGGCTCTGGAGAAGAAGGCTGATTTCCCTGAACCAGGGGAAGAGCAATAAGTCTCATTCTCTCAATGCTTGATGGCCTGAGTGCCAGTGTGAAGTGGGGGACCCACCTGGTGCTGGCCCAGGGCTGTTTTTCCCCACAGTGACATGGTTGGACAGGAGACAATGCTAGGTCACTGGCGAAGGATTCAGATGATGCTAGAAGGTGTGAGCCCTCTGTTGGACATAGGCTCTGCTTTTCCACCTCTGCCTGCCATCACTCAAGAGCTACTGAGACCCACCCAGTGCCCATATGGTGGGAGGCTGGTGATGGGTGGGCAGTTCTCAGAGAGTGAGTGTCCACCTGGGAAACAATGGACCATAACCTCAGGTGCTGGGGATCAGATAACAGAGAACTCCTGTGCCATCCAAAGATCAAGGAATGCTTCTGTAGATGGAAAAGGGAGCCAGAGGTTCAGGGTCACCAGAGCATCGTGTTTGAACACGAGATGGGGGCCAAGAAGAAAGCAATATTTGTGAGGTCTCAGGGAAACTTGGAACCTCTAAAACTGGAGGGGAGGGTGTCAGATCTATGCTCTGTATAGACCATGCTGCCTGTAGGTGGGTCTGATAGAGAGACAAAGGCTTTGGAGAGCTAGCTGAGAAGGCTTTTGAGATAATCCAGAAGAAATATGGCAGCCCAGCCTGGGAGAAGTGCACAGAGGGAGGCAGATGGGCGCTGCTGACTGCTACAGTGGGGAGCTCCTCCTCCAGGAGTCTGCCAGGGCACTGAGCCAGTGCACAGTATCCTGAAGAGCTGAAATGGCCTGGGTTAGGATTGGGTTTTGGACATGATTTGTCTTTTAGGATTTAGATCCTGTGGCAGTAACCTTGACAAGCAGATTTGTGGTGTGATCTCAGTTGCCAGCAGAGGGGCTTGGGTGGGGTCACCCTCAACTTGGCTAGGTGTACCACTCATGAGAGATGGGCTACAGCAAGACCAGGGCTGGAGACCTGAATCAATCCAGGGTGGAAGTGGTCATCAGAGGTGACTCAATGGGATGGGAAAAGGAAAGATGCTGGACTCATGGAGGAATGTTCTAGAAAGAAAAGATAGAGCCTGGAGATAGACAAGGATGCAAAGCCTGGGGGTGGGGTGGAGAGGAGGAGGCTCCCTGGGCTGCATTTGGGATAGAGTATATAGCAGTAGTTAACCATTTTCTCACCTCTCAGGACAATCCACTATCTCCTGTGATGCCCAGGCTCCTCCTGGCCCCGCCAGCTCCAAAGTGTGACTGCATCTTCTTGCTTGTAAGATAGCTGCTTAAGTACCTGCCTACCTTCATAATAGGAAGATCATAAGAGAAAGGAAGGAAATAAAGGAGGGAGGGAGGAAGGTCACTTACCAGCTGAGCCAGCTTCTTTTTTGAGGGTTTTCCTGGGCCTTCTCCTAAAGACTTTGGCCACCAGAACATGCAGAAGTTTGTAGCATTTTCCTTCTGCACATGGCTGCCTCAAAGTGTGGGAAGGGGTGGTGGGCATGATACAGACAGCCAGAAATCATGCCGCAGATTAGGGATAAATACAGGAAGTTAGAATGTCTTTCCATTTGGTTTTACTTTTTAAAAATTAAAAAGAAACTGTAAACATTAGCGAATGAGGTAGAGTTATCAGGATAGCCAAGACAGTCTGAGGCAGGAATCATGAAAAGAGCAGAAAGCCACTTGACAGCCTCAAGTGAAATGGAATTTGTTGAAAGGATTCATGGGATTATCCCAGGCTCTGAGGGTGGGGGCCAGGAACCTCTTTCTTTCCCTTTCAGCTTTGACTCCAGTACCCCTGAGGTTATTCATCAGCTTCAAGGCTCCTCCATCTCTTTCTCTTCAACTCCAACCCCGCCCCTGATTCTTGGCTTCTTTCTCCTCTGTTCATAGAAATGAGTCACTTTACCCTTCTGGTTGAAGTGTCAACAGGGAAAGTCTCCAGGACCCAGTTTCTGTGGGGCTGTAACACAATTCCAAGACTGGGTGATTTATAAACAACAGAAATTTGCACTTTGAAGTCCTGGAGGCTGAAGTTTAAGGTCTGATGAGACTCTGGCCTTCTCTTCCAAGGTGGTGCCTGCCCTGTGTCCCCCTACAGCAGTGGTTCTCAACTTTCCTAATGCTGTGACCCTATAATACAGTTCCTCATGTTGTGGTGACCCCCAATGGTAAAATTATTTCATCCTTACTTTATAACTGTAATTTTGATACTGTTATGAATCGTAAATGTAAATATCTGATATGCAGATGGTCTTAGGCGACCCCTATGAATAGGTTGTTTGACCCCCCAAAGAGGTCGGGACCCACAGGGTGAGAACTACTGCTATGTCTACAGGAACAAATGCTCTGACCTCTCACTAAAGAAAGAGTAGAAAATAAGGACCCAGCAAGCACCCAGACCTTTCACAAGGCTGCAGCTAATCTCATGCAAGAAAGTGGAGCCCTCATGACCTGACCACCCCAAAAAACTGTGCATGTGTGTGTATATATATACATATATATGTGGGGGGGGGAGAATGCATATGTGTGCCTGTGGCAGTCAGGAGTCAACCTCAGGTGTGGGTCCTCAGGGTCTGTCATTGGTCTAGAGTTTGCTAAGTAGGTTTCACAAACCTCCAGTCCCTACCTCCCCAGTGCTGGGGTTTCTGGCATAAACCACCACATTTCCACACAGATTCTGGGGCTCAAACTCAGGTTCTTAGGCTTGCAGAGCAAGCGCTTTACTGACTGAGACATGTTCCCGGCTTTCTCACTCTTAATGCCATCACACAGGCCCTTAAGCTTCCATCATGAACCGATGAGGGGTAGGGCTGGGGGTCACTTCCAGACTACAGCACTGGGGTGAACGGGAGACTGTGCAAACTCAGATGCTGACTGATGATGGGGTCAGGTGTGGGCTGGATGGGCTGCTGCCCCTTGGCAGACAGTGGGGGGAGATGGTCTGTCAGCCAGAGTGCCCCACAAATACCTGTGGCTCCCACTTTCTCCTTGTCCTTTCTCCACCCTCAGCTTTCCTTCCCAGGTGTCTCTATGAACTGGCTCCTTCCCAGAAAGGCCGTGGAGTTCTAGGCCAGGTGAACCCAGAGTCTTCTTGGCGGGTGTCCCCACATGTGCTGTCCTCTTCCAAAGACTGGAGAAGCAAAGTCAAGTACAACCTGCTTTGACCACAGGGGCTCAAAGTCTGGGGGGGATAAAAGTCATGGGGACACAGGTCTTATACTTCAACCTGTAGTTTCCTATGGGGGCATTAGTTGTCTGGGTAGAACCAGTGTCCAACACCTAAAAAGACATTGCCTGCCGGAACAGGGCAAAGAAGTTCCTTCCAGACTCCCCATGCACAGACAGGAACAAGGGAGCAAGGGCCACGGAGAGACTGCCTCCATCCAGGAAGAAACCCGGAGCTGAGACAAGCAAGAAAACTGGCAAGACAGTGCAGATTCTAGTAAGTGACACAACTGAATGAATATAAAACACAGCTCTTGGACTGGAATTTCCCAGCAGCTGAGTGTAAACAAGTCCTGACATCACCAGAGGAGGGGAGGGGCCAAGGCTAGTGATGAAAGCAGATCAGCCACAGCAAGCTTAGAAATCAAACGTCTCGCTGGTGTGCCACCACATGTTCCTCGTCCTCGGGAGGAATTTTAAAAATTAAGTCTGGGGGCCAGAGAGATAACGGTTCAGCTGGTCAAGGTGCCTGCTGCCAAGGCTCACGACCTGAACCCTGGAGCCCACTTAGTGAAAAGAAAGAACGGACTCCTGAAAGTTGTCTTCTGACCTCCAGACACGTTCTGTGGCACCTGCATGCACCACCAAACAAACACAAATACAATACATTAAAAAACAACCCTGCATACTATGCAGCATATGAAATTGTTTAAAACTATTTTAGAATAGAATTAATCTCTAGTTTATTTTTCCAAGCCCAGTTTCTCTTTTATAAACATTCTGATGAGTAACTCTGCCCTTGGTAGTGTTTAGTTAGTTTTCTGTATAGACAACAAGCTGGCTATTTATTTACCACTTGTACCATGTGGAAGGATCACTAACAGGTTCATTCACAACCACGGCCAGCAGGTAAAAATAGGCAGAGCAAGAATTCCACATCCCAGCGCTGATGGATGGTGTAAAACCTTACACATTGTTTGTGCCTAACATTGACTGCACAAACACATGCACACACACACACACACATGCACACACGCACGCACACATTAAAATAGCCATGCCTGGTGCTGGTGAACTTGTGATAAAACATGCACACTTACCTGACTCAGCCACGTGGGGATTAGATAACAATGCAGTTCAAGAGTCAGTAGAATGATTTTCCTGAGCTGGGCCTGGTGGCACAAGCCTGCTAATCCAACTACTTGGGAGGCTGAGCAGGAATGTTGCAAGTCTAAGGCTTGCCTGAAATGTATAGAAAGTTCAAGGCCAGTCTGAGCAAATCACCAAGACTTTGACTGGAAGTTTTAAAAGTAGGGCTGGGTACTCAGCTGAGCGGTGGAGTACTTGTCTGAGTGTTTGAAGTTCTAGCTTCTGTTTCTAACAGTGCAAAAAAGAGAAAAGAAGGAGAAGAAGAAAGAGAAGAAGGAGAAGGAGGAGAAGGAGGAGGAGAAGGAGGAGGAGAAGGAGGAGGAGAAGGAGGAGAAAGCCTTTTCCTTTTAACTTTGTTCATATATCCTAAGAAAACAATACCTCAGCCCTGCCAAAGAAAGAAATCTTAGAAACACTATCGGACTATGGGCTATTTCTGAAGTGTGCACTTACCTGCTTTGCACATGAGTCAAGCAGGCGCTCCTCTGCCCACTGGAGCATTTGGAATTGGGCAGGCCTGTGTGCCTGGTGCATCACCTCCCAGAATCCAGTGATCCTCACCACCAGCTGGCAGGTGGGTTACATCGAACCCCTAAAGATAAGGACTTGCTCTAAGTTCCTAATTACCAGCCTTGCTTTTTCCAAAGAGCCTCAGTATGCTCCATTATGCTGCAGACTCTGCCCTCAGCATTGAGACAGCCCATCTGGGGCTCCGTTTTGAAAGTAGAGTAGAAAATATCATTTGATACTTTCCCAAGAAATACTTTACAAAGGGGAAAATCCCAAGTTCAAACACGTTGGGGTTTTTCCTTTCTTTTCCCCTCCTTTTATTAAGCACTTTATATTCTCTATGAAGTTTGGACTTGTTAATTACAGTGGTGGTAATTACAACCCACTTCTGCCTTTGCAGAGCCCTTCTGAGGAGCTAAGCGTCCTTCATAAATACAAGCTCATTAATCCACCCAGCAACCCTACAGGTAGGAGATGGCTGCTATCCTCAGAATCTGGGGCTCTGAGACTGCCTGGTCTGAGATTGTAGGTGCTCTTCTGGGCAGGACTTGGTCTAGGATGCAAGTGCTCTGCTGGTCAGGACCTGGGCTGGGATGCAGGTGCTCTGCTGGTCAGGACCTAGTCTGGGATGCAGGTGCTCTGCTGGTCAGGACCTAGTCTGGGATGCAGGTGCTCTGCTGGTCAGGACCTAGTCTGGGATGCAGGTGCTCTGCTGGTTGGAACGTGGACTGGGATGAAGATGCTCTGCTGGGCCGGACATAGGAACTCGGAAACTTGTTTTATTACCCAAGACGGTCAAGCCGTGAACACTGACTTCAAGAATGGCCAACTGTCTCTGGAGTAAGAAAATCAAAGCCCTTGGCCTTGCACCAGTCCAGGCCACACCCATGGCACAGTGGGACACCTGAGCCCAGTACAGCATGTACACTCCAGTGTCATCCAACCCTTCCCTCCTCTTCAGCATACACAAGGCTCTTCTGGTGTTTGTTATGGCCTATATAGTTTTCTGTATTAGTCCCGCCCTCCAGCTGAGGCCTGCCACTCATTCTTGGCAATATCTTTGTCTCCATGTCCTCTCCTAAACACTCGCTTTGGAACCCGTGGTCTCTCCGAGGTCCTGTCTCACTGGCTAGAGACTCTTGGAATAGCTAATGGTCATTCCTTGAAAGCAAACCTCTCTCTCCTTCAGAGAAGGAAGCAGCTTTCCTGAATTTCTGGGCACCAGTGACAAATGCTAGGTTCAGTATACAGTGGGTGGTGAATAAATGTTGGTGGTGAGGTTGACAGTGTTCTGAGTATCTGTTCCTGGGGGAAGTGGACGAGGGCGTTGCTATATTCTCCTGCTTGCCTGTCTTTACATTCCCAGTACTGGGATTACTTCATGTGTGTTCTAGGGGATTAAATCTAGGTCTACATGCCTGCAAAGAAAGAACTTGAGCTACTAAACTCCCCCCGACCTCTCTCCTGGTCTCATATATACACAAACACATGGTAATTCTTAGTATAAAACAATTACAAGAGGTAAAGCAGAATTATACCTACTATTCACCCTCAGTGTGTGTGTGTTAGTGTGTGTGTGCATGTGACCTTCTAGAACTTTTTCCATATATATTTTTTCCTTTATTTTGGTTACTTGGGCAACTCTACAAAGATGAAGTTATAGCATTAAGATGAGTCATAAGTGGATATTAAACCTTACTTCTCTGTTATCAGATAATGGATTAAATCGTTGGCTGGGACAGGATCCAATTCTGTCACTTTCCAGTGCTGCTGCTCATGCTGACACTCTGCTTGGGAGACACTGCTGAGCCTATAGAAGGCCAGGCTTTGGCATCGTCCTGGTTAGTTTTGTTATTAACTTGACGCATTTGGGAAGAGGGAATATCAGCTGAAGAATTGCCTGGATCAGATCGGCCTGTGGACATGTCTGTGGAGCATTTTCTTGGTTGATGACTGGTGTAGGAGAGCCCAGCCAATCGTGGGTGAGACCTTCCCTAGGCAGACGGGCCTTGGCTATATGAAAAGCCTAGTTGCACGTGAGCCTGGACGTAAGCCAGTAAACAGTGTTCTTCCATGGCCTGTGCTTCTATTCCTGCCTCCAGGTTCCTGCCTTGGCTTTCCTAGATGATGGCCAGTAACTTGTAAGCTAATAAACCCTTTCCTCCTCCAAGTTGTTTTTGGTCAGTGCTATTTATCACAGCAACAGAAGCCAGACTAGAGAAGCCATTAACCAAGTCCCCTGAGCTTCTCTCACTGCAGTTGCTTGGATTTCCTTCCTGTGTTTCTTCATCCCCATCTGAAGGTACCGAAAGTCCATGCCAATTGCTTTACTAAAATTAGATCCATTATTTTTATTGTGTTTCTCTAGAGACCACCCACTAAAGACCACACATTCTGACACTGGCTCAGCTCACTTTGATCCACGTGTTCTTTGTGAAGCCTTTTTTTGGACTCTTATGATTCCTATTCCTTCTCTAATTGCTGATCAATCATGCTTTCGTCATTTGTGATTCAGTCGCATCCCGGATCCACACCAAGCTTGCAAAGTTACAATATTTTTGTCCATATGCACGCTGCCCTTTCCTGTTCTGTAGACCTCCCAAGGGCATCATCAGCTTTTGGTGATCATTGAAAGCCCTCGTGGGGATCAGAGGTTTAGTTCAGTTGGCCTCAGGAGACTGAAGGTTCAGGGCAGCCTGGGCTCCTGACCACTCACTGTTCTATCTGCTGCAGATGGACAAGCAGGGCATTGCACTCTCCATTCCGGCCTGAAGCTCACTTTCCTGGCCTGAAAGAAATCATCAATGGAAAAATCAGATTTGTATTTTGCCATCTGATATCAATGGTAGAGGAGTAAGAAGACCATGTATGTCTTGGGAATTATACAGACCCTTGTTCAAAAATTCTAGCTCCTAACCAGATGTGGTGGTACGTGCCTGTCGTCCCAGCACTAAGGCAGGATCAAAAGTTCAAGATCACCCTCAGGTACATAGCAAGATCAAAGCCAGCCTGGGTTATATGAAAGCCTCTCTCAAAACAATTTATATATGTATGTATATGTATGTATACATGCATCATACATGCATCTATTTCTAGGTTGATACATACACACACACACACACCCCTCCCATGAGTAGAGTAGGATAGGGGGTGAGCTGTGGCCAGAATCTTCTAAATTAAGGGGAGAAATATGTAAATAAATATATATTTTTTTCCACTACTGGTCAGCTTTATAACCGGAAGCAAACTTTTGAAGCCTGTTAGTCCTTGCTATATAGTGGGCAGAATTGCCTTAAGATTAGGTATTCTGTGCTTGCTCAGGGAGTGATAGCCACCATTCTGAAAGAGAATTACCATTATCTTCCCAAGTAGCTACAACCACCACCTCCTGGAGCCAGGGAGGAACAGCTGTTTACAGATTGAGTCGTTCACTAAGGCAGTGGGCTGCTGCCTGCCTGGGTCCTTACCACCCTCTGCTGAAGCAGACAGAGAATGGAAAGGGAGTTCTTCTGAGCTCCCATAATAAACACTCAGAGGGCAACTGAATGATTCAGGGCATTTGGGAACCATATAGAAGCTTGGTTTTTTTTTAAACAAACAAACAAACGAAAACTATTTCCTTGCCTGCCATGGTGGCACACACCTGTAATCCCAGACTGGGAAGGAAAAGGTAGAAGGACAGATGCTCCTGTTTTGGCCATGGTGGATGCTTTCCTGGTCCATGAACTCTGGGGATCCTGGGTGCCTGCTCTACTCCCCCTTCGTTCTCCCCTCTACTGAGAAGATCCTGGGCATGCTCACCCCCTGCTCTGCTCTCACTCATGGTCTGGGTGAGCTCTTTGTTAATCCCCCAAGTCAAATTAATACACACTGGAAGAAACAAAGGTTCAAGGAAGACTACATGAAAGAGGGCGTGTGCGCCTGTGGATACATGCATGTGTGTGAATGTGTGTGCCTGTGTGTGGAGGCAACAGGAGTCATTCCCCTTGGTTTTTGAGACAGGGTCCCTCATTAGACTGAAGCTTCCATATTCTGATTGAAGCTGGCTGGTCAGCAAGCCCCAAGAATGGACCATACCTGCCAGATTACCCTTAATGGAAGACAACCCCTGGACTCCTTCCAGCCCACGGTGACAGGCCTTTCCTCCCATTCACACTCATGTAGGCTTCATGACCAAATCCCTAAGCTTGAGGGATGCACTGCAGATATGAGGACCACTGAATCAACTGTCTCACTGAGCTGAACACCCCTTTCCAGTTTCTGCTAAATCCATCTGAGCATCTATATAAGGTCCTCGGAGGTTTCCCTTGGCACGGTCAGTATTGGGTTATTAGCTGTTGAGACTGAAGTCCAACCCACCCACAATTTGCGCATCCCCAGCTCCCACCCTGCCTGAATCAACACTTGGAAGGGAACCAAGCAGTTCCTACTTGGACCGCAGTGACACTCTGCCTATATAGCCAGGTCCAGTCAGCACCCACTGCATTCCCCCAGGGCCACGCCTGCAGAAGGATGATAAGGGAATCAGATTCTCCAGTGACAGCAGAGGGATAGTCTAAAGATCTAGAATATTTAACTGTGTTTACCCACTGTAATCAGCTTCTCAAAGACAGTTGCTGGGCAGCCCTTGCTACATTGATTATACCACCTCCTATTTTCGGCCCCCGGGGGCAAACAGTTCTGATTAATATTTCACAACATAGGTTTTTTTTTCATATCCCTTTCTTTGATTTGTTGCCTCTCTCCTTCTCTCTCTCTCTCTCTCTCTTTCTCTCTGTCTCTCTCTCTCTCTCTCTCCTTTTCTCCTGAGCCCCTGAGAGCCTGATAGAGAGACGCAGAATATTTTACCGTCTCTTGTGTCTGCCTGCTCCAGTAATCAGCGGACCCAATCATGCTTGCAGTGTTTTTATGAATTAATAACAGGCACTTTGGAGGGCTAGCGGGGGAGGCAGGAAACGCAATCTATGGAAGCTTAATGAGCGCCGTGGGGAACAGCTAGCTCACCGCCTCCCGCCCCACCACACTGCACTGTAAATCATCTTTTCTGAGATTACTGGCTTGCAGACCAGCCTAGACAGCTTGCAGGAGCTCCTCGAATGTCCCTCTGCTCCTGCCAGGCCCCCCAGGAAATGGAATCTAGGAGAAGCGGCACATTCTGAAAAGGCAAGGGAAGGGGCTAGGGCTAAGACTCAGTTGGTAAAGAGCTTGCCTAGCATGCACCAAGCTCTGGGTTTAGTCCCCAGCACACAGGAAGCGAAGGCAGAAGGATCAGAAGTTCAAGGTCATCCTCAGCCACATAGAAAGTTTGAAGCCAGTCTGAGCTACATGAGACTCTGACTCAAAAAGAGGGTGATGGTGATGGTTGGAGAACAGATGAGAAGCCTGAATTTTCTTTGTCTGTGGCCATAACACCCTACACGCACCAAATTCCACCTGAAAAGGCAAAGGAGCTTTGCTCTGGTGTGGTCAGACAAATGCCCACATCCTTCCATACACCTTGCCCCATCGATCCTGCAAATTAGGTGAGGAGGGCTGAGGCATTAAGAGGATCAGGAAGCCTGGATCATAGTCTAGAAAACTGTTCTTGGTGGGGCACTCCACAGTGACTAGATTCTCCATGTCACAACAAACACCCTAACAACTCAAGCCATATCTTGATAGTCTGACACGTAGTCCTTTTAGGTGGAACCAATGCCTAGTTCATAGCGCCAGATCAGTTAGAGAATCCCAGGTCCTATTTGACAAGACCAGACAGGCAGATGTTAGAGCAATGCCAAATGACTGCAGGAAACAGTCCCTCCCCCTCTCCTTGTGTTCTGCTAATGGTTCACAGATGGGCTCTGGTCCACCTTCCACACAGAGTGGCACTATCTAAATGTGATGCCCCCTCCATATTCTTCATTTGTGAAGAGGAGTATAATTACCACCTCAAACAGAAACACAGACCAAGGCCAGACCCATCTTCCCAACAAGGCAATAGAGAGCAATACTCTCTACCCAGGAAGTTGGCTTGGAAGCAAGGTCAAAGTGCAATGATGTTCATTTTTCTTTTGGAGAGTGCTGTATCTACATAGAAGTAGAGAGAATATATGTTAATCTGAGTGTTTATAACATTGTGCCCTTGAGCTCAGCTGACATCTCTGTCCAAGGGTGGCCCTCCATCACTGGCAGGTACCTCATGCCTTGGGCAGCCCTCCATCCCTAGTAGGCGCCATGCGCCAAGGCCTCTGTGACATCAGTGAGTTCATCTGGCCTCCCTCTTCAGAGACGCTGTGTTCTCATCAGCCACTCCTCCCCACTGAGACAGATGCCTGGACTCATTTGTTTCACGTTGACTTTGGAGTTTCATTTTCATATGGAAACTTCCAAGACCTCAGAAAACCAGCTCCTAGGAAGCACAGTGCATTTGAACTTAGGCCTGAAGGCTCTCTGCTGTGAGTCTTAGAAACCGACCTCCAGATGCAGCTGAGGGGAAACAAGAAAAGTGCCCTTGTCCATATCTTGCACCAAGCCCTGTGTTAGGCAATGGGAGAGTATTGTGCCCACTTCAGGGGATTCACAGGCCTGATGACTTTCTGGAGGGTACTCAGGGACCCTCCCTGAAAGGCAAGTCACCAGTCTCCTGTGAGTCAGATGCTGAGGATGAAACACATGACTAGCAAGGGCAAGAGGTGGAAGAAAGAGGAAGAGATAGAGATGAAGATGTGTGGGTGGACAAATGTATACATGCATTCGTGTAGATGCATGGGTGGTTGCATGCATGCCTAGAGGACCAGGTACCACCCAAATGCAGAGACCTGGACGCAGGTAAATGCAAGGCAAAATGGGCAGTGTGAAATTATGTCGTGGGTTCTGTGGGGTAAAGCTATAAGGTCCCAAGGTCTCCACCTTGTAAATACTTCTCACCATTCATGAGAGCACAGCTCACTTACCATGATCACACAGATCCAGTAATCCAAATTTACAAACAGCATCTCTGTGTATTAGTCACTCCATTCTCCCCAGGAGGGGGGGCTACTTTTGTCGGAATCCCTCCCAAACTGCCACCTGCTATAGAGTTTAGGAGGCCTTTGACCAAGCCCAGGATTCCATGGAAGATTAGGCTTACTGTATTTATCATTTTGCTCTTGCAAATGTGGTTCCTAGGTTAGCATCCTCAATATCTAGTGGGACTATCATGAGATGTGCAGGCTCTCAGTCTCCACCCAGTTCCCATGCATGAGCTCAAATCTAAATTTAAAGCCCATTACTGGGTCTTGGGTAGACCCAGGTAATGAGGAAACACAGGAACTATTTGGCAGCTTGGGATCATCTCCAGACATGCACTTACTTGCCTTTAACATCCCTTTCTCCCCTTGGCCCCACCCATGTGGTTTTCCATCTGGAGAAGCCCATCACTCCTACCAGGCTTTCAGGGCCCAGAGAGAGTAGATGAACTCTGGAACCTTCTCCATGCATGTCAGTCTCCAAGTTCTAAAAGCCTTCAGTTCTCCTGGGGAATAAACTTCTGAGGCTGTCCCTATGAGAGGCCATGGCAGATAGACTTCTAGGAAGGAGAGGAAGCATTCCTGGAATCTCTCAGAGCCCATAGTGTCATGAGAACTGGAGCTTGCACAGCACCTGTGTCTCACAACATGGCCAGCTCCTTGCTCAATATCCCCGTCACCCGAGAGAACAGGAAACTTTTAGGATCCTAGGTCTAGGAAGGACACCCCATCTCACAGAGATTAGCAGCTTGCTGTGACCATCAGGTGAAGAGAAGCAGCCAGGCAGAGATTCCACAAGTCACCTCTCTCTAGGATCTTTCTGAACAGAGTCACAATTTATGTAACAATCCTTCCAGAAAGTTCTATGTGTTGAGGTCTGGCTTTGCTTTAATAGGATCCCATATTAAAAGCATAGAATGAGATGTCCAGATGTGTGTGTGCATGTGTGTGTGTGTGTGTGTGTGTGTGTGTGTTTACATGTGTGTGAATGCACCCACAGAAGGTGAGGTTAGAGCTCAATTCAGGTATCATTCCTCACTAGCCATTACATTGTCCCTGGAACCTGCCGATGAGGCTAGACTGGCAGGCCAGAGAGCCCCAGGGGTCTGCCTGCTTCTGTCTCTCCAGTACTGGGATCACACACCACAATGCCCAAATTTTTACATGGTTTCTGGGGCTCAGACTCATCCTTATATTTGTGAGACAAACACTAGCAACTAGGCCATCTCCCAGCCCCCAGATGCTCACCTTTGTTCCATGGACACTTCCTTCAGGTGCTAGCCCCGAAATAGGTATAAACGACAGGAATGAATAAGATCTAGCCCTCAAAGCTTGCATGCCAGTTTTCATATTTAATAGCCTTCGATGGAGCAGAGATGTCTTCTTACATTAGACTTTCCTGGGGGATATATGAATGATTTTTGATTTAAGAATTCAAGAATTTCCTAGCATGGTGGGGTGTGCTTATAATTCCAGCACTTAGGAAGTTAAAGCAGCTTGAAGACCATGAGTTCAAGGTCAGCCTAGGCTACATAATGAGACCCTGTCTTAACAAACTAACCCTGATAATAGGTTCCCCCAAACATATCTGGCTGCTCCTTGCTGAGCCAAGCATGAGTCCTTGAGCAAAGAGCCTCTTACGGCTTGATTGGCCTACGAGTTCCTGGTGCACAAACTCACACAATACATAGAACATTTTCTTTTCCCCCAGAAACACATTTAAATAAGCTTTTCTCAAATTGGATTTCAGGTGGTTTCACTTCCTTTGGCTCTGCTTTGAATCCAAACTTACCTTTCCTGTGGCCTACTTCTGCACAGCCTTCCAGATGATTTTAAGCTAATCTGTTAAACCACTTTGCATTTAGAAGGATTTAACCAATATTAGAATACTATTTTACTCCTCCCCAAGAAAGATAGGACTCTAAACCCCTCACTGCACTAATCCAGAGGTTCACAACACACGTGTGTGCAGCACTCTAAGGCTAGACAGGCTTTAGGCCAGAGCATAGAGCCCACTGGAATTTTTATAGGTTCCAAGGACACAGGCTCCGCCCATCATATCTTTGGGAAATGTCAGTGTTTCACAGCAACACTACTTCACCTCCACACTACTTCAGAGATTTCAAGTCTGCTATGGGTGAGGCAGGCCTTCCTCTGTCCCCCAGGTCCAGCCACCTCTCCCCTGAGTATTCCTCCGGGTCTATGGCAAAAGCAGTAGAAGGTTGCTTGGCATTTTTGCCTTTTCCTGGCTGTGTGACTGTGGCCAGGTCACTCTCAGAGACTCACTTGTGATCTGGAGCCAGGAGGCAGTGTCTGCTGAGTCTCTCAGAGCATGAAGAAGACGGCAGCACTGAATGTTTTCTGGAGAATCTACATCTACTGGATCCCACAGGGTCTTGGGACCAGTTGGTTTCATAACCACTGGGCAGTACGGGATATATTTGATCTTTCTCAAGAATGGCTGCTTCAGGAGCTCAAGACGACACTTATGTCCCCTCATCTGTCCCACCAGAGCCCAGGCTTAGAGGTGCAGCATTGCTAGGAGCCACGCATTGTAGTGATTAACATCCTTGCTCATGCTGGAACTCAGGGAGGAAGGTGTGGGCAAGGCTGCAGAAGAGAAAGATGAAGAGCCCTTCTCTGCCTCCTCTTCATCACTGTCCTCTGCTCCCTGGTCTCCTGAGCCTCGCCTGTTGGCAGTCTGTAATGTGTTGTGTACCACATGCGTGTGACGTTCTGGCTGCGGAAGCCACAGGGGAGATATTCTTTGCTGCAGCTTTACATCCTGTGGCTGCAATCAAACAGGGGAGGGGTGTGCTCCTGCTTTCTTTCAGAGTGGAGCTAGGAATATGTCTGTCCCGAACAACTGCTCTTGGGCACTGTGTGGTTAACTCCAGTGCAGAAAATTTTAACATGAACTTGCGTTCTCTGAGATTGTATGGAGAGAAATGTGGCCGTTGGCATTACAGTTATTTTTCTAAACCAAATGCCCAAATTCAGGCATTAAAATGTAACACCTCCACCCCCACAGGGGAAAACATGAAACACCACGACGTGTATTTACAACCTGGTTCCTCTGAGGGAGGTGAGGCCTGTTGGTGTGCTGTGCCTTTTTGGCGCTTGTTACTTTCTATCCACTCAAGCACAGAACTTCTGTGTGTGCACAGCGGCAGCTCAGAGCATTTTCTCCTTGCCTGGCTGGGAGCTCCCTGGCTAGGAATCTGTGCCAGACTCCAGGACCAATTCTCCAGACAAGTAGGGTTGACCCTGTGAGGTTGTAGTCATTGGAGAGGGAAAGGCCAAGACAGGTGGCTGAGAACCCCACAGCTATAATGACAGATAAGGTGAAGTCCACTGGGATCCAGAACCACCTTGAGCAATCTGCAAAGGAAAACAGTGTGCTGACCAAGAGAGATCCTCTGTAGGGGATCTACCTCCTGCACGTGCAGGCTGTGCCCTCCTCCTGGGTGCTCAAGTAGATCTCATATCAGCAAACCAGTCACTAGCCCCGGGCCCTGAATCCTCCAGGGTCTGTTCTTGTTGCTCTCTGCTACCATCTTGGGTTCTTCCCTCTTTCTCTCAGTGTGAACCACTGTCAGATTCCAAATGGGAGAAAAGATAGGAGAATGGGGATTTTCCTTAAAACTGTCACTGTGGGTCCAGTGAGATGGCTCAGCCATTGAAGGTGTTGGCTGCCAAACCTGTTGATCTAAGTGTCATCTCTTGAATCCACATGGTAGAAGGAGAGAACTGACTCCCACGGGTTGTCCTCTGACCTCCACATGCATGCTGTAGCACTCAAGCCCTCTGCAGACAAAATAACAAATAAATAGGTAATAAATAAAGAATAACAATTATGTCAGTGTGATGCTTAATATTGTCAAACTGATAGAATCTAGAATCACTTAGGAGACTTTCTGAGCATGTCTGTGAGGAAGCTTCTAGATTGGGTTAGCTGAGATCTAAAAACCCACCCTGTTCCATGAACAGTCTGGGATCCCAGACTGAACAAAAGGGACCAGGCACAAAAGTTCACCTGTCTCTGCTTCCTAACCAGCTGTCTCACACACAGGCCACAGTGGTTTCCCCACCGTGGTGGGCTGTACTCTCAGACTATGAGCCAAAAATAAGTCCTTCGCTCCTTAAGTTGCTTTTCTCAGATATTTTGCCACAATAATGAATAAAGTATACAGATGGCACACCTCCCTATCCAAGAACATAGTATACCTCTCTGCCCGTGTGGTCTTCTGTGTGTCTTTCAGGACTTTTTAACTTTCTTGATTTAATTCTCACACACTCAGAGCATTTAGAAATTCCCCTATATTAGGTAACAACATTAAAAAACTGAATTCATTTTTTTTAATCTGAAAAACATTTTTTTCCCTCCTGTGGTGGGGTAGAGGGGGGGACTTTGCAAGATCTGGCAACACAGAGCCCATGTTGTACCAAGCAACAAGTGGTGTCCCCTCGCTGCCACTAAAATGTCTGGGTATGTGGCAGGGACACAACTACTGGAGGACAGGTCAAAGGGGGTCACAGGAAGCTGCTTCTTAGAGTGTCAAAGGAGGAGTTGGGTTTTCAGATTGTAACACAATGGGAGCCTGTAAAAAGTGCTGGGTAGAGTTGGGATACAGGACAGATAGGGGATAGCCCCCTTAGGAGTCCATGTCCTGCTGAGACAGAACCTAGATCCTCTTAGGCAGTAAGGGTGGGGCCCATGGTAGATCATGAGCTGCTCATGTAGCAAATTTGGCCTCTCTCCTGAATGGAGGAGTGACTCTCTGGCATAGGGCATGTGGACTCCCTGCTCACTCAAAAATGGCAACCCCAGTAGAGACAACTCCATCCTATATCCAGTTCCACCGTGGGATCCACTGAAAGGCCAGCAGGCAGGGCTACATGGTAGTCCTCCCTTGGCGCTCCTCTCACACTTGGGAATATCCTCACTTTTCCTTAATAAATCCATGTTCTCTCTGCTCACTCTGTTTCCTTCTGCTTCTTGGGTGTGGAGACAATTAAATGAAAAGCCACGGGCGTGGGGTGGCTGCGGTGGTCCCGACCATCCAGCTTCCTAATAGCTGAGGAAGGCTCTAAAGTTCTCAAAGTTCAAGAGTGCTTGCTCTAGGTGTGTCGGGCTCATGGGCTCCAGATGCCTGAAGTCTGAAAAGCAGTAGCCAATGAAACCCACTGCCTATAGACAAAGCACCTGCCACCATGTCTTTAGGGTGGGTTGAGAGCATCCAGGAAAGAGTCGGGACACCTATGTACCCTGGAGATTGTGAATTGGTGAGCCTGTTTCCCATTCTGGCCTTGTGTTTCTCCTTATGTAATAATAATAATAATAATAATAATAATAATAATAATAATAATAATAATAAATGGAAACAAGGCAAATCAGAAAAGGCAGATTGAAAGTTTCAGTCCAGGAATAGAAGGGTGGGCATACCTCCTGCAAAGTGTCATGTGGCCAAGTCTCTTCAGAATAAGCATCAACAACACACCTAACACACACACCTACCTCTACCCTTGTCTTGCATTCTTGTATGATTGCTCCAGCAACCAAAAGCTTCTGTTTAAGATTTGAATATACCTGTGTGTAATAGACTCTGTCTGGGTACCAAGGACCTGAGGAACAGGTGTACTCAGAACCATGTTGAAGTCAAGTTGGGGGTACGTCCTAGTTAGCTTTAACTTTCAGTTTGACTCAGCCTAGGGGAACTTAAGAAGGGAGTCTCAGTTGGAGGATTGCCCCATCAGAGTGGCCTGTGTACATGGATGTCTGTGAGGGATTGCCTTGATTGTTAACTGATATAACACTGTGGGTGGCACCATTCTCTGGGCAGTGGTTCTAAACTGTCTAAGAAGGCTAGTTAAGAACGAGAAAGCAGCATTCCTCCATGGTTTCTGCTATACTTCCTTGAATATAAGTTCCCAATCCTGCCTTCAGGTTCCTGTCTTGAGTTTCCTCCATGATGGACTGTACCCTGTAAGCTGAAATAAACCTTCTCCTCTAAGTTTCTTTTAGTCCAAGTGTTCAGTCCTAGCAACAGAAAGGAAACTATAGCAAGAGAAACGAGTGGAGAGATGCTTGCTTCATGGTGACCTCTGACCCAGGGTAGACATTGGGTCAGATTCCTTTCCGGTCCCATTCAATGCTGAGAACCTGATCTTCTCAGGCTCAGAAAAAAAGTCATTTACCAAATCTCCTTCTAGGTCTTTGCCCTGCAGAGGGCTTAAGGCATAATTCTTAATCTGTGGGTTGTGACTCCTTTGGGGGGGGGTTCGAATGACCCTTTCACAGGGGTCGCCTAAGACCATCTGCATATCAGATATTTACATTATGATTCGTAACAGTAGCAGAATTACGGTTATGAAGTAGCAAGGAAAATAATCTTGTGGTTGGGGTCATCACAACATGAGGAACTGTATTAGAAAGTTGCAGCATTAGGAAGGTTGAGAACCACTGGCTTAAGGTAAAGTCTTACCTCACCCCTGCACCCTCTGATGTCAGCAATAGGGTGACCCAAAAGTTCTTGCTAGGAGCCAGAGTTCTGAATTTTCCATACCCGAAAGGGCTCTGTGGAAGTCTCTGGGTCCAGAAGACACTGCCTTTTAGTGGTTGTCTTAGTAAGGAGTGCAAACCAGACTGCCTGGCCTATGAGGGGGAAGTTCTAATGGTGCTAGAGGACAAGGGTAGGTCACAACCCAAACCCTGAATGCAAGGCTGAGACTCAGGATCTTCCTTCAGACTGGGCCTTGGGATCTCTGAGCATGTCTCTTACCACACCGTCCTTCCCAGTCCTCCCTCAGCCCTTCTTCATCTCTGGCTCGTACAACATTCTTCAACACCCCTTTAAGAATTAAGGGTGTAGTAGGGTGGGGGAAGCTTCGGAAACAGATAAGAGGTAATTGCCTGCCTTTGACTCCTCTTGATGTGAAAATGGGATTGGAATGACTCACTCTGGTTGAAAGGTTAGTTGAAGGTTATTACAGGAAAATTGTTATTCATACATTTTTCCCCCTGTGCGGTGGATAGCCTAAAAGATTAAATTCACAGAGTGCGTAATGACCCATCAGGGCGGACAATGGTAGGGGCGTCCCGAGGGAGGGGAGATAACGTAGCACAGAGACTTCTCTGAATAATTCATGCTCCAGTGCCCGGCACCAGCAGATTACAGGAGGGTTTTCATTAGAGAGGGAGAGAACAGAGTGTGCTTTCAGAGCAGCGTCTGTTTCTCTGCACCGTGGGCAGCTCTGGCCCGGTTTGCGATGGCTTCAATCAATGCCTGTCCCTCGTCTTGGCAGCTCTGGGAGGGTGGCATGTGGGATAAGAGGGCATCATTGTTCCTTATAAGGCAGGAGAGTGATGTCCTGGGCTAACAGAGCCTCTCCTGGGCCTTGATACTCAGAAGGGCACATGGCCTGAAGAAGATGCTGAGAACAGGTTTACCCATGGGGCTTTGGGTGCATTGAAAGATGTGTTAACTGAGGACATGGGTATAGGAGAGAGGTGGTTCTCGGGGTGTTTGGTGAGTGCCCTCTTCCTGTCCCTGCTGCCTTTCCCATCCTTTCCTGAAGCAGCCTGGTGGTCCCCACATCATTTGTGCTCCTGCTGTCAGAATGAGGAAAGGCTCTGGCTGGCATATGCAGAAGAAGGAGGGAGCTCTTTACATAGAAGCCTGCAGGTCCCCACCCCTGCACCTACTCTGGTGATAGAAACATGGAGACTCCAGCACGGGCCACCTGAGAATTCAAACCCTGGTTCATATCCTGGGTCCTGGGCTCTAGGTCTCAGATTCACAAACTGCTGGCTAAGATACCTATTTAGCATAACAAAGTGGATCTGGCTGCCAGTTTTTTCCCAGCATTCCTCAATCTTTACTTGTTCCAGGGTCCTCCTGGTTTACACACCCTGCCCCCTACCCTGAACTCTCCAGTCCAGGGAGTTGGCCTGCACTCATGTCAGGATAATGATTCAACAGGACAATACCTGAATTGCTGTTTCTCAGGTGAGGCCATGTAGACCCATGGATGCGGGACTTAGCCAAGGTCACGCGGTTGACAAGCCACTGAGGCTCCCTCCCAAGCTTCTTGCCCGCCTGTCTCCGAGGTTTTCATATCTGCTGTGTCTTCCAATCCCAGGCTTGCTGAAAGGTATGAGGTCTTGTTTCTCTTAAGGGTTTGACTAGATGGTCTCTTCCAGGTAATAGGAGTTCGCTATTCGACATCTGTTATTTGAAGCTTGTCCCAGGTGGGAGTTGTCTCCCTTCTTATCTGGTTAAATCCAAAGTCGAGAAATTCATTTAACCCCTTGGGACTTGAGGATCCACACAGAAGCCAGCTTTCTCTCTGCCCTTTCTCTCCTCTCATCCTCTTCCTCCTCCTCCTTTTTCTTCTTTTCTCTCTCTCTCTCTCTCTCTCTCTTCTCTTCCTGAAACAGCTCTGGATGAGCAGCTGCTGTGTCAGCTCCTGTGCTGTCACATCAAGAGACCCAAAACATAGCCACAGTTACTGTCAGGGGCTCACTCACTGGGCTAGGAAGATAAGAGGGGCCGGTGGCTTTGTCACAAAAGCTGACTGGGGACCAGTAGACCTGGTGGTGCCCTCCACCACTTTTTGCCATCCAGATGTTCCAAGCCATGTGGCAACTTCTTCCAAAAGGCTGCCATGGGGGTGGAATGAGTGACTGTCACCAGCACCCAGAGTTTCAAAACACTTTGAGTAGTATAAGCAATCACAGGGTTCCTGTCATTGGGCCACAGGGGCAAACAGAGGACACTGAGTGAGGGAAGCTGGAAAGGTTTCCTGGGGCTGGAGATTGAAGCTGTGCTTAGAATTGGGTTGGGACCTGGACGCGGCAGAGCAGAATCCTTAGGGCCAAGGGTCTAGCACATTTGCAGGTAGATGGGAGAGGACTGGTATAGACAGCAGGTTCAGTCTCCCTGCGAGCTAAGGCTGTAGGGCTGCCCCACAGAGGGCTTGCCAACCTCCAGTCAGCCTAACCACGGTCCCACAGCTGACCCCATCAGCTGGATTTCTCTTCTCAGAAGGTCAGTCAGGTGCCTCATGTGCAGGGCAGGCAGAGAGGGCACTGCAGGCCCCACTTTCTCTATGAGGACCCTCCTTTTCCGTAAGAAGGCACTGATATAACAACAGCCTTGGGTGTGGTAGAGGGCATGGGTTCCACATTATCTGTGGTGCTAAGCTTTCGACAGCTTGTGGAAACTTTGACTAGAGGTGAGGGAGGTCAAGAGAGTCTGAGAGTGAGGGGCCTTCTTATGTGGGGTCCCCGTAGGAGCAGGATGAAGATACCTACCACCCTCTACCTGTCCTGGTAGAACCATCCAGTGTTTTCCTTCCTCTGCACGATGAGGGTGTCAGCCAAACCTGTTACCTCAGCCACAGTGGGGACACGTGACCTGAGGCAACTCAACCAGCTTTCAATAGGAAGTTAATTCCAGCACACGGCCAGAAGTGCTCTTTCCTTGACCTTAGTGTCATAATGTCTGTACCAGAGCCACTGGGGCCATTCCCTACCATACAGGGGAAGCCTTGGAGGCAGAAAGGTGAGGTCAATGTATAGACTAACTGAGAAATAAAGGAGAGAAGGCAGAGAAGGTAGGGGAGAGAATGGAAGGAAGATGGAGGAGAGAACAGTAAAGGAAATAAAAAGGAAAGGAAAGGAAAGGAAATGAAAGGAAAAATAGAAGAGAGCAGGAGGTGAAGAAAAAGAAAAGGGAAGAGAAGGGAAGGAGAGGGGAGAGGAAGGTAAGGGCGAAGGGGATGAAGGAGGGTTGTCTCTTCTTGGTATGCAGTTGAGACCTTCCACCCACCTTTTCCTTCCTAGTTACAAACAAGTCTTATTTCTAGAGAGGTGAGTGCCTTTCTTCTCACAAATGTCTGCCTAACCTAGGCTGGCAACTATGACCTGCCTACCTCGAGATGACCTCTGGCCTTCAGGACCACAAGCAACCTTTGTGGGAGCAGAGTGGTGGGGGGTGTCCCCTGCCTGGGGTTTAGCACCAGTCCCATTGCCTGGGGAGTGTCTGGGACACTGCTATTCTGCTATTCTCACTGTGTCCCTGTGGCGTCCTTCCCTGCCCTGGCAGTGTACCACTGCCACTGCCGCCACCGCCGCTCATTCAGTGCCCAGCTAAGCTGCAGGCTCACTCTACTCTAGCCCATGCTGTAAAAAGAGGAACCCACTTCCGCTCCCTGGGGCCCTCTCCAGCACACTGATGCTTTGGAACTTGGCTGATTCTTTGCCCCACCTACCCCAACACACAAATCTTGGAATAGTTGTTTCTAGAAGAAGCCTCACTCCTCTGTACAAATATTCTGCAACAGCTCCTCTATCTTTGCCTGTGTGACACTCAGCACATCCAGATTCCAGAAGGAAGGAGTCAGGCTCAAGCAGAAGCCCCTGTCATCCTGCACCTCGACAGCTGGAAAGGGGCTTGGGGAGTCTCCGAACCCATCGCCACACTTTGTGAAGAAGCCCCTGACAAATCTCCCCAAGCAGATGAAGAAAGAGAAAATCTAGAAAGATTTGTAAAATGAAAATGAGATGTGATCTTCTGAATGAGAATGTCCCTCGTAGGCTCATGTATTTTATTTCCTGAGCCCCGACTGGTGGTGCTATTTGGGGGACTTGGAGGGTACAGTCTTGCTGGAGGAAGTACATCACTGGAGGCCGCATTGAGGCTTAAAGATTGGCGCCATTTCCAGATGTTCTCTCTGCTTCTGGCTTGTGGTTGAGGATGTGAGCTCTCGGCTTCCTGCTCCTGCTGCCTCGCCTGCCCCCTGCTGCCCTGCTGTCCCAACCATGATGGACTCTAACCCCTCGGAACCATGAGCCCAAACAACCTCTCCCTTCTATAAGTTGCCTTGTTTGTAGTGTTTTATCACAGCAAAATAAAAATAACTAAGACAGACACTTAGGCAGGTTGGCACTTCCCAACCCGTCCCTTCTTCTGAAAAATGTTTGCAAGCCAGAGGTAAGATCCTGCACATGCTAAAGAACAATTCGATTGGGTATTGAGCAGTTTCTCAAAACAAAGGAGTCATAAACAGGCTCACCCATACGTCCTAGCGGGTCGTCAGTTGGCTCTTAGAATAGATAAGGGACACTGAGGTGCGTGCGCCAACATGGATGCATGTGCAGGCATGCTAGCTCCTACACACCTGGAGCACACACACATGCACAGGAACACACATGTACATGGTCACGTACAAAACCCCACACATCCTACAATTTTTCTGTGGCTCCCCTTTTCTTGGTTCCCCAGCTCAGCTTTGGCTTTTTGACTTCTCTCTTTGGGCTCCTGGCTTCCTTTCCTTTCCTTCCAAACTACCCTACACTTAACCTCAAAACGCATCTTTCCTAAGTCTTGTCCCTGGGTCTCTAGTGTCCACCACGTGGATCCAACCCAAAGCATTTTGTAATCTATATCCCATCTATATCCCCCAGCTTGAGTTGTCCATTTTGGAAGACTCTATGTCTCTATGTGTCTGAGTGTTTTGCCTACATGTATGTCCATGCACCAGGAATATGCCAAGTGTTTGTGGAGGCCAGAAGGGGACAGTGGAATTACAGGTGGTTGTGAGCTACCATGTAGGTGTTGGGAATTGAACCCGGGTTTTCTGGAAGAGCAGCAGCAAATGCTCTTAACCACTGAGACATCTCTCCAGCCTCCATAGGACTTTTGAATGAGGGGATATGCTGTACGTTTGAATCCTATAGACCCTACTTACTGTTCCTTCAAGTGAGAGCTGCTACATTCAGGGTAGTAAAATTCTAGATAACCTTCCTTCAAGTGCTTCAGAGAAGCAGGGGCCCATCTGCATATAGAACCCATGGGAATGTTACTGCTCTAATGAACACAGCGTCAATACTTGCTCAAAGAAGTGGCTTTCAAGAAAAATCTATGCACATTAAAACCCAGTTTTCAAATGGGAGATCATAGAACTGATGAAATCTGTGCAAGATTCATAGGTTACATGTTGATTGTAGATCCTTTGCCTCTGTCAGGGAAGATGGTACCATTGGTTAGGGAAGCTTCTAGAGAGAAGGAAGGAAGAACTCTCTATTATTTCTTCCAACTGCATGGTGATTAATAGTCATCTCACAATGGTTAAGAAAACATGGGCCAATGAAAAGTCTTAGGCACTGAAACATTGTTTCCCTGAATCTCCTATACGCCCCATCTTTCTGTTCTGTTCACTGCCATACAAACCAGATCCCAGAAGAGAAGGTGAGGATGTTTTCAGGATCCGAGGAAAGCGTCACCAGCAGCCCTAACATTGGGTCCTAAGACAAAGGTCTTAGGACCTTTGGGTAATCCTACATGCTTCTGAGCTCTCTGCATGGTGGGAGGTTGCCAAGGACCTACGGACTCTAACCATGCTGCTAGATGGATCTGTGGGCTCCTGGATCTGTGATGTCAATACTATTTATTGTTCTTACATGCTTCCTCAACATCCAACTGGAATATACAAGATGAACATCCCTGAGGCCAGATACTCTGTGTGTGTTTGTGTGTGTGTGTGTGTGTGTGTGTGTGTGTGTGTGTGTGTCCCTTCCATTTCTATGCCCTGTAGAATCTCTACAGTACGGCACCTGCACATTCCCACTCTGGGGGAAGGGTAGTGGGGTGGGGGTGGGGAGACATACAGCCTGGGCTAATCCTGGCTGCAGTGATTGGCTAAGAAAGGAACATGTGACTGAAGCTTGGGCAGTCAATTGTGTAAGGACTTGTCTACTGGAGCTGACTTTTGCCTGAGACTTGGTGGCTTGCAGAGGTTATGTTAGGTTATCAAGGGTCATCTTCCCTGACACAGAAGAAAGATAATCATCACTAGATGTGAAGGCACAGGCTATAGAGGAAACAGCTTGGAGAGGCAGCAGGAGAGAAAACCTTTATGAAAGATTTTGATTTCCGGGTGAGGGAGGTGGCTCAGTCACTAAAGTGCTTGCCTTGCAAGCATGGGAACCTAGGTTTGATCTCTAGAAACCCACATGGAAACTAGTGGTGGCATGCACCTGTAATCCTATTGGTAGGGAAGCAGAGACAGGCCTCCACATGTACTCATATGCAGCATGTGCACCTACACACGTGCACTTGATTTCTTCCCCGAGAATCCTTCCCTGCTGGTCCTGCCCTTTGGTATAGTTTCAATATGCTTTGTCCCCTTGGGATCATATATTGGAAGCTTGGTCCCTAATGGTAATGTTAAGATATGGTGCAGTCCTTAGTAAATGGGGGCCTAATGTGTTACTGAGAGCAGCACCCTCAGAAAGGACCAAGACTGATCTGGGGAGCAAATTATCTCTCAATAGAGTGGCTTTTTATCAAAGGGCAAGATCGGCCACTCCCCGCTTTCTGGCTCCCTGGCCTGTCATGGGATCCAGCCCACATGAGGCCCCTTCCTTCTTGATGCTGTCTGTCCCAGGCCCTCAGCACAGTTGGCACCATGCTCTCAGACCTGCAGAAATGCGGGCTCTTTTTCTATGCATTACTACTCTGCCTCAAGAGTTTTATTATAGTAAGAGAAAAATGCAGTAGCATACCCTCCTGGGACTTTCTAGTTATGGCGTGTCATGGCATGTTCCCTTTTATTTTTTAAAGCCAGTCTGACTTGGGTGCCTAGCAATACCCCACTAGATAATTCCTTCACAGACAATCAAAGAGGGGCAGAAGAGTTCAGTCAGCCTGGGCCCTGCAGTTAAGAGCTAACTGACTCTCCAGAGGACGGAAGTGCAAGCCAGTGGGCAACTGGGAGCAACACACCTTGCCTGGAGTTGAGAGGACAGGCTACAAATTCTGGCCCCTGACTTCTGCCTATGAGCTGTTTTCAAATCACTCACCACAGTTAGGATTCAGCATCCATGTCCAACATCCCTCCTACTTTCAGTGGTTTAAAAATAATCCATAAATTTGGGAGTAAAGGGCTGGGGTGGCGCTCGGTTCCTGAAGTGCTTGTCGCACAAGCATCAGGATCTGAGTTGGATTCCCCACAAACTATACAATAAATCAGGGCACAGAGGTACACAGTGGTAATCTTAGTGCTGGGGAAGCAACATTCCTGGGGCTCACTGGTCCTCCAGACTAGACTACACTGTGAGCCCGAGGTCCCAGTCAGAGACTATCTCAAAAACAAAACAAAACATGGCAGCTGGGTGTGGTGATGCATGACTTTAATCCCAGCACTTGGGAGGTAGAGCAGGTGGAGTTCTGTGAGTTCTAGGACAGCCAGAGCTATAAAGAGAGACCCTGTCTCAACCCTGCCCCCAAACAAAAACCCCAAGGTAGATGGCTCCTGAGAAATGATACCCAGAGGTTGACATCTGGCCTGCACACATATTTGCATACACATGTACATGTGCCCCATGTACCTGCACACACATGAACCCACACAGACATGCATGTTTTAAGTGTTTTAAAACACAAACACATACACAAAAAAAAAATTAAAGAGGTTTAAAGCAGAATAGTAGTGCCAAGAGCCTGGGGAGGGAGGGGGCAGGAGGGGGGCGGGGAGAGGCTGAGCAACTGGTACTGAGCTACATTGCAACAAGAGCAAATGCACAGTGGGTAACCATGGATAGCAGGGGTATAATGTCTACTTGCAAAAGCTGGGAGATAGACCACCTTACTCAATTAAAAACCACACAGCATATGCACGGATGGACCCAGCATGTGGCACCCCATTAACATGTACAAATTTATGTTTCCATATAAAAATGAATTTAATAAAGAAGACAACGCTTGCTTTCTAGCTCTGTCCTTCACCCTGTACACACACACACACACACACACACACACACACACACGGAAACCCCACATGAACAGACTGCAAGAAGGCAACTAGCTGTCCATCTGAAAGCCAGGAATGGACAGGGTCTTCACAAGGATCCACCCTTGCCAGCACTAAGACCTGGGACTTCAGTCTCCAGAATTATGAGAATTTAAATGCCTTTTGTCAGAGCAATGCCGTTATTCTCCTATCTCTTCTCTTAGTACACATAGCTTCTTTTTTAAACATTTATTTATTGGGGGCCAGGGTGGGATGTGTGCCATGAGATATATGTGGAGGTCAGAGAACGACATGTGGGAGTCAGTTCTCTCTTCCTACCATGTAGGTTCCAGGGATCAAATTCAGGTCGTCAGCTTTGGCGGCAAGCATCCTTACATAGTGAGCATCTCGTCATCCCCCAACACAATTGTTTTGCTCAAAGTAACTTGCTTTCTAGAATAAATCAGAAACTTCTCTTTTGTAACTTTATTTTTGTTTCAGAGGAAGTTGTGATTCCAATATTCTCTATGCACAAACTAGGCATGCCGCGTAGCCTGGCCCATGAGCCAGCAAGTGCTCCCACTTCTGGGGGAGCCCATATGGGCACCTGACTAAACTAGACCAGGCATGGCCCTTGTCTAGGATCTGAAACAGCAGGATCTGACATGTTCACCTGGCGCACTCTCCACACATGGGCTTGGTAGCCGGAGATGGACAATCCACCTCCACCTACACTAACGAGGCAAAGGGCCTTTCGAGCAGCAAAGGAACAAGCTACGGAAAGTTGAAATGACTTCTCGGTCTGCCCTCTTCCCAAGGCCGGGGTGCAGGTTTTCTTTGGGACTTTGTTAGTCATCTCTATGTATGAAGTAAGCCTCCCCTTTCTCCTTTTGAGCTACATCTGGTTGGCTTCTGCCTCTTGCAATCAAAGAATTCTTTTTAGCACATTCAAGGTTTCACTGACCGGCAAAATGCTTCCCGTGTCCTTCTCTTCCTTGTCCTTTTCCCTTTTCTCAATCAAACCTGCGATCGCTGACACATGTATATTACGTAGAATATCAAATATAGGTCAATGGATGTCACCTCAGGAAAACAAGCAAGAGAAAGGGTCCAGCTTGCTGCTTGGCAAGGCTTGTTAGTGAAAGGAGACCACAATGCCTTCCTCCCCCCTGCTGGGGAGGGGGTCGCCAGGGTCAGCCCATGCTTTGGCGTGTGAACTTCTTGTTCCCACCAAATCAGTCAGCTGAAGTGGGAATGTTTTATTTCAGCAGACATGTGTCAGCCGGAGTTTGAAACAAAGACGCACAGCCACAGCAGGCTGGGCTCGCGCAGGCCTGTCACAAAGGCCGGCTGTGTGAGACATCGCTGCCGAAGCGGTGGTGTGCTTCTTTATTGCCAGGCACCATTTTGGAAAGTTGCTAGGGAGGTTGGCTTGCACGTTAATGACGTCTGAGACACATTCAAGGCCAATGCTTTTGAAAAACAAGGCACTGGGAAGGTTTGGGGAGGGGGGAGCGGGGAGGTGGTGGAAATCAAATGACCCATTGAAGCTAAATCACCAGCGTCGTAGAGCATTTTTAGAAATAACGGTCTGCCTCGGCCTGCGGCCACCGTTCATTCTCTCACTTGCTCTTCCAATTAATTATTGTGTTTTAACACTATCTCAGAAGATAATTGCCTGTCGGTGTATCAGTATGTAACACCCCAGGGTGAACGATGCTCTTGCTCCGTCTGTCAGCACTAATAAACACAGGATGGAGGAGTGGGGAAGAGGGGGAGAGGGGGAGAAGAGGGGAAACCCACCTGGTGGGAGGGGGAACCCACCTGCTGTCTTTTGATGGCCCAGGAGCTAGATCTTTCTCAAACGCACCCTGGTTACCAGGAGGCAGGGCTGCGGGGTGGGCTGCAGGCTAGACACACACCCCACTCAGTAGGTGAGGTGCCTTGCTCACCCTGGTTTCAACAGCTTTGTGTTGCGGTGTCTTCTTGTTGAAGACTGCAGGACAGAGAGCGGATGGGAATTGCTCTGCCTCCGTCCCGTTACCCATCCAAAGGAAAGGTGTGTCGGTCGATAGGCTATATAGCTACGGAGTGGCAGAAGTCAGATATTTTCTAAATAAATCATGGGTGGAGGGGTTCTTTTGTACTTTTTGGAACAGAATGGAAGAGTGATGGGCCGTGGAAATGGGGAGCTTGTGTAGCTAGAGCCCGCTGAACTAAATATTTCAACAGGGGAAAAGAAAAATTCCCCATTTCAAATTAAATCGAACCCATTCGGTGAATATATGAGCATCATAGGGTGTAAGTGTCAATTAAAGTGATAAGTCGTGGGTCTGGCACAGAGTTCTGGATTGTTCTGAGGCCTGTTTCCCCAGTGTGGCCATTGGTGCTTTGGGGGAAATTGAAACTGATCCACCAAGTGAGAGCTGGGAGTCTTCTGAGAAGCAGAGTCTAGTTCAATACCTCTGAGTTAATTGGCATTTTATTCTCATTTAAATCTCTGTCACAACCTTTTATTTTATTTTATTTTGTATTTCAGAGGAGACGACAATTCTGAGATCTTCCCTGCGGCTCTTGGGAAGCTTAGAACAAATTAGATGGTGCCATATAATCTCACCCGTGGATCTCACAGCCCTCCAGCTCCTGTCAGGATCTGGGGCCCAGGCTGCTGCCAGGCGCTTGCTAAATAGCATAACAGAGAGGAAATGGAATCATTAGTGGCTCAGAGCACTTTTTCTAAGGCCGAGATTGCATTCTGTCTGTAGATCGAGTGGCTTATTTGACAAGCACCGTCCTCCCCGTGAGGATGTAGGGGAAGAGATCACCTGAGACACTGCGGAATAAATGACAAGGTTACAAGTGCCGGTAAATTATGGAGCCTGAGTGTGTCCCATGCTTCCCAACATGGCTCCTGGGAGGAGCTACTGCTGTGAGCGAGGTTCCTGCTGATGATACCTGAGAATCCATCTTCTGGAGACCCTCGTCAGGGAAACCCATCTTTTTCTGGCCTTGATTTCCCTGGTTTAATGTTCAAATGGTGTCAATTTGTGGTCACCTTTCCAGGAGGGCCCGTCTTTGTCAGGTGCCTTGGGCAAGCAATATGGGACAGCCAGTGGTTTCTACATATTCTATTTGTCTCAGCACCTCTATGTTAGGTGCTTCTCAGTTACTCTCCAGAAGCAGCTGAAGGAGGGAACTATTTAGACTTAATAGTTCAAAGGTAGAGTGTATTATGGCAGGAGCTTGAGGCAGCTGGTCATATGGTCTCCATAGTCAGGAAGCAGAGAGCTACGGATGCTGCTGCGCGGCTCACTTTCTTCTCTTCATTCCGGCTGAGTGTCCAGCCCCCGGAATGGCACTACCCACAGCTAGGTTGTATCTTGCCATCTCAGTTAACCTCGTCTAGAAACTTCTTCATAGACATATGCAGAAGTTTGTCTCATAAATGACTTTAGATGCTGTCAAGTTGACAAACAATGTGAATCATCAAAACCTCCTACATCATACAGACTCCTCCCACCCTCAACACTATCTCCACAGCCTGACTCCTCCCATCCTCAACCCCATCTCCTACAGTCTGACTCCTCCCACCCTCAACCCCATCTCACACAGCCTGACTCCTCCCATCCTCAACCCCATCTCCTACAGTCTGACT